>OX596181.1:470278-1117437 GCA_951394245.1 Cyclophora punctaria
CGGTTGACAGCATCTTGAAAAATGGGGTCACACTTCCCGCTAAGTAGGAAGGCCAACTTTTCAAATGCATACATACGAAGCAATGTATTCGGAACATTGATGAGTTATTGCGAAGTTAATGATGTTTCGAAGTTTCGGTTAATTTGATCGAGTTTGTTGCGGGAGTGTGACGGGAATCGGGGGGGATTTATTAGCGTGTTCTGTGTGCGGTGGATAATATTTGGGCTGTGGAAGAAAATGAGTTGGGAAATATTAATAAGCAGCTATTTGTTAATATGGAACCAACATAACAAAGTATTCTGTTTGAATCAACCAATGCTGTATTATTATTTCATTCAATGTAAGGAAATGTAGGATTTGGAAAGAGTTAAAATCTAATAAAGGATGGATATAGAGTTAACTTCCGCACTCAGAGACGTATATTAAATCGATTTAATTGACGAAATTTTTCATACATTACACGTCAAATTATCTTTACTAACCAATCATTTAATGTCTCTGAGTACGGATGTAAGAGAATTATTTTTTATAGAGGAATAATGATAAGTGATGTGAAATGAACGGAATGAAATCACCAAAACTAAATCATCTTAACGTGTCCTCCGAAGCGTGGCATTAATGAATAACTATTCGAAAAATCTTACTACATATTTAGATAAGATGTTTCAGAAAATTGTTTTCTATGAAAAGGAGGATTACTCAACTGTTTCTTTTTATTTGTAAACTAATATTATTAAACTGATGGACTCTGATTAGATTTCACAGACACTTCTTAAGTGTCTCGACTAATGCATTGAGGTTGTGTTAGATTTTCTATAATAAAGAAGAAAAAGATATATTGTTTAAATGGATAGTGTTTTTATTTTTTCTCATGATTGGATGAAGGGTATTAATGTTATATAGTATATAGTTAGGGTGAGAAATTGTTTTTGTTTGCATTTTCCAATGGTGGTATTGGAACGAAGTTCCTTATCGCGCGTTGCGAAAGGGGGCTAGACGGAAAAAATGTAACGACAATTTTTACGTTAGAGAGAGACAGGCAGTGAAACATGCGCACGCCAGAGAGAGACAGACAGAGAAACATGCGCGGCTTTTTTTCTCTGAAATGGGTTAGCCGACTTAGGTAATTATTTTCTTATGTAATTTGTTTTTTGTAATTTTCTTTTTCATCTTTTTTTTTTCTTTTATGTTTATTTGTTCTTTTGTTTTAATGAACCAACATATCGTAATGCAATATTTAAAATATTAACACACAAAATAAATTGTACAGTATCTTTTTACGCATATCAGTGGGAACGCATCCATTTACTGTACAATAACGTTAGTGAAACGTGATCCCTTGCTTTGCAGCGAGTTATCATAGACCATTACGTCCATTCTTCACGAAACAAGTATTACTTCTTCGTTGATAATTTCGCTTTTTGAATTTAACAAATAAACAAGCCTTTGTTATGTACATAATTTATTAAAACATTAAAACCATGTGGAGTTAAGATTCGAGTGCTAAGATGGACCGCAGATCATAATGTACAGCTTCAAACTGCAGTAATTTTAAAAACATATCAGAAAAAATTGATTCCAAGCGTGTCAACAGTGCGGTAACTGCAGCTACGGCATGCAGTAGCTGCAAATTACAGCGCTAATTCCATAGCAACGTAGTTTTCCTTTTTATCTCTCTCTCTAGTATTGTCTATTGCAGTCTGCAGCTGCAGTATGCAGACTGTAATCCGTCTTCAACTTGAGTCTTAATTTACTTTAAACATCTAACACATGAAGCAACTCAAACCTCATCGTTATCGACCTCACGTTGATAAAGAGCCTACTGACCAAAATCTAGTTAAAACTTGTAACACCACAAGTCTATCTCTCAGTAAATAGGGCAAGATAAACGAGGCGCTGCCGCGATGCCGTGCGCGCACCCTAGTGACGTCACATCTATCATCCTGATGTGTCGTTTACTGGGTAAAGGGTGTGATACAGCTATGAGCGACCGCGATTTTTGTAAAGATTGTACATATATTGCTCGTAGGACTTGTAACATTTCAAATATCCCCATACTGAGTAATTATTTATTACTATATCTTATTACTCTCACTTTACCGATATCTTAACTGAGAAAACGTCATAAGCTTATTGCTTATAATGCAACCTTGCATTCTGTAACCTTTTTTGAAAACTAAAAAGTACCTATTTAAAGTAAAAGTTATTTTAGACGCTTTTGTCTCTTGTGTGCGCTCCTTTATATAATATATGCTTTCAAAGATCAAAATACTGCCTAACCACAGTATAGATTACAGTGTCTTCACGATATTAATTTCCGAATTCTTCCAATTTTAAAATCATTCAACTTGTCGTATTACAATTCCATAAAGCTTATTAGATTACCTGATAGAGACTCGAATTAATTTCCGAAGTTTTATAAAGTCGCCTCACCTCTAACAAAGCCCGAAGGTTAACCTGAGTATTTCACACTGCTATCCACTCAACGACTTAAAAAAATTACTTCCACACTTTGTACAAATTGAGGAAAATCATTGAGAAAACACGGCCGCTGATTAATCTCGGACATATTGGTTTTATGTTATTAGGACACCTTCCTAACTGTTTCTCATCTGGATCAATGTTAGAATTATTCGACTCTCCTGACTCTGTTGGAATTGAGTTATCTGGTTTGGGAAGTTCATGTGAAGGCTTTTTATATAGTTTATGTCAAGTGGGCATTTATCTTCATATATTACATGTCAAAATCATTCATTTAATCTCTACCATGGAAGCATTTGTCGTCTCTGAGTACGAGCGTTAGATCATTTATCCTTTTCACCTATGAGTTCTGTAATCAAGTAAGTATAATAAAGTTGAAGAGTTTGAGTTTGTGATCTCAAGTACGAAAGTGAATCATAGAATAGCTTCACCTGGGTATTGAACTTTGGTGCTGACAAATGCATAATGCATAGGCAACACTTCCGATAGGCATGAATGCTGTGAAAGCTTTCAAAGTTCATTTGATTTGTTATTATTATTTTCTATTGAAATGTAGGTATACATTAAATGAGGCATTATACTATCGGAAACTCGTTTTCGGAACCTTAATTTTGAATCAATCCAATCGTTGCTAGCGTATTGTACGATTCAGTAGAAGGTAGATTTGGATCGTTTGGATGAAACATAATGGGCACAATAATCGGTCCCGATCCGTAATCTAAGATTGATTACTATTGCGTGGGGTTATTTTTTAAAAGTAACTTTTACAGAAGGTAAAAAACATATTTGACATTTATTTCACTTGTACATGAGTACTTGATCCACTATCTCAGATTGCCGATGAAGGTAAAAAAGTTTAAACTCAAAGCCAAAGTTTAAAACAAAATGTGGAGACAACTCCCACAGATAATAAAACCATTCGTACTTAGTCTTCACTTAGAGTAAAAACGAGAGTATTTGACGTTTCACGTAGGTCTGATAAGTAGAGAAAACCTTTTTCTTCAGTTTTATGTTTGCCGGGCATAACCAGTCTGTGTATCTTCCTTAAAATGTCAGCATTATCGGTTACTATGCCAAAGTAAACAACCAGTAAGTTTGCAAACAAAACACAAGCCGATACAAATAGACACAATAAAAATAGAATGACGGATGAATCGAAGAAAATGCTGAAATAATATGAATCCTTCGACCACCAGAACAGCGAGGATTCGATCAAATGGGACATTATCATAATTCGGTTATCAGCGTCATTCACAAACCTACCGTATTTGCATAATACAGACAGACAGGCATCCAATATTGATTTCTTATGAATTCCTTTTCAGTTGCTTTGGTTAATGGACCGCTTTATGGATGGCTGGTGAAATATTCCGAATTAATGAGATGAATTCAAATGAAATATTTTAAAATACCGACTGGTTTTACATTAATATTGATTTACTGCCACACTCAGACACGTCTAGAACGCGGCTATTATCACGGCAAGTATCAAAACGAAATTTAAATAAATGCTATATCTTTGACTATTTTTTATACAATTAAGAATACTTCGGTTAAGCATCATGCATAGAAATAAATATAGTATAATCGACCTATCCGTTAAGAAGCTTGGTATCACAGACAAACATAAACAAAGCCGTTAAACTTATAACACCTCTCTTTTTTACGCAAGAGTTAAAACACGAAAGGGTGAAGTACTTACTGCGTAAGAAAAGCATGCAAATATTTTTTCCAAAAATCTATTAACAAAAAAGTCATAAACTCGTTTGTTCGTCTGCATTTATCGAACTCACAGCTTGTTAACTCGGTCAATTAAACCGATCGGGGAACCCAAAAGCTCATTCAGTTTAAGCGTTTTCATTCACCCTGTTACATACGTTTTGTATAAAAAACAAAAGAACGTTCATACGCGGCCGACTGCGCACCATTGAAGCGTGTTAAGAACTTCATTTTAAAAATCTAATTAATTCCCTACTTATAAAACGTATAACTGAATAAAGCTCGTTCACACTCGAGCAACTTTCAGAAAGTAAAATTCTAATTAACATGAAAATAAGGAAAATTAGGTGTCGCTTCACGGTATCGTTGTGAAATATCTTAATTACGAAGTTAAACGATGCTCTTATGGACGTGTCTTAATTACGTTACTTGATGTGGTGTTCGTAATTATAAAACGGGTACTTACGTTCAAAGTTGTTTTTGTGATTTATTTATAACTTCCGTTTCGCCTCGCTTTTGTTAATGGAACTTGTTGGCTATGTATAATGAACTTATAAAATAAACATACGTGCTTCATTATAGCAATGGTTGCCGTCGAAATTGAATTCAGTATATGTGAAAATAAATTCTTAAAAAAGCATTGTCTTCTGTTATTTACCTCTAGAAAATATTAAGCTTTAGTTATTCGGAGCAGTGAAAAGGTTGAAGCGTGATTATCAAGATTGCTTACCTACTGCGGATTGATGAATATGGTTCAAGTTGAACCATGTATGAAAGGAAAACATGCAGTATTGAAGTGCGAGTGCATTTGTCTCAGAGGCGTTGTATTCATAGTTACTGCCTCTTAATTATGTAAATTGGAAATTGAATTAAGTTAATTCAAGTTTGACTAGCATAGATTCGGTGCCTATATAAATATACATGTAAAATTTAATCAGTAACCTGTATTTTAAGTAAATATTGTGTCCCAAAAATCAGGAAAGAAAAACCGTAAACAAAATAATCATGAAGACATTAATGACCGTTTTTCCTATATTATTCATTGCTATTCAAAATGTCATTTTTATTCCAATTGTGTCCATGATTTATGGAACCGAATCAATCGTGATTTTATCACAAATGACATTACAATAATAATCTGGGCCTACTGTCATTAACAGTGCAAAGCAATTTCGACCTTAAAAAGATATTTACTACGTGTTAAAATGGTATAGACGCTATCAAGTACAGTTTTCTTTTCGACATTAAGATTGCGTCATTTGACGTATCCTAAATGACAGGTCATGGATGTGTCAATTTTCGTGATTTATGGTTGTTCTACAATTATTATTAAATGTTCGAGAAAAACGGGGCTCCATTTAGGTTTTGGTAATCAAAATAACTCGCAAAAAATTTTACCGCACTATACATCTTCATCTTAACAAGTGGGACATTACAGGCTAATACTTTACTTTTTTATACATCTTACCTATCTACATCGACGATTTGTTTGTGTACATTTTTTATGTGTTATCTTAAACATATTTAGTTACTAAATACATTGTGAACAAAAGGCATTAGAAGGGCTCATGGAAATGCTCTATCTCTTAACAAATAGACGGTTAAACATTTGGTATTTAATTACACAAAATCTAATTAGAACACAGTCCTAGAAATTCCTTTTCTATTTCTATGTTCAATTCCTCTCAACCTCTACATAACGACTCACATTTGGTTCTAATACGCTATTACGCGGTTCGTCCTTGTTCTAAATAAAATATGTTCAAGCAATTATCCCGTTTTCCACCGCTCAGCCATTCCGTTCCTAACAAGCAAACATAATTTGCCGCAAAGTAATCTCCACGCGTAACTTACGTTGGGGTATTATTCTGTACATACCACTCCAGACTGGAGGTAAACTAGCTAAACTTCTGCTCATAAAAGATTACAGAATAGGGACAAAGTTACGTCCATTCCCTTGGCATTAAACTAAAATGTTTGAATCTGGAACTTTTGAAATATTATATTACTCTAGGACGTAATGTTTGGTGTATTAAGTACTTTGAAGTGTATAAATGGAGCTAAGATTTTGTGGGTGTACAGTGTACGCATGTACACTTCGATATATCTTGAGTGCTTTCAAATTAGTTAATGTATAAGACATGTCTAGGAATATTCTTGATATGAACTTTTAGTAACGAACAGAAAAATAAAATTTATGAACACCTTACACTTGATTAATTATTTATAAATAAATTCTGCTCCAACGCCTTATTGTTCACTTCTCGTATCCTAACCGGAAACTTTTTGTTTCAGATATAAATCATGAAGACAAGAAAAAGAAGATCGTAACGAAATAAAAACCAATAAAAATGTCAGAACAAATTCAAATATAATGTCAACAGACAATAAAGCTATGTCCAAGAATATACCTCACAAACATGCGGACGTCTCTACGCATTTTTTGTTCCCAACTAAAAAACCTCCCGACGATATCGAGACGCACACAATCAAAATAAGACAAGCAGTCGAATACAAAAACGATACAAATGATTTCATGAGACTTGTCGAAGACTTTAGCGACTATTTTTATAGCAATGCGTCGAACGAAGCGACTAGGAATATTAGCAACGAGACTTTGAGTGATGCGTACGATTTTGCGAATTGTACAAGCAATGGAACGTTTAATATTTCGTGTTTTACTAAGATCGACGGGACAGAACACAATTTGTGGGCATTGTTGTTGTTGATATTCCCTTTTTTCACGTTGTTTGGTAATGTGCTAGTGATTATGAGTGTGGTCCGAGAGAGGGCGCTGCAAACAGTGACTAATTATTTTATTGTGAGTTTGGCGGTCGCTGACTTGTTGGTGGCGGTGGTTGTGATGCCGTTTGGAGTGTATTATCTGGTGAGTACTAGATTATAGTACTTTTAGATTTAATACTAAAGCCGGGTTGACGTGTCTTGGGACTGAGTGCACACTAATGTCTACTTGGATACCTGTGATTGGTTGCCCGAGTCTGGATTACGTAGACTTTGTAGAAGCTGCCTAATGGCAGGATTGCCAAGATATTTAGAGCATTTCAATGCAATGTCAATTTTCAATTGAGCTGAGAGCTGCTTCAGTGGAAACGCATCCAATGTCAAACCATTCAATCCAAGGTAGTTCAATAATGAAGGGTGTCACGAAAATTACACTTTTGATAGATATCTGGACCTCACGTCTCAGTGCTGCCGCCTAGTGGGTGTCATTTCAAAAAACCATCATTATACTCATTTTATTCAACAAAGGTTGATCTATCATTAACGTATTTAAATTAAATTTAAATCATGTCCAAATGTTTTCGAAGCAGAAAAAGAGCAGTGAAGTTAACTCATAACTCCTTCGATTAAGTACACCAAAACTTTCCACTGAAACGTGTTTCGACATCTTACTCGAGTTCAGTCCGTCTGTTTATCGTGAACTCTTCACGATTATTAAGGTGCATATTCATTTGAGACTTTCGACAGATTTGTGCGCTCTTTCGTATGATTGTTATAGACTGTCTAACTACAGTCTTGGCTATGTATAATTAGCTTTAAGCGCATAAATTTTTAAATTTATAAGTACCTTAATCACAATAAGCTATTTTCTCAGCTATTTGAGGCTTAGTATCTACTATATTGTGCTAAAGTATGGTACTCCATTGTTAATGAGCAGCTATCATTTTATAAAAGTAGATATTATTCATATTTAATAGGACTAGAAATTTGTCTTAACGACTATCTTAGAGTAATTTCACTACAGATGACTTGTCAGCACATTAGATTAGACAGTTTAGGCCTGCGAGAAGGTTTACAATGGCTATATACAATGTCCGCACTAAATATTCTCAAGGGGGAACCCTGCCTTATAGTTCAGTCATCTTCCGGTTTTAATCTCAACAAGATCTTGCCATTACTCACAAAACTTTGCAGCAAAATGTTATTTTAAATTCATTTAGTAGCTCAATTTAGGAAAGTTAATACTTGCGTTAAAAGCAGAAGAGATAGTTAGAGAGTTTATTATTAAAGTTGAGGAAGACTTTCTTTGGGTATTCAGACGGATAGTTACTTCAAAGAAGTAAAGAAATAAACGCAAATGGAACAACGAGGATTTTCAGAAAGTAAAAGGAAATACGAGAACAGTGTTCAACATAAGATAATTAAAATAAATCAATACAATGACAACAAAGTGGTTAAAAATTAGGTAGTTATTAGTGCATATAAAAAAAATAAAGTATTACCCTGTAATGTTCCACTGCTGGCCAAAGGCATTCTTCTCTCACTGATGATTAGACCTAATCACCACGCTTATATAAGATTAGGAATTAGTCGCCTACCATGATATTGAAGTTCTTAGACCGCTAAAAGACCTCCTACTTTTTCTATTGACTTGACTTGACATTAAACCCATCTCTACCAGTATTACCGTCATCAACTTTAACAAAAATAATTCTTAAAAGGCTTTATTGGGCCACTTAAGATTTCGAAGAACGTTGACCTGAACTGAAAAAGAGTTATTCGTAGCTATGTACGTAACTATCCGGAAAAGTGTTCGAAAAAGGTTAAGTCCCTTAAATTCAATTCCGTACAACAGATAGTAAACTCCAGTATTTAGTAGTTTGAAACTTAGTTAGGAATCGAAGTGGGACAAATAAACTTGCGGTGCCGTGTCCAAAATAGGATTCAAACTTAGTACTTGTAACTTTACTAGAGTAGATCCTAGATCCTGTTAGTATTTACTAACAATCTTGCAGGTGATTTAATCTGTGCTGTGTCACAGGCTTATGAACTCTAAACGAACTGGGTACTGGAAACTGGCTAACCCTGGTGTCGGCGTTTTGAGATCATCATAAATTTATGGGCAAGGCTCGACTTGTCGGTGAATCCAGACTCCAGACACAACCAGCAGACTTCTCCATGTGCATGCTCCTTCACATCTATATACGACATGACAGACTCTTTTTCTTTGAGATGATGTTCGTATTATGATATTTTGTTATACCAACTAAAGACGGGTAGCTTCAAACGGTTGGTTATCGTAACATACGTTCGTCAAAAAGTTCACGATTATGTACGCTGTTAAATGCAATGTTTCATAACTTAAATGACAGTTCGTTAAAGTATTCGGATTGCCAGTATTCGGCAGCCATGGTACGTCATTCTTATTTGGGGCATCAATAGAATATTTATGAAAAACAAAAGATTTTCAATATTAAAGAATCCCCTTGTTAGTAATCGAAGCCATTGCTGCGCTGTACCTATTTAAACTACATTTTTGTAAATGAAGATTATTACGAGAATAATGACAGTTTAAAATTGAGCAATACAAGGTTATTTTCATAATAAAGCCTTTCATTTTGGGTATCAAAGAGTAATAAAGGTAAAAAATGATCTTTGTCAGACATTATGGGACCAATTACCAAAAAATATGTGCCCAAAGTATTTTGAGATTGTCAAATAATACCAAAGGGACGTAATAATAACAAATCTAGTACATAAAGAAGGCTTTTTATTGAACTTTTATTGGGACCTTCTCTCGCTTTTATTAGAAAATCACTTCAGCAAGTCTACCCTTGAAAATTAATTCAGTTTCGATCTAATTTCAATGTTATTCTGGTCCAAGAAATATTGGATCGTTTTAAAAACTGATTCGGGAATATTTTATGTGAAACTTCCGAGGTTGTGGATTACATTTTGAGTACAGTGCCGAACCGATTTTAACCTTTAACTAGTGACGTGTAGTCCCACAGGCGTCGTGTGTTTTGTAAATTTTGAAAATAACGATTTCCCCCCGCTTGCCGCGACCCGGCGTCTCAGTAGCTTTTGTTTTAGTGCCAAAACGACGATTGAAGGTAGCAGACGTGCCGTCGGTTATGTAACAGGTTCGTAATTTTAATTTGAAATTTGATTGTAGCCTGTGAGGCTACATGTCCCTAGTTGTCATACAAATATTTTTTCGAACATTTTTTTTGTTTTTAGTGAAAAATGGCAGAAATCGCTAGGAAACGACAACTTCAGCCGTCGACTTATACTATAATTGCCTGAAATTATACTATACTACAACATGACAAAAGGAGGCGTAGATGAAGCAGATAAAAAATGCTCCATTTATTCCAGCAGCCGCCGAACGAGAAGGTGGCCAATGGTGGTATTCTACCGCATAGTGGACTTGAGCGGCATGAATGCTTATATATTATATAATATGCATCAACCCAAAAATATAGATAGAGGAGATTTCCTAAAGTCATTAGCCCGTTCACTAGTGCTACCCCACTTGCAAAGACGTGTTGTGTGCAGGCATTTACCAAGGGAATTACGCCTAGTGATAAAACGAGTTCTGGCTGACGATATGGTTGAAGAAGATGCCCAAACTCCTGAAACTAGTCAAGGCAAACGAAGGGCATGCAGTATTTGTCCGCCTAAACTTCATAGAATGACTGTGTACTCATGTGTCAGGTGTTGCAATCCCGTATGTTTACAATGTTCTCGACCCTTGTGTAAAAATTGCCAATGATTTATGCCAAACAGAGTGTGTGTCAGAATTTTTTTGTTTTGTTTTCAGAAGTTACTTTTATGATTTTTTTATCTTTGTATTGTTTAAGTTTTCATAAAAAGAGTTACATTTGTGATATCATTTATGTAAGGTCTATTAAAATGTTAAAATAAGGATCTCATGTCAATTAAGGCTGAAAAGTACAAGTAAGTGTTAATTTTGATTTGTGTTTAAAGTGATAATAAAAACTGATTAAATTAATTTCTATTTGTTTTATTATATTCCAACAAATAAATATAATCGCATTTTAAATCATTACAATGCAAATTTATGACACAATTTCAATTTCAAAGTAGTAGCCTGTGAGACTACATGTCCCTTATAGTGTTCTCAATTTGTCACGTCCCTAGTTAAAGGTTAATAATGACTTAATTAAGCAAATGATTTATATAACAAAAGTAAAACAAATTAATAAGAATCAACCGCGGTAAAATTAAATAAAAATACTTTTTTAACCTATACAAATAATTATAAAGAGGTAAAAAAATAATGTTGTGTATTGGTACGTTTGGACTTATTTCGCTTACGAGAACGGGCACAAAATAGGCAAAACCCCGGGGCGGTGCTAGTAATATGTATTTGACTCGTATGTAAAAGACAAACAGATTTATATCAAACGCATCCTCAAACAAATATCTTATAAAAAGTAACAAAATGAGACGATTTCCCTAACACTGTCGCGATCGAGAAAATCAATAGCAAGACATTGAGTTACATACTGTATACATTGGAAATTGATTTTCGTACCTTTGTAACTGAATTCCGGTAAACAGTTTGTTTGTTTTGTTAAGGGTGGGTTTTTTTGACTGATTCAAAAAGATAACACAAGGAGATAATATGTTGATTATAATCTGTACGGATTGCATGCTCTTAAGCCATATGTGTGTACATTCTTTGCTCAAAACAAACCTGTTCAGTTAATGCGTTCCTTACACGATCAAATTAACCATCAAGTTTGCGGTGGACTTGATGCGGCGTCTAGTAAACTTGATGCCTATATGTGAGCATGAAAAGTCTGCTTACACCGTCAAGTTAACTGGACGCTGCATCAAATCTGCTGTAAATTTGACCTGTGAACTTGATAAAGATAAATTAATGAAGCATTCGTCATTGGTTAATTTTATGGTCATGATATAAGCGCAGCACGGTAATTAAATGTATAATGTGTCTGCGTTGTAAATTGAATAAATACGCCCGGGCAAATTGACAAACGGTTAATTAGACCCCAAACTAAGCTCTAAGCTTGTATTATGGAATCTAACTATCAAATACTATTACATATACATACATGCACAAATATTTTATATGAATATATAATTGGCACCCAGACGTCGTCGCCAGCAAATATTTTTGCACATATTGTTGACTTCGAGCGAGAACTGAACCTTTTCGAAAGGTTTTTAGCAAAGATATGTCGTCTTTTTAATTATTTTTATAATATACTCGTACATTATGACTTCTAGTTTTTCATTATACTTATACAATATTTTGGAAGCATATTTATCTGTACGATAGCTCAAAACTGAACTCAATAACGACAAACGCTATTAAAATACTTCGTATAAGAAAGAGCATTTTGTCTACAACAAAAACAGAGTTCTATTTATATAACAAAAACAACCATAAAACAAAATTTGTCTCAAATTCAATAAAACGACGAGATACGATGATAAATAAAACCCCGTATACACTGTAAATTTCCGAGTGTATCTATCTATTCGTCAGGAAATATAATTTTATTACGTATATTTTTATGACGAACTGAAATTCATATGGGCCTTAAAAATTTTATGGGTTTCCCTGTATCGATAAGATTTTTCACGTACCATGCTTGGGGCAGTAAAATGTTGGTTTTTATTGTTAATATCCTTATTTTGAGAGGTCATCGACGCGTGTTTTACGGATAAGGGCCGTAAATTAATGTGCACTTCTCTAAGGATGAACGTTTGAAGGGAAAGTGGCTTCGTCCTTGAAATGAACCGTGTGAATTCGACATGGTGAGTGGAGGCCCTTTTTATTATAGGTTTATGTGCTCCTTGGTTAGACGTTTATGTTAGAATTAGAAAAATGGAACGCAACCAAATTAGTTCTTTTGTTTGTACGTCTGTGACGTTTCGGCCCCTTTTTGAATCAACTGTCAAGTTGTAACTGCGTTTCAATAATTGTATTAAAATATCTTTCTATTTAGTACGTTTAATTTATTTCATACCACAACCACTCAATATTCCTTTATGGTAGCAGAGCGTGGTTCAGAAGTGGTACAGTTAGTGAAATATTAAGAAAGTCGAAAAACTTCAATCCGAAAAATTGTCGTTGCAATTTTGAATTTGAAGATAAGAAAACGTACACGTACAGTTGAAAAATTACATATTTCTGGTGAGCTCCCGCAAGATGGGCTCAAATATGTTTAATTTGGAGAAACTGGTTGGAAGAGAAAACTTCGCGACATGGAAGTTCAGCATGAAAACGTATTTAGAACATGAAGACCTTTGGTGCTGTGTCGAACGTCCCGATGATAAACCTGTAGATGCAGGTAAAGACGTGAAAGCGAAGTCAAAGTTGATATTGTTGTTGGATCCACAGAATTACGTACATGTTCAGGAATGCAAAACTGCAAAACAAGTATGGGAAAGTTTACAAAGGGCTTTTGATGACAACGGCTTAACTAGGAGGGTAGGTCTGCTTAAAGATCTGATTAATACCACATTGGAGTCGAGTAACAGCGTCGAAGACTATGTAAGTAAAATAATGAACACTGCTCACAAACTGCGTAATATCGGATTTGATGTCAACGATGAGTGGCTTGGCACTTTGATGCTAGCTGGCTTACCGGAGGAGTATAAGCCTATGATCATGGGCTTAGAGAGTTCTGGTATTCAAATCAGCGCTGATGCTGTTAAATCAAAACTCATACAAGAAATTAATACATCAAAGTCATCAGCTTTTTACATAAACACTAAGAAAATAAGAAATAGTGTGCAGCCAGTGAAATCAAAGGGAATCAGATGCTTCAATTGTAATAAAAATGGTCATATTGCTAGGTATTGTAAACAGGCAAAGAAACAATCTGGAAGCAAAGGAGAGAGCTCCAGTTTTGTAGCAGCCTTTTCAGCGACCATTCAGGAAAACATCAAAGGGGATAAATGGTTTTTGGACTCCGGTGCATCCATGCACATGACGAGTAGAAATGATTGGATGTACAATGTCACCGAGCCATCAGTAAAGAATGTCACAGTAGCTAACAGAGAACCATTAGCTGTGAAGGGTGTCGGTTGTGTTAATATACATGTAAGCCAAGATAATGTGATACAGGTCAGTAATGTTTTGTATGTTCCCGGGCTTGCTGCTAATCTACTTTCAGTAAGTACTATTGTGGAAAATGGACATAAAGTCACATTTAATAACAGGGGGTGTGCAATTCAAAATGGTGAAAATGAGGTGGTGTGTACTGCAACATTGAGCAATAAGTTATACATCTTGGATACTAGAAATGAAGTGGCACATTTAATTTCAAGTTCTAATAATGCTTATCTGTGGCATTTACGCATGGGCCATTTAAATGTTTCAGATGTGAAAAGGTTGCCTGGTTGTACAGAAGGTGTGACTCTGACTCAGGAGCTAAGTAATGTCACATGCAATCATTGTATGGAAGGTAAGCAAGCAAGGACCCCATTCAAAAATGTTGGTTCTAGAGCGGTAAGACCACTAGAACTCATACATTCCGACTTGTGTGGCCCCATGGAAAATACATCATTTGGAGGTATGAAATACTTTATTACCTATATTGATGACTTCACACGAATGGTCCATGTATATTTTCTCAAAGACAAGTTAAATGTTTTAGAGACATTTAAAGATTTCAAGTTGAAAGTAGAGAATGAATTGAATCTAAAGATAAAAAGCATTCGCACAGATAATGGTAAAGAGTACTGTAACAATAACTTTGAAAAGTTCTTATCTAATCATGGTATAATTCATCAGACCTCTACTCCCTATACTCCCCAGCAAAACGGCATGGCCGAGAGAATGAACAGGACTCTAGTAGAACGAGCAAGGTGCATGTTGTTCTATGCCAACCTGCAGAAGAACTACTGGGCTGAAGCTGTGGCAACTGCTGCATATATTGTTAACCGTAGTCCGACCAAGTCTTTATTAGGTAAAACCCCATATGAAGTTTGGAAGGGTAAGAAACCCAATTTATCACACATGAAAATATTTGGTTCTGCAGCTATGGTCTATGTGCCTAAGGAAAAACGTCAAAAATGGGATAAAAAGTCAGTTAAAATGATATTAGTGGGTTATTGTGAAAACACAAAAGGATATCGCCTCATGGACCCTAAGTCACACAAAGTTGTGAAAAGTAGAGATGTTTCATTCATGGAAAGTTACAATGAAAATGCCAGTGTACTAATTGATTCTGAAACTTATGTTCCAGTAAAAGACAATCAATTTCCTGCTGCAAGTTCCGGTTCTCTAGAAAGAACAAACTCTGGCAGCCAGAAAATACACACTCAGGAGTCGACCACATCTGCACCTTTGATGTCCAGTAGAGACCCGATTACTCAAGGTAATAGTGAAGACTCAAGTGAATATGACACTGACACAGGAGAACTTGATGAAACATATCATCCTCCATATCCAGTAAGACAAGATTGTAATAGCAATGTAACCTTGAGAACAAGATCTCAGAAGAAACAAAATGAGGCAAGAAATGGCCTATTGTGTTTGTTTACAGAAATGACAGATCCGCAGAATGTAGAGGAAGCACTTGCATCACCACTAGCTACTGAATGGAAGAGAGCCATGGACGAGGAATATACTTCCCTAATGAAAAATAAAACATGGACTTTGACAGATCTCCCGCCAGGTAAAAAGGCTCTTCCATACAAGTGGGTGTTTAAGACAAAGACAGACGAGAGTGGAAATGTTCTGAGATACAAGGCTAGGCTTGTGATAAAAGGTTACGCACAAAGATGGGGCACAGACTATGAGGAAGTATACTCACCAGTTGTCAGGTATACAACTATCCGCTACTTATTTGCTTTAGCAGCTAAATATGGATTGGAAATAGATCAAATGGATGCGGTATCTGCTTTTCTACAAGGCGAGATTGATAGAGACATTTACATGCAGCAGCCAGAGGAATATAAGCAGGGATCTCAGGTGTGCATTCTAAATAAATCTATATATGGACTCAAGCAGGCCAGCCGACTCTGGAACCTGAGATTGAATTCTGTGTTACATCAGTTAGGAATGATACAATCCAAAACAGATCCATGTGTCTATTATAATATGGAGAAGAATACTTTTATAGCCATCTGGGTGGATGACTTAATTTTGTTTACTTCTGAAGAAAATACAAAGATTATTATCAAAGAAAAACTAAAAGAACACCTTGAAATGAAAGATATTGGTCCAGCAAGCCAATGTGTTGGTCTACATATTACCAGAGATGGAGACAAAGTAACATTAGATCAAGAAAAATATATAAATGAAATACTAGTAAGATTTAGAATGTCAGATTGTAAACCAGTGAAAACTCCATTTGAAGCTGGAATGAAATTTAATGATAAAACAGATGAGGGAACAACTGCTGACTGCCCGTACCAACAAGCCATTGGCTCCTTACTGTATTTGGCTCAAGGTACCCGGCCAGATATATCATTTGCAGTAAATACACTGAGCCGATTCAACAGAAACCCTACAACTGCACATTGGACTGCAGTAAAGAGAATTTTTAGATATCTGCAGGGTACTAAAGACTTGAAGCTAGTATATACCAAAGAAGGTAACGAGACAATCACAGGATATTGTGATGCTGATTGGGCGAGCGACGTGCGCGATAGGAAGTCGTGCACGGGTTACATTTTTTTGTTACAGGGTGGTGCTATATCTTGGCGGTCACACAAGCAGCAGACAGTGGCACTATCGACAGCTGAAGCTGAATACATGTCGATGTCATCAGCGGCGCAGGAGGCGCTGTGGCTCCAACAACTGCATGCAGAACTTGGCGAAGAACAGAGCAATACTTTTATCATATTTAGTGATAATCAGAGCGCAATCAAATTGTCCAATAATGATTGTTATTTACCTAGATCAAGACATATTGACATTCGTTATCATTTTCTCAAAGATCATGTTAATAACTTAAAGATAAAGTTTTGCTATATCAAGGGTGACGAAATGATAGCTGATAATTTAACCAAGGGCACTACTGCCGATAAACATTTGTATTGTGTCAAGAAGATGGGGTTGCGTCCCAAGGGAGGGTGTTAGAATTAGAAAAATGGAACGCAACCAAATTAGTTCTTTTGTTTGTACGTCTGTGACGTTTCGGCCCCTTTTTGAATCAACTGTCAAGTTGTAACTGCGTTTCAATAATTGTATTAAAATATCTTTCTATTTAGTACGTTTAATTTATTTCATACCACAACCACTCAATATTCCTTTAGTTTAATATAAGGAGATGAAAATTGAAAGGATTTTAGCAATTGAGACGATTAGGTTGAGGTATTTCGATGTTATCAATAAAGTGAGGCGTTACATGTTTCGAAGTTCTGGGGGAAATTCCTTTGTTCTTTCCACGGAAGAGCAAAGTAATTACACTTTTTCGTGGTTATTTCAATTGATTGACATCTTGGACTTTTCTAGGTAGCCTCGGTATCATCTATTGTCAAATTAGTAGCTCACTTGCTTGCATTGTATTAGACGCGTAAGCCAGAGAATGAAACTCTACGAAACCTTCATAGTGCAATTATTCATCCGTAGTCGTTCAATATTTTAATTTTCGAATATGACATTCCATTCAGTCATTCCTCATCACCACAAATCACGTGAACAGAACAAATTCCGCGGTCCACCTCCGACACACCAATCCACCACATATCACATTGACCTACACAACACATCAAGCAAAAATCACCCCTATTCCAAACTCCTTACCACCCTTATTCCCCTATCGCAAATCGTGGAACAAATTCATTATCCTAATTGATTGCAGCAACAGTCGATTTTCTGACGTGTTGTGTAGCAGGAAGGTCAATTTTTGCTTGATGCTGTGTAATTGGATAGGTTAGACGGTAATTAGGTGTTTGCAAGCGCAAACAGCGCTTTGTTAGGTTTTATTGTTGGCTTTAGTTAGCGATACGAAAATTGTTTCAGCGATTTGTTTTAATTTGTGGAGTGGATTTATAGTAGTAGAGCGGTGTAGTGGAGGTGCTACAGATTCATTAATAGTTACTAACGGTATTAAATAATAGAGTTTAAGGGTGAGAGTGAATTCTTCTTCTGTGTTTGTAGATTTTTTAAATACTACATACTTAGTAATCATAGAGTCTATTGACGATAGAGAGCATATCGTTTAAGATTGCACAGACTGTAACATAGCATAAACCTTGAAGGAAAGCACGTACAATGCCTTCTTTATCCTACTCAATATTATACATGCGAAAGTTTGTGAGGATGTATGTATGTATGTTTGTTACTCTTTCACGAAAAAACTACTGGACGGATTTGGATGAAACTTTACAGTAATATAGGTTTAACATATGAATAATACATGGGATACATTTTATCCCGAAATTCCGGCAGAAACGGGTACAACGCGGGTAACTTTCGGGGCGCGGCTTGTTATTCAATTATACCCAGCTAAGCAAAGCAAGAGCTTTCTTTGAAAATACCTCAGCCAAGGTGCTAAGTGTATTTCTCACAATACCTCCCTCATTTGTTTAGTATCATAAAATATCGCAACTTTTACTGAAATATTCATTAACACTTTCCTTGTAGAAACACATTGAAATGTACCAAGAGAGATAATATAAAATAATATTTATTCAACAGATCAGCTAGAGTTGTATTCTCTTTCAGATGGATTATTTAACATAACGTTATTACTGCGGTGTAACGTAACGAGTACCGGTATCGATACGTTATTAACGGTAGCTAATTATATTAAGTATTAATGATCGTTTTTCATTTGATGAGTTATTGGTATTGTAGTGATCCGTAGTCCGATCGGTAGAAGGTTGATAAAGAAGATTATTTAGAGCAATTACAGCGGTGGTCTAACATAACGAAGAAGGTTTTGGTATTTTGGATTTATAGAAAATAAAAAAACATTCAAAAGACAGCACTTACATGAGATTTTATGACAATTATTTACTGTTTTTTTTTAACAATGAACCACCCTTTTAATATGGTAGTTTTCCCCAGTAAGTGCTTCGCTCTTCCGTGAGTTTTCCTGACTAAAAATTCTAACAACAATAATTTCGTTGTCTATAAATTATAGCACTAAGTTTGTTTAATTTTCCTTCTATTATTTAAAATAGACTTTATTACTAACAAGCTTACTAGTATCGAAATAATCGCCAGTCAGTTACTAGTTCTCAGTATCAAAATAATCTCCAAAACGCAGTAGATGTAATACAAATTTCACCGATATAAAGTGTCCGACGAATTCATGCTAATATGATTCCCCCGCGCCGTCGCGTCGGTAATCTAATAAGATGATGTTAATGGAGACCCTGCCTCTGCAAATGGATCGGAATATCAACATAATGCCATGTTATATTCAATTATTGATAATACCTATAAAATAATATAGTACTGGCTGCGCCAAGCGGACAAAATGTACCCGTTTGAGCAAAAAGTTTGAGATCAAACATGGCCTTCGTCGTTTCCCATTCATTCATTCGAATAGGGCAGTCATTCATTTGTTCATTTTGAGTAGGCCAGTGGTCAACCCTGGTGTCAAATTTTTAGGCTGCCTAAAGGCCTCCTATATGGTCTAACGATAGATACAACGGTATCGCTCAGATATAAATGTCACTACACCTACTACATGTACAATCGAACCAACTGAATCATGACCCACCATAAGCTTATTTTGCTAAATCCCTTTAAATGCAAGTAGGTCGAAATTCGCTTGAAGGTTTATTTCCTTGGTAACGAACTTGTTATCATTTGATTAGACACTGACATTTACTGAGTGCACTGTTAAATAAATCGGACAGTATCGACTAAGCTCGTATATGAAAAAGAAGAGATGATGTTACTGTTTTTATCTGTATTACGTAGGTAAGTATAGGAAGTTTTCTACGAACGTAATGGTGCCACTTGACTTGGCCGTATTAAATTTGCTCAACCATTAGTCGCATTTATTTCTCTAGAATATACAATCAAAAATAATGCAGTCATGTTTGGGCAAATACGGCCACGTGAAGTGCCAGCATAAACTTTAGATTAACCTGTCAGCTACCGACGTAAGCACAAGCTATATAAGTAAAAAGAGTAATAAAATTTGTGAAATGAAAAAAAAACTTTATTTAATCTTTAACAGAACTAATTTAAATTATAAGATTCAGTATCTAAAACCTAGTGTGTGCACCATGGTTATCGATAACGGCTTGTAATCGGTCACGCATTGACCCTATTAGACGACTGCAAATGTCGCTGTCTCTCAAGTAATCCCAATTTTCGTTACAATGTTGCTCAATTGCTTCCTTTGTTCTCTAAAAGGATGTTCTGCGTAATGGTGTTGCATGTCCACTCTTTGTTCGTTCTTGAGTCGGCGAACGCCGTGGTTATGACGTCGTCTGTCCTCGAGGATGCCCTCTCCGGCCTGCCGTCTGATCCAGGTCCTCACTGTATTCCGAGAAATATTCAATTCGCGTGATATTTCCCGTATGCCATAGCCTTCCTCACTAAAGACCACAATCCGAGCTCTTTGTTCTTCTAAATTAGCCATTATTAAAAATTATTAAGCATTTTACTATTTAGTTTCTATTTTTTCACATTGACTTGACAACTTGACATAATAATATTATGTTATGACACACTTGTAGAACACCCCATTTTTTAAATATTATATTTTTTCCATCAGCAAAAAGTTTAGGTTAAATAATGCCCGGGATACACGAGGCTAGTTTTTCAAGCCAGGATAGCAAGCTAGTTCTCTTCTAAACTGTCTTGGCTAGCTGACCTGGCTTGGAATATGCTAGTTCTGTTTACATGAGGCTATATTATTATAGGCTAGTATTAACACGTGTCGCGGAGAAAAACAAACAAAACGCGTGGTTACTGCTTACGAGTCAACTTTAAACTAGCTTCGCTCGCCGGTCACATGAAGCTAGTACACAAGCCAGGATAGTAAAATCAGTGGTGGGGGGCGCTACTAGCTTAAAAAATAGAACTCCATCCTATTAAAAACTGTCCTGGCTTGTCAACTACCTTACTAGTTTACTAGCTTAGAAATGAAGCTAGTTTTGTCTACACGAAGCCAGAAGTACTAGCTTGCTAGCTTACTGACACTAGCTTGCTATCCTGGCTTGAAAAACTAGCCTCGTGTATCCCGGGCATAATGCCCGGGCATAATGCCCGGGCATTATGCCCTAATTTTATTAGTACCTAAAACGTCGTAAGTGCATTATACGCGATAGATCTTACAAGTTTGAAAGTTTCAAAGGAATTATCAGGCAAGTGGGTCATGATTCAGTTGGTTCGATGGTACAACCTATCTGTCCTTTCCCAAACTCTGGTCTATACCGGCTCAACAATTCATCAAAATCAGTTCAATGGTATTGACATGAAAGGGTAACAGACGAGTTACCTTTGCATTTATAATGTTAGTAGGGATAAAATTTATAATGTAAGGTGCATAATAATGTGACATGTGCTGTTTATTTATAGCTGCCAACGCTCACTGGCGTTGCTCCCATGGGAATTTCGGGAAAGAAAGTAAACTTTAACTTTTATGTAGCTGTGATATACTGACAACAAACCGAAGGAAGTTTTTAATGTCCTTTTTAGTATGTTTATTTCTTGATATCTACGTCATTTATAAACCGATTACGAGTGATTTCGGTATATGAAAGGGTATGCTAACACATTAGTCTTGTAAGTTATTTTTAACCGATTAAAAAACAGGTGCTAGTTCTCTTTAAAAAAATGATAAATTTGGAAAAGTTTTTTTTTGGCAGCTAACTGAGAAAGACCGTAACAATTTTACAATCAAATTCTTACATAATCTTGTACCTAATTACAAAAATCTTAAACGCGATCCATTGATACTAAAACAATTAAGAAAGTTAAAAATGAATCAGATAAAAGAAGTCCTATTCAACTGACTAAAGTTTTGTTATAAATTCAAAGAACCGAATTCACTATTCACTGAAAGTACCTGACACTGAATCGCTTTAACACTTTCACGAACTTATAATGACTTCGAAATCTAATTTATTATTTGATTCGGTTTGTACAGACAAAGAATATCGAAAAAACGTATTTGAACTCGACTGTCTGTGAAGGTTTTGTAAATTAATATGAGATTAAAGTGGTTTAATTTTATTAAGATCTAAATTCAGATTTAAAATAAATAATTTAGTATAATGAAGTAAAATATATTTAGCTTTAATGTCACATTGCAGCGCAAAGAACTCTGCGCTTATTGGGAATAAAGTATAAAATATTGGACGTGATATAGAAATATAAAGGCCTTTCATTAATCACATTAATTAGTGACTAAAATAGTGTCAAAGTCTGTACACCGCCCAAAGTTCCCCGACATACTCGTAGCTTAATGATTGAAAAATGTAATCTAAACAAGCACGGCAGCGCTCAAATATACACAAAAACCTACATGCCTCTTACAACCCCCTTTTTATCAGGGTAAAAAACAATTACTCCAGAGTTACATAATTAAAGCCATAATTAAAACATCCAGGTTGAACGAACAACGATCCCTGACAACGAGCTCATAATTTATTAAAAAATCTTTGTGTTCCCGCTCTTGTTTGCACGCTTCAGACCCATCGGCGGTTTTTGTTTACAAAAGACTTACATGTAAGTACTTAGTTTTATTTATAACGTTTGGCAACACTTGAATTGCGTGGTGATTAATTTACGCCTTTGGCGTAGGTTGACAAATGAGGTTACTCCGCTGCAATGACAGCGGATGATTGACTTAAGGTCGTAGCACACATATCAACTCGTAAACGGAACGTAAACGTATCAACTCGAGCCGTTCAGTATTCTTTGTATGAAACTCCCTACTGCAACGCACACTTATCGGAATCGTAACGTAATCGCCTCGCCTCGGGACAAGCTCACAAACCGCAGTACGGTGCGTGGTCGACTTGCCGTACCCGCGCTTACGTCTCTCGGTACGCTGTCTTACGACTCTCCGTACCCTAGCTTGCGTTTCTTCAGGCACCCCGCCCAGCCGTCGTCAACCAGCGACCGGCGAGCCGTAAGCGCGGCGTCGCCTAGCCGTAGCCGAGTCGATTCGGAGCTGCTGATCGCACGGTGACGCGCTTACGATAGGTTGACGCCTGGTTGACGCCTGGTTGACGGCGAGGCGATACGGTGACGATCCCTTTCCGAGTTGATATGTGTGCTACGACCATTATTCTTATGTCTCTTGAAAAAATGCAATGGTAGAGCAAATGTAGAGTATTCATTCTAGTAATGCTAACCTTAGAAGTAGAGATTATTAATTTTAACTATAATTTAGACAAGGAATATTAATAATGTTAAAAACCCTCTACGCAAAAAAGGCCACGCAGAGAACCACCAAAAAAACAGCGTCGAAATTGGTCCATCTGTCTGAGAGCCACTGGCAGACACATTCACACACAGGCAGACATCGACGTTAAACTTACAGCACCCCATAACATGACAAACGAACAACATCTTTTGTATCAAAATTTAAAAACATTTTCCGTTTTCTTTAAGAATGTAGAACAACAGCATCATCAACCCTAACCCAATAAAGATTACCCTACTCAAAGGACTCTCTAAAAGATGTATTATGTATTTATATTCGATACTTATTTGGCCTCGTCCTTCCATCTGCGTAGAGCACTCAATAGTGATGCCTCTAAGAGGTTCTCAACCTATCGCTGCGAGGGTTGGAGGTCCGGAGGAAAATCTTACAGGGTTTAAATTATTTATTCCTGTTTTTTTAAACTATGTCGTTAGAACGAAATCGATAATAATTTTCCTTTACAGAATAAATTGACTTTGGATCGAAAAGTTGGTGTAGTTTACATTTTAGAACTTGTAAGAAGATTATAGTGTAGGAAAACTAATGGGTTGAGCTTTATTTTCGAGTCCACTGATTTTTCATTCATTAGAATCTTAGAAGAATGTGCCTCAAGAATGGTAGGCAAATTACATATTTTAAACACTGCACGAATTTTGGTTGGTGGTAGAAAAAATTTGAGAATCGTTGCTCTTGAGTATTTACAGCGAAGAGATCCTTGAACGGGGTCTATAGATCTGTCTATGGTTGTTTGTTATTGGATAAAGTGCAAGACACACATAGTCCGGTGCGGGCCGGTGTTGTCGGTCACGTGACGTTGAATTCCTTGTATTTGTATGAAAGATGCCACAGACAGGGGCCCGCAACCGCGCTATATCTTGTCTTGCTCCAAGATATTTTAAAGCTTTTGAACTGATTATCCAAATTACAACCAAGCGAGCGTTACAAACTTCATACGTAAGTTTTTGTCAATATATTGTTAAACGCCCATAGGTATTGGATTGACTCTATCAAATACGATATAATGTCATTGCATTTACTGGTGGCGTAAAATAACACAGAAGTAAAAGTTTGATGGGGTTCTATTGATATATTTTTCAGTCACAAAGATTTTAGTTGTGTATTATAAAGAGGTAAAATTTCTAAGTTTATTTGTTTGTATGTTCGAGCTAATCTCACGAATTACCAGTCCGATTTGAAAAATTCTTTTTGTACTAGATAGCCACATTCAACGGGCAAATTATAGGCTATTTTTCATCCCGAAATTCCCACGGGAACGGGCACATCGCGGGTAAAACCGCGGTACGTTGCCGGTAAGTAAATAAATAAAAAGGAAACGTTTTCCTCGAAGTTTTCCACAACTCCCAAGTTTTAAAAGTGAAACAAAATAACTTACAAATAACGTTTCCCATTATTCTTAATATTAAACGTCGGTTTGTTCGGTCTTGTTCCGCCGACATCTGTTAAACGTTGTAAAAACGTTCATTAAATACTTCTTTCTTGTCTAACGTCATGTTAGGGAAGTGTTGCTGGCTTGTAACTCGAGTGATCTTCGTTTAAAAAACGAACGCTGTTTTTGTTTTTTAAGCATTTGTTTTAACGTTGGGTTCTACCTATTTGTTCCTTTTTAAAATGATATTTAAAAAAAGAATATCGATATCACTATAGACATTTTTGTTTGCAATAATATTATTGTTTTAATTGATTCATTAGATTATTTACATTCTGAATCCTAAAGTAAGTAATCACTACATATTATAAAAAAAAGTCCCCGGCCGCGTCTGTCTGTTCGCGATAAAATCAAATACTACTTTTGATGGACGGATTTTGACGCGTTATTAAAAAAGTATATAGTGTGATTCAAGAGGAAGGTTAATATGTATAAACATTCCCGAAATTTCCACCGGAACAGGCTCAACGCTGGTAGAACCGCGGGGCGCTGCTGGTGATTGATAATTTGTCGATTCTACGTCACATTTTTCATACTATACATACCTATATGAGAAATCAAACAAACTCTATGAACATTGAACACGGGTGGCGGTTTCCGTGAAGATACAGTAATTTTGGTATACTTATCAATGAACTATTTTACCAGTAACCTAACCTAGCAGTGTAGACCAAACAGCGCGTCAAACATCTGTTATCGTCGATAATACTATAATTATCAGTTATGGTTTATTGCCGATTTACTTACTGAAATTAACATTGTAAAGATTACAAAGATTAATTAAATGACCTGTAAGATTTTAGATGTTAATATATTATATTTAACTAGATGTCCCGCGCGGTGGTTCCACCCACGAAGGTTCCACCCGCCGAGAGATAGATGTCGCTAGTGTGAATCTAAACCAGGGTGCCACCCAAACGCATACAAAAAAAATCATTCATATCGGTCCAGCCCTTTAGGGGGTGTTCAGTTACAACGAAAAGTGACATTGATTTTATATATACGACTAGCAGCGCCCCGCGGCTTTGCCCGCGTTGAGCCCGTTCCCGTAGGAATTTTTGCAAATCCTTTCTTAGTGTGCCCTTACCTGCGTCACTTGAAGAGCCGTCCTGCCAAATTTCATGTTTCTAGGTGTAGCGGTTGAGGCTGTGCGTTGATTATCAGTCAGTCAGGACTTTGAATTTTATATATATAGATATAGATGATTTAAACGTACATTAACACTCAGCGACTTTACTTGCTTTGAGCGTACGCGATCCAAAGAACACGAGTACCTACCTACGCCCCCAATCCTTGAGCGTGTGGTTATTTGGCGGGTGTTAGACGCTCATATCTACAGAACTAAATTCAATTAAATTTTAATCTCCCTTGAATTAACTTTGAACTCAGCGTGCAGCTTGTTAACTCGGCCTATCGAACGAACGTATTTATTACGTAGATAATAAAGGCTATTAACAAAATATGATCAACAATCAGCCTTTTCGAAGCCTTAAATAACGTTTAAAAAGTTACTAGTAGTTATAACGGCTGTCAAAATATTTCATTACCGTTATTGCGGTATTCTTTTGTTTTCAATTTTATTTACTGCCCATTTTGGTTTTTGAACTTTATCTCTCGAATATAAGGAAGATTTACGAGTTTAATCTACACTGCGGTTTCACACAGATTAATGAATAAATATGTACCTACACACATAATACAAACATGTCATAAACAGTAATGAAAACCATAATATTTTGTGATATTTTTCTCCAGTTATTCGATCATTATTTCACTTTTTTTTTATCAAATCTCTTCGTTTTGCTATCTGTTTAACGCAAGCACCTGATATCTAAAAGGAAAAATATGAAAAGTAAATAAAAAGTTAGGGCTCGTCCGGGATTTGAACCCGGGACCTCTCGCACCCTAAGCGAAAATCATACCCCTAGACCAACGAGCCGGTTGAGAAAAGATCCGATTTTAATGATCGCTACAATTTTAAAGACTGGTTTTGGGTTAGTGAAAGTTGAGTCTCATACATTTAGTTTGTATGACGTTGCTTTAACTAATTTGGTTAAAACTGTTTCGTCATTATGGGTACTCGTACTACTGATGTAGTTTTTAAGTTGATGCTTTTGTGAATGGCCCTCATATTACTTCACTAGACTCAATATTTTGATCTGTATTTGCTAACTTTTTGCTAAGCTAGCAAATTATTCAACATAAAATACCTAATAGTGTATCAAGCTCTTTTCAGGTGTCTCATTGTACGAGGCGTACAACTATTTTTGACAAAAGCGCAAGACACACATATTACCCGTTGCGGAGTAGTGACACCTTTCATACAAATACAAGGAATACAGCGTCACGTGGCCCGCAACGCGGCCCGCACACGCACTATGTTCGTCTTGCGTTTAAGAAAAAAGAGCATACGATTATAGACAAAACGTATTGCTAGTATTATGGATCTCAGCTGCACAGAAAGTAAAAAAGTCGAGTTTATTTATACTAACCTGACCGGTAATACTTTACACTGAAAAAGTGAAGTATTTAATAATGGTTACACTTCTATACTTCGTGATTCTACACTTTCATTGAAGCGGGAACTTGTTTAGTTACGCACACAACTATAAAACTAAAACCATAGTAAAACTTTAAAAATCACTTCACACACACTACTGAAATACTATAGTACACTATCGTTTTTCATGTCAGATACATGTCACCATTTCCTTTGACATCGCATGCCCTTCGTATTCGAACTATATTTCCCAATTACAGCTCCAATCCCATCCATTTCTACTAATAGGGCACCTAAAAGCCTAGACGCGTTGCCCTCTACATATCAAAGTAAACGACACGTCAACGGCCATTTGAATCCAACATAATTAGCAATTCAAAATAGTTTCTCTAGGTGAATCTTCAACGTTAGAGTTTAAAGCATTTCTACTACTATTTTATGCAGCTATGCTATGCTAAAAAATATGTATCGCGGTTGTTTGAATCGTTAGATCATATGGGACGCTTTTAGGGGGTCTAAAACTCTGACTTGGTGTTAAGTTGGCCACTAATAATTTTCTCAAACTTACAAGGACGGACAATCTATGCTACGGAATTATGAGACCACTAGCCGAGCCCCGCTGTTTCACCCGCGTTGCACTGGTTCCCGCGGGTTAAATGTATCACATGTGTTATTCTGAAATATAACCTTTACTGTAAAGTTTCATCCAAAACCGTTCGATAGTTTTTTGCGTGAAAGAGCATCAAACATACATACATCCATCCTCACAAACTTTCGCATATATATATGATATTAGTACGATTTTCATTTCTATTTGTGCGATAAAGATGTGCTATAAAAAAAAATCCAGTCTTAGAACTCGATGTTTTTGATGCTCTGTTATACAAAATATTATTTGCATTGATAAACATAACATATAGCGTCAAACGTAACATTGCAATTAGCATAGCATATCGTAGGAATGGAACCCAAGATTTGGACAATCTTACGTTTAGACAATGGTAGTGGAAGCATCTTCAAGGATATTAGTGGTTCAGGGATAGAACTTGATGCGGTTTCAGATTCACTCAGATTGAGGACAATTGAGAGGACTCTGATAGTCATAGTTAGGCTACTGTTATATTATCATACTGGTGTAGTTGCAATTGTGTTAGGCGATTTTAATATGAGAAATATACGGTAAGAAAGTAAGTAAGTAAGTATTAGCCTGTAATGTCCCACTGCTGGGCAAAGGCCTCTCATCTCACTGAAGATATCAGTACAGTAAGGAGGATACGGCGTAATCACCATCAATTATATAGTAGGGATATTACCTCTTTGTATTTGGGCGATTTATTATGATAACGGGTGAGTAAATTCCCGCGGGCACGGGTACAACGCGAGTAACACCGCGGGTCGCGGTTAGTTATTTATACAACATCAACAATACAAGAACCTACTTGAAATACCGAGTACGTTGAACAAATAAATGAGATGTGTCTCCTTGCCTAGCTCGTTCCGTCCTCAACATATCGGGACACATTTCATATTTAAAGTTGAAAATTCAAATATTATTTTCTGGTTTCCATACTGTAAGCATCTCAATATCGTATGTTTGGCGATCGGCGGCACTACAAATACTGAGGAATATCGAACATGTTTACTTAGCCATATTTATTTGAAGTTTTGAACTAGAGTGGCTTCAAACTTACAGCTGAATATGGTATTGAAGTCGCCCCGTGTGGGGAAATGTTATGGATATTTTTCTCAGAAGAGTTTTGATAAATTAGGTCCTATACATCTATACTAATATTATAAAGCTGAAGAGTTTGTTTTGTTTGTTTGTTTGTTTGTTTGTTTGTTTGTTTGTTTGTTTGTTTAAACGCGCTAATCTCAGAAACAACTGAACTGATTTGAATAATTCTTTCACTGTTAAATAGTCTATTTATCGAGGAAGGCTATAGGCTACATTTTATCCCGAAATTCCCACGGGAACGGGCACAACGCGGGTAAAACCGCGGGGCGCTGCTAGTTAAGAATAAAATTGGAGTGTCTGTTTGTAAAATTAAAATAATTGCTTTTCACTACATGCATGTGCAATATACGGTACATATATACCAAAATATTTTTTTTTTCAATTTTTGTCTGTCTGTTTGTACTGGCTCTGAAATGGCCAGACCAATTTTGATGGGACTTTCACTGGATGATGAAATAAGTAGTCTCAAATATTCCAAAATTGAACGTGGACGCAACTGTAAAGTTACTTTAATTTTTACGATTTATTGAACAAAATAGTCATTTTATATCTATACTAATATTATAAAGCTGAAGAGTTTGTTTTGTTTGTTTGTTTGTTTGTTTGTTTGTTTGTTTGTTTGTTTGTTTAAACGCGCTAATCTCAGAAACTACTGAACCGATTTGAAAAATTATTTTTGTAATGGATAGCCACATTCAACGGGAAGGTTATAGGCTACTTTTCATTCCGAAATTCCCACGGGAACGGGAACAACGCGGGTAATACCGCGGGGCGCTGCTAGTTAAAGATATTTAAAGAAGAGACTTGATTTCACAGTTGTTTCTAAATAATATGTCACATTCGATTACATTCAACGATACCAATTCTGCGGTCAGTTAGTTTATCTCATCGAAGTTAACGGTCCAATTTTTATGAAAAATTTAAAGAAAATCATTTTCAAAACAGTAGAAAATACCGCTGTTTTACAGAGATAAGGATTTCATTTTCATGGTCCATCGGTCGGAGGAACTACAGTCTATTCTTAAACCGTAATGTAACTCACCCATAAAACTTTGAAAGCTCTCCAAGTTATAAGCTCGGAAAGCAACAAGAGGCTTAAAACTTCTGTAGTGCATGTAGTTTTGTTGCCGTTATGGAAAAAAAACCTTTTTTGTACGGATACACGTATAATATTTTCGGAAGTTTTAAATGTTTCTTTGTAACTTTGTGCCAAATGATTGATTGTACAGTCATAGTAAAAAAAGTGGTATCACCGTAAGGGTCCATACAGATTTCTTAAGTTTAACCGAACACTATTCATTTTGAATTAAAACTACGCTTACGGATACCGTAAAGGTTAATTAATTACACTATGCTAGTTTCTTGCCTGTTGCCTACAATAACATCGAAGCAATAAATGATTTAAATACTCTTAAAAACTTAAAATTCGTTTGTACTTAATGTCATTATTGTTATTCCCTTACTATTTTGACTTGACATTGTCATATCAAACGGCTATAATTTCATACGCATTGTCACCTTAGTGATTTTGTTTTAAGATGGATATAATTGACTTACCGTGTGGGAAAGAATTTGAAACAAATGAAGATTTCCATAATATCAAGACTTTACTTATTGTCATATTATTGTACGAGAAATTCATTGATTTGACGGATATTGTGACATGGGTAGTAACATTCGATTTTTCATTCAAAAAGTATTTGGGCTCGTCCGGGATTTGAACCCGGGACCTCTCGCACCCTAAGCGAAAATCATACCCCTAGACCAACGAGCCGGTGAGAGGTGAACTGAATACTACGGCTCGGTTTGACGCGAGTCGAAGTGAAAGGCAGATTGACTACGTCACACGCGTACGTTGCTTTCGAATGTTTAACCTGACAGACGTCAAAAAAGATTTTTAATGCAAATAATTATACTTTGGGTAAAGACACATCACTATACTTTGCTTTGGTGTTGCAAGTTTTATTAATAGTGATATAAAGACCGATATTTTAGTAAGTAGGTAGTTAATAAAATAAAAAAAATTAGGGCTCGTCCGGGATTTGAACCCGGGACCTCTCGCACCCTAAGCGAAAATCATACCCCTAGACCAACGAGCCGGTTGGATAACCGCATGTATTTTAAATACAATATTTTTATAACAAATCACATAATATAGTGAGAGCAATAAAATATCTTATCATAGGTACCATTACGATGCTCGATAGACCACTTATTAAATTATTTATGATCCTGAGATAAGTATTAGATTTTCTTTTATAAGTCTCGCTTTAAAAAATAACTTAATAGCATTTGAAAAATATAATAGATATAAGTTATGTAAAGGATTTGAGTATGTATATGTATCAGCAAGTTAAATGCCATAGTACAATCCTAACCCTTAGTTTCTCTAATTAACCGTGTGTACATTTGTACAGGTATATTATTTACTAGCAGCGCCCCGCGGTTTTACCCGCGTTGTACCCGTTCCCGTAGGAATTTCGGGATGAAAAAGCCTATAACCTTCCCGTTGAATGTGGCTATCTATTACAAAAAGAATTATTCAAATCGGTTCAGTAGTTTCTGAGATTAGCGCGTTTAAACAAACAAACAAACAAACAAACAAAACAAACTCTTCAGCTTTATAATATTAGTATAGATTTAATAATGATTTTTCATTATTTTAGAACAAATACAATATTGTCTGATAACCGAACGATAGAATTGAGATCGTTTTGAAATAATAAGTTAGAAATAAGACCGGACATGAAGACTTGAAGAGATCGCAAGTTTTTTATATTAATATAAGAGTATGTACTTCCAATAATACAAATTTCGCTAAATTTATACAAACATTATTGTTAGAAAAATAAAAAAGATCCAAAGACAATAATCGTTAATGATTTATTTGTTGTTCTGTTGACGTAACACTTACTTACCTACATAATGTATACATCTGTTGCGCACGCACAAAAACTAGGTCACCTTTCACCCAGACGTGCGCATGAGTCGAATATTTAATATTGATATATCAAATATTATACTTAGTTCTTGAATGACTTCAATTTTATATTTCGATTTAAATGTAAATTAATTATTTTTCATCGGATTTAGCGATCGTGTTGCCAACATGGCTAATAGCCTTAATAGCCTATTCTGTGAGCCTAATCCTCCTTGTTATACTTATTTAATCCCCAGAGAGCGTAGAGATGCACATTATAAGCTTATACTTTGCTTTTATAAATTAATCTTAAGGCCTTTGGTAGCTCAATAACTCTTACCCAGGATTGGTCAGGTTGACCATCCACTCGATGAAGAAGAAGAATTAATCTCGAGTGTCCCACTACTGGGCAAAGATATCTATTTTCAGTCGTCTCTATTCAGGGCTCGCTGTATGAGAACCTATACTTTTTATCTTTCTTACTGAAAACTTTCAGTGACTCTCATGCATCATTAGGGTGCAAATTAGAGGAATTAAATAAATAGGTATGTTAAAGGGCTTCAACAATAATTGTAAAACTATTAAGTACCTAAATGTTTAAGAAGTAACAGCTGTTCGTTCAACATTTTATTTTAATATAACACGATTTAAAACGAACGTCATTTGTTTCTTTAACATATTTAAGCGCTTAATAAATTAAGAATGTTTATGCAATCCGCACTAAGTATTTTAAAACTAAAACTTAACTTAGTTGGAGATCCCGCCGGATTCATTTACAACTTACCTTCGTACTGAACCTGTTAAGATTTAAGACTTTTGTAAATTCCTCTCTAAGTACACCCTGCATAATGAAGAGTGGAGAGTTTCACTAGTTCATCCTCTTACAAGTTTTAGTGCTCTTTGCATCTCTTTAGTGTAAGTCTCGAAATAGTTATTAGGCACAATAGTTTTCAGCACTGCTTATAGAAGTAGTTATATACTCAAATATAATCAATTAATAAGTACCAAGTTGAGCATAATTTAAAACGATAGCCTTTTTTTAAACATATTTATTTAATAAGGATTAAAATTTAAAGCACGATAGTCATTTGTTTTTCAAACATATTCACACCGCACTCTATAATCTGATCGTATGACCGTACTGGTTGCTGGCCGCGTTTTTATCTGCAGAGACACATTTTCGTGGAAATACCAAGATAAAAGCTTCTTTAAAGAACCATAACCAAAATTTGGTTCAGTAGTAAAAGTAGGCTTAAAACCTTAAAGGGGTATTAACCAGACATACAGACTTACATTTGTATTTAACCACAATATCAGTGTCAATATTTGATTAAGCTACAATAAAGACTAAGTTTATATTAAAATTCCTACGATAATGGATTCATACAACGCGCGCAAAGTCGCCAGGCACTGCTAGTTTGAGAATCAAGGAGAGACTATCGCTCACTTTGATTTTTGTAGAGGCTTCGATGATTGAAGATAAAGCACGTGGAGTTCCTTTCACGTAGATATTGAGTGTATTTTGAAAGTGATTTTGTAATCGGCTCGTTGGTCTAGGGGTATGATTTTCGCTTAGGGTGCGAGAGGTCCCGGGTTCAAATCCCGGACGAGCCCTAACTTTTTAAAGTTATGCCCTAGTTTTAATATCTTTTTATAAAGGTTTATGTCTAGATCTAGATAGATGTTCTTAAGTCGTATATTGTTATATTGTAAAGTTATAAGGACACTTATTTTATGCGGTAGTAACATATTTATAACTGAGAGTATGTGGTTACCTGTGTTTATCTCAAAGTTATAAACGCTATCGATATAGGTATTAAAGTTTTACTGTTTTTGATAGTCTATATCAGGGACAGCTGTTAAAATATGAAGTGGCTTATCTTGTTACTTCATTTTTAATATGCTGTAAAAAGCTATACAGTAAAATGTAAAAATAAACTTCTACTTACCATAGCTTCTTTATGTATTTTTTTTATTGGGTCTAATAGCGGCAATGAAATGCTTAAATCGGTTTGAGCACTAAATTCAAATACTTAGTTGTTCCTTGATTTTGGGTCTATCGGAGGCATTTGTTTATACAAGAACACATGTCTGCCGTACTTATGCTACGGCTACACTGTCGCGCAATAATTCCTGTTCCGTTGTCGCGATAAAAACTTCGTGTTCGATCCATGACGAAGTGCTTGGCCACATATTCACTACGTCGCGATAATCAAGAACGTCGCGATAATTCATTTCGCGGGAAACATGGAAGAGGCGGTTGCGCTGTGTCACATGGCGGCTAATAATTTTAGACTACATCTTTATTACTTGAACAAAAATAAAAAGGTTAAAAAGAGGAATAAAAGGCGATGGTTCATAATTTTGTATGAATAATAATATTTTCTCATTAGGTACTCCAATCCATGACAAGTTCGCTGAAAATGTTTAGTTTTTTGTTTAATTGAAACACGTTCAAACCGCTCGGAGTCTCGCAGTCAACTAAAGCGCGCGATGTGTAGCCAACCGCACGAACTTTGTCGCGACAAAACCCTTTGATGTGCGGCAATTTACCGACAGCGGCGCGAAGGGCATTCGTATTCGCGAAGATGATTCGCGATAGGACGAAAACTTTGGCCAGACGTGTCGCGACAACGCAAATCTTCGCGTTATCACGATAGTGTGGCCCCAGCATTACAGACATCTCTTATACGACAATTAACAAATAGCCGTCATTTTTTATGTCAAATATCACTCAATAAGGAATTATTTGACGTCTCTGAATACAGCGAGAAAGTTTAAGAGAATGCATGTATGTGTGTTTGGATGTGTGTTCCTCTTTCACGCAAAAACGAATGATCGCATCTAAATCAATACTGGCACAGGAAAGATTAGAGTCTGGAATATCACATGAGCTACTTCTCATCGAAAAACTCCGCAAAACCCGCGGCCGCTGCTAGTATAATATATCGTGACATTTACTGACACAAGACATAACTTGAAGTTCCCCAGCTGACCAATCACTTTGAACCAAGCCCCGTCTAGTTAGCACCAACGTCATGTGGTTAGGTAAGCCTTTCACTTTGAGTTAGGAATTCATATGAATACATACATTTTGGAGTAACTTGTACCGGCTCGTTGGTCTAGGGGTATGATTTTCGCTTAGGGTGCGAGAGGTCCCGGGTTCAAATCCCGGACGAGCCCAAATACTTTTGCTTTATTTAACCTTACTTATACAGTAATCTTTAAAATCACTATCAAATACATAAAGAATGTGACCGTAACTAAGTATTTTATTCTCATTGGCATTACAATTTTGTTTCGACATCTATCAGTAAAAACCATGCCACCGTAATTTTGCTGTAATCAACATACGCTTGTGACGTAGTCAACCTGCCTTTCACTACTACTCGCGTCAAATGGAGTCTCAATATTTAGTCTACCTCTCACCGGCTCGTTGGTCTAGGGGTATGATTTTCGCTTAGGGTGCGAGAGGTCCCGGGTTCAAATCCCGGACGAGCCCAAATAGGTCTTCTTGGATTTTTTATTTTTAGATGCTTTTATGACAGTTTCTTTTTGCCGCAAAAATATTAATCATGTCATGTAATTTTAAACTCTTTTTGTGATGAAAATTCATAATGAATTTAAAGCACAATATTATCTACATTGTCCAGTGAAAATTAAATAATCGAAACGGTCCTCGTTTACATGATTGTTTACACAAGTGGCTTTTCCGAACGTTTCCGCCGAATATTATTGACCGGACGTTGTGAGTACGATTTTGTTTTGTTTATGGGTATCGGCTGTATCAATTGTGTACACAAGGTGTACACAGTAAAAAGTAAAGGATTTTATTGTCAATTTCAAATTGATTTTGTAATGTAAGCGTGGTGGTCCTAAATTCACCTCTCTGATACCTTCAGTGAACAAGGCTTTTGTCCAGCTGTGGGACATAACAGGCTAATACTTAGACTATGTAATGTATTGAAAAGATAGTATAAGATCCCAGTGTCGGGCAAATGAGTTTTAATTAACGTTGGCAGAACAAAGAAAAAAAGGAGTTTGATCTTCTATTTTTCTGAATACCTACTTACATAATTATGTCCCAAAATATTCATATTTAAATTCACATAATGTTATTGTGTTTTATATATTTATGTAGTAATCAAGTAGTGCTTTGAATACTAAATATGATTGCTTGTTACAAATTCACACGGATACGCCTTTACGGATTTGCGTAACAAACATACACAGGTATTTAATAACGTGGAATTACATATTCATGCACTGTCTTTTATAATATGGCCACAGTAATACATAATGTGATATGTTTGTCCTTAACTGAGGCTAAAAAATAAATCAAACATAGCAAAATGAAACCAGAGCGATGGTAGTTAGTCAGTATAATGAAATTGATGTGTTATCTCCGAAATGATTACTTTCACTCCAATGCAATGATGATTAAATAAAAAGTTGAACGAGTTAAATTCCTATTAAATTCAATTTTCATTTCAATTTTGGTATAAACTATAATAAAAAAACAGAGGACATAGACCGAGGTGTTATGCGTCTATAAATTAATATTTGTTACGTACTTATGAAAAATATAATAATAATATGAAAATAAGCGATAGAACCAAAATTGGTAGTTAACTTTCGATGAAATCGTGAAATAACGGTTACATTTTATAGTTATCGGTTCCATTACATTATTCGTAGTTTAGTTTGATACGTTATACCCAAATAGGTATTTAAATTCTGGTACCTATAGTTAACTTAATTATCACAATTAGTTAAATAAGTAATTACTTAATATACAAATTACTATCACCATAGTATTATTTCAATTGTAATTACCAAAAAGCCATTAAAATGTAGCATGATCGCCAGAACTGTCTTAACACTGCTGTTTAAACGTTGCAAAAAGTTACATTTTAATGGCTCTAGACTAATATTCTCGTTTATTTGAGCTTGGCACAAGAAAACAGTTTGGGAGACGACCTTCGTTTTAAAGGACTTAATTTAAGTGAGAATAAAATGTGTTCAAGTTGTCTTCGCTGGTAAAGTAAATAGCGAACCAGTTTTCTAGGTATCTTTGAGCTTAATTATTTTGTTCTATAAAAAATATTGGTTTCCTATGTTTAAGTGAACACTACTCATTTTGAATTTATTTCAGTTTTCTGTGACTACGGTTCCTGTAAAGGGCCGAAATATCAGATAAAAATGTAAAATAAAAGCGAAGTGGTAATGTAGTTTCAATTTCTATAAAAAACTAGCTGCGCCCTGCGGTTTCACCCGCATTTATTCAGTCAATGCTTACCGTTTTATATTTTACCTTCCCTGGACTTTCATGAATATTTCAAGACCAAAATTAGCCAAATCGGTTCAGCCGTTCTCGAGTTTTAAGCAGACTTGCGAACAGCAATTCATTTTTATTTATATAGATAAATAGGTTATATACAACACTGTTTCACAATCTCACAATAACAGCCTCCGTGGTCTAGTGGTTTGAGCGCTCGGCTCACGATCCGGAGGTTCCGGGTTCGATTCCCGGTGGGGATATCTCACAAAAATCACTTTGTGAGACTGTCCTCAGTTTGGTTAGGGCATTGCAGGCTGAATCACCTGATTGCCCGAAAAGTAAGATGATTCCGTGCTTCGGAGGGCACGTTAAGCCGTCGGTCCCGGTTACTTTCTACGGATAGTAGTCGTTACATGAGCCATGTCAGAGGCCTTTGGCGGCTCTATAACTCTGACACCAGGATTGGTCAAGTTGACCATCCACTCGATAAGAAGAAGAAGATCTCACAATCATTTTAGTATGAAGTAAAAACAAGTCAATAAAGTCCCGCTGCCTCTTACTTCCCTGAATATTCAGTACAATTATTATTCGCAATTGCATACCTATATTCTATCCATAGCTCCGTAACCAAATACCTAATCGCATTAATACGGGGTATCAGTCTCCTAGACTACAAATTCTCCAAATTAGTCCCTGTTATGTGAACTCGAGATACCCTTGTACTGTCGTCAGCACAACCGCTACAATATGTCCGAATGTCCACTGCACGTGTCCGCCATATTGTACACTCGACTACAAAAGTGTTTCAATTTCTAACACCTACAAAACATGTAACATACCTTTGAAATAGGCTACTTTCAGGAACTACATTATATACAATAATAGTTTGAATGTTTGAATTTGGTATAAATACTTTATTTTGGGCTACAGAAATTGAACATGGAGTCACTACATATTAAGTTTCATAGTAATCTATTTTTAATCGACTTCAAAAACCGAAGTATTAGGTTCTGAATTGGTGTGTTTATAATTATGTATGTATATTGTATATTAGTTACGTCAAATTATAGACCTAATATCAATCGTTAATAGATCGATGTTAAAAACAAATTCGGTATACGAGTATGTACTTACAGAATGTTCTCATTGTGAACTGATTTCAAAAAGGTAGTGTCTCATAAAATCTTTATTACATAGAACTACATTCTATAATGATTCTATATACGAAATACAATTATAATTAGAAAACTTGATTAATCGTATTTTTCTGAAATCTGATCTGTTTATTTAATGCCAGTAATTTATTTTCTCCAAGAATTTAATAAGCAAGTTTTATGTTTGTTTAAATCGCAGCTGTTATTCCGTCTCCCAAACTATTTGTCTACTTTCTTGTCCTATTAACACAACCATTTATCACAAAGTAACAACAGTTTTTCATTTATTAAATTATTTCAATCATGAAACTTGTTATTGGTTTTTGTGATAAATTGTGTTATTAAACTTTGTCATTTGAGAAAAATACACTTTTTCTTTCTTATATCTTTTGTTATTCACTGTTAAAAATCTGTTTTAATTAAATTGTACACCAAAAGTTAGGGCTCGTCCGGGATTTGAACCCGGGACCTCTCGCACCCTAAGCGAAAATCATACCCCTAGACCAACGAGCCGGTTGGTAATGTGCTCTAAATTAATATCTCAACAAAATAAAGTGAAAGGTTTTCGAAGCAGCGGTAGTAGTCATTGTTAAGCCAGCTTTAAATGTGATAATAATTATCTTTATTACGCAAATAATAAACCAGTTATTTAGCCTTTCTGTTGGTCATAATCACTAACTGATATTGTACTCATGAATAGCCGTTTATCTGTAGTATGCATAATCCCTATGAAATTCCTCCGGGGAACAGTACAATGAGGGTCAAACCTGCACTATGTCTCTACTTTACAACACTGCATACGTTTCGCTTGTCATTTATCACCGTATACTATATTTAACACTATATTCAGCGGTTTTTATTTGAACCAACCTTCAATCGTGCGCTAATATTATTTTTAATGCCAGCTGATTGAAATGCGATTGTGTTATGATAACCCGCCATTTTTTTTTCAACAGTAAGAGTGCCTTTTCATTGAAGCAAACCGGAGCTGTGCGGCGCTCCATTGACCAATCAAAACGCACTACAAAAAGATTTTGAAAATGTCAATGAGTAGAACAAATTAAATGCGTTGTGATTGGTCGGTTCAGCTCCACACCGCTCCGCTCCACTTGAATGCAACCACAGCTAAAAAAACAATTAAAAAGATACAATAAATAAATCTAGCAACAATATCATCGTTTACAAAACAGCCAATATTCAGTGAAAAACGACATAAATTATCGGGTGAAAGCAAATGTGTACAAAAGTAGCAGATTTACGACGTCGACTCGTGCGGGTTATGGCGGCACTGACCTTCAAACTTGACCCTTTGGCCCAACGCATTATCAGTGATGACCTCTACTAAGGGTTTCCGTCGTAAACGTGCAGTTTAAAGGATAAAAGTTCAGAGAATTTGCATAGGAACTATGTGTTTATATGAGTATAGCGTCCAAAATATAACTACTATATTGATTGCGGATGGTACGTAAAATTGTCGGCTCCGGGTGTGACAATCGACAGACCATGTCGGGAAGCGGTGTAGAAGTCAGATACCATGGTTGGCTACGTAACCTACGAACTTTCTTGTTTTAACTACTACATTTGTCTAATCCGGTCTTCTTCTTAATAGGTAGTCCGCTCACTGCCAATACCGAATTATTTGACAGCTGCAGCCGTCTACTGACTATCGTATTCTTTATACTGTTGCAGTTACTACATGTTGCGAATAACGACTGCAATATATAGGTAATTTATAATAAAAATTAACCTTTAATCTTCCTGGTGAATGTGGCTATCCATTAGTAAAAAAAAACATGTCGGATGGGTAGTTTCTGAACGTTTAAACAAACAAAAAATCAAGAACAAACTCTTCAGCTTTATTTATTGGTACACAAGATTATGAGTATTTTAACTTAACGTTAACGAAACGTTTACGTAGTAGGAGTATTGAGCATTATCCTTTGAATTGAAATTGATGGGCCCTTGATTATTTATGAAAGTTGTTCTCTCCTTATTGTTATTGCAAGGGTCTGCCCCTGAAAGATTGTACTAACTTGTGCTTCAAAGTGAAAGACCATTGGAATTGATGGTGTCTTGGGCTCGCTTTGTCGTTAGGTCCTAGTTTATTATGTCCTTGGTAAACTTGCATGATAACTTGTTAAGGCTACTGATCTGAAAATAAGACGGTAGCCATCCATTTGAAAGTTAAAAGCTTTTGGGGTACACTTGTTGGCACCAATTTCATAGAATTATGTCTTCACCGATATCAAGTTGAATCAGTATTGGTTTCTTTAACTATTCATGGCTTTCAGGGCTAAAAGTGTAACAGACAGACATACTCGTGGTTTCTTATTTGTGCATTTGTTCTTATCATTCTGCTAAACAACTTGTGTTGAAAAAACCATCTTAGCTAGCTACGTTTAACTTGCATTTAACTCAAATGGGAGGCCGATGGTAGATAAGTAAGTAAAGTAAGCAAGTTCTGGTAGGTAGTTCAGGTAGGTGACCAACACTGGTGTCGTAGTTATTGACCGCCTAAAAGCCCCATACATGTTGTGACGATTGAAACAACCAGGACTGACCATTTAATGTGCCCACCACAGCATGGTAGCGCTCAGATAGAAATGCCACGATCAGCCACCCATCCAAGTAGTGGTAGAGTTGCACGTTGCTTAACAACATATAACATTTACATAATATCGTCCCAGAGGGTTTGATTGCGTGTTGACAATCGCAGATCGTTTAAAAAATACATTCCATAGCATAATCTATCATTATATATTACGTAAAACATGACACTTTAAGTGTTTTACTAAATAAAACGATATCCACATGAATAAAAGGCGTTATTCTGAAAATATTCCGTATTAAAAGTGGATATGAATGATTTCGAACGCCTCTCGATATCAAGTGTGAAAACCAATTCGATTTTTATTTGCATTTCACTCAGTTTAATTTGCTTTCGACGCGAGCACTCGATGCGTACTCTAAAATACATCGATACTCACTAATATTGTAGAGGATACTTTTACTGATGAAATTTTATTTTATATCGGGGGAAGTTACGAACTATTGGATAACATAAACTTGTTTATAAATGTTTAAGTTTGAGCGAGTATTGATGTACTTTTGAAGAAGATTGATACTTATGCACACAAAAAAGTAGTGAACGTGTTGAGAATACTCTCAACGCAACCGTCGCGGGGCGCGGGGCGCGGGGCGGCATCAGCTGTCTCGGGTCATCGCCCGCGCCCTGGCCGAGGGAGTTCGTCTCACATCGTTCGAGCGAACACACGCGCACGCGCATCCTAACTTTGAATTATTGTTTGTTTTACGTCTCGTAGACGCGACACCTTTTGTACGTTTGCTACTTTCAATATAGACCTATTATATACAGTCCACTCGCCTCTTTATTTCCGTGCCACCATCACCTGCGCACGGGCCCCGTTACAGAACGATATGATTTTCCATCCGACCACGAACAGTTTACGTAGAGATCTGCGTTGCTTAACAATCGGTTTGTGAGTGAATAGGTGGCTACAACAAATATACCCGTAAATGTTTTTACATCGGTATATAAAAAGTAAGATATTACAGGTTTTATTACAGTTACTACACAACTTTCTTTCGCGAAAAAAAACCGTGTGAGTACGTTTACGTTTACGTACGTTTACGTTTATTTACCGTTTTATTATAAAATGCTAATGGAAACAGGTTTCACGTAATGAAGTTTTCTTGTTCTCCAAAATATGTTTCCCGTTAATTAACCCTTCAACCGAAGCCCACTTACGAATACCACCGCGTACCAAAATAAGTATTTAACTTTATAACGATCTTAAGCTTTTAAGCTGCGTAATGCCTAAAGCTCCCAAACTTATGTTTCTTTAACGCACGCAAAACGTCGATGACTTAACTTTTAAGAGTTTTCTAAAAGTTAAGTAGCTATTGAAGGTCTGAAACTAAAGAAACTTTTGCGGATTTTTTCTAGAAAGTTAGGTTCATGACCTCGAGGTATTTTTTTATACCTAATAGATATTTGATATTATGAAAAATTATGTCTCCTATTGGCATTTTTATTCGAATTTCGAAATTTCTATAAATAGACGGAATGCATCCAAATGATTTTTTTCATGAACATGCAAAAATATTTTTTACACTTAGTTACACTTGTAAATCTCTTTTACAGTAATAAGTATTCTACTTGCACTAGACTAGAAAATTGAAGACATTAACATTAAAATTGAAAATATTCTGGATACAAAATCCATACACAAAAATAAAGAATAAAAGACCATGCTAACGACTAATCGAAAGTGAAAATCCAATAAACAACCTATAAACGAATCAACACTCTATTCTTTGCATCCTCCAAGTTTTCGAACCCAAACAATATTTACGGCAGTTGTTGCTGTCTGTACTATGTTGATTGTATTTGCTGACCGTACGACAGGTGGTCGTCGTAAATCTAAACTTCCAGATATAACTGAAGGCATTAAATACTCCAGTTTCGGGAACAAGCAAGTTTTTCCCGTTTGTTTATGTACCGAAAAAAGTTTGCAGTGAAATGTGAATTGGGAAAAGTTCGGACGTTCGGATTTTTGAGCTCCCTCGGTTGTTGTACATGAAGGAATGTTAGCGAATCAATTTGTACGATATTACAAATGTTTCCTAACTAAAACTTGGTGATGTGGCCCGAAAACAAATGAATGAAGTATTCTTTTTACGAATCACCCGACCGAGACACGTGTAAGCATTTATTTTTGTCATTCACTGTCTTTATAAAGCAAAAGTTCCTTAACCCCTACAACTGGGTGAAGACCGAAGATTCAACACATTACCGTCCCCTTACATCTGCTAAACCAATTACTAACAGATACATGTACTGAAACAAACATTACCAACTTGCCACCAAGTTGGACTAACAAGTTGCGAACTATTATGGTTCCAAATACGTCAAGTTTGAACATAAGTGGTCATATTTACCCGCATACCTGAGGTAGGGTTAAATTGATTTCCTTAACATTTTGATATTCCATGACACGCTTGTTGACAAAGTTACAATTATTTAAATGAAGCTTGATTTTTAAACTTCGAAGAAACGATGTTGGAATAAAACAAAAGACAATTGGTTCTTCCGGTTGCTTTTGTTTTTTATTGGCTTTTCGTTGATGAATGAATGATGAACAATTTAAAAATGGAATATGGATATAAAGGTGCTTTTTAATAGAGCTATGAATGTTACGATTGGGGTTAGTGGATGATTCGGAATTGGATTTACACGAAATGTGTGAATCGATTACCTTGAATAAAATTATTCCTACTGTGTTGATTTTCGACTACTTTCATATAGAAATAAAATATCAAAATAAGAGTTTGAATATTGTATGAATACACTGGTTTGGACTGTAACTTTTCCTATAGAAATAAATAGAACAAAGAAACCAACATATCTTGTGCTCAGTGGCTTGTTCTATCATATTGCATGTTATTAATGATTCCTTTACTATGATACTCGTGCTATTACTAATTGACACATCACCGGCATCATCTAGAAGAACTGCTAACAAACCAGTTTATCTTGACCTGTTCTCCGCTTGTGTTGTATGAATAGAAGCAATGAACCTAGGTATCCTTTCAAGTAGTTCAAAGCACGGTACTAACTAGAAACTTCATTAAAGTAAGTGGCTTACCCGTGATTAACGCTGGCATTATCGTAGAGAGAACTCTCTTATACTGAGGTAGAGATGGACTAGTTGTCGATAGATCAAATGGATAAATTAGAAGGAAGATATAACTGTCAAGTTTAACTGCAGGTCTTAGATGCAGAGACAATGAAACGCTTATCTTTTGTCTCACCATTTCTTATAGAAAACCTGCTGGCACAGTCGCATGGGAGAGCGCTTACTGTGACGGGCGTTGTGGGTTTGTGCGGGTGCTATCTTCTATTTATGTCCCCTTTTTTCATATAGAAAAAGCGAGAGATAAATACGAGTATGTCAGCGAAGAAGAAATCAAAGATCAAAAGGTTAAGATGTGCATTCTAACCCTGTTGTACTCGGCAGGCAGTGTTCGAGTAACGGTGAGGTAACATGTACGGCTTCGTTTAGAATCTGGAATGGCATGTGTATTTATCCGCGCTGAACTTGATCCAGCCGATCCAGTAGGAATTTAGGGATAAAAAGAAGTCTAAAGCCTTTCTTTTGAACGTAATTAACATTAAAGAAGATAGTTTAAATGCACGGTGCGTTCAATAATACTTAATATTACCTTGTTCTAAATAGACGAATAAGATTTTGTCTTTAAAGTCTTCTTCGTCTTCATCGAGTAGATGGTCCACCTTACCAATCCTGTTGTCAGAGTTATTGAGCCTCCAAAGGCCTCTGACATGGCTCAAGTGACGACTACCATCCGTAGAAAGTAACGTAGTATTTACATCATTTTCACAAGCAACTTTTCGTCAACATTCCATCGACATCTCACTTTCCCATCACTAAACCTAACAATCTTCACTAACGATCAGCTATTAAGACACTAGACCAGACGTAGGTACTATAGGTTACCTAATACCTAGCCTAGAAACATGCTACTCAATGGGTCGAGTCTGCACGCTATTTGAATTATAACCCACATAGAACATACTCAGCTCGCGCACAGATTCATTGATAGTTACTATAGTAAGAAAGTTTGAAAAGGTTGTTGGAGTTTAAGACCGGGCCTGGTCTAATGATGAGTTAATTAATCTATTCGTGATTGTTAAGTAACGTACAGCTTGGTATTTTTTGGATGGGTGGCATTTCTATCGGAGCGCTAGCATGCTTCGGAGCGTAGAGATGTTTTATTGTCATTTTATAGTCGTTTTATTTATGAGACTATGTCGGATTCTACAAAATCTCTGTCACTGTTCCACTGTATAAAAGATTAAACATATTGTTAGTTTACATTATATTCGTAGTAATTTTTAACAAAAGTCGATTATGAAATGATTATTATTATTTTATCATTTAATAGTCTCGATTTAAACCAATATAAAAATTAATATTTATAGCGCCTGCGCTTGCGTCTCTATAATGTTTATTTATGATCAGATTAAAGAGAAAGTGTATCGCCACGTTTGAACGTATCACATTCGTATGAACCGGTTTTGATATAAAAAAAATATTAGATGACTATTTTCGACACTTCAGATATCTGGCTCGTTGGTCTAGGGGTATGATTTTCGCTTAGGGTGCGAGAGGTCCCGGGTTCAAATCCCGGACGAGCCCAATATTTTTTTCACTCTTATTTTTGGTATATTGCTAATAAACATTTTGATTGTATCTAAATGCATACTAGTTTGTTATTATAATCGTTTCTAATCAAATAATTGAATTCCTCCTAACAGATATTAATGCAACATACATTTCACTACAAATTATTCAAAATTAAAGCTCTTATTCCGTCTAACAATGGCGATAAATGTTCGAATTGTATCGATAATTGCACAATCCGATTTCCGTCTGTATTTATAATTAAATCTAGATTTGCAAGATGAGTCGCTGTGTTTCCGCTGTTATAATACTTAGTAGAGATTTAGACTTATTTATAGATACGATACCAAGTTCAATGCTTAAATCTACTGTTTATCTACCTATAATTTTATGCAGTACATAGTTTATTAAAATATTTCGATGAAAAGTTTTTACGCACTACTTAGCCATCTATCCATTTAAACTAATTTATTGAATGAAGCTTATTTTCTGCTCAGCAAAATGTTTAGGCGTTACCCCACTAAATTAGAAAAAATATCGTAGGCGTGATCAACAAAATGTTCACACTAGTACCATCTATTGGATCGCAGTGAACCATGTGGATCATCTATACTAATATTATAAAGCTGAAGAGTTTGTTTTGTTTGTTTGTTTGTTTGTTTGTTTGTTTAAACGCGTTAATCTCAGAAACTACTGAACCGATTTGAATAATTCTTTCACTGTTTGATAGTCTATTTATCGAGGAAGGCTATAGGCTACATTTTATCCCGAAATTCCCACGGGAACGGGCACAACGCGGGTAAAACCGCGGGGCGCTGCTAGTCTTCAATATTTGTCGAAGTGTCAGAATAATGTAAGGCTACGAACGCAAAGGCAGCAAGGCGCCTAGTGGCACCTAAGCAACGTTCGCGAACGTTTACGAACAGGGAGCACTAGTAAGTCAGTTCGAGTATGTCAGTGGCCAACTCTGGTGTCGGAGTTTTTAGACCGCCGAAAGGCCTCCGACATGGTCTAACGATTGGAACAACCGGGACCGACAATGCACTGCGCACTCGTTTCCTAGCTAGATGCTAACCTGGAAAACAAGCCACTAGGCTCTCTCTAGGCGTCACGCATGCCGCCTACCTGTGCGTTCATACCCTAATAATTTGATTACATTAGATTGGTCGGCTACAGAATGAAGCGATCGCTATCGGTTTAATGGTATTGGATTGTTGACATTGATTGTTTCAACGAATTCAACGACGGTTTAGGCTCTTCACACTGAAAACGAATGTCCAAGTTTCACTCTTGACAACGAATACTGGCAGTGACCAAATATGGCCTAACCGATTTGTTAATGCATCATGGCTTTCAATAATGATATTATAATTTTAATTTGATACCTACCAAAAAATCCAAAAAATGTCTAACTGCTGCTAAATGCGGCAGGAACTCAACATAACTGAAATCTCAAATGGATGTAGCGGAGATCGATCTTGGATCCATTACTCACACCACGGCCCAAAGGGTCCGATTGAAAACATACCGCCTTGCGTTTTGGACCGAAAAGGGGATTGCTCTTAAACTTACGTAAGGCGCAAAACACCGACTAACATTTCGGACGGGGATTGCTGTTAAAGTTTTGTAAGGCGAAAAAAATTGAAAAAGTTTTATTTGATGCTAGCTTCTAGCCGGAATTTGATATGGATTATGATTTTAGGGTTGGTCTAATTTTACTGGAGACAGGTTTTTTTTTAAACTAACAAAATTTCATGCTTGTTCTACTCATCAGGAAGGTAACTATTTTAATTTTATAGGCATTTTACCAACAACGAATGTTCAAATTAATATAAAAGGTATAAAAATGTTAGTAATGAACTCATAATATACAAAAATCTTCATGGTAGGCATATCCTTAAGTTAATCCCACACTCTTTTGGCATGATTTGATACCCAAATCCAAAGTAACTAAGTCTTTTATCCACGTAAGCGAAACGTTTCATTCGCATTAAATCCCCGTATATTCTCCATAACGTAAATCGCGATATGAATTCATGTCCTAATCCTACGGAATGACAAATTTTCTGGAATTTATAATTTGTTCACTGTTGCCGCGTAAGGATTTTATTAATAACTTGTATAATCATTTAACCCCTACTAGAAGACACTCTTGTTCTCTCTTGAAAGACACTTACAGTAGTAAAAGTAGACTAGAAAAAGTAACTGGTGACATATTATCTCCTCTATACGCTTTTAAACGACGGCGATTTAAAAATTAGAGGAAAGGTCGCTTGCACTTATTGCCTTGAAAAGATTTTGAATACAGAGTTTAGTTAAAGAACATTTAGTTAAAGAACAAGTATTCTAAACTGCTGAAAGAACAAAGGCTATTTTATCCCGAAATTCACACGGGAACGGCCACTAGGCGGGTAAAACTACAGATCATTGCTAGTACTATTTACGAATAATATACATCACTGTTATCGCCATTGCACTTTAAATACGAGAGTGCTACGAATCCTATATCTGAATTGACGTTACATATACGAAGGGAGCCCGTAGTACCGCACCCCTACTGTATATCAATTTAGGAAGTCACTCGTCTTGTAAATCAATTTGACGTTTTTGCTTTGCTCATTCAACGTGAATGCTAACACAGGTTGTTAGCGAAAAGCTACGTTTGATTATTTGTGTTCACGAGATACTCTGCCTTTTAAGATGTTGAAATTAACGATGCTATCAGTTCATTATTTTTAGACTGTCTGCTTGAGAATGTTTTTTGATATTCATTTTATTAAGCAATTAACTTTGGTACGTTTTTCCTTTCTTGTTATTAAACTTTAAATTATATTAATATTACAATAGTTGCATTGATAAATGTATATCTTTAAGCTGTGAAGTGGTGCAAGTAAAGCAACGAGGAAGATGATAGTCAGTCTTTTTTGTGCCATGTCGCCAAACCCACTACTTAGAACAAAATGTGCTCAAAGATCTCATTTATCGGTCGAAATAGCCATATCAAGGACTTTATAATTCAATATAAAATCCATGTGTCAATTAATAACAGATGGAATCATTTTGACACATCACTAATTACAACCCACAGAAAGTGTTAAAAATTACATCTCTTTAAGGTGCGTTTACAAGCCATGCGGAGCTGTACACTATGATTGGTAACTTAGGCTTCGCACCGCTCCGCTGCGCTTCAACGAAAACGCACCCTTAGCCTTACTCGAACTTTTTTTAAAATACAAAAGGTTCAATACGCCTCTCACATACTTCAATTGTTAAGTAGCAAGTACTCCGGTCTGGGTAAAAGCAAGCACCTTACTTTACGTTCAACAAGTCAATCAAAATCATGAATGATCCTCCATTCTTCAACAAACAGAATAAATAAAACACATTTTATTGAATAATAAAAAGCGCCGAGTAGTTGTTGAAATGCCCAATTACGTAAAAGCAATAAACATTTCAATGTAGACATGAAAGCAATTGAACGCAAATACCATACCAAATGACGCGTAAGTAAGAGACAATAGACATTACTTGTGTTTTATATGACGTGACACTTAATATGTCACTTAGAGTTACATATTGGTGCTTTAGATCAATTGATGGTTTATAGAGTTTCGGAACAAAAATTATTAACGAATGAGTGATATATGAAAGCGTTACAAACAGATTAAAATTGCTTTTTCATTCATCATAAGCTGTCAGGGTTTTCCCGACCTTCCCTTGATTGTGGCTATCTACTACAAAAAGAATTATTCAAATCGCATTTGTAGTTCCTGAGATTAGCTCGAACATACAAACAAACAAACTTACAAATTTTACCTCTTTATGATATTAATAATTTATAGTAATATAGTAATAAGTATTTATAATATTTTAGTAAGTATAGAAGTACAATACGGAAGTATTCAATAATAAGGTAGGTATTATATAACAGTAGGTGTATTGAAGAGCGATTCTCAAAGGACAAAGCTAATCTAAGTCGAGGTTGCATTTCTGCATATTTGATCTGTTTCAGCAAAGTGTATTGAAGGCAGACTCATTGCAATTTCAGAGGTTAAACACGAGATCTCTGGCGGATCCGCGAGAATAATGCTTCCTCGGTATTAGTCGGGGTATTATGTAGTGGCTTACAATGGAAGGAAAACTTTGTTTTATGCACGGTTGAAAGATTTTGGAGGAAGGACTTTGAAAATGAATTAGAAACAAGAAATCATATTTTTCGAAAAAGGACTTTTTGATATGTTTTTTATGTACGAGTATTATTTTGGTCGCTGATTTTTATTTAATCTACTTCAGTCATGATATGTCATTACATTAGACTATCCACTGACTACAAATACTAAAGCCTCCAAGGACTAACAATTCTTTATGCCCTCGAAGCTTCAGATATACTTTGTGAGAGCTGTCGCTCACCGAATATGGCTGTTGTACTTATGCGTTAGACTGTTTCGGTCACCGCATGTTGCATGCGACGGTTGACTAGAGCGATGACGGCCTGTTGCAGGCCAGTGTGATACCATTCATACAAATATAAGAAATACAACGTCTCGCGGCCAGCACTCAGCTCACACTCGAACTAAGTGTGTTCTGCGCTTTACTCTTTCAAAGTCAAACGACCCCTTAGTGATGTTATTTATATTGAACTAAGCACAAATAAACAGAACCATTAACTAACTAAAACAGCGGGACTAGCGGTGATTAAGTAAATAAAAAATACACTGACTTCCAACAACTTCATCTTACAAACTCGGTAAGAAAAACTTTCGGTCCGCACTCTTGTACCGAATTACCGGAAAGTCCCATCGGTCTCAAAAGTCCTTAAACTTTTAACACCACGCTTTCGTTTACGTGATTCCGCTAAATTTTTAATTGAAAAATATTTTCGGTTCCGCAGTTTTGGCGCATTAATGCGAGTCTCTAGGGACATGGCATACCAAATTAAGTAAAAACGTGGAATCTAATTTGTTGGAAAATGTTAGGAATACTAGCCGCACCCGCGGTTTTACTCGCGTTAAAACCAGTTTCCGTAAGAATTTGGAGATGAAAAATTGCTTCTACCTTCTCGGTGAATGTGGCTATCCATTACAAAAAGAATTATTCAAATCGGATTCATAGCTTCTGAGATTATCGCGTTCAAACAAACAAAAAAATCTTCAGATTTATTAAACTAGTATGGGTTACTCAAGTAATTCGATTTGTTAGCTAGTAAATACAGAAATCTTTAGTTCAGTTGAGGTATTCCTTTAGTGCGTAAAGAATTCATGGAATAAGGTGAAGCGATTGAGTTATATGTGGTTACGTAATAACTCAATGGGTGAAGCTTATATTAATTGTAGTAAACGGTACCCCACAGCTCGACGCAAGTACCTCACGTATGGAGTATTGGCTGAATTACAAACCATAGAGTTGTAATGATAACGATCGTAATGAAATGAGTAACGAAAAACCATTTTTGAAAAACCGAATTGATCACAAACAACATCAAATGTAGGTTTATAACGATCCAAACAGTTAACAGAATCAATTGGAGGTACGCATGAAAAATATCTGTTACATCATTTCCGGTGTCAAATTACAAAACACGAGCACAAAGTACAGAAAATATTGTCACGAAAATATCATGTCAACTTGTCAAAAACATAAAACAGTATTCGCTATTGATAAATCCCGTTTACGTACAGTCGCGTTATCTATATAAAATCTGTATGTGTGTGTTTGTATGTGCTATTTCAGCTGTGAAATTGTTCAAAGATAAGTTTTACAATTCATTTGTTACAACGCAGTTGATTGGTTCATTGTATGTGTACTAGTAGTATTTCGCGGTTTTGCCCTAATGCGGGCAAAACCGCGAAATACTACTAACCGTAACCGTTCTTATTATACTCTCATTTAAAAAAAAAATCTTTCTCTCTCTCTTTAACATTCTCTTGAATGACGCCATCATAGATGCGTCAGGTACATCTTCAAACAAACTCACACGCGTTGAAATTCAAACTAACTTCTTAGTTTAATTATCGTACTGCAATTGTAGGGCGGTTTTACCTGCGTGATGCCCGTTCCCGTGGTCATTTTGGGATAAAAAATACCCTATAACGTTCCCCTAGAATGCGGCTATCCGTTACAAAAAGAATGATCTAAATCAGATTGGTAGTTTCTGAGATTAGCGCGTTCAATCAAACAAACAAACTCTTCAGCTTTGTTATATTAGTATAGTTAGGTATCTGTTAGTAACGCGAGTAAAACCACGGGGCGTTACAAGTCACAGCTAAAGGTAAAAGTTTTGTTTAGAGGTAAACGTGAGGCACTAGACGTGAAACTTTGAGTATTAAATTATATTTTGGATTTCCAAGAATTTCGGTATTAGTCGGCTCTAATAATGTTGTGTTACAATGTTACAAATAGGTGCCATTAAACAAGTTTACGTCGAGCAGGTGTCATTAATTATAAGTTGTTTCTGCGGTACAAGATACGTACAAACAAGTATGTAATACTAGCCGCGCCCCGCGTGGTTACGCGTTGTACCCGTTCCTGCGGGAATTTCAGGATTAAATGTATTCCAAGTGTTACTATGATGTATAACCTATATTACTGTAAAGTTTCATCCAAATCCGTCTCGTAGTTTCTTCGTGAATTAGTAACAAACATACATACATTACTCAGTCTCGTCAAAAGAGATATGATTCCTCTGTCTCTGAGACGTCAAATAATGGTTGGATCAATGTTAAGTCAATTAGTTAATTGACGAGTTAATTGACATCCTCATTACGGCAGTTAATTTTGTTATTTTTGACACCCCATTCAATGTGTACAAACGATTGTTAACTGATCGATCAAAAAACGATTTCCATTCAAATAAAAGAAATCAATTCGGTACCAATAAACGAACATTATATTAAGTACATAGAAATAACATACGTAACAACGTAGAAGAGATAAACAAAAAACTTTACCTCGGCGTTATGTTACATGGGCGCACTCCCCGAGAATATTAAAACTTCGTACCGCGTATATTTCTAGGTTATTTTTTCTGATTTACCCTGATATAGGTTTTATTTACCAGACAAATAGGATATGTCTGGAATAACAAATGAGTGAAATGAAATGCCTATTTCTGTCATTTCTTCTGGTCCTGAGGGAATTTTGAGACTTGAAAATATTATTACGTATATTTAATAAAAATACTAGATATTTTAGCTTCATCTAGTTTGAGATCTATCTATCTATAGATCTATCTATGTTTATGTCAAACAACAGTCGAGTTTCAACTGAAATGCCATAAGATCAATCATTACGTATTGGTTGCCATCTTTTTTTAATAGTTCTATAGTTCTATTACTAAAATTTAGCTGTTCGTCTGCCCGTCAGTCTGTCATCAGTATCTCAAACTCTACTTACTTTAATACATAATAAAATAGGTAACTATTTTCGTGAGTTTCCCATAAGACACACGTGATAATTTTGCTCTTATTAATATGGTGACATTGGCCCTTTTTACCAAGTCCGACTCACTTCGCTGGTTTTTTATTCAACGCACACTATCCCTCTTCTGTTCAAAAATCGTCCACATATTTCACGAACCTAGGTACAAACGTCAATCTGTGATATCGTAAAGCGTGAATCCTCCGATTGTTATCAGATTGTTTTCCTACACTCACTTCAGTACACATCGAAGTGTTTCAATAAGTCACTTGTGAATCAAACTCCATCATTCAGTCACTCTATATACAGTACCCGGCCAAAATGTCTACCTGTCAAAGCCATTGTGCCGATAGTCCGGAAGTGTGTAATCTAACTGGTTAACTCTTTGTAATAAATAAAATACACCCGGGCAAATTCACTCCCGGTTAATTAAACCCAAACTAAGCTCTTTCTTGTGATATGGAATCTTACTAACTGATACTATTACATATACATTGACAAATACTTTAATAAATATATAGATTGTAATTTAAATACAGACGTCGTCGCCAATAACTATGTCTACCCATAATGTTGACTCCGGGCGGGAATCGAATTCGCAACCCTCGACACGGTAAAGCGCTCTCACATACCACTGTGCCAACGGGCTTGTCAAAGTGGCTAACAGCTAACAGCATATCTAAAATGATGAAGTTAAACTTCAGTGAGTTGTGTAAAGACCACTATTCACTAGTTTTTCAGTTCATTCGTCACTACAAAACGAAAATTCAGATTGTTGTTACCCCCGACACGTTTTTTAATACCCGAAACTAGTCACCCGTTACTCTGTCGAGAGATACCTATTTCTGCCGTCGACTACACCTTCTCTTCACACAATATCACACATGGCACTAAATCAAGACTGAGCCGTATTTTAAACCCGTAGGCCGTAAACCGACTTGAGCTTAGATAATGGAATGTAACGAGATCTGTTTTTACTGTTCCAGTCTAAGATATCACGATTGTATGACGATTTTATGCTCGTACTTCGCTTTTATAGAAATAGGGAGTGTACGATTGAAGATATAAGGTGTGATTGGAGTACGTCGTTCACCGCTTGTTGGGTTGTGCTGTAGCGATCGTAGCGTAGTTTGAGCTAAGTGCAATTGTTAAGTACCGTGTAGCTCGGCCTCAACTTGGAAGGGTGGCCTATAGCAGCATTTCTGTTTAAGCGCCGTGCTTCGGGGGCACGTTAAGCAGTCGGTCCCGTACTGAGATGAAGTGTAAAATGTAGTTGTCAACGCATGTTTTATGCTACTGTAATCACACCTTGAATACACCGCACAGCTGCTAAGTTACTGTAATAGCATCTTCGGGTCTTTAAAAGTGTTTATTTTGTTAGAACACCAGTTTTTCATTTCAGTTTAATATTGTGACATTCCAATCAAATACATTCGAATAAACATTGATTCATTTCGAGAAGGTTAGTGGCCAACCCTGGCGGCGGAGTAAAAAAATAATTTGTGCATCATTAATATCTGAAACATCTCACATAAATAGAGTCTGATTATACTAAAATGGACAACAAAAGTCTTCCTATGCATTTTAAAGTTGTTTAACTTTAATAATATTTCATTAAAGTTTGAAAGACGCTAGGAAATTCTGCATCTACTTGAATTCAAGTCAATAAGTTTTACGATAACTGCACCAGTGCAGTCGAATTCACGAAAGACTTAAAACACCACTTTATCTTCAAGAGCATAAACATTTACAACTCCAATTTAATCATAATAATAAAAAGTTTCTCGCAGCTTTTATCACCGTCACCTAACTGGAGCTTGCCAAAATCTTTATAAACTCTTTAGAGCTTTCGAGTTTTAAAATTTTACGATTAATTTCGCGAAATGCAGCTTTATTTAGCAGGTGTTTTATGTGATAGATGAGTAAACATGGAGATTAAAATAAAGTTATCTTCTAGTATACTTCATTGATAAAAGGTGCTGTAAATCAGAATATATATATGCAAATATAAGCTTTAATATAGCTGAGCTGAAGATTATTGTATATGATATTCATTTGACACAATCTCTCTGTGAATAACTATCGAATCACTTTTCTTAGTCAAACTTACAGTCAGTCTCTACTTCAAAATCAATTATAACACGGATTATAATGCACACTCATGGTTTTATTGTGCACACTACTATCAAAATGTATGGGACTGTGTCATAACCATGAGTGGTTAGTGTCAAGTGACAGTAGGAAATGTATCTGACACAAAAAGAATACAAAAGAGTAACTAAGTCAATCTTTCAATTAATAGTAATTAATACTAATTATTCATTAGGTAAGTCAACCAATTAAATTAAATGAGTCTTTCTTTCTCGTTTTTATTCAGTGGCAGAATCTATTAGTAACTATCAGTCTACGGGAACAGTAAACACTGCATCTAGGATAAAGTACTGTCGCTAACAGAATAAAGTTTCTTTGTTTTTGCACAGCATTTTTTCCACGAAAAAATTAATGATTTTTATACCACGAACCTCGTACAAAAATTGTCGTGTCACGTTGATTTATTTATATTCAAGTAGTCTCTAACCTCCCACACAGTTGAAATTCATTATTTAAGCCCACAAAGGCCTCTCATCTCACCAAAGATATCAGTACGGTGAGGAGGATAAGGCGTAATTTAGTTTATAAATACAATATTTGACCAAGTTAAGTATCTGGGTAATTATTCTGAAAAAGTTCAAAAATCTTCTTAATTTTTAAATGTCAAGATCTTCTCAATTCTGTTTAATTTACCGCCACTTTACTCAGATGGTATTACAGGACTACTTTTTATAGATCAGTTTTCCTTCAAATAACACTCTAAAAATAAATTAATCCATTTAGTTAAAATTATAATCTCAAAAGCAGAGGAAGTCCTCCAAGGAAGGGTTCTTTAATATTTTAATGGGTATATTTTACTATTTATAGTCTTAAATCTCCGACAATATTAAGTGAATTTAAATGATAAATTGTAGACTCGCAAATATTATACAACCATTTAGTAAGCGAAAATAATGGTGACTAGCATTTATTTTGAAAAAAGAAAATACTATATCTTACCTTAACATACTAACACTTGCACTATAATATTATGTTCTATTTTTTAAATATCGCATGTTCACTAGCCTGAAGTAGCCTCTTCAATGCTATCTCTGAGCAATAGTATCTTTAGATCATGGTCATCTAAATAACGTTAAGAAAAAGTAAAACACTTACGTCGACGAGTGTCTCACACGAATCCTCTAATCTCACCTCGCCATTTATTTGCTCCATTTGCCTCCACTTCCCTTGGTTTATCGTTCAACCAGGATTAATAACGTACGAACCAACACCCTGTTCTATTTATTTGTCTGTTTAGATGAGTTTGGAGGTGAAGAAACACCTATTGATAATCACCTATACGATCACCTATAGTACAAACAAAGACTGTTAACGTGTAACTATGTATAATCTATTTTAATATTCAAGATAGGTTTTGTAAACAAAGAAATGTCAAGTTAAGTCACTGCTAATGAGGTAACAATTGGTAACAGTGTCCTTCATATGTGTAATCCTTCAAAACTGTTTCAAGTGTCTTAATTATTAAAATATTGTGTGGTAAAAAGATAATCCCTATGTAAGTTTAATATAAATCATTGCTGTGCATTTAAATCTAAACATATTTTTTGTTTTTCAGGTAAGTCTTCAAGTTGATTAATCATTGTGTCCTGATTTCAGTAAGTACTGTAGAATATTTGAAAAAATATTGATTATAGTATGTATGGGCGACAAGTTTTGTTCATCATCGTCTCAAGATAATCGGCGAGATTCAACGTTGAAGAACCATGACTCTTTTTCACACTACACTAGTGTAAAGTTTGCTCCTAATCTGCAGTATCATTAGGTACCGTGTAAGAGAGACACCGCTCTACAAAATCGAAGCTGACTATCTCTCTCTAGTTGCCGACGACGTGCAAAACATATGTGGTTTCCGTGCGGTACCGCTGTACCTATACATGTATCGTGAAGAATTTATGATTGGCAAGGAAATGTCAAACCAGAAGTGTCACGTATCGAATATCAATTTGAATGACTGTCTAGCTCTACTCTCTCTTCAGTAGTATTCCCGACACAAATGTATTCTAGTATTGAACCCCTCAGTGTCTGAAGTCCGAAACACATGTACAAAATGTAAATCACGGAAATATGACAGAAAATCGTTCATCGTTCGTTCTGATGTTCCGTAACTCGATAGAACGTATCACATCCCTTCAAGACCTTGCAAAATTCGATAACTTCTGCCCCATTCAAATTCAAATTCAACCTTATTCCAACCCAGTAAGAACCAAGTGTTTGTGAAACATATTTTGGTTTGGACTTGTCCTCGATAATTGCATTATGGAGCCCATATGTAAGGTTCATAGGGTTTGATAAAATACACGATTCGATTGTGATATTCGGATAATCGAATATTATATTTTATTCGGTTTGTCCGATAGCAGATGTTCATTGTTTAGAAGCAAATTGAGTTTGATAGTTGAGCTGAAAGGGATTTGTTTGAAAATTACGTTTAGTTTGGCGGAAACTTAAATATAAAAAATATTAACTAGCGATCCAACCACGATTGGCTTGCTGAATCAAAATAAATTAAATAAATCAAATTGTGCAGTTATGCATTGTAAGACGTCGTTTAAATTTAAGAAGAATGATTTCTGGAATAAAATATCAACATCAATCCTAACAATACAGTACTTCGAACCAAATTAATTATTCCTAATTAATTTAGTGCCCATTAGGAATGGGCTTACGCTGATCTTCGGCGAATAGATAAACCTAATAACTTATAAGGATTAATAATCACTTAGTGTCACAGTAACCGAAAAGACAATGTTTCTTTGTTATTTTACCAAACTATGAATTAGTTGTCTCCGCGGTAACACCCAAAACATACCCCATACCTTTGATTAATGGGTATTTTTGTTTGAAAATTTCCTTAAGTCATTTTTTAAGGTCCAATCTATATCTGCTCAATTTCATCAAAACCAGAGTCCAGTCTGAAATTACGGACAGATATGACTTTAGTATTTAAAATAATACTAGCTGTACTCCACGGTTTTTTCCGCAGTGACCCGTTCCCATGGAAATATCGGGATTTTTATTCCTTATTTTATCCCTTAATTCCTGACCAAGATATATAAAATGAAAAACAATCACTAGAATCGGTCCAGCCGTTCTCATGTTATAAATGATGTAACTAACATGGCTTTCTTTTTTATATATAGAATCTAGTAGGGGGGATTAATATCAGGTACCTACTTTATGTATAAATATATTTTCCTTACTCAAAAAAACATTAAACATATTATTGTTCTAATTTTAGAAACCTTTTAGAACATCCTGTAGTGTGTACCGTCAACGAATCAGCAATAGGGATTTTCATCTAAAAGCCAATTACATTCGTTCACGCACACATACAAACCGATACGCATATGTACAGCGTGTTAAACATCAAAGTGGCGAATATTTTTCATTTCAAGAGCGATTTATTTTTGCTTATCTCGTAAAGATTCGTAGGTGTTTTATTAAGTGGTAATAAAAGGAGGGGTGGGGGTGGCAATAACGTATGCGAATGTTAAATATCAGGATCTTTGAATCAAACAAAGTATGTGAAGGTTTTATGTTATATTTTAGGGTCTTCTCATCAGGTGGCGGATCAGGTGGGTAATATTACGCCAGCAACAGAAAATAAATCCACTCAAAAGGCTGATGGCGATTTTCGCTCCAAAACAGGCGCACGCACACATATATGCTCGATATACGAGTTTAAAATTAGTCATACTATGTCAATAAGTAAGTTCGATAGGTTAGTGGTCAACCTTCGTGTCGAAGTTTATAGTCTGCCTAAAGGCCTTCAACATGGTCTAACCAAAGCCCTCCAAAGCTCGCTTACAAGATAAAAATACCATTTAAGTAGGGGCCGAGTTAGTCACCAATCAAATCTAGCGTAGTAGATGAAGTATTAGCCTGTAATGTCCGACTGCTGGGCAAAGGCCTCTTCTCTCACTGAAAATATCAGTACAGTGAGGAGAATTTTGCATAATCACCACGCTTGCCAATGTGATCGCAAACCCGAGTCATGTTTGAAATTCAGAAAAAATGTTTTCGCTCGACCTGGGAATTGAACCCGAGACCTCAGGCTTGGCAGGCAACTGCTCATACCACTAGACCACCGAAGCGTTAGTTAGTAACGTAGTAAAGCAATGTAAAATAGCGATGGCGATATCAACCAATCATACATATCAAACGGAGCATAACTAAGCTCTAGTTGAAGCTTACTGAAACCTTACTCAAAAAGTGCTATAAATATTATTCTATTACCTCCACCCAAAACCTATCTGAAACCAACCTACCGCAGTTAATCTTAAAGGAAAAATAAATCTTATTCGATATAAAACGAATCGTCATCAAATTTAAATTCGATTACTACTGCTGCATTATACGGCTGTACTGACGTTTACGGCACAGCACTAAATGTCAATAGCCGATATAATTTATCGAGTCGGAACCGCACTAAGGCGTTTTATGTTTTATTTGGATGTAAGTTAGTTTTATTGTACGCTGTAAATGTCGCGAAGTTTTGGAAGCTTGACTGACTGACTTGAGGGAGTTAGGTAGGTAATGTCGGCCTTAATAGCTAGGTAATCCATTACTAACAAATTTTAATGGAATTGCTTTGATTTCACTAGAGAGAACAATGATTTTTCTTCATAAATGCCCACGATATTTTTTTAAATTATTTTTATTGAAATGCTTAAATATTAATTATTTTAATTATAATCCATTTCATTAATTCTAAATTAATCATATAAAAATACAAATAAATTCACTATTTATCTAATTCATTCACTTATTATTATTCAATTACCTATTCGGGAGTGCCACGTTGCAGCGACAGATGTAGAGAATATAAAATTAACTGACAATATAACATCGAAAATTACATCTTACATCACATCAGTAATACCTTTGCATTCTATTTTTAAAAAAAATCTCTTTATTCCATCGCTCATCTCCTTACTAACCTACATCGCTATGATAATTCCGAGTTCTTTTTTCAAAACATTCACTTTTCATCATTCGCCTGCTTGGTACCTTACATAGCCAACTTCAACATGCAAACCTAAAAGCTCAAGTTCATTCCATCATCCTTTAGGTCCCTCATCAAGGCTTCCTGCTCCGCTGACCGAGAGGTCCTGAGCCCAGTGACTCCGCAGGTCCTTCTTAAAGGAGGTCTTCCTCTAATTCTTCCGTTGAACTTGTACCTGAAATAATAAGAACGAGAAATGTACTAAAATTAATAACTTTTCTGAGCGCAGCTAAATAGGGTTTCTATGTCTATGATATTAGCAGTCGGGACTCACTGTTGTAAGATTTGTATAGTCGTATTTTTCATTTTAGTAAGTACTAGCACTAGTGCGTAGCAACTAGTTTTGCCAACTGTACTTACATGGATATGACTTTTATGGTTTATACCTTTTATGGTTTATGGGGCTGGTGTCGGAATCAGACACCTCGTCCAGTTTACGTTTGGAAGCTGATGATGAAGTGGAATCCAGGGTTCGGTGAGGTGTTGCTGTGGCTGAAATAGGTTTATAATCCGTATTTTAATAAAAACAAAATATTTTGTTCAATTTTTTAAACAATTATAGTAACTTGTATCATTTAATTTTCTTTTGGCATTGCAATTAGTAGTCTTATCAAAAAGTATAGAAATCACGTGACTATATCATGAGGAATTCGTGTACATTTTGATAGTAAAAACAAACACACAAAACACAAAACGATTACCACATCTAGGGGCTCCATCATTTATCTACGTGTGTATGATCTATCAATAGGCAGTAGACAAAAGAAATCAACTTAATAACAACCCAAGCGAATAAAATACATTTCATTGGCTGTGAAATCACTTTATTACACACCCAGTAAACAACTTAATTAACTATTGATTTCATAAGTGATGTAACAAGTGTCGATTGAATTGATTAACGCTGTTATATTCAAAGCTCTTTTGTTTTATAGAACAAAACGTAGCCTACTTAATTTCTTAAAATTTCAGGGCATAAACTTATCTTATCATAAAATTAAATATTATACAAGCGAGTGCCTATTAATAGAATCTACGGATAATAAATTCAGGAGAAAACTCAATGAATACGCGAAGAAGAGGACTTTTCCAGCTTGTAATAAATTTGTAAGGTTTAAAATGTTTAAGAACAAGAAAGCTGAGAGAAAGTCGTTTCACTTTCCACCTCCGCCACTCGCGCTAAAATGATTGAAAGAAGCAGTTTTATGAATAGCAAAAATGCAATATTGTTCCATGTTCCTCACTTGACACAGAAAAGAATTTACCGTTTTGTAAAATCTACAATTTCAATTTCGTTTGAGCCCATTCGTCGGGGCTGAAGCCGCAGTACATGAATTTTAATGGTTGCATTTTTGGGTGAAATCCAAAGAGCCGATAGACAGTTTTCATTCTTTATCGCGTGCTTGACACAGAAACCTTTTGTAATACTCTTGTTACACAGAATAAACTATGTAAACAACCTATAATAAGGTACAGTTTCGTACAAAAACGAGTCTTTTTGAGTTTATTTGACTTTGATTTTGAGTTTTTATAGACGACTTGATTTTGTAGAAATATTTTTCGATTTATGTTTATAGCTAGCAAACCTACCTACCGGATCTACCGGACCTATCTACCGGATTCTGACGATAAATCGAACACATAAACTAACGGAATGCTATACCGTACGAAGTTTTTAAAAACAACACTAAATCAATTAGCTAAGAAAACACAAACTCTAAAAACATTAAAGTGGTTGGAATGAACTTCCTATACAGAATGCTAAAGAGCCATCAAATAAAACGGAAGGCTAAACAATGATCAAAGCGATTTCAAATTGAACAATTTCCTTCTACAAGTTTAGCGGACCAAAACAAAACCGCGGGGAAATTGCTAGCTTATATCCGTTATGGGGAGTCTCTGTTGTTCTTATCATCCCCTATGTTTTTATTGGAAAATTACTACACAATGTGAGCGGAATGAAAATTGAGTTTTTTGTTGGGTAAGCCGCATGTGTGTGCCAATTTGTTGGCGGGATAATTAGGACCCATTTGGAAGTTGTTGGGAAAAAATCTCTCGAAAATTCAGATTTAGGATTATAGCGTCAGCGAAAAATAAATTGACACAAACAAAATTGGTATTAGGAAATATAATCTAAATTTCCCTAACATGCCCTAACTAAACACATTTTTAATAATCTTCACATGGGCTGTTTTAGTATTATTTTCTTGTATCTCTTGTAGCTCTAGGACTTTTTGAATCAACAGAAGAATTTTAGCTACTTGTATATTTGGCATACAACTGATTTACCAGAGAAATAGTTTACATAACTTTCTACATAAGTAACTAAATCACTTTGGTTGGAATTTGCAATTAAGCTTTACCCATCGTAAAAGGTAAGTGATTAAATAGAAACAATAATTGTACTACATACCGTAACTGTTACTTTGTTCTCCCCAAAAAGCGCTTTTCACTGCTTTTGCAACACTTGACCACAAATTCTCCTTGTCCGCTGCAAAGTTTCCATCAGCTTCTGGTCTTTCCATCATGTGCTCTTCTGCTCTCATAGTACTAACTCGCTTCTTAGTAATGACAAACTTGAACTGAATTTCTGTATCAGCTTCAGATGTTTTCAAAGCTGAATGTATGCAGGTCTGTAAGGATCCTGCTATGTTAGCTGTGAGAGCTGTTAAAGCTGTGCTTACTGGCGATGCGATGCAAGTTTTGTAAGAATCATTCGATTCCTTTGATTGGTCTACTACAGGACTTTCTTCTTTGAAATTGATAGCTCTGGCTGGAAGATTCGATAGCTCACCAACAGGTGGTGTAGTCTCTTGAGGTTGTTCCTTGGTATTGACCGGTGTTCTCGCCATAATCATACCTTGGTTCTCAAATCTGTTTATCAAAGCTTGGAATCTAGGGTTGTAGCAAAATCTAGGCCTCTGCGGGCCCGGCGTCAACATTCTCCTCGGTTTTCTGTACACTGAAAATTTAAAGAGAAACACGAAGGTAAAATATGAAAACAATTTCCGAATCGTGTAAATAATGCGTCGGATCCCGCGCGAACCATCCCATTTCCATGAATTCCAAGAGAATTGCACTTTTAATTAATATTAATGAAATGATTAAACTCCATAAATATGTATTGTGTCTGCATGTTTACTTGTTAATTTACACACTTCAATAGCAATGAATTTAATTGAAAATGTTTTATTATCGTTAATGTGAAATTGCCTTTGAACTGTTGTGTTTTTGTCGTTCATTGAATAAACGATGGCGGTGTTTCCATTCATTGGGTATTTCGTTAAGTAGGAACAATAAGAGCTGTTGATAAATGCTTTAGTTACCGTTGTATATCGTATTTATACATTTGTAGCGTAGTTTTACGTTATTATGGAACTCGACGTGTTATTCTGTACACTTAGATTAGTAGTGTATTAGATACTAATGATATTTGAGATCATACCGTGGTTTAGAAAAAACTTATGGTTGTTTTAATCATCAAGCCCTCATACGTTGTTTACTACGTCAGAGTTAGTTTACATACTCCATTCAGATTACGTTTAGGTTCAACACTGCGTTAAGTGTGCGTACGCCGCGGTTCCATGCAAAAGTGAACCGACGCGGGCGTGCGCACGCCGCGTGCGCTCGCCGTGTGTGGCTTCATACAAAAGTGAACCGTAGCGTGCGCCCGTCATGCATGCGCCCGCCGCGTGCGCATTTCAGTTAAATAGTGTCAATTGAATCTCAATGGGATCAATATAGAATAGTTTGACATTGGTTCTAATCTAACTAAATAGTGTCAAACTAATATATCGTAAAAGTAAGTAGTAACTGCTGGGCAAAGGCCTCTCATTAAAGATACAGTGAGGAAGATTAGGCATCATCACCACGATATTGTAAGCCAAACTATTCAAGGCATATCGATTCAATTAAGACTGAATTAACACAATTTATCAACCTGAATTGAGTACTTACCTCTGGACACCTTCGGCTCCTGTTTAAACACGGTATCATCAGCAAACTTGACCTTCTTCTTCATAGAGGCGTCTCCATTAGAGTCCTGGAACGTGACGTGTTTCTCGGAGCTGTCCTGACTGCCGAGTCGAAGCTTGCTCCCAACTACGATGATGCTTTTCAGTTTTGTTGGCAAAGTTTCTGAACCTGTTTTCGATGCCTGGAATAGGGTAGATAATAAATTATAGGTTTTAGTATGGATTAAATTTTATGTTTGGATAGAAGACAATAATATGATAGATTGGGTTAGAGTTAGATTACTTAGATTACTATGTAAAATACTGATGTATGATATTTTTTCAATTTTGGTCGTGAATTATATTCAATTACTAAGGTACTCCGTGTCACTTCATTTTTAAAACTAATAATAAACATGCTCCTCATTGTTTTCAGCTATTACTACTACCACCAAAAATACTATACCATACCATCAAAAAGTACCAGTACTATACCATCAAAAAGTACCAGTACTATACCATCAAAAAGTACCAGTACTATACCATCAAAAAGCTAGAAACCCTGGCCATATTTGACTTTTATAGCACAAGATTTTGACAGTGCCCCATTTTTATTTAAAAAGGGCTTCATGTACAGACTGAAAAGTTATCTCTATTACCTTTATCTTGAATTAATAATGCTTCCCTAATCTTACCTCAACATTGCTCTGCGCGGGACTCTCAGAGTTCTCAATCTCAGACAGCGGGGAATCCGCCCCTTGTTCCGGGAATAGTGACCACCCCCCCATGGGGTGAGTAGGGGTGCTGGTGGTAACTGCCTGGGCTAGCTTCAGGATATTCGGGATGTGGGACGTGGGCGTCGTCATGTCTTTCGGGGCCTCTGGAACTTAGGGGGTAGAAGTGTAAGTTTAAGTTGTGTTAACAATCGTAATGACGTAAATGAAAAGTTTAAATTGATTAAGGTTATCATCAGTACCAGTTTTAATTAACAAGTACAATATTTTTAATTTACTTTAAGCATCAGCTATCAGATACAATATGAAAGTTATTTTTATTTAAAGCTCTGCCATTAGAGACAATATATCGCTTCGCACTTGCTTTGCTTTGCTTTTAACAAAATGTAGGAATATCACACATAGTCACGTGGACATGACAAGGCAATGGTCCCATGTCTATAGAAGATAATAATTGTAACCGACTTTCATATATCGTTCAAGACGTTTATCCATAACATAAGTTAGCAGTTTCAATGCACACGAGAACAACATCAAACACTCATATACAGAAGATAAACTCAAAACTATGCAATACACTTAAAAATTTATGCGAATCGCTGAACTTCTCGAATAAACGTAGAATAAAACAGAGCTGGTTTACCAGACGAAATAATATAATTTTATTGCCGGTATGTGGGTAAGTGTTATTAGGTGAATTCAACACCAAAGTTACGAGTTGTGAACATGCGAAATTGTGCAGTAAAATAGAGTGCTTGCTGCATTTCGGGTAGCCTACTAAAACATTCATGGTGGCGAGTGTTTTAAAAAGGTGATAAAATAGTTTTTTTTAGTATTACTTTAGGACTTAAGTTGTTTGTTTTTACGAGACTTGGACATGAGGTTGCATGGGAAATGGTTTAATATTGTTTTATAACTAGCTGTGTTCTGCAGATTTATCCGCACTTTACTTTCTAGCCTATGTGTTTCTCTAAACTTTAATTTATCTCATTATTCCCTCCAACCCCTTCAGTAGTTTTTCAATGATAGCGTAAAATACATCCTCAAAAATGTTTGCATTGATATTGCAAGTAGGAATCGTCTAAAAAAGACATCATATAATTGACATAGGCACATATATATAGGAGTATGTATAATGAAATATTACGTAACTAGCTCCTTCCTGCCGTTTTACCAGTAGTTACATCAATGGTGTAAAATTATTATTAAATGTGCCTAGATTAAAACGTTCATTACCTGAATTGGTTTCGTTCCTAGACGGAGTAGTGTCATGGTCATCATCCTCTTCTCCAATAGTCATTTCATATTCTTCAAAAGCTTTTTGTTTCATAAGCTTTAGCAATTTCTTCACATGAGGCGTTGCTTCTCGCTTACGATTTATTTTGGGAGTTTTACCAACATTACTAGGAAAAGGTGTTTTGATTACTTCATTGACAGTTTCATTCGGTTCTTCATCGCTTGATTCGTAATCAACTATGTTTGTTCTTCTGACTGTAGGAGTGATAACAGCTGTCTTACTGTTCATACTAACTGACACATTACTAGCTTCATTACTAACTTTTTCATAAATAGAATCAAACTTTTCATCAACGTCTTTATTTTGAACGCTTTCTTTCACTAACTCAGAGATACTGTTGCATTGATCGATGTTTATCAAGTGTTCCATTTTGCTGAATATTTTATCGCATTTGCTGCAGTGAAGAGGCAAGTGTACGTTGGCCAAATGTTCGAGAAAATGTTCGGACAAGTCTTGGGGTTTGCACAAGTATTTGGAGCCTCGACACATAGGACAGTCGTATAGCAGACCATGGGTGTTCTGTTCGTGCTTCCAACGGCAGTTTCCACAGCAAAATATCAGATGACAAACAATACATTGACACTGGAAGTTAGACAAAAGATGTATAAATATTTTATAGAAATACATGACTGGAATAAAAAGTAACATAAATGGAAGTGGAAAGGAGTCTAACTTGAAGTGAATCCAATTATTGGTAAAACAAAAGTATGAATATGTTTTTTGTGCGTCGCGATCTTCGGGAGTAGTCAAGATGACGTAGAAACGTAAAGTCGGTTGAGTGTGAAAGTTGGAACGATTTATTATGCTTGTAAATATCTTATCTTGTTGCGCCCCGTGGTGTTATTCGAGTTATCATTGTCACTTATCCCCTTCCTTTTGAATGTGGAAAAATAATTATTCAAATCGGATTGGTAGTTTCTGAGATAAATGCGTTCATAAAAACAAAGAGCATCATTTAGCTTCGGATTTATTATGGTAGAAGATAGTATCGATAGATCTATTGGATTAGACGTGCATCAACCTTTGAGGTCGCATACAGACCGGGCGCTTCAAACTCCAATAATCTTGTGGTCATTTGCGTAGGTAATTATAGGCACCAATAGCTTACGGCCGGTTCACACATGTCTCCGTTTTACTGTTCCGTTTTATCGTGTACGTTTTTTTTCGTCGATGGCGTATGCAGTTGTATGAGCGACTTCACACATGGCACAGTATTCCGTATACAGTAAATAATAATCTACATACACGATAAAACGGAACAGTAAAACGGAGACATATGTGAACCGGCCGTTACACTGTACCCGCAACAATGTGTGAACATTACATATTACGTTACCTGAACCCCTATCCAACCAGATTACGAAGATATTAGACTACTAAGCCTAAACACAGCTTCACAGACATTATCTTATTCTACATCCTAAATCTACCGTTACCAAAACCGTCATTAAACAACAACAAATAAATATAAAACGTACTAATCGACAAACGTCCCTGAATACTCAACGAGATCTCCAAGATATCTCCAAAAGCACAAATTCTGATTAGACTGTAGGCTTTATGCCACGGTGATAAGGTTTGATATCCGATAGTTTATTGGATGTGGTGGCAATCAGTGTTGGTTCCAAATGGGTCAACGAGTCAATTAGTAAGCCAAACATGATGTGGGTGTAATTAGATGCACAACAATCAGTGGTAATGAGCAGGTTCTAGTGGTACAAGAGCTACCTGCCTCGCCAAGTGTTGCTGTCGCTGAATTAGAGGGTGCTTCACGTAATCAATATGCTTGAAGGTATGCAACTAAATGCCCTGTGTCTCAGTTGAGGTTTGTAATACTTTACTCTATAGTGTGCGTACTCTGCATGAAGATGAACTCTCAACTCATTTTCAGTGCTGAAGCTACTTTTACGGATATACTTTTTGTTCATGCATTTTGGCCGTTTTTGAAGAAACTTAATTAAATAATCATTATACTAAATGAAATGGGATATCGCGTTACAAAATTCAACGTATTTATTAAAATACGTAACCGAGTTTCGAGCGAATTTCACCGCTCGTGGTCACGCGGTGTCTCAAACTTTAGTATGATGAGTGCAAATCATGTGCGTTTCAAATGTATTTTCATTAAATAATGTTCTTCGCAAAGTTACCTTAGAAACCAATATGTACTTATCTTCATATTTGTTTAGTGCCTACTTATCTAATCTAGTCCATGGAAATGTTACATTTTTTAGGCCTTACCTTGCGTTTTTTAGAGGACGCAATTTTATTTTTTTGATGTGTAGATGTAGGGGGGGTCAGTGTAAAGCTAAAAACAAGTTTTTGGGGTCGCCACCCTTGTCCCACGGCCGCCATCTTGAAAATAGGGCTTGAAATGGTTTTTACGATATATCTCTTATTAATTTAATAAAAAATCTCTTGTTGTCCTTTTTGTTTTTAGCTTTACACTGACCCCCCTACACATCAAAAAAATAAAATTGCGTCCTCTAAAAAACGCAACCCCAAATGTAACTTTTCAATGGACTCATTGGGCAATGCAACTAATGGCAATGGCGACTACCATGTTTTTTAAGCAACACAAAGTTACTTCAACTAAAAGCATACAATTTGTTACTGACATTCATTGAGTTATATTAAGTAACGCATAGTACATATAACTCAATGACTGACACATTATAATATATTATAGTACATATAACTGATTACACTGTGCCCAGACCATTTTAACTTTTTAACAAACATTTTTAAACGTAGAATCTCTTGATACTAAACATAAATTTTAAAGAAATCTGGTAAACCAAATCTCACGGTTTAAACGTATTTCCTAGGCGCGGGTTGGAAGCAAAACCTATTTCTAGAAGAGCGAAAACGTGTTCGTACAACGTTGTTACCGTGTCTCCGTCTGGTTAGAATATACCGCCGAGGTGGTTAGGTAAGCATAGTGTTTACAATTTTAACCGTGGGCGTTTTATATAAGTATCTATCTATCAATCTTTCTAATACAAACAGGTTAAAATAAACACATTTTTTGGAAAGTTTTGTACTATTTTAGTTTAATGATAATTATTTCTGAGAAACGTTTTATAAATTCACTACAAAGTGATCTATGTATGTATTCACATTCCTATCGAAATTTTCTCGCTTAGTTTATCACAATGGAGTCTAAACTAGTCCAAATAATAAAAAAATGAGAAATATGCACTTACCTCATAAGATGACAGCATTGTTCCATATTCTTTCGAAATTTAAATTTCGAATCTCCTTGTAAATTACTTTAAACAAAAAAAGATCGTCATTTGAATTTATAACCTTCTTTTGTTTTTGGAAAGCTCACAACTGCATTCAAAATTGTTTGTTAAATCGTTCAATACTTAAAAATATATTAAGTCGAAATTAAACTCCACTCAATCTTGAATAATATATCAAAGAAAACTTCTAGATTATATTTACCACATCTGGCAAGCACAATATTAAGAAAAACCGTACATCAACTTACATTTGAAAACTAATTAACTAAAACGTATTATTTTCAAAATCTATGCACATAAATCACTTGTAAAAGTATTGTAATACATTAATATTAACAACATCGCATCGACTTTGGACAGAGATAAATTAGCAGCGCTCATATGAGAGTATGGGCTAGACTACCCTCGAAATTATTGAAATTTATTGCGCCGCCAACGACGCGATATCATGTTCGGTTATTCATGTTTTTGATTTTAATTAAAATACTTTTATTTATAGTTATTTTTGGTTTTTAATCACATAGCCTTTTGTTATTTATTGGGATGACACAGATATGGTAAAATATCCGTAAGTTTAATTATTATGTGTTTACATTTTTGTATTGGAATACCTAGATTTCTTTAGCTCATACGATTGACTATGAGGCTAATATAATAATGGCGTCGTTCGACTCAGCTATGTTACTTCATTTCGATTGTGCAACTTGCAGCTCGGCCCGTAATTGAAATGGTCCATAGTGGCATTTTTATCTGAGCTACCGTGATCCGAAGGGCACGTTAAATTATCTATCAGGTTTTTTCAATCGTTACACCATATCGGAGGTCTTTAAGCGGTCCAGAAATTCCGACACAAGGTTTGGCTGCTATCCTACTACATGTTACTATACATATTATGGTATTGTGTCAGTTCTTATTAAATGTATTATGTAATTACGACAAGATACTTACCGAAATATTTGAACCTACTCTTAACACCGACATAATTAAGTCACTAATTTATTCAATACAAACTTCGAGCAAACATAAAGAACCTTATACACTATAGAATCCGAAGCTGCCGTACGATTCATCGTCCGATACTCACGGACTTGTTGCTAGTATTCGCTCGCAATATCCTGTGGCTCGCCATTCACTGTCGTCCGGAAGTGAGCCGGTTTCGCCGCCTCAGGAAACCGGTCCGTGTGAATGGGGCTTTATTTTGTCCGGATTTCTCAAGGCAACCGCTTTTGGCTGAAATGTTTGTGTGATGGCCCGATAAAGGGGATTTCGAAGGTTTATTTTTGTTTGGTTTAAGAATCGATGGATCTGCACGGTTTTGGTTTGCGTTACGTTGATACTGCCGGATGTATTCTGTTTCAAGCGTTTAGCAAGTTTACACTATTTAAACTATCACGATATGAACACATTGTAAACACTAATCAAGACGGGACTTAATCGCGAATAAATATATTGAGGTATGCATTAAATGTTTTATTCGCGATTAAGTCCCATCTAGTTTAGCAAGTTTATTAGTAAACCGGCTAATCTTACATCCTACTAATATTATAAATGCGAAAATTTGTGAGGGTGTATGTATGTATGTTTTCACTCTTTCACAAAAAACTACTGGACAGATTTGGATGAAACTTAGCAGTAATATAGATTATAGATTAGAATATCACATGGGATACATTTTATTCCGAAATTCCCGCAGGAACGGGTACAATGCGGGTGAATCCGCGGGGCGCGACTAGTCTTACATAAATTATAAAACAGTCCCAATAGCAGTCTCTTTGTATGTAATTGATTTTCTCAAAAACTACTGAACGGATTTTCAAAAGGTTTTCACCAACGTATACAGTGCTAAGAGAATCGCTTAATATCATCGACCTAAAAATGATAATTTGAGAAGAACCTATATGAATTTATTCAGAACGAAGTTAAAACATACACTTGAGAATGTAATTCCATTGGAAGTAAACCATTGAGCCGTCAAATGTCAAGGCACAAATAGACAGTACAATTTGTAAGAATGTTATTCAATATTGAACGATCTATTTGCCAATTCGAAATACGATATCCATTGTTTTGTATTCTGAACGTATTAAGTTGTAAATTGATGACAAGTTTGCATGCGGTTGAAATTGGAATTAAACGAATATGGAACATTGCGAGGTATTTTTGATGGCTAGAGTACTGAAATGTAGAAGTGCTGCTATCATACAGGTGCAGTCTTATCTGGTGTCAATTTAGGCAAGGTTTGCTTAGATACTGTGTGTAAGGTTTTTAATATCTTCACTTTAAAGAGACTATTTTGTGTCGTTGGCCCGTGACATTCTATTTGAGATTTTTACTTGTAAGCTTGTATCATAAACTTAAACTAAAGTCATTTTCAACTGTTAAAAACTGATGCATGTAGGTAGCACATCCTTTACATATCAAATACGTGTATACACTTTATCGATTATACTTTATTGAAGTTGGTTTACAAAGCTAATAGATTAGACTACTTATCTATCTAATATATAAAATTCTCGTGTCACAGTTTTCGTTGCCATACTCCTCCGAAACGGCTTGACCGATTTTGATGAAATTTTTTTTGCTTATCCGGTATCTATGAGAATCGGCCAACATCTATTTTTCATCCCGAAATTCCCGCGGGAACGGGTACAACGCGGGTGAAACCGCGGGGCGCAGCTAGTTACTTATATCTTTTGGATAAAACCGACTAAAAATCTGTCCAGTACCTTAATCGTATTTGCGCGAACGTAAAAACATACAGACAGACAAAGAATAAAATATGAATTCCTTTCATACTTACAGTTTGTTCTGTACTGCTCTGAACTTGACACTTTCCAAGTAGTTCCTGAGGGAAATTTGTATACGAGTTAGTGGCAAACAGGTAACTATTATTATGAACGTTTGTTCAGCCTGTTTGACTTAACCCATATTTGCCGGTGCGAACAGAACGTTGTTTGCTTAACAAAGATTATGAACATTTGAAGGGTTAAAGATTTAACCTGAATTCCGGCGATAATTTCCCTTTTTATTTGCGTTGGGTGTTTTGGGTGTTATTGCCTTTGTTTTCCGTTATTCCCTTCTCGGTATACAACCGTATTAAATATTAGCCACGCCCCGCGGTTTCACCTGCGATATACCCGTTCCCGCGGGAATTTCGAGAAATATGTCATGTGTTATTATGATGTATATGATGTACCTATATTACTGTAAACTATTATTCAAATCCGGCCTTTTTTGTGAAAGAGTAACAAATATACATACTTACATACATACATACATACATACATACATATATACATACATACATCCTCAATAACTTTGTATGTGCTCGGTCCGGTTTGCTTGTCCAGTTATATATTACGACCTAGAAGGGCATACCTTAACTTAGTATATCATAACTTTATATCCATCTGTATTGTTATGCCCTTAAAATGTTGAGTAGTACCCTAATTATCTGAGTATTTTAACATTATATATTAACAAAAACACGTCAAGTATTTAATACCAACGAAATTGATTAATATTTTCCAAACATGAATTCAATTGTTTTAATATTTAATTGTTATGTATGTACAATCACCTTTATTTCCTTCTAAACCTAAAAATTCAAATCAAAACACCTTTCCAATTTTAAATATTGAAACAACCAAACGTATGTCAATAATAATAATTTAGTAAACAACCTCACCACCTGTTGGTTACCTGTTGGTCGCGATTCATTTATAATTTCGCAGCTCAAGTGAAACATAGAGACTGAGAGGTTAAACTCTGACCCCCTGAGACTGGCTACAACCTGCAACGGTGATTTGTTTAACTCGTGTTTACTTGGTTTATGGGCAATCAACCTTTTAATATACATTCATCCGTAAAATGTCCCAAATGATACTTGTTTAAGCTTTGTTGCTTCTAAATAAATGTTCGTTAATTATTATTTTATTTGTTAAGTCTATTAACAATGGTTTATTTGCTTAAAGACTTATTTATTATATAATGCTTGTTAATTCGTTGTTATTTGTATTTCGATGTTTGCTAAGTATTCGAAAGGTGTTTATGGGTTTAATGATTACATAGGTGAAAAGGGATCCCTTGAAAACCTTCCACGTATTATAACGGCAAATATAATAGAAATTTAGTGAAGCTTACTCTAATGTACGTATGTACTCACTAGCAGCGCCCCGCGGTTTTACCCGCGTTGTAGCCGTTCCCGCACGAATTTCGCGATTAAAAATAGCCTATGGCCTTTCTCAGGCTCTGGACTAACTGTGTACCAAATGTCATTCAAATCGGTTCAGTAGTTTTAGTGTGAAAGCGTAACAGACAGACAGACAGAGTTACTTTCACATTTATAATATTATTAGGATTGGATATCTCCTTGTTCTATAATGAAAAATTAAATTCTAGGATTATATTCTACCATTCAAAGGAAGGCACAAGCAACCTTTTTTAATTTGTCCTCCTCACTGTACTGATATCTTCAGTGAGATGAGAGGCCTTTGCCCAGCAGTAGGACATTACAGGTTAATACTTTTTTACATACCATACGGTCTAATAACTTCGTGCTAAGGTTTCCCAGAAATCAAACTTACCAGTGTATGCTGTAGTAAGTGCTTTATAGTTACCTTAACGCCTACAAGTTTAGCAGTTAGATCCATTACCTTAACAGGCACTACAATATGAAAACACTCTAAAACATGCTATAGATCAACACATTACATGGACCCAAAATCTTGGTGGTTTCAAGGGACACTAAGTCAATTATTGGTTTAATTCTGTACTGAAGTGACATAAGCGGTGACGGCGGAAGTGGCGGGAGGGAGTACTCCTCATCCTACTATCAAAGCTCACTATACACCAACCAACGTCGACAACTTGAACCCTATTGCATAGGGAATAAAGCTGCTGTTATATGGATTCCAAAAGTCTATAGGTTGCTTGCCCCAAAACTTTGATCGATCCTACTGATGCGTGGTTTCATGTACAAATTACAGTCTTATTAACACGGTCTTTTGGGAGTTGGCAATTACTTGGCGTTCGCTGTTTGAGTACAGTGTTTTAGGATCCTTGGTATTTAGGTAAGTGTTTTGCAATTAAGGGATTTGTTTGCTAAAATGTAAGTTTATTTTGTTCAACTTTTGATTCTGATGAATTATGGGTGTATTGGATTGTGAATGTTCAGCTGCGTTCATATCGAATACTTGGATTGATGGGTGGATAATCGTGACATTTCTATATCGCCATTCTGTAGCACTTATAACGTAGTTTGATTAAGCGATGGTCATTGAGATTGTGAAGCAACGTGCAATTTGCTACTTGAATCGGTGACCGATAGCGGCATTTCTATGTGAGCACTACCGTTTTTTGGAGGGCATATTAAGCATTCTCAAGATTTGAATAATTATTCTTAAATTATTACATTCAACAGAAAGCTAATTGGCTATATTTTCATGACACAATTCTCACAGGTGCGAACACAACGCAGGTTAAACCTCGTGGCGCTGCTAGTCTTAGATATAACCACAAGTTGCTACTAAACTTTAATGAAAAAGAGCTTTCTTTTCCTATTAAGCGGTTTAATTGCGAGCGCGATGGCTGGTCCTACGTCCTGACCATACGCCAGCCCTTTTGTTTGTTATTTAATCGCTCTCTTTTACGTTTTCTAACGGCTTACAAGATAATTAAAAAATAATTTATGTATGTACATAATATCGTTTTCTTTGTGAAGGTGTAATCGCTGTGCGTTTCGACGTTGTTTTTACATTTATACACACACATTCTTATACAATTAAAATAATCATTATTATTTTAAATATTATAATGTCTGTCTTAAGGTATTGTCATGCAGCATACTATATAACATTGAGGTCATAGTTTTGTTTTGACTATGTTTTTTACTTACAAACTACAATAAAGCACTAAAGGCTTGGCCAAACCAACGCGTTCAGCTCGCGTCCCGCGGTGGCGTGCGCGGTGGCGATACTGCGCGTGCAAAAGTTGTATACACCGTCGCGTTTGTTCTTGCGTTCATCAGGCTGGAATCACGTCATTGACTACAATGCTCTCTGATACAGATAGTGAAATCCAAGAAGTTTTACTTCTGTCTGATCTCATTGAAGATGAAGAGAAACTTATTCTATGTCTCCTTCCTATTTCGTCCCACACCAGGTCCTTTTTTCTATTATTCTTATAATCAGAATGAGAAGTATCATACAACAATGGGTATTTGTGAACCTCATTTATAATTTTTTCCGTTTCCACCATACTTAAAACTAAACAGAATAGTTCTTCTCAACAAATAAATAGCTGCGTGCAGCGTCCTAACGTAACAAGCCCGATCTGATCGCCACCGCCGCGTGCAGACGCTGCATCGGACGCCGCGATCAATCAGAGGACGCATCGATGTGAACACGTCGCTACAAGTTCGTACACAACAACTGATCGCCACCGCGCACGCCACCGCGGACGCGAGCTGAACGCGTTGGTTTGGCCCAGCCTTAAGGGGTTATTTGAAACGGTTAGTTAACGTTACGTAGTTTCGTTAAAAAGTTCACGAATTTTACGCTGTTCAATTACTGTTAAATACATCGTGTTGTTTCCTAACTTAAATATGGTATAATTATTTGGGCGGCCAAAAGAAAGACACGCTTTTTCATTAATTAATTATGTTGAGATTGTCATTTCGTGTTAACGTTTACTGGTACATGATCGTACGTTGAAGCAACCCGCCCTTAATATAATATTCTGTCTATCAGTTCAAAAATAAGGTGGAATTACCGTAAACATATAAATTAATCACCAAACATAATTAAAAAGGTGTCAACATTGTGTAGACCGTCTTCAAGTATGCAGTATGTAAGCCCCTGAGGCGATCAATTATAATTTTTGTGACTGTGTGCTGACGTGCCCATCCTGTGCGAGGGTCTTCACAAAGAAGGATGGTTACACTAGCCACATGCGAGCACACGGAAATCGCCGGGAGTAGAATGCAGTCGCCATGACGCTACTCATCCTGAACAATATATGTTACTGGAACATGTTAAATACTTTAACTTTTGTGGTATGCTAGTAGACGCATTAATCATAATACCTAATTCTTCTCTGTGACCACGGTTCCTGTAAAGGAGCTGTAACCTCAGATAAAAATATGTAAAATAAAAGCGAAATGCCGTAAACGTAGTTTCAATCCAAATGTCTGCAGTATGTGAACCGTACCTTTACAATTTAACGCATAATTTTACGTTAGTTTATAATCCGTCCATAGCAAAAAGGTAACATTTAAACTATCGTCAAATAACGCGCTGATTGGTCTAATTTCTCAGACAGCTTTCTACTGAGTGTTCTAACTTCAAACACTGCTTCAAACAAACGTAGCTCTAAGCTTGTCTTCCCCACAAGTACTTTCCATTAAGCAAACTAAGGCCATTCCTATCGTAATATTTCAACATCGGTTGGAGCAGTGACGGCACTGGACCCGCATCAAATCAACGTCGTTACTGTGACATGGGTCCATCATCTCATAGGGTTAGGTGCTAATGACTCCCTTGTCGCGCCTATTGATATCAACTATATTTTTAGGAAAATAGTTGAGATGTTTGTGTCCTTTTGGACTTATATTTTTTTGAAGCGAAAGATGTTCCGTTTTGAATAATACCTTTTACAATGGATCAACGGGAAGTTTTTTTAAGTTTTTTAGGCTATTTTTCATCCCGAAACACCCACGAGAACGGCTTCATCGCGGGTAAAACTGCAGGGCACTGTTAGTTACTTATAAGTTTAAAGGGAGACAGTTTCTTCCTGGCCAACACAACGTATGGGGTGACTACACTCAATCTGAGAAAATAAAGTAAGCCCGATCTACAAAATTTTCACACTAACGCCATCTACTGGGTCGCGGGTACAACCGCCGCGCGGAACAGCTAGCTATTTATAAACTAATGCGTTCTTCGACTTCCTTTAACGACGTGACCTAAATAAATCATTATGTGAAGGTGGTGCTGGGACCGGTAACGAACATACATTATTAAACACTTAGTCGAAATTGGATTTACTTATTTCATTAATCATTTATTTTTCGATTCAATACGCCTATAATACACTTCTTTTTACAAGAATAGAAAAAGAAAGTTGATAAATAAATATAGTAAAATAGTATCTAATATATAAAATTCTCGTGTCACGGGGTGCGTGGTTGAACTCCTCTGAAACGGCTCGACCGATTCTCATGAAATTTTGTGTGCATATCGGGTAGGTCTGAAAATCAGGCAACATCTATTTTTCATCCTAAAATTTCCGCGGGAACGGGTACAACGCGGGCGAATCCGCGGGGCGCAGCTAGTATCACTACATAGTATAAAATAAAGTCGTCTCTGTTTCGTGTCTGTTTGTCTGTTTGTCTGTATGCTTAAATCTTTAAAATTACGCAACGGATTTTGATGCGGTTTTTTGTAATAGGTAGAGTGATTCAAGGGGAAGGTTTTTATGTAAAAAAAATCCCGAAATTCCCACGGGAACGGGCACAACGCGGGTACGTGGTACGTGGTACGCGGGCTTACAAAATAATAATGCTCGATGGCGGGTCTCTTATGGCTACTTACTGTTTCGTGCGGTCAAAGCGCGCGGGGATATACCTACCTACGAACTACGAACGACGAAGACGCGCTATGTAGGTATTATCCCGAATTCTTCCTCACACACATTCAATCTTGATTGTGTATACATATATACTCGCGCGAGACATGTAATATTTTATCCCCAATTTCTCACTTGAAATTTCTAGAAGACATAAGTGGATGAAGGGGATATGATACAATTTGTAAATGTGAAGATAACGGGCTCCAAAGTTTTGTTACTTATTATTGTGATAAATCGTTTTTCCTGTCGTTTATTTACTAACTATTTATGTCGAATTATAGTAAATAGAGGCAACTACTAATATGGAGTGAAAAAATTAAATAAATGTTTAAGAATATGTATTTATTGAAAAAAATATGTACATAACTCCTTCATTCAGCGCTGAAATATAAAGGATTTGTATGCTTAAATTAAGGAAGAATGAGGCAACTACTTAAAAAACGTAATAATACAAACTAAAAAACAGTTTAACCAAGTTAATCTTGACCTACAATATTTTCATAATAATATCTATATTCTGGTTTCACAAATTTCATCTGTTCTTTAATATTAGCTTTCTTTTCTTCAGAAATTGTACCATATTTTCCCTGAACACGTCCAACTACAAAGTCTTCTACTTGACCTCTTTTTTTTAATATATCCACTTTTCTAATGGCATCATTTCGTCATAATTTTCTTTATATAAGTAGGCACCGAATTCTTCTACCCTTATCCATTTAATACCGTCAGCGACACCACGGGCGATTCTCGAGTGCCCCAGAGAGTCGGTCAGGGCCCTCGTCTCCGGCGAGCCTTCACCGGTCGGAGTGGACCCCAAGGGGGCCCGTAGGACTCTCGGCTCTGGCTTGCCTTCACCGGCCGGCCAGAGGGGGGTCGTTAGAGGCACAGTCGATTTCGGCTGTGTGATCCGGGGGTGGAAGTGTTAAAGGGCATAACGCCGCGAGTAACGTTAAGAGAAAGCGCAGCACACCTCTCTACACCCCCGAGTCGCCCACACCGATGTTGCCCCCTTGCCGTCTCTACTTCGGCTGTTTCGGGGGGCCCATCCAGTGGGCGGCGAGCCACGGCCTGCCGCCGATAACTTGTTTTTCGCTAGTTATGGCAGGTGCCGATTCCTTTGCAATAACCCAGTTTCTAGTCTATCCAATCTTCATTCCCATAGCCCATTTTTATTTCTATCATATCTTGCAATAGTCCCTACTTCTGCAGGTACACATTCCCGGACATGTTGTACTGATGTGGTCGGGAGTGTGTCCCTGCAGTTGTAATCCATTACATTGAACATCTCCAAAGGGCCTCTACGAGTTGGATCTGTATCCCCTCGCATGCCTCTCAAAAAGACCGGGCTTGTCCCGTGACTCCAAGGAGTAACACTATAATAATAATAAATAGCCGATAACTTGTTTTTCGCTAGTTATGGCAGGTGCCGATTCCTTTGCAATAACCCAGTTTCTAGTCCATCCAATCTTCATTCCCATAGCCCATTTTTATTTCTATCATATCTTGCAATAGTCCCTACTTCTGCAGGTACACATTCCCGGACATGTTGTACTGATGTGGTCGGGAGTGTGTCCCTGCAGTTGTAATCCATTACATTAAACATCTCCAAAGGGCCTCTACGAGTTGGATCTGTATCCCCTCGCAAGCCTCTCAAAAAGACCGGGCTCGTCCCGTGACTCCAGGGAGAAACAATATAATAATAATAATTAATAATAGCCACCTGTGATAATCTAAACATAGAAACCTTTGTTTCATTATTGTAATGGTGATCTAGAAAAAAAAAAAGATATATCATTTAATTATTCACACAGAAAAATCTTACTTTTTTCGAAGATTTCGAGGTTAGGATTGTCGTTTGTTAAGAAATCACTATTTAAATCACGCAAAGTAGGAGAGTTTATAGCAGCTTCTACAAGTCTTTTAGCCCTTGACATTATTGTAGATAAGAACTTAAAAAACACACAAACATAAACACTAGTTTAACTAAAATAATAAACAAAACACTCGCGAAATGCGTATGTGACCCGTGCTCCAGCGCTATTAAACACGAAGTGAAATGAAAGAAAGAGACAAGTACAGCACATAACTCCTTCATCCAGAACAACGCAACGCAACCGCGCGATTGCTTGCACTTATCTCGTTCATCCACGCAAGAAAGACTTAAATTTAAATTATTTCAAATGAAAAAATGTGCTAAGTGCCCATGTCACTTTCATTCATTGTGATTGTTATTTTATGTCGGTACATAACCCCTTCATCACCTGGTGTTTCCAAAACTAAGCTTAAAGCGCGTTGTTTTAAAGTTGAATATGGTTTGTAGGTACATAACACCTTCATTCAGCGTAAAAAATAGTTTTTTCTAAAAATGTTACATAACCCCTTCATCCACTTATGTCTTCGTATATTCCTGCGGGAGACACGCAATGTTTTATCCCGATTTTCCTACATGAAATCTTGATTACCCGAAGCGAAGCGAGGGCGGGTCGCTAGTGAATATATAATTGACACTCAAACATCGGGCCAGGCAGAAAATGTCCTATACTACCTATCTATACTTATACTAATACACAGATATAGTAATAATATAATAAGACTGAAGAGTTTCTTTTGTTTGAACGTGCTCATCGCAGAAACTGCCAATCTGATTTGAATCACTCTACCTATTACAAAAAACCGCATCAAAATCCGTTGCGTAATTTTAAAGATTTAAGCATACAGACAAACAGACAAACAGAAGAAAAACAGACGCGACTTTGTTTTATACTATGTAGTGATTACTTACATTCAATTTACAATCAACATAATATAATAACCAAATCCATCACCAGGAAGCAGTTCATAATTAACTTAATCTCTATAGATCTACACACATATCAATTATATTACACGAGGTGCGTATCAAATCAACTCAGTGATTAGTTAACGTAATCTGATTTGAGAGGAGATGGCAATTAACGTCAGACTTAGGGTTGCTTCACCTTACGCTAACTGACCAGTAAACGTTAACGCAAAAGTTCAGTCTCTCAGAAAATTAAAAATCGTGGCTTTGTATTGGCCACCCATATAACTTGAACAGAATTCCATGATACAACAGCTCTAACAGGCTAATAAACAACAAACATTTAACAGCGTAAAAATCGTGAACTTTTTAACGAACGTATGTTACGACCGTTAACCATCCGTTTGAAACAACCCATCCCTACGATCTGCGACACCTGCGTTGAGTCCATCTCGCCTATTGTGATCTAATATTATAACTATCGTAGATGGATATCGCCTCGGTTAGTGCCTGAACACACTGTAGTCAAGACTGTGGCTAGACAGTCTCATAAAGAACTGAGACACACCAAGACAAAGATTGAGTCTTCAAGACGAAGTTCAGTTAAGTTAGGGTTTAGATAAACCTAAAAACACACAATGAAACGCATACGCGACATAACCCATGTGAACTTTGGGTCAAACCGGTTTCAACCGGAAGCTAAGTTGCAGTATTTTCAAAAACCAACAAATACCAAAATTTATTTCATCACCAGTAGGTATCACTCGCTTTAATTACAAATGAATGAAACATGACCGTTACCGAAAACATTTTTCAAGAAACAATTTTAAAAGAAAGATTTACGGCCCCAGTATTATAGTACATTATTCCGGCCCCCACTGCGATTCAGTTATCAAAGCATTACATTAACCGACCCGAGAGAAAAGGCCACTAATTGAGCAATATTTCATTGGAGTGGTCGACACTACACTTCGTAGGGTTAATTGGAATCTACGCGATTTGACCCGGGCTTTCTTTGATTTACAATGAGTTTTAAATTATTTGAAATTTATTAGTGTGCGTACCAAACACGACGAAATTATTAGACGTTAATTATTACACGTAATGTTAGTAATAATATTTGACTTTGAATAATGTTTTTTTATTTGCTTACTAGCAGCGCCCCGTGGTTTTACCCGCGTTGTGCCCGTTCCCGTGGGAATTTCGGGATGAAAAATAACCTATAACTTTTCTGTTGAATCTGGCCATCTAGTACAAAAAGAATTACTCAGATCGGACAGGTAATTTCCGAGATTAGCTCGAACATACAAACGAACAAACTTACAAGTTTTACGTCTTTATAATAATTAGAAGTATAGATTATAACAGTTCGATTTCAGATTTCTCCTTTAAAAAAGATAAAATCCAATTATAACTCTCTATTAAACGATCATTAATTGATTTACATTTTAAATTGGTTAAATTTTCTTTAAAATGGTAAAAAAGTCTCTAAGGAGTTTTTATTAATTAATGCCATTTGGTGTTCAGAAAAAATGTAAATTTCCAACCGGATTGGCAAGTCGGTAAATTAATTCGCCATTTAAACATCTTGTCTTTATTAACTATCGTTTTAAAATTCATTGGGATTTTGGTATTTCTTTTTTTAAAACAAGCCAAATAATATAAGATTTTTTATTGCACTTTGATCACCCTGGTGATTAAACAAGACACAAATAATTTATTCGTAACACCATGAGTAATAAAAAAATGCCGATCCCGGTTTCAATCGATAGACCATATCGGAGGCCTTTACGCGGTCTAAATACTCCTATATCAGGGTTGACGACTACCCTACACGAACATGCTTACTTTGATAGTTATAGTACGATTAAATCGAGACAGACCAATAAATCTTAACCTACTAACGACCTTGTTCTGTATGAATATCTAAAACAAGACGTATCGCAGATATTTTTTTATGTTTTCATTGACTATAAAAACTGTCTTATCGTATCGATTAAATGATTCTAACTTATCTTCTAACCAACAATCTGTCAAAACTGACGACACCTATCAAATTCATTTAGTCACCCACACCTGACGTTTGTCAATAAACGTCAAATTACACCGCCATATTAACTGGATTACGTCACAGGTGTCTCTGACAGATGGCGTCACGAGGTCGCCATTCCTGTTAATTTCCCCGTCAGGCGTAATAATTAGGTGGACCCATGTCAATGTCCCACTTTAAGACCGGTGCGTTCATCTTGACTTGGAGTGGTTATAAATATAGCGTTTCATTTGGTGTGCGGTTTTAAATGGTCTAGGGGAACTAATTGTGTGATTTTGTGTAATTTATTTGTTAGGGTGTATTGTATCTTTTGTTGAATAAATTAGTTTCTATATTTTTGTGTTCGCATGGGGTAAAATGGAATGAAATAAAAAAATATTACATTGCATTACCTATTAATTGTATTAGACTGCCCTACTTAGAAATGGCAGTTAAGGGCCGGCGCCCACTGCCGGCACGGCACGGTGAGTCATGGCAAAGGATTTTAATACTAATTAAGTTATTTTGAATCTTATTTCAATGAGTTTAGAAATTATGTTACTTTATTTTGATACCACGATGCCGTGACGTGCCGCAGGATGCTGCGGCATGATGCGACACGCCACAGGATGCAACGGCATGACGTGTCATGCTGTTTCATTCCACGGGATGCCCCGGCGCGCCATTGCATCCCGCGAGACGTATGGGTCACTTTGGGGTCGAGGAATTATGATTGCTAGCTAGTTGAAATAAGGTTGAAACTTATGCAGCATTTCGGTGGGGCGCAGTCCGGCAAAACTGATGGATGCCAGAGTAGCTAGGCTTTCAGCAGGATGCCACGGCATGCCACGGAACGCCGCGGGATGCCGCAGCACGCCGCGGGATGCCACTACACAACCTGCCGTGCCATGCTGTGCCACGCCGTCAGTGAGCGCCGGCCCTTAATCAACAATTATTAACTACTTTTAAAGATACTTGAGGGCTGATTCCCACCACCACCCTTCGCACACCGCATCGGTTCCAAGGACGCTAATCAACAGAGCCCTGAGATTATGTGATCCCGAATACCTGGACGCCGAGCTCTATCATGTGCGGGGAGTGCTAGAGAGAAACGGTTACAGCTGGAGACACAGTTTACGTGTTGCAAATACGTCGTGCCGCACCCGGGAGCCCACAGCAGACAGGGCGCTGATGTACCTGCCTTACATAAAAGGTGTTACGGACAAAATCGGACATATGATGCGCCGCAAATACGATATAAAGACCATCTTTCGTCCGGCTACACAACTAAGGCAGTTACTTCGATCGCCGAAGGATAGGGAACCGTTGGGGGTCCCCGGGGTGTACAAGATACCCTGCGAGTGTGGGAAGTTTTATATCGGCGAGACGAAGAGGAATGTATCTACCAGGCTCACCGAACACATTCGTGCGCTGAAGAAGGTGGATATTAACCGGTCAGCGGTGGCTGAACACGCTATAGTTTCGGACACGACTCATTTTATTAGGTTTGACCAGACGCGAATCGTAGCCCGGGAGAAACGCTACGTGTCCCGGAAAATTCGCGAGGCCATAGAAATAAGTCGTTGTCCGAACTTTAACAGAGATAGTGGATGGATGCTGCCTGCGGCCTGGAAACCATGCCTCCAGCTATCTTCGGAGAGGGTCACAAACGGGGTTAGTGGAGACACCGTGAGTTCGTACTGTGTTCGGCCTCAGCATGCAACGGACTCCGGGAGCACGGACAATTCCCGTGAAGGCTCTCTCTCGCCGATACAACGCGAGCCCACGCGTGCGCAACCCCCCCAACCACCTCAACAGCCACAACAACAGCTCTCTGCGCGCGCGCTCCGCGCGGCGGCGCGCGAGGCGCGAGCCGCGGCGGCCGGCAGTGCGGGGAGAGACGCTGTCGCGAGCGCTTCACCCACCTCCTGATGAAGGCCACCGTATGTGGCCGAAACGTGTTGAGGGACAACTCAACAGTGTGCTTAGTGGGAGTTTTCCAAATAACTTTACAGTCGCGTAAGCGAAAAAACTCTGTGAGTCTGTTGTTTTTAAGTTGCCATGGTTATTTTTACGCGTTCACAGCGTCAACATTAAGGCCGACGCCGACGATGAACGAGAAACGAGTAGAACTAGAAACTATGTATAAACGAGTTGGCGATCAACAGGAAGTCAGTGTGTAGTTTCGATAGTATTGTAGCTGAATTATATAAAAGAGAGTGCGCAAGTGCGACGAGCGATTACTCGCGCAACTCGCCCGCAGTTGCTCAATCCTGTGCAAACCTACTTCTATCTACTTTCATTGTCGCACTGTAAAGAAATGATAATTCGAGCTAGCATCGTTGAACGAGTATCGCTGAGCGAGTTTATTTTTGAAGCTCCTCTCTCAGCGACAAAACTAAGTAGTAAAACGAGTCGATGCCGGCAGTGTGAACAGTCAGCGAGAAACTTTTAATATTTGCACCTCTTTCGTTTATACGGAATATGCATTTATTGTGCGTTTCTTGAGAGAGAAAATCGCCGAGAGTTACTCGTTTTCTCGCCGGCTGTGGGACCACTGCCTAACTCAGAAATATATGTAGCTAAAAAGCGCCCCTAGTGGTCACAATGCGAACTAAAATCTGCCATCGACTTAGTAAGCGCGTAAATGTACATTTCGCGAGTGTGAGTTGCAAGTTGACAGTTACGCTCACTGTGCGTAAAGTAAAGTTCTCACTTTGAATTTATTGGTGAGAGACGGGCGAACGGACGTAAAATGTAATTGTTTGTTTGTAACTATAGTGATTTATCAATACATAGTATAAATCAAAGTCGCTTTCCGCTGTCTGTCTGTCTGTCTGTCTGTCTCTATGTTTGCTTAGATCTTTAAAACAACGCAACGGATTTTGACGCAGTTTTTTTAAATAGATAGAGTGATTTAAGAGGAAGGTTTATATGTATATTGATTCCCGAAATTTCCACAGAAACGGGCACAACGCGGGTAAATAAACCTCGGGGTGCTTCTAGTAGTGTTATAAACAAACGATGTCATGGTCAGCATATTATTTTTTCGCTTGGAAGATGTTTACGACCGCAAGAGCTCAAGATGATCTTTGTTATAATGTCCAGTGTTCGTTCTACTGCTCGAGTTCCTAGTGATCCTCTGACGGAATTGACGGAAAACGATTTTTAAAAAAGATATCGCTTTACCAAAAATTCATAATATACGGTTGAATTGAGAAACCTCCTCCTTCTTTGAAGTCGGTTAAAAATGTCATAAGTAAGGAGCTATGGCAACCTACAAACAACAAACAATGTCAGTCAAGTGCGCGATGTCGATGTCATGGAATTAGTATGTACTACGTACAACTAGAAGGTAATTTTTTTAGACATCGACCATGGAATTAGTATGTACTACGTACAACTAGTACATACTAATTCCATGGTGGATGTCTAATAAAATAACCCGCATAAATGTTATATGTACTTTATACCTTATGAAAACACAGTCGATATGGTATATTCAATTTTGCCGGTTTATTGTTTGGACGCCACAGAGCTACCAATTTAGAAATAAAAATACTCACGGTTTACGGTGAAAAAACGTTATAAATGAGTATACTCGTACTCACAGTTATTCGATGCTCACTACGTACAGAGTTAAGAATGGGTTCCCAACCTTTTTTAGACCGGAGACCACTTTTTAATTATTGTTGTCATCAAGGACCTCCAGTAAATTTTTTTTCATTAATTAGCGATTTAATTTATTTGTATTTCACATTGAATGTGCGCGAGTCCGACTTGAGCATGAATTATTATTATCTTGGACCTCAAAGAAAATGTATTTTCGACTTCATTCAATCAAACATTTGAGCGAGCGCGGAACGCGATCGAAGTTTGTGCATGTTTTACTTGGCCCTTAAAGCCATTTTAAGTCCGACCTTACCTTTTTATACTTCATCATCATCATAAATTTAAGAGCAAGGCTCTTGTCGGTGAGTCCGATGCAGACTTCTCCATCTATTCCTATTCAGTGCAAGTTCCTTCACATCTCTATAAGACATGACAGACACTTTTTCTTTAATCTGACTCATGTAACTGATTCTAGGCCTTCCCCTACCTCGCTTTCCTTCTACTTTACCTTCCATGATATTATTTATGAATCTGTCATGTCGTATGAGATGTCCTATCATCTTCCCTCTCCTATTTTCTATTATCTCAAGTAGTGTTCTACTCTCTCTCACCAATTCTAATACTTCTTCATTTGTCACCCTCTCCGTCCAACTAATCCTTTCCATCCTACGCCAACACCACATCTCAAACGCTTCCAACCTCTCCCTATCCCGTTGAGTCATCGTCCACGTCTCACTTCCATACAAAGCTATACTCCAAATATATGATTTTATAAACATTTTCTTTACCTTTCTAGACATTTTGGAAGAAAGTAGATATTTTTTATTGTGAAAAGCCTGCTTTGCTATTGCTATCCTGGTTTTAATATCTAAGGTACATCTGGAGTCTGATGTGATGTAACTACCCAGATACATGAATTTATTTACTATTTCAATATTTTTGTTATTTATTACTAAAGTTTCTTGTGGGTTTATTATGTGTTTTGAGGATATGAGTATTTTAGTTTTATTGGTATTAATCTTTAGTAAAAACTTTTTGAAAACTGAGTCCATAATTTTAAGAATGTGTTCCAGTTGTAGCTGCGTTTCTGCTACAACCGCTATATCGTCTGCAAATCTTATGAATTTAATAGTTTCCCCGTTGAATTTAACCCCTTTATCTATTTTTTCATTAATTTCTCTAATTGCAGCTTCTATAAATATATTAAATATGAGCGGTGAGAGCGGACATCCTTGTCGGACTCCTTGCCTAATCTTTGCTTTTCCCTTTTCCTTTCCTACTTCAATTATCGTATCCTGATTCTTATATAACTGGTATATTAAGTTCCTATCCCTGAAATCTACTCCTATATTTTTTAAAATTGCCATCATTTTTTTCCAATTAACTTTATCAAACGCTTTTTCTAGATCGACAAATGCTATATATGTATTTATTCCTAAGTCCAATCTTCTATCCAAAATGAGTCTTAGTGCTAAAATTGCTTCCCTAGTACCTTTGTGTTTCCTAAACCCGTATTGATCATTCCCTAAATTAAATTCTATTTTTGCCCTAATCCTATTTTGGATGATTTTTAATAGTATTTTTGAAGCGTGTGATATTAAACTAAGAGTTCTATGTTCCTCGCATTTGAAAGTATTTGCTTTTTTAGGTAGAGTAACTGTTTTTGTATTTGTAAAATCTTCCGGTATAATTCCTGTCTCGTATATAAATTTTGTGATTTTGAAAATTTCCTCTAGTAATACTTCACTATCTGAATACTTTATAAATTCTATGAAGAGGCCATCATCTCCTGCTGCTTTACCATTTTTTATATTATTTAAGGCTAAATCAAACTCTTCTCTTAAAATAGTTGGACCAAGGTTGTCATTTTCTACTTCTTGTATGTTCTCTATATCTTGTTCCGTTAATCCTTCCCCGTTATATAAACTTTCGACATATCTCTCCCACCTACTAAGTACATCTTTGTTATCTACAAGCAATTTATTGTTTTCATCTAAAATGGCAGTGGATTTTTTCTTGTATTTTTTCCCTAACCTTTTTATAATACTGTAAGCTACATCTGTTTTTCCTATTTTCATATAATGGTCTATGCTATTGCAATCCTGTTCTATATCTTTTTCTCTACGTTCTCTACATTTTAGAGTTATCCTGTTAGTTAGTTTTTTGTATTTCTTTATGCTATTGTCATCTTCTTTATTTCGATATTGCCTTCTCTCTAACATAAGTTCTGTAATCTCTTTGTCTAACCATTTCTTTCTAGGCTTAATTAATTCTTGTTTTAAACATTCTTCGGCACTATTTTTTATAATATCTCTAATATTGCACCATTTCGTTTCTATATTATTATTATTTAGTGTACTGTTTTTATCTACATATTCATTTATTCTATTATCTAATAAATTACTATATTTACTTCTATTATTGCACTTATTTTGTAATTGTTTGAGATCTACATTTTTGGTTTTATTTGTTCTTTTGACTTTATTAACTTTGATATTTAATTTGCTAATGACTAAATTATGATCAGTATTTAAATCCGCTCCTGGGTATGCTTTACAGTTCACAGCCATATTTTTATATTTGGTTCTGGCTAATATATAATCTAATTGGTACCGACCTATGTTTCCTGGCATTTTCCAAGTATACCGTCTTCTCTTGGGTTGTTCAAAATTTGTGTTCAAAATTGTCAAATTATATTCCCCACAGAACTGTATTAATCTACTACCCCTTTCATTTCTATTTCCTAACCCAAATTTTCCTACAGTATTGCCCTCCCTACCCTCCCCAACTACAGCATTGAAATCTCCCATTACAATTAAATTATCCTGTTCTTTTACTGAATCCATTATAGTATCTAATTGTTCATATATTTCTTCTATTTCTTCATCTGGATGACTCCCGGTCGGCATGTAAACTTGAATGATAAAAGTATCTATTGGTTCTGATTTTATTTTTAAAGCTGTAATTCTGTCACTAAAATGAATTGTATTTTCTACTTGCATACCCCATTTTTTATTTAGAACTATAGCTGTACCATTCTTTCCCTGTGTTTCCCCAGTATATATTATCCTATATTCATCGCTCCAGTAGTCTCCACTTCCTTCCCATCTAACTTCACACAACCCCAATATATCTAACCCTAACCTTTTCATTTCCCTCGTTACTTCCTCTATTTTTCCTGGCGCCAGTAATGTGCGCACATTCCACGTCCCGATTTGACAAGGATTTCGCTGGATGACGACCGGAGTAGCCTTGCTCCTACCCCTGCCGGACTCGGACCGCCACGGCATGTTACATCGTGGAAGCCCGTTGTCAAGAACGTTACTACTTATTGGTGTCTGCATCATTTTCATTTGTTTGGGAGGAGTTGTGCAGTAGTTTCCCGTTGCTTTCTGCACCGCAGTTTAAGAGCCGGCGTACCGCCTCTTAATGTCTGATCAGAAGCCCTACCGAATTTATTTTTCTTCGGCCTTCTGTCAGTTTTAATACGGCTGCTGCCCCGTACTAGTTGGTTTAATTTCGGAGTGTCCTTCTCCTAGACGGGTTGCCGTCCATAGCTGATGAGGTCCATCTCCCCAGGTTTGATTTCGGAGTTTACCGTCTCCTAGACAGGTTGCAGCACAATGCTAACGAGGCCTGTCCCCCCGGAATTTATACTTACAGAATGATAATTGAGTGACCAAATAATTTTTTTTTTCTTAGAAATAAGAATAGAAAAGTTTTCTATTCGATCGAATTTGTGAAATATTATTTCGTTCAGTATTTTATCAACGACTTTCCTTAAATTTTCATAAATTAATTTGAAAATGTTCGCGAATTATATTTCGACTTTTGGTGCGTCTGTGGACCACATTTTGTCTTCCGCGGACCATCAGTGGTTCACGGACCACCAGTGGTTCACGGACCACCAGTGGTTCACGGACCACCAGTGGTTCACGGACCACTGGTTGGGAACCCATTTAAACGCAAACGTGAAGTTAAAGTAAAATAATTGGAAAACTCGCACTAAGCACACAGTAACCTCCGCGTACGTAAGTTCCCGTTTCAACAAATAATAATGACATCAACGTACGTTTCAATTAATAGTAAAATACTTTTAAAGAACTCACAGCTTTTAAACCGTCTCAATGAGAACAATGCCTAAAACAATCACTAACACACGTCTAAACCAAAAACGCCACAACAATCCGAAATTAATTAACACCATCAGACATGTGACGACTTTGCCCTCACTCCCCGATGTCCCTTGAGATAACGCCCACAAGGTCAGATGGGCAAAACCTAACCACATTGTATCCTGCAAAATGGAACCTTCAACCTAATTTCACTAAGAAAGGGTCGCCAAAGTGTTTCACGTAATAGTTGCCGCCATACTGTATGCCCCGCTCCACGCATACACACATGCATACATACACAAGTATGTATGAAAAACTATACACAAGTATGTATGAAAAACTTCATTGACACATAAGGATAGGACTCTGCAAAATTGTCATGCCCATGACCACAGTACGTCACCTGATGGCGATCTCATTATTAATTTATTCTGATCTCTGTTATTTTGTATGATCGCCAACACAAAATTGGGGTCAGACAAGTATGAATAACTTTCTTAAAATGGAGTTCTTATACTGTGCTAAACTTCATACAAAATGTGCTGCCACTGTGCCGTCCACTTAATACCGGCCCGACAGCCGACAAATGTGAACGGGCTGTAACTGGCACGTAATCTGTGCTCTCATCTTTGGCCCTGTTTTGTCGCCCTCAAGGAGCCCTTATTGGAGACATTCAAAGCAAAACATTGTACTTGAATGTGTATTGTCTTGTTTGAAATGAATAGGGTCCTTAATAATAGGAAGGAAGGCAAGGTTCATTATATTTCGTTTGTTATTCTTTTTGAATCACGATTGTGAATGTCGCTTTACTTGGAAAATCTTTGATATTGGAGTTTGGATTGGGTTTAGTTGATTTTAATTTGATGTAAATAAAATGTGGGGTCAGTTACACTTTTGATATCATTATAGGTATATAATCATGTTTTTGTACGAAACTAAAGTAGTATTTTGTATTTCTTTAATTATTACCATTAGCACAAAACTAAGTATTAGACAAGTGACAATCGCGTCACATTCAATTCGGTTCTGTACTTTCAATGTTTAGGTACGAAAAAGTGTCATAACCTCGAGCTATTTCCTCGGAACCACCAAGTAGAATACAATTAAATACGACAGCATCTTGTCTATGGTACCAAAATAATAAAAACCTTACAAAGAAAACGGTAGCTTCGCTTCCTTCTCATAACGATCAGGACTTTAACTCTCACACCTCAAGCGAAGTAATAAATAAACGTTAACCGCTCTATCCGACGTTATCGAGGAAAGTTAGAAACGTATCATATAAAATATTAGTAAAACACCCATAAAAATAATTCATATGCGTTCAGTACAGTTTCATATCTCGCTCCGTAAATGTCGGTAAAAACGACGAAGAAGAAAAAACATGGAATTAGTGTGTGATGGATTTACTATTCAAAGTATTTTCGCCTAACTTACACATTTGGACATTACTGAGTAAGATTCCAGGGTCATTTAAGTAAAAAAAAGTGAATTCACAATCAATCAATCACAGACTGGGACACTTAGCTGTTTGATAATGACACTTGACATTATCAAACAGCTAAGGCATAGAAAAATTTGTACACAAAAAGAAAAGTCACAAGAAGTGATGACGAATACCTCTCACGCTCGCATACCACATCCATTCGTGCGTATTCAGTCGTTCAGTTATAAAAACCTCCCTTCTAAACGCGACAAAAAGCGATGCAATAAAAGTATATTCGACATACCGCGAAACGTTTATCCCGCACAGCCATACATCTTCAATGTTGATTACATTTAATGTGCTAAAACAAACAAACACAAGCATTCCCCAAATACGGTTCATTTGTCGTTGCAATAAATTTTTAGCGGTACTCGTAAATTGTGAAAGCGTTTCTAAGCGCCATTTTGAAAACAACATGGCGGCCGTAAAAAAAGGCGGCAACTTTGTTATTGCATATTTATTTAAATTGAGTTAATTAGTCTCTATGTTGTTTGTTTCGAGAAGAAATATTTGTCTTGTTACTTAATGATCGTCGGAATGAATGTTGGTGAAAATTTAAATTGCATTTCCTTTGGAGACTAATTAAATACTCTTTTTGAGAACGAATTAACATTAAGTAGCTGACTCAATTGGGTTACTTACTTTGTGTTTACTGAAGAACAAGAAAATAATTCCACATACAAGTACGTGAATTGTTTTGATATAAGATGAAGTGAAAAACACATTCCAATTTATTCCACAACGAAAACTGAGACAGTCTTATCATGACTAGCTGTTCCGCGTGGCAGTTCCACGTGCAACCCAATAGATGGGGCTAGTGTGAAAAATTTGAAGATCGCGCTGACGTTATACCAGAATTATGAAATTAATATAGACTCATAATATGAATCAGCGCACATAAGAGACACGACATTTAACAGACATTTTATCTTTCATACTTTATTGTCTGTTAGACTAAAGATTCTTTACCGACATGATCGACATAATGTATGTTGGACTGAAAAGACAATTATGTTCGCGTCGAACAAATCTGTCAGACTGTCAAATCAGTCAGTAAAGACTAGTATTAATAGTAGGCTCAGGCTCTAGATGGTTGCTTTGTTATCTAATAACAATCTAGGAAAATGACAATATATTACGTTACTCGTGCTTACATTCCATTATCTTCAATCAAGTCTAAGATGACAGCTATCATCTCGATAGCTACTCTGTCATTTGGTCCTTTTACTTGTTTAATTCTAATTTGATTTAAATTGTATGATATTACTAGCAGCGCCCCGCGGGTTTGCCCGTCCCTGATAGAATTTTGAGGATTTATAAACTTCTAAACCGTCATTTTGAATCACTCTTTCTATGAAAAAAAAAATGCATCAAAGTCCGTTGCATAGTTTTAAAGATCTAAACATACATAGGGACAGACAGACAGCGGAAAGCGACTTTGTTTTATACTATGTAGTGAATTGTGTCATTCCATGATATTAAATATGTCATAATTGTCATTCCATGACATCATAATATGGAAACTGGCGTTATTTAGAGTAATTTCATATCTAGAGTAATTTTACTCCAGCTACTAGCAAATTTTAGTCTTCTTAGTTTGCCGTGTGAAATCCTGAAAAAGTCTTCTCTTTGCAGACACGTATAATATTGTGACATAAATAAAAATGACTTTCTATTCCTTAATTTCCTGTTATCAAAAACTTTTAAGATAAGAACGAAATCGAAAGTTAAATGGCTTTTATTGACCGCGAGGGAGCTAGTGATGTGAGCAATAAGATCCTTTCAGCGACTCTAAAGATACGTATTGTACAAAAAGATTGTGGGAATCGCGATTGGCAAAGAACTTAGGCACTTCTATTGATCACTCAGGGTTGTCACTTTGTTAATTGAATCCTTTACGGTTTTGATATATTTGTATTGGAATTTGTAGTGACGTTATGATAGTTGTATCTAAGTAAATAAAATAACCTACTTACATCCATTGCTTTGCTTAGAAAAGGTACAAAATTATGGACTCTTTTATTTTTAATACATTTTTTTTATTTGTAATGTACTTTATACTTATTTGGAAAGAAATAAATAATAAATGTTGTATTACTAGCAGCGCTCTTCGACTTTACTCAAGTCCTGCCTGTTTCCTTTGAAAAGTTAAAGCTATAGCCGTATTGTATCACAAGCCACACATAAAATTATATTAAGACACATTATACATCATAGTTATATAGAGCCTGCGCCAATTATAATCACAATAGTCTTTAGACAATTGAAATCCTCCTAAATCTTAACAGCCTTTACCTTCCATAGTAAAGCAAGGGTTTTTCACTCATAGAGCAAACGGTACTACGAAGAATAAATCTTAATAAACGAAAAAGACCATAAAATTTCTAAAAAACGTGCTCGCAGTAAAATTTTAACAACCTCCTGACAGCCCTATTAAATTGACCAATCAACTCGCGCGCTCGTTCGGAAAGAACCATTTTTGAGTTATTTTACGCTGCTCTAACTGAATTTAACGTTATTATCATGCCTTCTGTTAATGCTATAGGAGTTTGTCCAGTAGTGGTATATTTATTAACCACCTTCAAATAGCGCAGGAGGAGATTCTCGATTCGTTCGGTTTTTTGTATTCTCATCTAATTATGATTAGGTCTAAAAAGGTGTCAAATAGTCATTTGTTTATTTGCTTCAAAATATGATACAGATACTCAAATTATCTTTGTATGCTTCTCTATTCGTGGGTAAATCTATCATCGTGGATAGTGATTAGTGTTTTTGGGCTGTATAAGTTTCTAAATATATATTTTTTTCCAATTCGTAGTCTTCTATCATTTGTAGGATTTCCTGATAGTCATTGTCTTGTCTATTGCTGTTTTATAAATTTTCTTTTCAATATAAGATAGTTTTTCACAAGTTACCAATAACAAGTAAAGCAATGATAGTATCTTGCGATGTTAATCGCATACATATTATGTTGAATTCCTGGCTAGTAAATTCACACTTTAATTTAGAATTCGATTGCTTTTATTTTTTGGTAGCTGTACAAAAATATGATTCAATAAAAAACAATTTTCAAAACTCGCAAGCGGATTTATTGTCCGGATTATTTAACCGTCGAATTAGTGTGCGACCACTAGTTTTATAACTAACATTATATTCGTTTGGTAAACATTTTTTATTTCAGACTAGGGAAAAATATTGTTAAAAACTTTGATACCAATTTTGTTATAGGATTTTTTGTTTAATAGGAATTTAAAAAGTGTTCGATTTTTTAACCTATATTGAAAACAGTAAAATTAGAACGAGTAAAATCTTTTTTTAGTTTTGGAGATATATTTTGACTTCTAACATCGTGATTAGTTAAAAAAATATTATCACTCATTATCATACTGAAAATACTTATCACATGTTTCGGTCCCTTAGCAGGAACCGCGTGATCACAGAAGAATAAGTCTGACGCCCGTACAGAGACAGTCAAATGCTCCCTTAGTAGACACTTAATAATTTTAACATATAATGTATCAAAAATTACGTCAATTATTTAAGTGTCGATTTAATGAACGGCTCAGAGTGCAGCAGTGAGATGTTAAAACGTCTTTACCAAGCAAAGTAGACTATCGAAATAACTGCTAATACTTACATACTTTTTATGTGTTGCTAAAAGGTGTCACAGACCAGAAGAAAATCCCTTTTACCTCAAACCATCGTTACCTTATGTGCAATTACAATCCCTTATATTGATCATATTCTGAAATGAAATTTCCCAAAGTTCATTCCCCTGGGCACCCCATGGAATGTGGGGCGGATAGGAATCCTCATGGGGTTACGTTTTGAATAAGGAAATGAGTTCCCAGATAAAGTTCGATGTTCGAAATATGGACTTTTAACAATGAATATTGGAAAATTCGGAAATGTTGGAAAAAAGTCGGGTTACATACTCGAATTTGAATTTCGAAGCCGGAGAGTTGATTACGGCTATCAGATCATAAAGCGTTGAGTTCTTTTATAACTTCGCTTCATTCAAATATTTCAGTAGGATGGTTATGGTTATTTATTTAAAATTAAACATTGATATTTTATGTTAAACATTGATATCAGTAACACTACACACATATTGCCCATTATGAAGGCTGATCATTATATTTCTTTTTTGTAGCACTTGAGGGTTTTACCAGATTTTACCCCTGTTCCCTTTTTTTCCCGTTCCCGTCGGAATCGGGATAAAAAACAAAAACCACTTACAACAAAATTACATATTTTATCACTTTATATTATTAGTAGTAGCATCTATATGTATATCAAATTCATTGACTTGACTCGATTGGAGTTTTTAGACCCACAAAGATCTCAGGTAAAGGTATCTGTAATAAAAGAATTCACAAAGATAAATAGAATAATTTAAAACAAAAATGTTTATAGTTCAACATTCCAAATTCAAAAGAAAGGTAATAAAGAAGTCTACTATCCAAAGTCCAAATAAACGTTTTCGTTCTAAAGTCGAACAAAATAGAGAAGCAAGGATTGTATTCGGGAGTAATATCTATATAGTTTCTTTGCCAATTTTATATCTTTTCTTTTGTAATACCTGAGTGGAAAGTTTTGTCTATATTTATGAGAGAGATATAGTTTTAGCCACAGAAGAAGAAGTATAGAATTGTTCTAAAGTGTTGACAACCTAATAGAAACGAAACAAAAGAATGACGATTTCTTAATATAAGAACTTCTGAAACATGTACTGGTTCCAAATTTAGAAGTGTAAAGGTATAGCCAATAAGCGCGCTGCATGATCTGATTTTCAATGAGGTACCTACGCTAGCTTTCAATCAAGGTTCACACTACAAAATGTAGTAGAAAACTAACTTAAGTTTAAACATAATATCTTAAGCAACGCCCTCGAGTCCGAACTTTTATTTTACATTACCAACACTAATTAATAAATTAATATGACCATGAATTAACCTCTTTAGGGGAACATTTTCCAATAATAATTAATCTAATCTGTTCCCGGGAACACGGAAAATGCCCACGGGATCTGTTACCGGCTTAATAAACGTCGGAAGTATATAAAAATCTATCAATAAATACCGGTGGAGTGGTCCAATACGGGTCGGATGCATTTAAGTAAATCCTAAGCTATCAATGGGCAGATATTTCTCCAGGGAAAAGTAAAGCATAGACTAACGATCGGACGGATATATGAGATCTATATTTCTCTATGCCCGTAGAGGATATGTTTTATGTTTTACTCATATTTTTTGAGATGTGTCTAATATATTATTTACCTGCTTCTGTTTGATAAAGATTCGCCCAGGAAATATATTGAAGATTTCATTTTACTTACTTGATGGAGCTTTGTCTGATATGGGTAAGGATTTAGCTGTTCAAAGCAAATTACGGTTTAATATCAAAACCTTTACAAACTTACATTCTAAGTATTTCACATATTAACATTGTCACAACACATGTGACTTGTATTTATTATTAAAACAATTGTAACAAAGTGCAGCCTTCAGTAGTCACTCAATTTAGGGTACATAACTTCATATATCTTTATATATATAATTCTACTGTACGTGAGAATGTCACTGAACTCCTCCTAAACGGCTGGACCGATTTGAATGTTTTTTTTTGTGTGCGTTTGGGTGGCACCCTGGATAGTTTAAATTCACACTTGTCTATTGGGTCGCGGGTGGAAACACCGCGTGGGACAGCCAATATTGATTAAAATTTGACGTTTAAAGTTGCATCAAATGTTAATTACTACCAATAAAGCTTTACGTTAAAACTCAGCTTAGTTTCAATCGATTCATCAAAAATTTTAATATGTACCTCAATCGATTCAACCGATCGCGTCTAGAAAAACAACAAGTTTTAGAAAATGTAAGTGACCTACTCCGACTCCACTTATACAAATAAATTAGAGTTCTCTCTGTGAAGTGACAGCGCGCTGGGCGTCCCTTGCCCTGAATACTAAACAGACTGTGTGGTGACTCCACGCGTTGGGTGGGAGAAATTGACGGGATAAAATGTTAGTTGTACGATGTACGTCCATTTATTAATTCCCTATCAATATCTTATTTCAAACATTTTTAAAATAAGAAACGTCCTAAATTAGTTATAGATATTGAATAGGAAATTAATAAAATAAAACATAATGATTTTGTGAACCAATTTATAAATAAATTATACACTCGGACCGGAAATTCACATACGGTTAATTACACCCAAACCAAGCCCCAAGCTTGTATTGTAGAATCTAACTAACTGGTTCTTATACATTATATTATACTCGTGTTTTTTTGTAAATTCTTTATGACTTTTAAAGTGTGAATGAAGTAGTTGAAAACGTTACTCAAGAAGATAATAATAATGTAATAAGTATAACTTACATGAAAACTCTTGACAACTAAAACTGTGATACTTGTTACAGCAACATTTCACCTTCATTTATTTCCAAGGCGCCTAGATAACAGAATTCTAAGAAAAATAAAAATCTTCCTCCGAAAAAACTTCACTATCCATCATCCAAAATGATTTACTCATACAATTTTCTCAGAAACAAAAAATTGTATTAACGAAATGAGGAAGGTGTTATATTCGCGGAGTGACAGAAAGTTATTTAGTTTTATTACTTTGTCCCACATAAATCATAACGTGTGGTCACAGTAACAATAACTCAAGCTTTCAGACCGAAGCGGTGTTCACCGTTCTAGATGAAAGCAAAGGAATTATTTGGCTATTGCCAACATTTTTACTTCAAATGTTTAAGCGTTGAGTGAAAAGAAATCTTGATTGACGTATATTTTAAGAGTAAGCCATGGAATACCTAATATTGTTATTCACTACGCCTCATTAATATTATTATTTCAGAAATATTTCTGGGTTCTTCAAACACTTGTTCTGAGAATTTTATTTAAAGATTGTTTTCTGAGATAAATTTTGAGAAAATACTATTGATATTAACTTTGAAGAAATTTGGAATTCAACAGCTGTGCCTTTAATGGCTACTGGATTAAATTAAAAAGTTTAGTAAGTACTTATAAGATGATTACGTATTTTTTGCGTGTTTTTCTGCTTGTTTCAATTTAGTACTGGTTAACTTCTTACATAGGGGATACGGCAATCATCCCATTGAAATAAATAAAACTAACTATATTACTTTTCTTTACTACGGTGTTCAAGTGTGTATACGACGAACTGTTTTAACTACGCTTAGGATCCAAATACTAACTGGTGCAACGCGTCCATTAAATCGACAGTTAGTTAATTAACGAGATCATACATTACATGTCAACATCACTCATTAAATGTCTACTACGTCTCTAAGTACGGGTGCTAGTCTCATTTTTTTTTAATAAAGACGTGGTGTAGCAATCACATACTGACAATATTAATATTGTTTACTATCAGTACCCCGCGGTTTTACCCGCGTTATGCCTGCTCCCGTGGGAACTCCACGATAAAAAATAAAAGCCTATAACCTCCCCGTTGTATGTGGCTATCCATTAAAAAAATAATTATTCGAATCGGATTAGCAGTTACTGAGATTACTCCTTACAAACAAACAAATTTAGAAACTTAATTTCTTTATAATATTAGTATAGATTCTATGCTTTATACTCCAGCTGTGAGAAAGTGTTCCAGAACAAATTAGAGAAACTAACGTGTACCAGAACAGTGCTCTCAACTTTGACGGACTGCAGACGTCAGTGATTGGGTTGAAGCCAAGTTCTGGACGATTAATAAACGGCATTAGAATGCAGCCGACTTCCAAAATGATCCTAGCGTATAGAATAACTTTGGTAGTCGTTGGTCGTATACCAAAGTGATTCTATACACTAGAATTGGTTTGGTCGTCGTAGTCGTAGTTTGGTAGTGCAACGAGTGCAGCACTATTATTAAGAATGAGTATTCTAGTTGTTTTAACATTATGTATAAGAATTTTGTAGTCTATGAATATGAAGCATAATGTTACTACTCTACCTCAAGTTCATTAACATGTATAAATATTTCAAAAATAATGTGACAAAGTTCTAAAGTCCGCAACATACTCACTGGCTGTACCTAAACGTTAGTTTAACCGTAAGTTTAAACGCGTTAACCTCTGGAACTATAGAATTTGAAATATTTTTTTGTAGCCACACTCAACAGGAAAATCAAATAGACTTTTCATGCCAAAATTGGTATGAAAAGTGGCATGGAAATGGAGATAAAACCGCGAGATTCTACTAGTATACTTTACAACCGTTCAAAACCAATAAAAACTGATTTATTTTCACCTTTACCAAATATAATATGAGAAAATTCGTAAGCAATCTTTGACACCCGTATATTACGCAACCACAAAACATGAAATCCGTACACAAATCAAAGCTGGCTTAATAACCGTAACATTTCACCTGCGAGTGTCAAATAAAGAGCTATAAACCACATAAGAAAGTATACAGTATTACTTTTGGTCGGATAAGTCTCGCCCCCATTAGCTATTGACTACAACCAATTGTGTGTTAAGCAATATTGGACCGGAGGGATCTTTGGTATAAATCATTTCGCTTATTTATTGGCTAACTCATCGGCTATTATGATAATCTATTTGGTGGATGACTGCGGTTGATAACCCTGATTTATGTTGTGTATGTAGTTTCTTTTTATTCGTATTATAGTTACTTTTTGAAAGGATTTTTGTTCAACTATTATGGATATTAACGCCTCGGTGATCTAGTTGTACTCGTATGTGCACTCGCCTGCGAAGACTGAGGTCCTGGGTTCAAATCCCAGTTCGAGTGAAAACATGTTTAATATTTTTCAAACATGGCTCGGGTTTGAGATCACCAACCCGTATTAGGCAAGCGTGGTGATTACGCCTAATCTGTACACTCTTCACTGTACTGATACCTTCAGTGAGATGAGAGGCTTTTGCCTAGAAGTGGGGCATTATTGACGTTAAATGCTTCCTTATTAGATATTTAATGAGTGATTTTGACATGGTAATGTATGAAAATTTACATCAATTAAGTGTCGATTTAATGGACGTCTTTGATTACGGCAGTCAGACCCAACACACAGTGTGGGATACCATGTAGTCTCGTACACTCGTTTACTGTAAACAACGTTGGTTATTCAAGTCGCTATCGCACTTTACGTTATTTGGTTACGTTCCCATTCTCGTCATCTAGCAACGAATTTACTTAGCAACTGTCACAGTCTATTCTTCAAATCTTGCGATATCTATCAAGAGATTTATTATATCACAAACAAAAATAAACATTAATCTACCGAGAGCACTCCATCTCCGCACCCCGTGCCAAGCTGTTCACTGTATTATGTGTTGTATTCTGATATGAATACGCTTTTTTATTCCTTACACGTGTTGGCAATGTGATGTGGTTATTCTAAATTCAAACGCTTCAGGCTGTGTATTAAGAATAACTTGAATAGGGGTGGGAATTATATCGATGTTTTGAATAAAGTATTTTTACTGTCTTATAAAAAGGTATGCAGAGAGAGGCTTACATTATTTTCAAAATAAGAATATCTAAATCAAAGATATCGATTCAAGTATATTGTTCTCGTCAGTATCTTATTTCAGCCTAATTTTGAATACAGAAAAGTAAGCTTCAATATGTATTCCTCATTCGTATATAAAAAGATAAATGCCATACTAAACGTCAAATACATAAATAAATATTACATAAGACTCGTATTACAACCAATAAAATCTAGTCCCCAATAAATCAACTAGATTTAGCCGTACAATGTTTTACGGTGACATTACGTCAATAAATCAAACGAATAGGTACTAGATTCAAACATCGATATCTTCCCAACACTAATAGCGATTCGAATCCGGTTAAACTTTTTCATATTTCCTATATTTTATTACCACAACAAAGGGTTTATTTTCGCTTGGCATGTCTGAATAGTGTCGGGAAGCAATACGGTAGTGTTCGGGAATTTTAAGTGATCGAATCGGTCGGATTGAAATGATTTCCTTTTTATTCCGTTTTCGTTTGAAGACGTTCGTATTGAGTTCTTTGAGGCGACTATCTTTCGGTTTATCTTGTAAAGGAATAAATTATACAGTTCTTTGTTGTTTTAACCGATATTAACATAGGATTTCACTCTAGTAATGAACTACAGAGTTTTATGAAATTAAAAAAGAAATAAGAATAAATGAAAGTATCAAGTTCTATTGAGTTTTCTTTGTAAAGTATTCAATGGAGGTAAAACCCATTTGTTCGCATCAAATCTAATATCAATAAAAACGAACAACGCATTTTATTAGCATCCAAAAATTAAATTCGCCATAACACGAAGAGAAGCAATCGAAAACATTACTATAACCGATGAAAAAATAATTCGGGTCACCGGAAAAATAACCGTAAGATACACAATAATTATACCGAGTGGAATTCGGAACCGATACCATCAAACGGAATCACCGTATAGATAATAAAATCGTATAGTTTTGACAACTGTGTCGACCGCTATGAGGATAGGGTGTGGTAACCGTTGGGTAACCGTCAGATAACCGTCGGATAAACGCGCGATAACCGTGCGTCGGGCGCAGTTAAACCCTCCTAGTCGTAATGACCGCAGTCCAGCAGATAAACATCGTTATTCAGTGTGTTGCTCCTTCGCAGTTTATTGCCTTCGTTCCTCGGTTCAAAATCAAACGCATTACCATTTAGAATGTTTTATCTTGATGATTAAAAGATGGCGTTAAACGTTATTGGCTATAAAATGGAATGGAGAGAAATATATCGTGAAACTGTCTAGAAAATTGTTTAAAACTTTATTTTTAAAAGTTTAATAATGCCACGTACGTGCGATCTGTTGTTATCAAGCGTCGATGTCATTGAGCAAGTTTACGAGCGCAGAATACGAAATGGATGATAACTATAGTTGGAACATCAGAATGCTACGCACTGTAGTACTTTGTCATATTATAAATGCGAAAATTGTCATTGACTTGTTAGAAGTTATGTAGTCTTTTCAATATGACAAAGCTCTCTGTATGCTCATGATTGGTTACATAAGAACCTTTTCATATTCTAACGTCTTCAATATCTATTTACAATTCAATCAAAGTTTTCCTTTATACAATTTGACAAGGTACTAAAACGAATCATTTGTTTTATCCACAAAGGTTGTAACAGAAAAATTATCATGTATGGTTCTAATCCCACAAGAACCGTGCGCTGAATTGACGCTGTATGATTGATACCGAGTGAGCTCTACATCCGATGAATATTAAAAATCGAATTGTGTTGATCACTCAATGATTGCTTTGCCATTTCGGATGTATGTAGTCTGTTATCTATACAATTAAAATAAAGCTGAAGAGTTTGATTCTTTGTGTTTTTGTTTGTTTGAACGCCGATGATCTCTAAAATGACCAGTTCGATTTGAATCGTTTTTGTAATAGATAGCCGAATTCACGAGAATGAAGACTCAATTTTATCTTGAAATTCCTACAAGAATAGGCACAACACGGGTTCAACACAACAAAACCGGAGGGTGTTGCGAAAGTAAATAAAAATACTTTTTTATTCAAAACTCGGAATATATTCAATCAGGTAACCTTTTGAAACAGTTTATTTTTTTATTTAAATTATTACTTTGGGTCCTATGCTTCCACATATACATCTATACTCCAAACTTATAACCCTCTTTTTGCGTCAAGAGTAATAGATAACTCTTTCCCTACCCAACTTAAGTTAATGTATTTACGTAACAGAAGGCTCTAACAGGAAGCCATCACGGCACAGATGCAGTAAATTACGAATAACATGAAAAGTTATCGGGTCTCTGTTATGTTTACTGTGCTTCGTAGAATCTCGTTGCTACACTGAAATTCGTAGCCTTGTTGCTACGTAGAAGTTCGTAGGATCGTAACTACGTAGCACTTCGTAGCCTCGTAGCTAGGTTCGTAGATTTAGCTTAACTCGTAGCTCGTAGCCTAGTTTTTGTGAACCAGTAAACTATCGACTTTTTAGGGAAGATATTCGGCAAGTTTTGGTTAACTATATATGTAGTATTAGCTCATACATTCACATTCATAAACGGTCTAAAGTTGTTTGTAGTACACACTATTACAAACAAACTTGTGATAAAATCCATATCGGTACTGTGATAAACTCTATCACACTACCGGTTTCGGTTAACACTGCAATACCGAAAGTATCGGCCCTCCAGAGGCCGATGAATACCTGTGCCGGCCAGGTGCTATAGTTACGTAGCTACGGGAGTAAGAGCCTCGTAGCGGACGCGTAGTAAAACGTCCCATTTTTAACGTTCCCCTCTCATCCTGTTTCGGAAGTGAATATAGTTCATTTATTAAATCTTTACACTTGAAGATTTTGATTAAGGAATTTTGTATAAATTCTAAGAAACCTACCTAAAGGTTTCCTTTATTATAACTATCACAAATATAATTTCAGTAAGATAGAAAATAGCTTAGATTTTACCTAGTTATTAAAGTGATTAGTAATTTTCTCTTCGTTTTTCAGTGATTAGCGATAGATTCTCGAAATGACTATCTAAAGATAATAGATATAGATAACATAAGTAAAGCTCAAGACACGCATAGTGCAGGTGCGGGTCGCGTGACGTTGTATTCCTTGTATTGGTATAAAAGGCGACACTGGCCCGCTGCAGCCCACAGCTGCCCGCAGGCGCACTATAAGCCTCTTGCGCTTAGTTACAAACATAATGTTACCCATTCTAATTCTATCAAAATCGTATACAAATCGTATCGTGATCTATAAACAATAACTTCAAGCTAACCCACCTTCAGGGTAGCAAACTAATAAAACTAGGGGGAGAATGACACAAAGGACCAGATCCGGACAATGGGCGCACGTAATACCGACCGGAAGTGAACCCCGATACCGGATCCCGGATGTGACGACACGAATTCCGAACACCACTGAAAAATAAATGTCAACTATTTTTTACAAGTTTTCATCTCGTTGTTTGTTTGGCACGTCTCTTTTGAGATTGAACGCAGTTTTGGTGAATACGAGTAGTAATCATATTTTTGCTCAATAAACATAAATAGTTTGGGATTTTTATAATCATATAATCACACTAGCTGTTCCATGCGGTGGTTCCACCCGCGACCCATTAGATATTGCTAGTGTGAATCTAAACCATCCAGGGTGCCACCTAAGCGCATACAAAAAATTCATTCAAATCGGTCCAGCCGTTTAAGAGGAGTTCACACGTACAGTAGAATTATATTAGAAGATTTGTTAATAATGTTGATTATACGGTAATTGAAAAAAAAATACCTCTTATTTAGGGGCACGTTAAATTATCGGTACCGGTTGTTTCAATCGTTAGACGATGAGACCCTTAGCCGGTCTAACGACGCCAGGACATGAATGTCAATCGAACACGAACGAAAAAAAATACGAGGTATACATTGTGGTTTGTTCATTGTACAACCTAAAGCCAAAATATCGAAAAAGCTGTCTCAAAATAAATAAAGCGCTTTAATTTATTAGTAAACGTTTATACCTGCAACCCACCTAACCCAACCACGATCGTGAACTGGGCAAGCTATCGGCTATACCATGAATATTCATGTGCCGTCCGGGAACCGAACCGAACACCCTAGGGGTATGTTCCACCCGATAATATATAGCCGTAGAATACATTTGCGGTAAAAATGAAAATGTACGATTTTGTTTGAATTTGGATTGAATATTTAGATTTTGTATACGTTTTTGCTGTTTCGTTCGAAATTCTAATGTGTGACTTTTCTAAGTGTAGGCTGTGTGTCTGTATGGTCCATGTTCCAAATAATACAAGTACAATTACTCTGTTTGATCAAAGTTCTCTTATTTTGCTTTTGATTTTGGTCATTGGTAGTGCATGTAATTTTTCAGCTAGGTCGCTGATGAATACATCTTATCCCATGGACATCATTAACTTGCTATCTATTTATATTTTTCGGGCTAATCTTTAACTTTCGGTATGTTTTTATAGGTTTTAATAAAAAAAAAAATAGCAATTAGCCTTTGAACCTTACTTTACTATATGCTAAACTTTATCAAAAGTTTCTAAACTCACACGATTTGCACTTACACTAAATGAAATGAGAGTCAAATCGTCGAGTACGTAGTCTCATACTCGTAAATACGTTATATTCAAATTCAGTTCAATACAGTTCCGTTTCATTTAGTATAATATATCAAAATTTACAATATATCAAACTCACTTTTCTTCTTATATTTAAACAATATAAATTCCACGTGGCTCTTGTCCTCAGGTGAACGGATTCTGGGGCCTGCCCGCGTTCGTGTGCGACGTCTACATCGCGATGGACGTGACCTCATCAACCAGCAGTATATTCAACCTCGTCGCCATTTCTGTTGATAGGTAAGAGAGAAACACTTACAGAGTTTAGATAGTTGAGTAAGACAGGTAGTCTAACTTATAGAAATACTAAGCCTTATACTAGAGAGATAGAAATACTTAACAAGTAGAGTATACCTGAAACCTTCTGCAACTGTTTTTATATATCGATATTTTAATCGGATCGTAACAACGGTATATTTATATCATAGTACTGTCCTGTTTGTGATAGACTAGAAGATGGATATAATTATCTCAAAAACTTCAATAGGACGTTTTGATTTTGAAGCATCATGTTTAAAATAGTAATATATAGGAAATAAAGACATACGTAATAAGACTTTAGTCCTCTTTCTCACATTAAATTAAAGTTTAATACTAACCTATGGCACCATTTTTATCAAAACAAACATTACAATTCCGTAAACAAGAATCCATTTAGAATTCTTTCAACGTCATCCAAAGTATCTTTGAGAGCCCTCAAATACAGTATTGCCCCTAATCGAGACCGATTCGATGACTCAAACAAAATTGCTAAAGCAAGATAATTGGCGTAAAGGCCTCTACAGACGATGGGCAAACGATTTGTCAATGTGTTTAGAAAACGTGTTCTTTTTCGTTTGGTTTTGACAATCTCGAACTACTACGCTTTGGCTACGGGCTACGAAGCTACGAGGAGCTACGCCGTAGCGATGAGACGCTGCTTCCAATTTGAATCACGGGTTGTACTTAGTGAGATTAGACGCTTTTGTCCAGCAGTGGCATAAAGTCTTAAAGAACTGGTGACATAAGAATACATTATTTATTTGAAAGAACACCATTGTAAAGCTTTTTAATCGAATTCAAAAACCGAAGGCGGAGATTCTTAATATGGTCGGTTTTTTTTTGTTTTATGTATGTTTGACACTACTAACAACTTATTTTAGTTCTTAAATACAGCTGATTAAGTTTGTAAATCTCTTCAACAGGTATATAGCAGTGACGCAGCCAATAAAGTACGCGAAACACAAAAACAATAAAAGAGTTTGGTTCACCATAGTGCTCGTGTGGTTGATCTCTGCCGCCATCGGGGCGCCGATAGTGCTGGGGTTGAACGACACTCCGGACCGGAACTTCGATGAATGTCTGTTCAACAGTCAGAACTACGTGATCTACTCCTCACTAGGTTCCTTCTATATCCCTTGTATTATGATGATGTTCCTATATTACAGTATTTTTAAGGTGAGTCCAATTTTGCCTCTCAAGATTTTTATAAAATGTGGAACTGTCATAATTTCCTCTTTGAGTTTTTGTATAATTTTAACTTACCTCTACCACCGTTTCAGCTAAAAAAATCATGATGCTGAATAGTTACTAAAAGACAATGAGCCAAAGACAATAAAAATATGACGAAGAATAAGAATACAACATATTATGATTATCGTCAACACAAATACTTCTAAGATTAAGTATTTTTCTTTCTCACTGTACTGAGAGATGAGAGGTCCTTGTTCAGCTATGGGCCAATAGAGGCTCATTCTTTTAACTATAAAGGATGATCAAAGATTTCATTATCATTCATCTGTATAAATTTACCACAAAATATTTGGCCCATATACGTTTAGCATTAATCCTTCTCCCTACACAGGCATTAAGAAACCGAGCTAAGAAACAAAGAGCGGCCAAGAAGCCTCCAGTCCCAGACGCCACTACCGGGACCGCGTCCGCCGTGGTCATAGAGAACGTTGCTCAGACGAGGAGGTTGGCGGAGACGGCGCTCCATGACGACAGACCCACGAACACGGGGTCGGGAAGTAATGAGGATGAACATGAAGACAGGTGGAATACATCATAGATACTTGAACACAACAAGCTATGATATAATGAATACTATGCGTTGATTGGCGGAATATTTAAAATTTGATTTCTCCACCAAAGCACCACCAATCGACTCACAGTATTTATCGTATCATCTCTTGTCACCTTCTGCTGCGTTCGTTGTGCCTGACAGGCAGGTTTTTAACTTTAATCTCGTACATTAATGAAATTACGTCCAAAGACATATAGATGTGTATAAAGATATTTTTGATTGTTCTGCTGCATGAGCAATCGCTAAAAACACGTAGGAACATACTTCGTGTTCTTTACGTGCCTTCCTCGATAATTAATGCATGTATTAGCAAGCGCTCCTGCGTAACATTCTTTTGCCAACAGCATGTATGCGCTGTTTTAATGGCATGCAAGAAAATGTGAAGAATTTTAGTAATTTGTCACTCTCAAAATTGAAAATTCTCATTGACGTGTTATAATAAAACATTAAATTAAATAATATGTTACTTCATCGAATCAGTTTTTATGTATCTTCAAAATATGGTTGACCAAGAAAGAGGCAAACGAATGTAATTGTGGCAATACATTATTATTTTATTTTGTTAAATGTTTTATCACAGTTTCGACAAAAGATCAGCGGATTTGGAGGCGGACGCTGATGATTGTCACGTGATACCGAATGACAAGTCAACAGAGTTCATGTTGGCCACGGTTGCTGAGGAAACCGCTAAGTAAGTGATTCATATCTGAACTGAGAAATAAAGTCGTGATTGAAACACACAACCACTTTTTGTGCTATAACGGTAGTCACTTGAAGTGGTTTTATGAAAGTATAATTAAAAAAATCTCTTGCGTTCCGATTTTAAACCATCATAAGATATGTTTGCACTCGTTCTACAAATAAACGAAGCTCATTTTATAGACACTACTAGCAGCGCCCCGCGGTTTTACCGTGTTCGTTCCCGTGGGAATTTCTCCATACGATATGATATTTTACCTGCCTGTAAAATGCTATTAAACAAACAAACAAAAAATCTAACTCTTCAGCTTCAAATATTAGTATAGATATCGTGTTGAAACTACAAAATATTTTACAAAAATATGTACTCGACGTTTCGCGCTCGAGTGGTGGAAATATATACCACTGATTACACTGATGAAGTTCAAACGCGATATAGTCGCTTCGTTTATTTATTAAATAAATCCTTAACTAGAGCAACTTAGTTTTAAATTAGCTCAATATACTGCTTGCCTGATTTTTTGTAATTGATATTAAACATTTAGCCCATTTTGTCTTCTTTTATAATTTATTTGACTAAGCTGCAAGCAACAGCAGAGTTGAACAAAAATAAAACATTTATGAGCTGAAACTGCACCGAACAATCCAGGGCCTTCAGAAAAGTCTATATTGACAAAACTTTTAACTTTTAATAGTTGCAAGTTATATTTGTTTTTAACTCGCAAACTTTTTAACAAGTATTTTTCGTTTAGTTAGTGAAATTGTAAAACTTTTGCGAAAAACTTTAACTAAAATCTTCAAATTAAAGTTGAAACAAATATTGGACGAAAAAGTATTAAAAACGCAAGCTAACTTTATAAAATCGTACAAGTAAAGGGTGGTTAGTGGCCTCTAACATATTCTGTTGCTTTCATACGTGAAAAATCATTATTTACATTTGGACTGTTAACTATAACATATATAGAAAAAAATCTGTTGTCAAACAATAAAGTTACGATTACACAACCAATAATAATATTGTCGTTCCCAGCAATACCCCAAAGAAGCACATAAAAGCGAACCCTGACCCCAACGGCAACAACGACTCAGGGTATGCTCCCTCCCAAGGGGTGGAAGACGTCCTCAGAGAGCACCTGTCACCCCCAGGGTCACCAGGACTGAAGGATGCTACAGTGTTGAAGAATATGGGGTGTGAGAAGTGGAAGAAGAACGGGAAGAGTAAACCGGCTGATCCTAGGTAAGGGTTATGGTAAAAGTAAGTAAGTTCGAGTCGTTCAGTGACCAACCCTCGTGTCGGAGTTCATAGACCGCCTAAAGGCCTCGATTTGCTCGCTCACGCTCTCTCGTATTAAATAAATAAATAAATAAATACACCCGGACAAATTCACACACGGTTAATTAGACCCAAAGTAAGCTCTAAGCTTGTGTTATGGAATCTAATTAACTGATACTTCTACTTATACATACACAAATACTTTATAAGAATATATAATTGACACCCAGACGTCGTCGCCAACAACTATGTCTGCACATATTGGTGACTCCGGGCGGGAATCGAACCCGCAACCCCCGACACAGGAAGCGCTCTCACTGCCACTGTGCCAACGGGCTTGTCAAACTCAGGGACTCGTTTACTAAATCGCCCAATTTGAATTACATTTTACTTTATTTACATATAACTTCAATTAAACGCCAGAAAAATACAAAAGGGTGTATTACTTTAAATTTAATTCTAAGGGATAAAGACATTCTCGAACAGAATGAAAATACTGTTAACTTGCTAACCTAACACAAAAACTTCAAGAAATTATTACACATAGAAGCAATTTCCAGGGCTTCCACGAATACAAAAGCTTACATAATCATCAAGCACAGTAGAACTCTTGACCCCAAACCAAACAATAAAACTAATGTAACCATTTCCCCAGAAACGTCTCCCTAGCTATTCGGTCCGAAGACGATCATGAAGCCAGCACCTTCGACCTCCGAGACGGTTCTTCATCTAAAAAGGAGCGGAAGGCCAGTGCTGCCACCGCCCGGTTCACGATATACAAAGCAAATAAAGCCAGCAAGAAGAAGAGGGAGAAGTCTTCGGCCAAGAAAGAGAGGAAAGCAACCAAGACCCTGGCTATTGTACTTGGTGAGAACCTAATTTATAAGCGCGAGGAAATTCTGTTTTTGATTTTTTGTTATGTCTCATATTCTTTTATATTATTAGTCTTATATTTCTCTCTTTTAATTGGATTCGGGTCTCATTATATTATCTTCTGTTAAAGACATATCAGACACTAGACAGATCTCGACTTACAATAAGATCTTTAATGGGTATCAATTGATGACATTTCTCAAAATTGTTGATGTTTCAACTACAGTTTACAAATTACCAGAAATAGTATTGTCGATCTTGCAATATTTTACCTCAATTTTCAGCGATTAGAAAAAGACCAATGGTCTACGTTATCATCTAACAAACAATGATCTAAAATCGCTCTATCACTCTCTTATCCACAGGTGTGTTCCTATTCTGCTGGGCTCCATTCTTCACCTGCTCCGTCCTCGGCGCTATCTGCGACAAGTTCGACCTCCCCTTCTCCCCCGGAGTCACCACGTTCATCCTCACCACCTGGCTCGGGTACATCAACTCGTTCCTCAACCCCGTCATCTACACCATCTTCAACCCCGAGTTCAGGAAGGCCTTCAGGAAAATACTCCACTGCGGCACCTAGCCCGCGGACTATTTGGTCGTTTTCACGCAATAGATCTCTGTTTCAAAGTCAGTTATTGTTTTTAGTTTTGAATTTCGAATTGTTTGTGTTATTTTGAGCCCAAATTAGGTATTTTTAATCTCTAATTGGGCTTATAAATGCTCGTTCAATAAACAATTTCCATCTAAAATATGATATCAGATTGAATTGACATTTTTTCAAACTTGGAATTTAATCTGATTTAGTATTTTTTGATTGAGATTGATTATAGGGACTGGCCCTTTTGACAAATGTAAAATAACTTACAACTGCTAATACATATTTTTAATCTTCCGTAGTAAATAACTTTAACTGACAAGGAGATCTATTAAAACGACCAAATACTCTCGAACGATAGTTATTAATGCTACCGTCATTGACTATTATAATAATAGCATATCAAATAATAATTATGTAAAAGACATACATTATAAATGTTATTTAAAAATACTCTTAAGGAAACGTTAATGTGTAACAGATCCTAGCCATTTCTAGAATTAATATGAAAAGTTACAAGATGTATTATTAATAATAAGTTTTAATAATTATTATTCTAGTCATTTTAGTAGTATTATTTTGAACACTTCATAATGTCAAAGATTTGTAAGCTTTAGTTGTTTTGAGGTTGTGAATCTTTGTTTTATTTCTAAGAGAGAAAAGTAATAATTTTAATGTAAATAAAATGTTTAAGAATTTAGATTAATAATCAATTAACACCAACTATTTAAAACATAAAGATAATAGTTTATTAAAGTTTGGATTATAATTATGACATTATTAATTATTATTTGAATTTTTCGCAATAATAACATACTCTATCATTATTATTTTAAATATTAAATATACATAAAAAAGATCTCATAAAACCTATAATAATATGAATAATAAGTATTAATAATAAATGTGTGTATTGTGTATTATTATTGTAAGTAAACTATTATAATATTATTAAATAAATGTTATCAGACGATCTTTACAATAAAGACGTGTTTGCACAGCGTGATTTGATAACGTAGTGATTTAATTTGCCAAAATGATTTTGATCATATCAAAGTATTAATAATAATAGTTATGTAGTGTATTATTAAATATTATTAACTAGTAAATTATAATTACTAAGCTCTAAATAAATGTAATGGTTGAATCGGAATGCAATCACAGATCTTCCATGGTTATTAAGCAGTATTATCCAAAAGTATTATTTTTAAATAAATTTATTTATTTTGTATAAAAATAAATCTAGTCAAGAGCTTATTAATGACAAACTTATCTATGTTGATAAATACTCACTATGTTATTTACGTTTAAGAAAAGTCCTACCATATCCTAATTTCGCTCAATATTATTTCAATGTAAGCTCAATTACATTCCCTCACGTTTAAAGCTATTATTAATATTATATATTATAATAACGAAACAATAATTCTTTACTATACTATTACTATTAGCAAAAACATATTATTAATTATAAAAAATGTATATTTGTATAAAATATATTAACAGGGTTCCTAATTTGAATCCGAATTGTATTTATTAAAAAAGTATTGTAATTTCGTAATAGTGGGTAATTATAAAATGTATAAAATATGTAAAATAATCATAAAAAATATATCAGCTTAATAGATTGCCATAATAATAAGAGGTATTATTATCATTACCTATATTAGTGTAGACGAAATAGTAGTATTATTATCCTATTATTAATAAGTTATAAAGTATTCGGAAAATACCTATATTATTAATAGTCCAAAATTTAATAAAATACTCAAATGCACGAATGTTAATGGACCTTTTAATGTTAATACTAAATATTAAATGACTTGTTACGTTTTCAAAATCTTTTAACAACAATTTTGATATTTGGGTTGCAAAATGTATTTAAGTGTAAAATCTCGTTAGTAAAGGCTTATAAATATTAAAAAAGTATTAAATGTTAGACCTAGGAATGTATTTACGTTGCTATTATAATAATATTATATTATATACTTGCTATCGTCATAAATAAGGTAGTGTACAACTTTCTATGCAAAAACAATGTGATGATTTAAATTCTGTTTTTATAAATTAAATGTGTTTTATTTTAATACCCTCTTACATTCGCCCTCAACATAATAAACTAGTAGCGCCCCGCTGCTTTACCCGCATGGTGCCCGTTCCCGCGGTATTTTGGTATAAAATAACTACCTAAACTCTCTCTTAATCCTGAATAGAAAAAAAGGTTTAGTGATTTTATTTCATTCTTGCCCTATCTCTAAACCTTTGATGGGTAGTTTTTGCGTGAAAGAGTAACAAGCAAACACACATTGCATCCTCAAATTTTCATATTTATAATAAAATATTAATAGGTGTCACTAGGTATAACTATTACAAAGTTAGCGCTAGAACGCTTAAAGTAGAACTTATAGGAAATAAACTGAACTAAATAAGAAAACAAGGTCTCTGCGCAGCTAAAGATTAGCTCACTTAAGTTATTAGAACAAAGACAGCTTAGTTCTGGCGCATAAAGGAAGAAAACTCTTTAATGAACTGGTAAGTACTGAAGAACTAACAATACGAAACAATTTTATAACAAATATAAGTAAGTTCAACAAGTAAGTAGGTTAGTGGCCAACCGGTGTCAGAGTTTTTAGACCGCCTAAAGGCCTCCGACATGGCCTAACGATTGAAACAACCGGGACCGACAATTTAACGTGCCCTCCGAAGCACGGTAGCGCTCAAATAGAAATGCCACTATAGGCCACCTTTCCAAGTAGTATCGAGCTGCACGTTGCTCAAAAATCGCAATGAGGTGACATCGCTTAGTCAAACTACGCTGCGAGTGCTACTGAAGAATAGAGTAATAACATCTAAACTACAATGCAAATATTTGTCCATAATGTTTTCAATAGGAACCTAATAATTAAATAAACACTTTATAGAATATACGTGGTATAAGGTATAACAAAGGGCTGCCTAAAACCTACACTTCTCAGCACAATCACGCCTGAACGCCTTAGAAGTAGAAAAAGCTTTCTGAGACACACTAACTAGTTGCTCGTCAAAACTGTCTTTGAAGTAGCGACAGCATGGTAGATTTAAGTTAAGGGAGAAAAGTCATTCGATGTTTATTCGCAGTCTTCTTCATCGAGTGGATGGTCACCCTGACCAATCCTGGTGTCAGAGTTATAGAGCCGCCAAAGGCCTATGACATGGCTCATGTAACGATTACTATCCGTAGAAAGTAACCGGCTTAATGTGCCCTCCGAAGCACGGAATCATCTTACTTTTCGGGCAATCAGGTGATTCAGCCTGCAATGTCCTAACCAAACTGAGGGCAGTCTCATAAAGAGATTTTGCGAGATATTGTCCCCACCGGGAATCGAACCCAAAACCTCCGGATCGTGAGCCGGGCGCTTAAACCACAAGACCACGGAGGCTGTTAGCAGTAAGGTATGTCAAATGATTATAAATAATGAATTTGCCGGCGGTAGTAAGTTACGCACACAAAAACTCTCACTCATTACAGGGGCGCCCCTGAAACAAAGCAACTACACCTAATGTGAGCAGGGTAATGGCGTATATACATTGGCAGCTGTCTTCTAATTAGATTTCGTAGTCGACGGACAGAAGTGTAAAGACGACGTTTAGAGACTTAAATAGATTAAAGCAAATTAATCGAACGCATTAGGAGAATAACTCGTCAGTGTAACTTTAAGTAAACTGGATACTAACGTGAAATATTAATGTGTGCAATATGCATACTGCCCTTATTACTTCGAAACTAAACCTGGGAATCTTTCTCAAACTTGCTATTCCACTCCACCGAAGCAAAACAAATACCATGATAAATAAAATATAAATCCATGAAATAAAACTAGTCAATTGGCCCGATATCTGCCATTGTGAGATGAAATCGCGAGATACCGCGAGCGAGCACATATGAGACGAGTAATACACCGCCTGCCGCATTGTTGGTGCCACAAAGCGGTGTCGACTGATTCCACTTTCTGTGGGAATGAGGTGTAAGTGACGCACGGTTTGAGAACGGTTTTCATAATTGAATACTAGGGTTTGGATTAGATAGAGATTGGCGAACTATTTCTCGATATTTTATTAGATACAGCGCGCGGTGGTTTCACTTCTTTAAATATATAAGGACTATAATTATAGGAATATCGGGAGCGGAATATAGTCTTACGATGATTATACGAGGTAAGTTCAAGTAGGTTGTTAGACCTCCAGGCTTCCAACATGGTCTAGCGATGGAAACAACCGGGATCGACAACATAACGTGCCCAGCGCTCAGATAGGATTGCAACATGGTTCCGTATATTTTAACAGTAGTCAAATAGCTGAATTTAAACAGTTATTTATTTAGTAACAGCGATCATGATATGTTATACATAAATATGTTAAACAACCTCAGTGAGTCACGACCTTTTTAACGAACGTTTGCTACGATAGTCAACCGCTTGAAATGACCCAACTTATATCATTACAATACTGACATCACTCCATTCGCTTTATCCACTAACTTGGACCACAACCGATGTCGGGATAATGGACAAGTTGTCTCGAATCCCAAAGTCAATTCCCATCGTATTGTAGGAGAAAGGACCGGTGACGTCACAAAACGGCTAAATGTGCCCACTTTTATTGGGAATATTGGAGATTTCATTTTACAACAATGAAATGGTGTCTTTTGAATTGGAACATTTACTTCTTTGTACTTTAATGGGGAGGCTGGGCCCACTTGGAATCCTTTGCTATTACTCGTATAGGTGTGACTTAAATCTTGTGGCTGAATTGAGTGGTGCTGATAAAATTAAACTACCCTCTTAAGAATACCCTCTATTCTATACTACTATATATTTCTATAGTACTATATTTCATGTATAGACATCAGACAGGACCCGGACTTATTAAATCGGTTGACAAATCCAAAGCTGATTGTCTCCCTCGACAGACCGATGAGTAAGATATAGACAGACATAGATTACCATCAAAGTTTAAAAAAAATGTCCAACCAAAACGAAGTAGCCAAAGTATTTTTATATTGAAGTCATATCCGCACAAACAAACGCTCACAACAAACAATAAAAACTAAACTAACAAAGAAAACTTATCTGTAAAAAATCACCACGAAGCGGAATTCATACGCGAAATTATTTCAAAATTCTCCTATTCAAAGTCACCGTGAAACAAAAGTATCTCGAAACTAAACCCCTTTAACTTTCCACAAATTTAACTTCCATAGTCTCTTAAAGCGCTCAAATCTACTTGTATTCAACGAGAATTGCAATTTAAAATGCACAATGCTTCTCTTCTCATTCCTCACTTTATCGCGATATAAATCACAAATTTAAAATCCCTTGCGCTTTTTATTCGAGTCCGCTTCGGTACAGTCGAACAAAACGTGCAATGGATAGCGATCTGGAGAATGAGTCGCTTTATGAATTGAGAAGTTCTATTTCTGTGTGAATAGGTACGGGGCCCGCAGAATAAACTGTGAGTTAAATCGTCCTCAGAATTGGTCGCAAAGAGTATCCACTAAACAGATGCCGCCGGTTTGAATTACAAGTTGATGCTTCGGCAAATGCATGCATCGCGTTTAAATTATTTTCATATGTATTTAAAATGCTTCGGCAAATCCTTTCTACATGCGTCGCATTTTAATAATTTTTATATGTGTTTAATGAATTGTGTTTATTTATATTATGACGATATCTTTACTGCAACATGTTTTTACATAGTTTTATATCAAATTACGACAGGCCTTTGTCAAGTAGTGGGACATTACAGGCTAAATCTTTACTTTTACTTTTTTATACTTTAACAGTTATTCATTTGTTTGCATAAAAGTAATTTTTGAAAAAATAATTCGGAATGAATTTTATTATTTGTTTCGAAGTTCAAATTAATGTCATAAATAATGTTATCATTGCATATAATCATCAAATACTAAAAAACATAAAATGTTCGATATAATATCATCAACATTTTTAATCTTTGGCATCGAGACTGCGCTTTCTATATCCAAGAAAGGCGGCCGTGAAAGAAGTTCGTTCGCCGTGAAAAATGGTTGATTTGAACCGAAAGAGTCACTCCACCCGTTCCGTTTTACGAACAATAGAAGTTTATTCTTTTAATTTCACGAAACTATTGAGTTTAATGACACCGGTATTGAAACGTAGAATGGAACGTTTTATTTCATTCGAAATTCGAACGATTTAGATCGGAGATAATATTACGAGGTAGTTTTAGTATTTTTGTTCAGTAGACTTTTATGTTCATTACGAAAAATGCTGTTGCCTAACATAGAGCAATAACGATGTTATAATAGCTCCATTTTGAACATAATGACACAATTTGTATTTACCTATACGTTGATACCACACTAATCGTTAAATCGAACTACGTAGGTATTAATACTTAACAAATTGTGTTATAAAAATATTTAACATTTTTATTCCCTTCCCTAATTTCGTTCACAGTCTTATCAGATGCAAATAAACCGCGATTAACACGTCTTTACATTCAGCAAAATAACTGGAATACGAGAGAAATATGTAACAATAACCTTTTTAAACCTAAGGAAGTAATAAAATTATCATATGAATAGTCAAAGTGTATATTATAATAGACCCTTATTTTTGATTGCAATGTGTGAAGTTACATTTTAAAGACTCTTAGAAATAACAACCCTATTTCAGCAGTCATACTTCGGTATTTATTTGTGCTACGAACGGCGTAGCGCCTCGTAGTAGCTACGGCCCGCTACAATAAATAGTCCTGCGTAGCAAATCTTGCTACGTGATATGTGATTTCTTTATTTAATGTTTGTGTTTTCATACTGAGTACTATAAATATAACTATTTCAGAATTAAACACATCACACAAGGTTACGAAGATAAACCACCTAATTATCAAGCGAAAAGAAACGCTTAAATACAAAGGGAATAATTGCACGAATACGAAACACAATGAAACAGTTGAGCAGGCAATTAGCGACTAAAAATGACAGAAACCAAGCAAACTCCGATCTGTTATGCAGATTAAGCTGTGAATTTTTGAATCATTACGCTGGGGACGTGTGAATCCGCGAACGAGGATGATACGATAATAATTCAAATGTTATTTTAAACAGTAAGACCGGTTTTCACACAAGAAAAGCAGTTAACGGGAATGTATTGGATTTTAATATCGGTAGTTTTTTGCACGATGTAGCTTAAGGGAATTGACTACTAATGGGTGATATATTTGTTTCAAATACGTTACTAGTAACATGTCTAAAAGTTACTTAGTAAGTTGTAGTAGGATAGTGACCAAAATACACGGAATACGTCATGCGACCCGCACCCGGCCCGCACCAACACTGTGTGTGTCTTGTGCTTACCTATACCACGAAATCAAGAAGAAGAAACTTTGCTTGGGATCTTTGTAGTCTGTGTGTGTGTATGTACCGTAATGTATTTACTGCGTTTGATATCCTCAATTGATATTTCCTTTCGAAATGTTTACAAAAATAATTAGTTGAAATCTTAATATAACTTTCCTTTATCATAGTTTAATAGTAACACCTCAGTGATATGATTGGAAGGAATGAAAAAATATTATAAAAATATAATATTTCCTATTGCTCTATTTGTCACAAACAGATAGTTGACAAATTCTAAAACTTTATTTCCATTGAATTGAAAAATCCAATTTGTTCAGACATGTACTGCTTGTCGGATCGAGCAGCGCCGAAGTTAAAGTAAATAAAAATAACGCACATAACAAAAAAACTGATGCAAAAAGTGCAGTATATTCAAAAAGCAATTTATGGATACCGTACTAATTGTAAGAGGAAATAAAATTAATAACGTGTTAAAGTACGGTTTTACATTTAACAATTTAATTTTTATTTCTTGCAAGTGAAAAATTAAGTAAGAAATTAAACTTATAATGTGTACAAATCGCGCAAGTTTAAAAAAGACAAAGTAATAAAACTTCAATTACTAGCCACTAGCAGCGCCCCGCGGTTTTACCCGCGTTATGGCCGCCCCCTGGGCTTTTTTTAAATGAAATGAATATAGATAAAGCTTATAAACTTCCCGTTCAATTAAATGGGAATATATTTTCCAAAAACATAAGTAAAAAAAATATTCAAATCAGCCTGGTAGTTTCCGAGATTTAAAACTTAGGGCCTTATCCATAAACGCTTACTAAACAGCACTTTAGCTATCAAATGGTTTGTCCCTTTCCGACATACGATATTTGCCAAAGAGCGAAAGAGACAAAACACTGATTAAGTTAAATATCGTTTTTTTATAAAGCAGTTAGACTTTACAAACTTTACCTCTTTATAATATTGGTATATATTAAGACACAATTACAGTAAATCTATAGATCAGACATGCTGTGACCGCAAATACGGTAGTCATTCGACTGACGGCCGGCTATTAATTAAGTGTTAACTCAACGGACGGGATAGTGCAAAGACGATGCTACCGAAGTTGATTAAACAAGTTCAGAAACCATATTACGCTAACAACCTTGTATTATAAAGCTATTAAATACACTTCTCGGTTACAATATTATTAGCCAATATACGAGTAGATATTGCAGATATTTTATATTGCTTATTAAAAGTTATTTTATTGTATAATTGGTTTACTCATAAAATGATGAAAAATCTAAAGTTTAAATTGTTTACGTTCTCATGGTCAATAATAGCCATTTAAACCTAAGGTAAGTATGTATTTATTAAAACGGCACTTCCAATCACCAACCTTATTATCTTGAGAGTTCAACCGTCCTTAACATTTCGATGAATTAAGTAATAACTATTCTTATATTAGTGTACTTGTTCTTATTATTTATTTTTATTATCTTAAGTATCTCAATTGAAACGGATACCCAGTTATATTAATTAAAAGATCATCACAATTAAAAACCGAATAATAACATTTGGATATAATACCTAACAGGCAAAAATTACAAAAATATTTGAGATCAATAGTGTTTGCTTTTTAAACTTAAAGCCATTGTTTTTGTGATCTCCGACTAGGTAGACATAAATTAGTTACTATATCAAATTACCTCTCTAGCGCTACATTTTTTAATAAATAAACATTTATCCATTTATTCAGGACGGCACGCTAAACAACGTAATAATGCTAGTGTAAAAAGAGACACTTAGGACTGGCATCCACTAAAGAGGAAATATATTCAAAGTTATCTTAATAAGAATTGAAACGTCAGTGAAATATATTACTATACGTTGAAACGTCGAACGTGAGTTCCTGTTTTAACTCATGATAATAATATTCAAAGTGTTTTAAAAATATATTTGAACAACATTTTTATACCGGTTAAATTGGTATTGGACAACAAAGTTTTAAACACACAATTTACTCTTTTACATTTTGCCCCTGATATAATGCCTAGGGGCAATTTTTCTCACGGCCTATTTTGCACAAATATTGGGTTTTTCGTTTAAACAAATGCTATTTTATGCATATAATTTACGTGCTGTTTAAATCAAGTCAATTGGGTGGTCGCCTACATAAACCGACCACTTCTCATACCAATATTATAATGTCAGATAATCCAACTAATAAGATTAAAAATTGTGGACAGATTGCGAATTTACAATTTAACACAGATTGCAAATTTTATTCATAATAATTGTATACACGTTTCACGAAACTGACATATATGATACATGAAATTCTAAACACATTTTACTTCACAGTGATTAAAAAAAAAAAAAACATAGCACGGCGTTTCACTGGAAACCCAGCCCAACTCTTATCCAACTCTGGATTTACCTAGTTACGTGCGAGATGGGGTACAAAGAAAAATTAACATAGTTTAACTGGTTCCCCGGTATCTGAGACCGCATGCATTATGAGGGTAGTTTGAAATCAGTTACGAATACGTACAGAGTGTTTCAACGTAGCGAGTTGAGTTTTAAACATAATGCAAAATATAAACACGTGTTTAGCGTTAACAACCATGAAGTTACAGAGAGTTTGAATTTAGAAACAGTGTTCTGAAAACCAGCGGGGTTACTATTTAAACACGATTCGGTTTTGTTTATTCCGATTAATTCGTGAATTCAAATCGATCGTGGTAGTGTCATACGGTCGAATCTTGTCTTTATTTTTTAGCTCTTTGCGATTACAGTCCCTACTTGGTTGGGTAGCTGAGAGTGGCAATTCTGTCTGAGCGCTACCGTGGCTGAAAAGGAACACGTAAAATCGTCGGTCCCTGTTGTTGCAATTCTTTTTTTTTACTACGTTAATTTCATGTTTATTATAATATAATATTAAGTGGTTTTAAACCTGTGGAAGTTCACATAGCATCACGTAAATAGTTACTACTTATGGACCATCTTATATACTATTTGATTATATTTCATTTTAGATTTATTCTCAGATTCTTTATCTCGATATAGAGCCGTTTGATTTAGTATATTGAGTATTCTCGACCAAGTCAATTGTAGGCCTTTAAGTTTGAAATAAACAAAGTGTTTATAACTCAACCATGTTCCACGTAGACTCACACAAGGTATTGAACATTATTTTTCTTATGAAAACTTGTTTGGATCGAGGTTTGTATGTAAAAGTCAAAGTTTTATGTGTGTTGTTCGAAACTTGCCCGTTTTGGTTTATGAAATGTTTTAACTTAACCTGTGCTGTGTAAGGGATGATTCTCGTAAATAAACAAGAATAGTATTCAACGAAGAAGTATGAAGTAACTTATTTTCTGGTATGAAAACTTCTAAGCTATATACCTAAAGGAAGACCTTAGAAAAGATTGTATGCAATAATCTTTCTTACTAGGATAAACATGTGCAATAAAATGTGGACTAGTGTGGTCGATTTTCCAACCGATTCCTATAGGACGATTCCTTCCGAAGAGGAAAAAGATATGGTGATCATTACTTTCTTACCCCATCACTGAACTTTTTCCTCTATAGAACAAGTTGTCTTTAGTTAAAAAATCTATGAGGGTGGGTTGAATTTTAATTCTCGTAAGTAAAGAAAGAATGTGCATAAAATCCAGGACGTTAATACTAAAATATTGTTCAAGTAAAATTCCCGCACCAAGATATTATGAGTGAAACAAAACGTTCCGTCACAATTCGCTATCCGTCCGCCGGCGATGCATTCATCTCATCCTATTAGAGCGTCATCCAGCGCAAATGATTCCTAATCCTATCACAATCTGCTTAAAGTGCATTTTCTCACGGACGTTTTATTAAAACTCTCTTGTTTGCAACGTTCAAGGTATTTTTAGTTGAGTTATTTTTGAAGTATGAAGAGTGTCGATTATTAAGCTACGGTTTTTTGTATGTTAAAGCGAGATTGTATTCAGGTTACCTACAAGGGTGCGTTTCTCTTGAAGCGGTGCGGTGCGGAGTCGATTCACCAATCACAGCTCATTGGGATTGTCAAACAACGCATCGACATTGTGAAAATCTTTTCTTACTCAAAATGCAATACTGTTGAGCTGTTTGGACTGTTGAGCTACGCAGACCTCCGTTCCTCTTTAATGAAAAAGCAACCTATGTGATTATGAAGTTGCTACGGTACGCTAATGGTGATAACGACTGTGTTTCAAAGGAAATGCTTGTTGTCGCCACCGCGACCGTACTGTAAGCTTTTATTATATAATGTTTTAAGAAAACTTGCGCAATTTTTAAAGCAATTCGCACTTATTAAAACAAATATTCTTTACTAGCAGCGCCCCGCGGTTTTACCCGCGTTGTGCCCATTCCCGTGGGAATTTCGGGATAAAATGTAGCCTATAGCCTTCCTCGATAAATAGACTATCTAACAGTGAAAGAATTATTCAAATCGGTTCAGTAGTTTCTGAGATTAGCGCGTTTAAACAAACAAACAAACAAACAAACAAAACAAACTCTTCAGCTTTATAATATTAGTATAGATATACTTCTCTAAATATTCCTTTCCCCAAACTTTTCATGTAAAATGTAAAAAAGTTGCAAGTTTTTTCCGTTAAATTATGCTTATAAAAGTTTGTATGCGTCGGGGAAAATATTCAAATTACAATGTCGAAATAAATAGTTGGCGTAGTGGTTACAAAAGTTGGGAATTTTACGACGCAAGAGGCATGGGGGCGGCGGCTTTATGTCTTTGAAATTTAAGTCATACGTTATTAAAACGTGTGCTCGTGTAACGAGTTAATATTATAATCTCCTTCAACAAGGAAGATTCAATTTGTGTTAGAGTTTTTGTGTGTTTATAACTCCGACGTGTTTTTTTTGCTAATACACGTAATACCTAATATGCTTCCTCAGACGGAGACATGTAATTTTTGAAATTAATCAATTAGTTGACTTTTCATTTAATAAACGTTTTTAAGTGCGGCAGTAAGACAACATCAATCTGTTCACATACAATCTCTCCATATAAATATACTTTAAGTGCGTACACCCCACTTTAAACTCTCCATAGAATCATCACCATAGAATATCATTCAATTAGAACATTGATACAGACTTTTTAAACCATTATTAATACATAGACATCTTCCGATGCTGCAACGTTTCTCACACAACACTCAATATTTACATTTCCAACATCTAATACAATACATATGAATAAATTTGAAGTGTATGTTTGTAATATAAAAATAGTAATACATTTTCTGTCTGTCTGTTTGTTACAGCTAATCTCTGAAATGGCTTGACCGATTTTGACGGGACTTTTACGGCAGGTAAAAGTTTTTTTTTAAATTTTTTAGCTGAAATAATAAGGAGTAACTTAGGCTACCTTTACTTTTAAAAAATTCACGCGAATAGCATCGCCGCACAGCTAGTAACATAAAAAGGATACAAATAAAAAAGTAAACAGTATTCCTTCATCCGACAAAAGTAAATCTCGTCTCTTCGAGATTGTTCCATTTTCGTCATAAAAATATAAAGTTGTGTTTCATCAGGTTTCTTTCTCTCTTAATCCCACTACGTCTTGGCTCAAATTGTAAAATTTCATTAAAAATGTACTAATTGCATTAATAAACAAACGAATGCTGCGACTGAGGAGAGTACAAGTGTACTTACTAAAAGTTTTTTGTTTTTAAAGTTTCTGAAGAGATATAATTAAGTAACTTCAGGAATATACTTCAGGGCGTTAATGCACCTATTACATTATTGCTACAGCGGCGGTTTAACTTTGTACGCTTGACACATTGCTCGTTCATTCATTCAGTTCAGAGCGAATGAGCAATAAAATTGTTCGGAACTGTTCTGTGCACTAACGAATTTGCGACTTCATTCGGTCGCCGAATTTGTCTCAATCTCTTTCCGTAGCCTTCAGTGATTCCGTTGTAGCTGCTGCCACTTGCAAATTCTGCTGACTATTTTATTGCTTACATCACACTGTCAGTTGCTGTCACCGCACGCTGCATGCGGCACCGCGGCAAGTCAAGCTTCTCTATAAACATCGTTCAAAAATCCTTACTCTTAGCACTTTATACAGATGAAAATCAACAACAAAAGTCAACAACAAACATGAATTATTCCGTTCTAACGAGTATAATTCGATTGGTCAAATCAAATCCTTTAAATATGTAGCACCACTCAAGGGAGTATCAAAATTCCATTGCAGAATGTAAAGTAATTCGTAATGGTATGTTAATGTGTGTTACATTACCTATTCTGGATTTGGGGATGAATATTCAGGCAGTCCTGGGTCACACCGCACCTGTAGATGACCGGTGTAAGAAATATACCGACTTCAGTATCGTATAGAAAAGACGTAGAGATGCGCTCTGCAACCCCCGACACAGAACGCGCACTCATACGCCACTGTGCCAACAGGCTTGCTTATAAAAGTTACCACCCTAACCGCCACGCTAGTAAAATAATTGTATATTTAATAAGATACACTTGGCGTTGTTGGTGTTAACTAACTATATATAAGTAAAACTATAAACCTGAGAAGTATGCATGTTTGTTTGTACGCACTAATCTATGGAATTATCGGATTTCCAGCTACGTTCATAAAGAAGGATAAGTCATTTCATCATTATTTTTATCAAAAACGGGCCGAAACGTAAGATAAAAATGAAAAATAAAAGCGATGTATCCGTAAACGTAGTTTCAATTCAAAAATCGAAGATTACTTTTACATTTAAAAGTATTTTCAATTTTTATTTTTGTGTAGTATTTTACTGTCACTTCTTCTTTTTATTAACTCTACAATCTGTTAGCTCCCTGCGATGCAATGTTTTGAGGGCACTTAGAATAACATAAATTAGTTTTGACTCTGTTTGTGATCTTCCAAGCATTACTTTCGAGCTTTTAGGTAACATTTCATTCAGTATTAGATAAAGTGAGTTTGTTTTAAACAACATAATTTGTTACATTTTGTAATTAATTTTGTTTATTGTTATAATTATTCTCATTCTAATTCTTATAGATATATAAATAAAGCTGACATTTATTCAAGTTACAATGTTATTTTATTTATCAATTTTAATGTATGTTGCATGATTAATTTGAATTTAAATTATTTTTTAATTATTTTGTAATATTTTTTTAATATGGATCCATGTTATCCGAAATAAATGAATTTTATTTTATTTTATTTATTTATTATTTACATAGAAATAAAAAAATCGTTGTAAAAATATTGCATTATTTTATTGTAACTTTGAACTTTAGTAGCTGTAATTATTTCATGTTATTCGGTAGTCGGTCCCGGTTTTTGCAATCGTAAGACCATGTCGCAGGCCTCTAGGCGGACTAAAGACTCCGACACCAGGGTTGGCCACTAACCAACTCGATATGAATGAATGAACCTTTTTGCTGGCTGATAAGCGACAAAGGGCGTTTTTTGATTACCCGGCACCGGCACCGGCACCGGCACCGGCACCGGCACCGGCACCGGCGCCGGGGTTTCGTTTTTCCACTGCGCCGGTGTCGATGCCGGTTTACGCCCGGTGAGTGGTACAGTACTGCCACTTTCGATAAAATACTTTATTTGTAGGTCGTTAAGGTTGATTTCACACTAAATGTTGTATATTCGTTTTTAAGTGACAGGAGTAATTTTAAATATTTGAAGATTTGCTACTTTCTTGCTAGGTGTCATGGTTGTAATTAGGTTGAACTTCGAACTGTTCGACGGCGCCGGCAGGACTCAATGCCGGGCCGACGCCGATGCCGGTAAGTCAAAAAGCGAGCCATACATTTTCATACATTTTTGCTTCCCCGGCACCGGGTAATGGAAAAACGCCCAAAGATTGCAGAGACTGTAATATATTAATATTTTGTTTACTTCGCAATTTCAAACTGCATACCTAATCAAACATTTTTTTATAATTGCAAATAAAGAACCAAATACTTATCTAACTTTCCACCAAAAACGGTTATTTGGGGTGGTTTTTCAGTATGACCTTCGTATCTTTTGTTCAGTTTCAAACTTGGCCGTTCTGACCGATTTGAAAAGCCATAGTGTAAATCTGATACATACAGTTGCTAGAAAAAAATTGTAACCAGAATCATCTAATAATCTTATTGAACATAGGTACATACACTAATTTTGGTATATGAATAAACTTTTGGGGAAAGACAAGCCCGTCGGCACAGTGGCATGTGAGAGCGCTTACTGTGTCAGGAGTAGCGGGTTCACCTCCTGCTCGGAGTCAACAATATGTGCAGACATCGTCTCGAAGTAAGACGACTCAGTAGTTTTGGTAAAAAAATATTTTCAAATTCAAAAACAAAACACATAGGTAGGTACATTATCAAAGTACCGAACTTTGAACAATTTTATCACTAAATCTGTTCTAGTTCGCAACATTATTGTTACCCAAATTACAACAACATAATCTTAGTTTCAACCAAATAACAGGGACATAGCAATCTACCCACCCACACATCCATTATATGTAAACTACACACACATACATAAATATATCCACACACATATATAGGTAGAGACCTCTTTACTGTGACCACAAGTAAATTCCCTAATGGTTGTGGCCTACAGAGGCTTTAACGCAGATATTTAAGTTATTCCACCCTGTATATTGAGATGACATTACACAGGGTGGATTGTAAACGCACGTTTAGTTTAGTGGTTCATTTTGTACATAAAATATTTGGAAGGGTCAAAGTGTTATGTAATGCAATGAAGATTTATCATTATATCTGAGTTGGGAATATGACTAAGTCTTTACTAATCTCATTTTCATGTAGAGGTGAAAATGTATAGTAATTATTATTGAAAAGCCCAGTAGGCACAGTAGCATGGGAGAGCGCTTAATGTGTCGGGGATTGCGGGTTCGATTCCCGCCCCGAGTCCACAATATGTGTTGTACACATAGTTGTCGACGACGTCTGGGTATCAATTATTTATTTATAATTTGTGATATAAATAAATATAATAAGTATTATTCAAATTAAATATATAAGTATTAGTATCAGTTTCCATAATACAAGCTTAGAGCTTAATTTGGGTCTATTTAACAAAATTCACATTTTATTCACACAAGTATTTCAAAATTCACATTTTCCTTTAAATTTCACAAATTTCGCAGAGATCATTATAACAAGAGTCGCAAATGTATTTAAATATTTCTACAACTGCACCAAACAGTGAACACTCCAACTGTGCTAACATTAAAATAATCCGCGCTTTACATTATTATTCATACTCGAAGCCACAAGGAACACAATAATTTTAATACATTGTCTCATTACACACCAGTATTAACTAAACCATTCAAAACAAAACTGGTCGTGTAAGTACACCATTAACATAATGTAGACCAACCATTAAACCTCGAAATACAATTTAAACTACTTTGGCACTTATACTTTTACAATTAAGGTTTAGTTTCGTATACTTGTTTCCTTTGATACTTGCAATTTAATGTTGGAATGCACTCTGGTACACTATTACCTGAAAAAGTGTGTTTTTTCCTTTTAGATTTTGTTTTAGTATACTTTTGGGAGTTGTGATGAAAACGAGGAAGTCACGAATAGGGTCAGGTCGAGGATTAAATCTTTATACCCATTGCAATGGGTTAGGTAGCTTTTGGCACGTTTACTGTTCACTTAAGCTGTAGAATTTGTAGAACATTTAAACTTAAAATGTCGATACCTACTTTAGCAGTAGCAATAAACGTATTGGTAAAGTATTCATCTATTAAGTATTCGTTTTATAAATTTTACTACTAATAATTTAAATATGGAATGTGTCATACCATAACTATCGGATACCCATTAATCCCACGCCCGCCATTTTGTTCATCCAAAAATTCAAAATGGCTGAAGTAAATCTTAACCTATATCAATAGGTCGCATATTTCGGAACCCATTTCTTTGTCACAAAAGGAATCCACTAGCAATATTTATGACAACGTTATTATGTAAAATATTTGGGCTTTTGTAACCGTTATCAAATAGATATATGAAGAAAGGATCGCATAATATTCTAATAATAACATATTTTTTGTAACAAAGATTACTCTGAAACTAAAAGATCATACGCGATCTTCAGGTAAAGAATACCTGTGGATAAATTATAATGTTCTTTTGTACAAGCTACGCGTCACACGTTCCTTTTAACTTACAAATATTACTTTTTATTAAACACCAAATGTCACTAAAGTAGTTTGGTTATAAGAAAAAAGTCTGCTAAAAACTGGTCGCAATAAGTTGATTTTGTACAAAACAATACAAGGTAATATATCATATAGGTACATATATCAATTAGGTGTCTACTGTAGTACCTACTCTAAATATTAATTCTCACTATGATGTATGAATCATTTACGTACAAACCAGTTCCTAATCAATCAGTAATTATCTAAATAATCACACCATTTAATTAGCCTACAATTATATTAATTCCTCAACAAAAACCTTTCAGAACATCTAGTCCAACACAACCAATTAAATTCACCTTCAAGTCTAATACACCCAAAGGGTAACTCTGGGTAATTTACCCAGTCATGTTCAAGTTGTTTACCCTCCCCTAGGTATCTTTACGAGTTACCCTCAGAGGGTAATTGATAATGAAACAGAATGAATTGGGCCGCAAACTGCATCAAATTATTCAGACCATACCTTGTAGAATAGTTGATTGGGGTTGGAAATTAATTGCTTTATTATAAGGAGGCTTGTTACCGCTTGATTAGTTTGTAAGGAAGGATTACAACTAAAATCTTGTGTTCTAATTATAAAAGTTTTTATTAAAATTACCTGAAAACTAAAATGATCTCCATGGTAGTTTTAAGCTCTCCTGAAAAGTTTTAATGACAACTTACTAATGGATTGGCCGATTTTTATGAGATAATTAAAATATAGTCATAGCTCGACTTGGTTAAGCAAATAAGGTTTATTTTTAAATACTTTTTAACTTATATTATTATGTTAAAGTACATACCTACTTCTATCCATATTAAATAACTATTTTAGTTTCTACACTATTTAAACTTTTAAAGAAATGACTTTATCTTTGAAATTCTCTTGAATATTAAAATACGATTAAAATATAAAACAATCGTATTCTTGATGCATTCGAAGGATATTCTCTCGAGTCCAACAAGCCGATGATAATGCGGAACAGCTGTTGCCGGATAAAATATAATAATATCTTTAGTTGGGTATATTCAAAGAGATGTTACTTTATTTTATAAATGTTTTTTGAAATAATTAATGCTGCAAAGAATAATGATATCTATCTATAGACACAGTCTGCCAGATGTTGTGGTCTGATGTGGTGTGATCCTGATTCTCTGGCCTAGTTACTAATCGAATAACTCAAGTAAACAAATGTCTATTATTTATGTATGATTTAACTTGTCTGAAGTGAACTTTAACCAAGATTATGTGAGTTATATGATAAAGTACATACGTAAGGAAACATACATTTGTTATTAAATCTCATAGGATGCTACAATGTAGCATAACTTGCTTGGACTATGGTCTTTGAAGACAAAAGATTCTGATTATTTTTCGTTGGTCGTATGTGTTTCGATGTAGTTAACAGTACAATCAGTAGGAAATGGTATTTTATTATTTTCACCGCATGGTTGCCTAACAGATAAATGTGTCATGTATACTAATCGACAAGCCCGTTGGCACAGTGGCAGTGAGAACGCTGAGTCTTGGAGGTGCGGGTTCGAATCCCGACCGGAGTCAACAATATGTGAAGACATACGAGTAGTTGTTGGTGATGACGTCTGGCTTTCAATTATATGTAATATATTCTTACTAGCCGCCCGGCAAACGTTGTTTTGCCATATAAAAATTAATAATTATAGAGTATTTGTGTAAGTATATTTAGTAGTATAATTGAGTTAGATTCCATACAACCTTATAGTTTGGGTCTAATAACCCTTTTGTGAATTCGCTATGTAAATATATTTTATAAAAATAATAATAAGGAAGCTTATAATGAAGTATAAGGACATACCTTACCCCAAAGTATAATGTCTTATTACTCATCTCAGTGTATAAATGGAGGCACTGACATTTACAAGACATAAATTATTAATTAGTCGACGATACAATTCCAATTTGCTTTTAATTAGGAAAGTTGGATTGTTTCTGTAATCGGATGAATTTCAAATGTTAATCAAAAGTTTTAAGATAAATCGCAGTCGGAGTCTTAAAAATAGTTCTTCAGTTAATGGTTTTTAGAAAAGTTTTTGCTACATTGAAGTATATAAGAACTCAATTCACAAAATATACCAAAAGCTTATCACAGCTAAAGGTGTATTTGGTTTGAGTATAAAGTTTTCCCCGCGACCAGCGCCTCTAGTGGCATTCAGTGGTACTAAAACGTACTTTCAGCAACCATCTCAACCAAAAAGGTTTATCATGAAAATTTACAGTTACTATTGCCATCTAGCGGCGAGTAGCGAAACTATCCGAATATTTGAATTTGGACCACCGAAGATGGGTTCAATTTTTAAAATTGTCATGTTAGAACCGCAGGACACTATTGGTTCAGACAAAAATAAGCTTTAACTTTACACTACTAGATGTCACTACTTGTATTTTAAAAGACGAATGTGATAACTTAAAAACAGATGGTACGGTCATTTCTTCGCACTGTACAGTACCTATATTATCAGTTACTTAAATTAATTTGAAAGTCACCTACCTGATCTGACATTACAGGCTAATACTTTACATAACTATTACCTATGATTGTTTTAATATTGACTAATAAATTATATCCAAGGGCTACACAACATTATCATTAATATGACTCATATTCTCCATAGCGATATACATTACCTCTCACGGGATTTAAACCCCACTTAGACACCAGTTAGGTACGCAGTCACCAATGTGCCAAGGACACCGAAAGCTCGACTGACCTAATTTTGTCAACGATTAAAAATTATTACACACCCCTGAATTTTATATAAAGTTACGGATGAGGATAATAGCCTTAGAATGTGAGCCTTAGGCCTCTTTCCACATAACCGTTTTTATTCGTCCGACTACGCGCCGTCAGTAGAGTCGTCCGCGCGCTCGGATGTTCTATAGTTTTCGATAAACGCACGTCTGAAGACGTCTGAATAAGCTTAATTTGAAAGAGCCCTTACGTGATTCCAAGCTTAACCTTTGATAATACTCCATTGTGCTTTAAAGAAGCTTTTTTAGGAAATTGGCTCATTTTTATGGCTTGTAACACGATTACCCTGTTTGTTGTATAATGTGATATTGTTTTACTAAGTAGAAGGTATATTTTACTGGCTGGTAACGGGCCCATTCAATTCGATATGAATGAGAGGATGAGTCTGTGAATCCATTTTTTTACTTAAGTACCTATATAAAGTCTGGATGTCCCTAGTACGTGCACTTTTATTATTTTTTTTAAAAGAACATGAGTTTTTAAAACTTGACTTTTTATGCTCATGCATGATAATTGGTTTAACCTGGTGCCGGAGTTTTTAGACCACCTCAAAGTTATTTAATATCTTTAAGTTTCGATTATGACTGATACTGTTTTATATAGTTGACATCCAGACGTCGCCGCCAACTATTTCTTCACATATTGTTGATTCCCTTGTATCGAACCTGCAACCCCCGACACAGTAAGCGCTCTCATATACCACTGTGCTAACGGGCTAGTCGAATTATTTGGGTAGTTATTATCCCTAGGTAAAAAAATCATTTTCCATTGATTCTTTATTTATTTAAATTTTATGATTTTCAAACCTGCACGGGTAGCATGAACACTGGTAGACATATATCTCTTGGTAGTCATATATCTCTATAGGGTTTAAACTTTTGTCTTGTCTACGGGTTATGGCGCGGTGTGTGCGTTCGACCAGCTATAAGGTTCATAATCGTATAATCTTTACTTAAAATCCTCCCCCGCTAGTGTAAATTTGTGACGAAGTGACTACCTGTCTCTTTCCCGCATCGCTTGCTGCGTTCGCGAACGCAATCAGCGGAGCCAGAACGAGACGGTTGCCATAATTGCTATCTCGCGCAACATAAGACTGGCGCGAAGATTTGAACTCAGGCGGCGACTTAACAATAATAATGAGCAATTTAAACAAGTCAATGTCGGAAAACGATCTCTTTGGGATGGCCGATGAATCTACTCCACCAAACTTCATTATGTTTTCGTTTTTGTTTCAAAAATATTGTATTTTGTAATATTAATGTGTAATAATAATGTGTAATAAGAAAAAAACAATAAGAAGACTGATTTTTAATTTTAACAATTGTTTTATTCACACATGTTAAAAAATATATTTTTATTTAATTCTATAATAAAAAATTTACTGGTTTCTTATGTTTAAGCGAACACTTCTCATTTTGAATTGAAACTACGTTTACGGATTCAAATTCAAATGCTCAATAAATAATTTCTATACGCCCGGGACATTTTTTCGGCTTCGAAATCACTAAATCAAGAGCACCAATAGTCGAAGACAAGCTTTGTATGCACCTTGGAGGGTAGCATACATATTTGTATACTTTGAAATGTCAAATTAGTCTCTGACGTAGACATAATATGGTCGTCATGCTCAAGGGCGTAGACATTTGTATACAAATGACGTACGAGACAAGACAAATCTACCTATGTCGCGCGATGCTCGTGGTAGCTACTGTAGACAAAATCGCGATGACGTCATACTTGCGCCATAGATGGTAGACATATTTTATGTCTACTTGTCATGCTACCCGTGCTGTCATTTATTATCATACCTACCTCGTCATAACGTGCATGTCACTGTAAAATTAATATCAAGCTATGCACTATTACACTCGTAAAGTTGCCACGACTTCTATTAGTGACATTTTACGATGTGACCGAATGGTAGTGGGCGGTGGGAAGGTATTGACTGCAAAGTTAACAGTTTACCTTTTCATGTATTACTTGTATTGTATTTAAGAAAGTGTCGTAAAAATTGTTTCAGTTTCAAAGATTACGATAAGAAAACCAAAAGAAAAAGAAATACTTGAATAAGCGATGTTACTGCATCGTTATGGTTAAGCAACGTGCAGCTCGGTCGCTACTTGGATGGGTAGCCTATAGTGGCATTTTTATCCAAGCGCTACCGGTCTTCAGAGAGCACGTGAAAATTGTCGGTTCTAATGTTTCAATCGTTGCACCATGTCAGAGGCCTGTAGGCGTTTTACTATTAATTGAAACGTACGTTGATGTCATTATTATTTGTTGAAACGGGAACTTATGTACGCGGAGGTTACTGTTGAGTTGTCCCTCAACACGTTTCGGCCACATACGGTGGCCTTCATCAGGAGGTGGGTGAAGCGCTCGCGACAGCGTCTCTCCCCGCACTGCCGGCCGCCGCGGCTCGCGCCTCGCGCGCCGCCGCGCGGAGCGCGCGCGCAGAGAGCTGTTGTTGTGGCTGTTGAGGTGGTTAGGGGGGTTGCGCACGCGTGGGCTCGCGTTGTATCGGCGAGAGAGAGCCTTCACGGGAATTGTCCGTGCTCCCGGAGTCCGACCACCTCAACAGCCACAACAACAGCTCTCTGCGCGCGCGCTCCGTTCGGCGGCGCGCGAGGCGCGAGCCGCGGCGGCCGGCAGTGCGGGGAGAGACGCTGTCGCGAGCGCTTCACCCACCTCCTGATGAAGGCCACCGTATGTGGCCGAAACGTGTTGAGGGACAACTCAACAGTGGCCTGTAGGCGGTCCAAAATCTACGACGACAAGGCTGGCCACTAAAGAACTCAACATAACTTACTTGTACAATCAGACTTTTCATTGGTAAGCTCTCCAACAAGAAAATGACACATAAACATGGATAACAATAATTTATGCCGAGTGTACTTTCAAGATACCTTTATAACGTAAAAGTCGTAAAGTGTGGTCCGACGTGGAATAGATGAGCGCACCACAACTTAGAATTTGATGGATTTATGTTTTTATTTCACCCAATTTATGTAGATACGAAAATGTTCCAACTATTTCGTAAGAAATGGCGATATTTCTAAGATGATTATTAAACAGAGTTTAAGCCACTTTTAACTCACTATTTATACCGCGGGCAATATTATAGCTTGGTCTACCAAATCTCAGGAACATGTTGGCCAGACGCTGGCAGTAATACCGATTGACGATCGACGGTTGCCGATAGGCAATTGGCGATTGACGATGGATGACGACACCAACATACAACACCACCACAAAACTTCAATATCGATTATTTTCATCTTAATGTATGCCTGGCATAAAATATTTCCATATAAAAAATACTGTCATTATTATAGTTTATGCTATGCTAAATTACCTAGGGACCTAGTTATTTAGTAACCTAGGTCCATTTATTTGCATAAATAAAAAACATTACAAAGTAACAAAACCACAGCATCAAAATTCAAATTTCAAGTAACATCGTTAAACAAGAACCGTACCTCAGACGTAACAATGAAGTAGTTAACGTTAAATTAGTTTGTACCGGCTCGCGGCGGTTGCATCCTGCTGAAACTGGTTTGAGCCGGCTCAAACCGACGCTGGCTGGTTTCAAGTGACAATTTATGGTTTTAAATTCAAGTTTTGAATTTAATAGTGAATGTTGCTAGTTTATTGTGAGAATATCTTTATATTTTACTAGCTATCATTCCTCGCTTGGTTTAAGTTAACCAAGATGTTGTGTGAGGTTTCCGTACGATTTATGGGATTTAGAGGAAGCAAAATCTATTAAAATATCTGCTGTTGAAACACCCATGAAAATCAGTTCAGCAGTTTTTGAGTTTAGCGCTCCCATTCAGACGTATTGACACTACGGCTACCACACCACTAACCCTCATGAACATACTTACAGTTGGTTGACTAATATGTTTTATATTGTTTGTGGAGAACAATGTTTTCTATGTGTGATGATTGTCTTAAGTTTAAACTTAGAACATGAAATGAAATAATCAAACAAACTCAATGATGAACTAAAACTTAATTTGAAGAAAGCTTTCTTTCGGAAGTCAAAGACCTTAACCTTGTAACGTAAGTTATGTTTGTGTGAGTGTGTTTGTCACAACATGTTGATGTTGCAGTCTAGGAGGCGGGGACTGTATTTGTTTGTTTATTTTGCGTTGGTAATATTTGGTTTATATTTGGAGTCTCTAAGGTTTAAGGCAACTGCAGTAAATATTTTACAGAACACAATAGCGCTACAGTTGAAAAGATATAAAGTTTTAACTGTATCTGTCAACGCGGTAATATTGTAAGCGCCGCTTAATCGTTTTAATTATCTATGCATATTTATATTATCTATATATCATTCACTCACTCATTCACTCTCCACTCATCTACTCACTCATTCACTTTCACTCATCCACTCACACATTCATTCTCTTACTCAATTCCCGAACCAACCAAAGTTCCCGCTCACGAAAAATGCGAACTCCAAAACAACGCATCTCGCAAAATACTTAAAATAAATACTAAAGTGCTTGTAAAGCTCACTAAATAACAACCGCGGCCGCGAGTGAAGTGTCCAAAAGAAAGGTGTAGTGGAAGGTAAAGAAAGGATTGAACCTGCAGCCCTATCGAAGACATTATTTGGAAATCAACGTGAGTTCCTTTTCCATACCAACGCTCCGCAACTCCAAATCTGATCCAATCGACCCGGATTCCTTACTTTTCCATCCCTAAACGCCATAATTTCATCTCATAAAACACTTACAAGCATATTTTATCAGTATTTATTTGGATTCTCATTCCGGAAACGCCATTATTCACTCACGCGCAACCATTCATAATGTGGAATTCGCATTAGGTATATATCTATTTTTCTCACCGCAACACATATTCATCGCATATTTATTCACGCACAAATAACGCATTATTATATCTATTGATTAGTTATTGGTTCGTATATATTTACTGTAATTCTAAACAATTAGCAAATTCACCAAATCATCTCGCCTACTAGGTACCTACATAATTCGAGTAAATTCCTTAGAGCCCATTCACGCTAAAATCACTCTTATTTCGCTACGCTAAAGCTCTTTTCCCCATAATGGCAGAGAAGGAGTTACGACGTCAAAGCGTCCTTTTGGAGGCTAAAAAAGAAGTATTATTTTCACGTATACAACAATTGTATGATCTCAGCCAAAAGGTTTCCGATCCTATAAATGAAAAAATATTTATGGCTCGTTTTCACTCGTTAGAAAAAGCTAGAACTGATTTCATTGAGATAGTCGATCAGTTGAGTTTAATTCAAATGAAATTGGACAGTGACACCACTCCCGCACTTGACGTACTTAACTCGTTGGACGAGTTGTATTGTAATATAATCGCTGTAGAAAGAAATATAACGCAGTTAAAGACCGACTCCCAGCGTAATCGATTTGAATTTTCTAAGAAATTACCTCCACTTGAATTAACCTCCTTTGATGGGAATCCGAATAAATGGCCGGTTTTCTATCAAAATTTCAAAAGTCTCATACATGATAACAATCTTTTAACTCCAGCCGAGAAAGCTCAGTATCTCATAGGTAAACTTTCTGGGAAGGCTCTGTCGATTTGTTCTGGAATACCTAACACGGGCGAGAATTACTTAATATTATGGAACAATCTGGTCGAGAAGTACCACGATTTACGCGTACAAGGTTCTATGTACCTCGAGCAAATGCTCCATTTCTCATCGAAGTCTTCAGACGCATTTTTAGAGCAGTTCTGTCCCGCTGAAGCGGCTTTGCGACGCTTAGAAATAAAAGATCTCTCAGACTTCATAATTACGCACATTGCACTCAGTAAATTAGATAAAGACTCGGTTACGCTATTTGAACAAACGCATCGCAGTGAAAATATACCTACCTTTACTCAACTAAAACAATTTATAAAGGAGCAGAATAAAATTCATTCTCTTCGCTCATCTTTGACAACGAACGCTAAAACTACTTACGCTAATAAACCTTATACTTCGCAAACAAACAAACAGTCTAAAACGCACGCATTTGTTATCAACAACAATGCCTACCCGAACTCGAACTCCAATACTCAAAATGAGACGCATGCTCACTCACTCACTCATCCATCGCAGTTACCACGCAACTGTATTATTTGCAAAACTCAGCCGGCACACGCGCTTTTTAAATGCAGTTATTTCTTATCTCAGAGCGCAAACTCGCGCCATGCATTAGTAGCCAAAAATAACTTTTGTCTAAATTGCCTCGGTTTTCATAACATAAATGATTGTAAATCTTTAAATCGTTGTGCTGTTTGTCTAAGGAAACATCACACGCTCATTCATTTAGATAACAGAACGCAGCAATCTCGTTTGCGCGGCGGTATGCCCGCGCATCATCAGGCACATTCACCCGCTACGAACAGCGAGCGCCCGGCGTTCGAACCGAGCGTTTCGCCCGCGAGCGACTCAAATAGTAAACAAACAACGCATATAAGACAGGATATGTCTCTTTCCGCAGTTATGCCTTCACCTAATAGTGACAAAAATACCACTGTATTGTTACCGACTGCGACTGTATATACCTACGGTAGTAATCATAAACAACATAAGCTGCGCTTGTTTTTGGACACAGGCTCGATGAGTCACTTCGTATCTAAGAGTTGTTGTGATCGACTTAACTTAAAAATTCATCCCGCACCCAGTACCGTTCAAGGTATAGGTAAATCTCAAAGTGTTTCTCTAGGTTACACTTATTTCACGATTTATTCGCGCTTTGATAACCGATGTAAGTACACAATTAACGCTCGAGTAATCGATTCTATAACCGATTATTTACCAAACGCGCGCCTTGATTTGTCACAGTTAAAACATTTAAGCGATCTACCCATGGCAGACGATTGTTTTCACACACCCGCCGAGGTGGATTGTCTATTAGGCAATGAACTCTTTCCGTTGTTGTTAGGCGGGAAAAAGGTAGCTTCACCTCAATCCTCAGTCATTGGCGTCGAGACGACACTAGGTTATATCGCAATGGGACGGGCGGATTGTGACTTATCTTTATCGAACTTCAATAATAAAACTGATAAGACATTCTTTTGTAATACTAATGCGCTTACATTGGAAACACTAACGCAACGCTTTTGGGAGCTTGAAAGTGTTCCTGATAAAAAACACTTCAGCCCAGAAGACGAGATATGTGAAAATATTTTCAAATCTACATATACGCGTGACAATAACGGTATTTATACGGTTAATCTCCCATTTAAATCGGACGCATCAGAACTCGGTAGTTCTCACTCAATCGCTAAACGACGTCTAATTGATTTAGAAAGAAAGTTAGACGCCAACCCTGAAATACGTAAGGACTATAACGCTACTATACAAGACTACATCGACCGCGGCCACTTAGCTAAGTTGCCCAGCGATGACTCACCCGCACCCCCAGACGATAACGCATATTACATACCGCATAGGGCCGTTTACAGACCTGACAAGACTTCCTCTAAAACTCGAATTATTTTAGATGCATCTTGTAAAACCAGTTCTGGAAAATCGCTTAATGACATATTATATGCAGGCCCCAATTTACAACAAAACATTTTCGATCTTTTAATAAACTTACGCATATTTAGCATCGCTCTTACAGCCGATATAGAAAGGATGTATTTTTGTGTCAAACTCACTCCTAGTCATCAACCATTTCAACGCATATTATTTCGCTTTGATTCTGAGTCCGCGATTGATACCTATCAGTTTAATAGGGTTTCGTTTGGAATTACAAGTTCAGCTTGGCTCGCTATGCGCGCACTACGCCAACTCGCTTCCGACGAACGCGACAAGTTTCCCATAGCCGCGCACGAGGCGGAACGCAGGATGTTTATGGATGATTATGTATCGTCTATGGATGGGTTACCTGAAGCCGAACGCACATATCAAGAGATGGTAAAAATGTTTATGGCAGGGGGTTTTAAATTAGTTAAATGGATCTCGAACAGCTCCAAACTCATGAATAAGATTCCAAACTCACATAAGAATCCGCAATTAATAAATTTCGACACTGACTCTCAAATTAGTACTAAGATCATAGGTATGCAATGGCAACCTAATGATGATGTATTTCGCTACGAAATAAATGACGCCGCAACCGACGCATGCACAAAACGCTCAATACTTTCCGCGACAGCGCGTCTTTTTGACCCGTTAGGTATTTTGGGTCCCGTGACTGCATTTATGAAACTACTCATACAAGAGTGTTGGCAGCGTGAATTGGATTGGGACCAACCAGTCCCAGAATCAATTCGTCTTAAGTGGACTCAATTTAAAAACGAAATTAAATGCCTGTCAAAAGTTATCATTCCGCGTCATGTAGGTATTAGCGCAGGTTCTCACGTGGTGCTATTAGGATTCGCCGACGCGAGCGAGAAATGTTACGGGTCCGCTGTTTACGTCCGCGTAGGTACTAACGCAGATTCGCCCGGTTTAGTAAATCTTATCGCTTCCAAATCGCGAGTCGCGCCGCTTAAGAAAGTGTCACTCGCTAGACTAGAACTTTGCGCCGCGTTACTCTTAGCTAATCTGCTTACGGCTGTACGCGATGTTATAAGTCAACGCTGTCATATAAATTCTGTATACGCTTTTTCTGACTCAACCGTCGCATTAACATGGATTCATTCGCCCGCTTTTAAATTTCATACTTTCGTGGCAAATAGGATAACTGAAATTAACTCAAAACTCGTAGCTTCTAACTGGTTTTTCATCAGCGGTGATCAAAACCCAGCTGATATTATATCGCGACCGACAACTCCAAAACAATTATTAAATCAAGATAATTGGTTTCACGCGCCGCAATGGGTCTCATACCCTATCTCGGAGTGGCCTATTGAGCCATTCATTGTCTCGCGGAATCATGAAGAAAGACTAGAAGAGAAAACTGTAGCTCTCGTTACTGAAATTGACGCACCTGAAACTCACTTAATCGACAAATTAATAAATCGCATCTCGTGTTATAAAAAGTTGCTACGCGCCACAGTTTACGTACTGCGCTTCGCTAGAATATTACGCACAACCGGTTTAATTACACCTTTAGATTTAGATAACTCAGAAATATTTCTCATACGCCACGTACAAGCTCATTGTTTCACTCAAGATATAAACGCTATTAAAAATAATAAACGCATTAGTAAAACGCTCATCAAGCTTAACCCTTTCATCGACGACGAGAATATACTTCGTGTCGGTGGTAGACTCGCTCATTCTCAACTGAATTTCGGACAAAAACATCCGATTATTCTCCCCTCTAAACATCGCTTAACGCAGCTCATTGTTGATAATTTTCATGTGTGTAATTTACATACTGGTCCTTCGCTATTACTATCCCTGCTTCGACAGAAGTTCTGGATTCTGGCAGCTAGGAACCTAGTTCGTCAGAGAGTTCACCAATGTAACGAATGTTTCAGACTCAACCCTCAATCGTCTAACCCGCTAATGGGTGATCTTCCTCATTTTCGTGTCTCTGAGGCGAAAGCTTTTGTTTACACCGCAGTGGATTACGCTGGTCCTTTTTTCATCACTCATATCAGACGTCGTGGTGTTAAAAGTCAAAAGGCATATATCTGTATCTTTTGCTGTCTCGCTACCAAAGCTCTTCACCTCGAGTTGGTCACCGACTTGAGTTCAGATCTCTTTCTCGCTGCTTTCAATCGCTTCATTTGCAGGAGAGGACCTGTAAGTGTAATTTATAGCGATGGAGCTACCAATTTCATTGGAGCGAAACGCAAACTCAATGATATTTACACTCTATTAGAATCTGAATCGCATAAAAATTATATCGGTCAACAATTAGCTGATCAACGCATAAAATTTTTACATAGCCCTCCATACGGTCCGCACTTCAACGGTCTCTGTGAGATTAGCGTACGATGTGTAAAAACTCATCTCTTTAAAGTAATTAATCTTCAAGTTCTGACATACGAAGAGTTCAACACTGTCTTGGTACAGATTGAAGGCTTATTGAATAGTAGGCCGCTCTGCAAGTTAACCTCAGACCTCGATTGCGTATCCGCGCTTACGCCCAGTCATTTTTTGAATGTTACGCCCTTGAAGTTTCTTCCCGTTGAAGATGTGACTAATGTGGCTGATAATCGCTTAACTCGCTATCAGCTTTTGCATAAGATTGTCCAAAGTTTTTGGCGACGTTGGAGTCTGGAGTATTTAACTTCACTTCAACAACGCGCAAAGTGGAACGTGCATACCAATCCTATACAACTCGGTACAGTTGTAGTCATAAAAGATAAAAACGCACACCCTCTTTGTTGGCCATTAGGTATCGTGGAGGAAGTATATCCAGGCAAAGACAATATCATTCGCACTCTTAAAGTTCGAACTGCTTCCGGTAGTTACGTACGTCCAGTAGTAGGAGTGTGTCCTCTTCCTCTACAGTAAATTTAGTCGCTATAAAGCCCACGCTCATAAATTAGTTTAAGTTTTTTCTCTCTGCTATTAATGTACTAATAATTAAGTAATAATTAAGCTTTGTTTCTATTATACAGCGCTCTCTTAGTTCTCTTTTCTAGAGGAAACCTCTAGGCGGGGGGAGTTGTAAGCGCCGCTTAATCGTTTTAATTATCTATGCATATTTATATTATCTATATATCATTCACTCACTCATTCACTCTCCACTCATCTACTCACTCATTCACTTTCACTCATCCACTCACACATTCATTCTCTTACTCAATTCCCGAACCAACCAAAGTTCCCGCTCACGAAAAATGCGAACTCCAAAACAACGCATCTCGCAAAATACTTAAAATAAATACTAAAGTGCTTGTAAAGCTCACTAAATAACAACCGCGGCCGCGAGTGAAGTGTCCAAAAGAAAGGTGTAGTGGAAGGTAAAGAAAGGATTGAACCTGCAGCCCTATCGAAGACATTATTTGGAAATCAACGTGAGTTCCTTTTCCATACCAACGCTCCGCAACTCCAAATATTATAAACTAGCTCCTACTCGACTGTAACTTGTTTAAAAAGTTTTTATTTTATTTTTGTTTTAAAACAAAAGAAAAAACGAGACTACAAAAAGTTGTCGCATACCTAATCACCGACTCCCAGTCGCAGGCTCCTGAACTAAAATTTTATTTGCCATCTCATCTCCAGGGTAGTTCCCCGTGAATTATTTCACCCGCACACAAACATTGCCAATTTTGCGTTTATTTTCACGTGTTTATTCTTGGAAACCGTTGTCGGGGAACATTTACACCGAACAGTATCCAACACAACCCAAAGAAAATCGAATAATAGTAGACACGTGAAAATACTAGAAGACAGGTGAAGGAGCGCACAGTGCATACAAGACATTTTTATCTATCATAGGCTTTTTGTCTATTAGGGTGGATTGCACAAGAACGCAGATTTAGTGTCTAAATATGTTTTAAAAACAAATGACGTTCGTTTTAAATAGTGAGTTCTATTTGGTTTAAAATAAAATTGAATTTTGAACAAACAGCTTTTGTTTCGTAAACATATTTTGGTACTAAGTAGAGTTCTTCTGCAATTCGCCATTTGAATACGGAATTTGAACTTACAACTGTTGACTGATAAAAAAATGGTTGCTTCGAACAAGTCAATCTAAAGATTGATGTGTTAGTATTGGTGTCATGTAGTTAAAAAGATATATAGGAAAAAGTACGAAAGTAAACAAGAATAGATTTCTTGTTTTGATATTGAGAGCGCTAAAATGTTGCTTGTTTTTTATCGCAGTCTGTTAAACATGGATAATAAATGTGTCCTTTATAGATATAAATGTCTTATGTCTTGTCCTGTTTTTATTTCGAACACAAATAGAATTCAGTTTGTAAAGTAAAGCTGAAGAGTTAGATTATTTGTATTTATGTTTGTTTGTTGAAGGTGATTATCTCAGGAACTGCCTATTCGATTTGAATAATTATTTTTGTAATAGATAAGCCACATTCAAAAGGACGGTAAGGATAAGATATTAAGCTATTGCATAGCTTCTATCGCGGGCCTTGAGCGCGGGGACCGAATCCAGAAATTCCGTAACGAAAAAACCTCACGCTCCAAAACCTTACGCTCCTCAAACATTGGCTACATATAAGCCCAGAACACAACGTTAGCGCGATGCAGACATTCAGCACACTAACGCCATCTAGTGACACAAAAAATAACTATGCAATAGCTTTACCGCGGCAGTCCCCGAGTGCCACACGTCTTTTTTTTTATTCTTGTGTCCGAAATTCCCACAGGAACCGACGGAGCGCGGGAATAAAGTTGAATGTGGCTATCTGTCACAAAAAGTATTATTTAAATCGGATTAGTAGTTTCTGAGATAAACGCGTTCAAACAAACAAATAAATATTAAAACAAAAAATCTAACTCTTCAGCTTCATTAAATTCAAATTCGAATTTTTTAAATTCAATTTTTTTTGGTACTAATTTTTGTGAATCTATATACTTACAAATCTAAAACTGTTTAGTAATTATTAGTATAGATAGAGTGAATAATGAAATAATTAGTATAATAGAGTGAAACTATGAATAACAATTTCAATTACATTTAGCACGCATGTATCAACAAACATACAATTGATTAAATTCACAACACTATCAGTATGCAGGGTGGTGGGTACTAGGTAATTGTCAAAACCACGATCGTGTAACAAATACTACAGTTAAAATAAACAAATACGTTACATTGCGTTCTGTTCTGTGAGGGAGTAGACCTGTTGAAATGTTTATTTTATAGTAAATTAAACATCGTTGTGGTAATTTCAATTAGTCAATTTATTTGTTAAAATAATTTATCTATACTTAATATTATAAAGAGATAATTTTTTTAAGTTTGTTTGTTTATATGTTCGAGGTAATCTCAGGAATTATCAGTCCGATTTGAATAATTATTTTTGAAATAGATAGCCACATTAAACGGGAAGGTTATAGGCTATTTTTTATCCCGAAATTCCCACGGGAACGGGTACAACGCGTGTGAAACCGCGGGGCGCTGCTAGTTTATTTTATATATAACCTCGAACATACAAACAAACTTATAAATTTTACCTCTTTATAATATTAGTATAGATTTATTAACCCACCCTCATCATTTATTTTTTATATCGCAAAAAGATAAAAACAACTAACAAGATGAAGAAGTAACAAACTCTAACAAGCTTGCCTTGTTATAACCACGGTTTATTAAATCGTAGTCATTCTGAGCTCAGCTAAGCTACTTGAATCATCTCTAGAGAACATTCATCCGTAAAGGATTTGAAAGATTAAGATTTTCTACTCCTTAACCTGAAGTTTGTAATATGTCAAAAGGCAGCAGCTTAACAAGAGTAAAGTAATGGCCCTTTAAAGGTTATTATTGATCGATGGAGCTCCGCACAGTTCAGCACCGCTTCAATAGATACGCGCCCTTAAGGGTTAAATCCTCTCAAAGGCTAAAGGTTACAAAACTTTTGTAACTTTCGTAACCTTTCGTAGCTTTTGTAAGTTTATATTCAATCATAGTTATTAACATCAATTAGTTTAAAATAAAATGGAGGACTAGACCTTATTTAGTATAATCCAAAAATACATTCAAAACTCCTGTTTGGTCGGTCTATCTAATTCAGGTTAGAAAAATAAAATTCAGTCGATTTTAATAGGTACTATTGTTTTTAAGTTGGCTAAAACGTACTTATTAGGTGTGACCGTGTTCCTCTGACACAACATTATCTTAGGCAGGTGTCTAGCAAAGATTTCGGTTCCTGAATATCGAAGATAGACCTTATGTGATGTATACTTAGCTCATATTTGATTGACTCATCTTGCTTTTACCAGGATAAGGTTTTCGTTAATTTTGTGGACCAACAATCATAATAAATATGTTTTTATTGTCGTCATTATGTCTATTTCCTTGTTGTATCCTTGACCTAAGGTTTTGTCTTCTGTAATATGAATATGAATATCGAATTATATATATGTACGTATTGTACATATAAATCCTTTCGGAAAAACATCAATAGTGAAGATTGGGCAAGAAATTTTGCTGGTTCGTTTTTTAAATAAGGTTTATAATTCAATTTAAATTCTTATAAGCATAGATTACATACTGGTTTCTTAATGTCTTCTGTGACCACGGTTCCTGTAAAGGGACCGAAACGTTAGATAAAAATCCTATCCTACTAATATTATAAATGCGAAAGTTTGTGATGTATGGATGTATGTTTGTTGCTCTTTCACGAAAAAACTACTGAATGGATTGGGATGAAACTTTACAGTAATATAGGTTATACATCAGAATAACACATGGGATACATTTTATCCCGAAATTAACCGAACGGGTAAAACGCGGGTAACAACGCGGGGCGCGGCTAGTGTAAAATAAAAGCGAAGTGTTTCCGTAAACGTAGTTTCAATTCAAAATGCATAGATTACATGTCAAAAATCAGATAGTGTTGCGGGTGTAGAAATTGAACTCTAGACATCTTTGTCCTCAATGTTACTAGTTCCTGGTATGTTGTTAATGTTACTAGTTCAATGTTAATGTTACTAGTTCAATGTTACTAATTCGGAGTTGTCAGCTATACTTTAAACAACTGCCTTTCAAACTGCAACCCGTTAATGAATGTTTCATGCGGCGAACGAGTTACTGTTATGTCACTTTTATGCATACTTGCTGGCTAATTACTGATTCCACTAAGCGCTAATGCACATCTCTCACTAATAGTCCATAACATTAGTGCTTGCAAACTAATTACTCAGTAAAGAATTTCAAACTAACTAACCCCTCTTATGAAAGTTAAACACTAAAACGATCAGTAACTCCCAAGGCTCCTTCAATGAAAGCGTTTTTAATCGTTCAGCTACGTGCGTTTTCTATGAAATTATATACAGAGCGCACGGATGTTCTTGTTAAAACAAAACGCACGTCTAAAACCGCTTGAGTTGAAAGAACCCATATGCAACTCGCCTCTCAAGAATGAGATTGAACTAATGAAAATTGCAAATAAAATATTCATAGGACGTCCACGCCAGACGCCGCTAAACTTTCAAAATGTCACGTACCGCTATACGTTAACGTTTGCAACGTAAATACGGGGTTCGTTAAAAAAAAACAGCGCTCACGTGCAAAGTGTTTGTCCTATCGTCGGACATAGTGTAAAGGAAAATACAGTAGGATACAATGGTTTGAATTTGAATAGGAACACTCAATAACGCTTTGTGTGAACATGAACTTGACATTATACCGGTTTTTTAAGTCTAAGCGAACACTATACTCATTTTGAACTGACTACGTTTACGGATACACTTCGCTTTTATTTTACATTTTTATCTGACGTTTCGGCTCCTTTATAAGAAAGACAGAAGACTCAGTCTTCTGTAAATGTAAAATAAAATAAAAGTAAAGTGTATCCGTAAAAGTATTTTCAATTCGGAATTGACATTATCCCATTACCAAAGCTTATAAAATTACATGACTATAAAACTTACCTTCTTATGCTTCTAATATTATTCCCAACTTTTTTGAGACTGTCACTGACACTTTTGTCAGTTACAGTCAATCAGTCAAAGACAGAACTAGCCCGCCGGCCGTCGCCAAAGAATCTTTAGAAAAAAAAATAACTGTCCTACTTTATAAAGAATAAGTAACATGCGCTTTAAGATTGATCGATTTTTTAAAGTTACAAAACACTACCACATTCACGTCTTATTGAACTCGACCGCAATTTGCGAACTGACTCTATCTAAACGACCAGTCAACTTACTGTAATCCCTCTACACTGTGGCATTAACACCGTTCAGCGCATTCATGAGGATTTGGCAACAAGTACGATCCCAAGTCACACTTCAACTTTATGGATATTTAAAAGAAGTATTGATCTCTTAACTACACATACAATATTTTCGTTGTTTTTTATTTAAATGAAAAAATACCAGCACAGTGAAATTAGGCGTAATCATCAGCCACACAAGCAAAGTGTTGAAAAAGTCTATTTATATCTACGCATTTGTTCAATTGTTACCCACACAGTCATCGATAACTATCCATTTTAAACAAGCATTGATCGCAAGCAACTACACTATCCAATTCTTCCCAAACTTTATTCCCAACCCCTAATTGTCAAAGTGACATCCCACAATGCCTCTACGGTGCATCTGACTATCATCTGTCAGCTGTCACGTGAAGTGTCAAAGTATAATTGAATTAGGAACGATTCCCTTTAGCGCCAATCCGATAGCTACAAGCTTCAGTTTAAGTTATGCATGTTCACGCATTCTCTTTCAACTTGTAACACGAAATACACGGTGTTTTGTACTGTTGGGGCCTTTTTATGTTGTGCTATGAATATTTAGTACTAATTATTATTGTGTTAATTTTAACTAAATGTCTGCCTATATTATTTTATAGGTAAAATTTTGTCATTAATTTATTATTAAATTCCAAGAAAGGTTGCTCTTAACTAAATATCGTCATTAAACCGAATTAAAAAAAAATCTGCGTAAATTAACAAAGTTCCTTATAAACCTGTATAAGGAAAATGTCAATCTTTGCCTCTATAAATGAGAAATTCCGTGCAATAAAAAACCTCTCACATTATCGATTGCGGTCCTATGACTCTTGCTCATCCAAGTTCAACTGCATAATCACTATAAATAATAAATAAATAAAATCTTTATTCATACAAACTTACTTCTATTACATATTAATAAGTCTAAAAATAAATATTTCTAGCCAGGAGTAAGCATGAGCCTGAACTAGGAAGGAACCTGTGTTTCAGGCAAGAGCGGACTATGATACAAAAATAAATCTATACAATTCTAATTAATATTTTAACCAATCTACAAATTAATAGTATAAAACAAAACTTATAAAATATAACGTATTGACAATAAAAATGCTACAACTAATGAAAAAGATGTCTCAGCATAATACAGTACAACCATCGTATGCAAAAAATAGGAACTAGGTATAAATTAAAAATTAATTAAAGTGAATTGATTACATTATATTATAATTATTGGAGTTATTTAAGAACCGACAACAAATTCTCCGTTTCTTCGTAGTTTAAAATTTTAAGTGTATCTTGAAGATGAATCTTACAATTATACGAGTTAAGATGATAAATGCTAGTTTTGTAATTTAATCTTTTATGAAGTAACGGTCCAAGAAAACTATATTCTTAACTTATTAGAAAAAATACTTAATACTTCTCTGTGACTGTACCAAAAGGATTTTTTTGGTGTTCGTTGCTAAAAGATTTGGAACCATAATTAGATATTTTCAAATTGGTACTCCAAAATCGAAAGCAACAAATAACAAATACCATTTGGCATTCGTTTTTAGTACTAAATAGGAGTAGATCGTCAATCTGACGAATACTTTTAATTTATTTAAATTTATGTTTTCTTCCCTACCAGTACCTCCTCCGTACGTGACGAACAGACAAAACTTGCTCCGTTCAGTTTAATGGTATATGTCTTGGAGTGGTTTATGACTTACAAAATAAGTAGACGGGAGCTTCAAGTAATGGATTGACATTTTGATGGGCGGAACACAACTTAGAACATTTGGCTTCGTGTGATTTTCGCAATTACTTACCTACATACTTCTTGTTGGGTTGGGAGTAAGTCCATATCGCTTCGGCCGTCTACAGAACCGGAGTTTTGGAACTGGTTCCGTACGAGGCTTTTAAATTACTTGTATGGAACTGGTTCCCTACGAAGCTTTTTTTTTACTTGTATGGAACTGGTTCCGATCAAGTAATTAATAGGTCTTTGCCAAAGTGTTGCATCTAATTATAAGATTGAATATAGTTGGAAAGCTTTCAAGACTTAAGTGAATACCATGCCGTACAGCCCCTACTTGGATAGGTTGCCAATAGTGGCATTTCTAAATGAGAGCTTCCGTGCTTTGGAGGCACGTTAAATTGTCAGTCCCGGCTGTATCAATCGTCAGACCATGTCGGGGTCTTTAGGCGGTCTAAAAACTCCGACACCACGGTTGCCCAATAAACTAAACGAATTTTCTTACTTACTACCTTTGCAACGTTTCTGAAAGAAGCTTTGCAAATATTTTTATGCAAGTGAAACAACAACATTTTTTTTGTGCGTGTGTGTGTGTGGCAAAGTGTGAGACAAATGTAATGTGTCACAATCTAGTGACATTTCATACATTTTTCTAGAAGATAGTCAAATAAAATGCTAAACCAAAGTTGTGTAGCCTTGATGTATGTAAATTTCTAGCTGTTATTAGTACTACGAGTAAATTATGACTGATTACACAAACATTTGACCTTTATGTCATAGAATTAGTTACAAACAGATTTCAACCGCTTTTCTGATCATTTCTTTGGAATTCCTTGAATACCTAACCTCGTTTGTAATCCTTTCAAAAGTGGAATAACATCTAAAAAGCTGATACCGAGGATCAGTAGTAAACATATAGTCTTTTGTTACCTCTAAGTACTGCGGTATTCTATTCTAGAATACGTATTTACAATCATTACTTTCTTTGAGTTGGAAATAATTCAATCGTCCGCTTAATATTGTAATATTGGTTGTCTGGTTGCAATATATTTCGGTCGCCGAATGACACTTTACCGAAACTCTCCGCCATCTTCGTATCGGTGACCACATGTTGAATGCAGCGACTGCGATATGCTAGATGAAATTAACACAACATCAAGAAAGATAAGATGTGTATCTTTTGAAGCGGAGCTCAATTATCAAAACATAACACATTGAAATTGTCAAAAAAATTCTAATACATTGTGTGTTACATTACTCAATATATATTTTTCGCTTGCGTATTCCAACATGTAAACTCGCTCAGAGTCAACGACACTATAGTTCTGTAATACGCCTTCCAAAGTGGAGGTATTTTCTTTCACCTCTAATCCTTTCAGAGAAAGGTGAATGGTTTCCTGGAAGCAGCTGTTTAATTGCGGTTCTTTTGTGCTAAAACGAAGGAATTAGATCAAAAGTAATATAATTGCTCAAAGGAATTCTTAGTTTCTTTTACTGAGGTTTGAGGTCAGAATTATGCGCTTTGAGAATTATCCATCAGATACGGCTTAAAGAGATTTATTATTAATAAGACTTACTGCAGGATAAATGCCTCTCTCTAGATTTTTAATTAATGTTCAATCTATTTATTAATATGCATTTTTTTGTATTTGGTTTGCTCTGCGCTCTGGGAGGTACTAACTATCGGATTTAACATTTACGGAATTTTGACAGAGATTTCATCAAGTTTAGCGCTCTCGGCTAAAATACATAATTATTTTAGACCACTTCTCTCTTGTGCTTCATATGTTCCTTCATAGAGCAAAATTGTCTATGCATAACTACAGTTGTGACTTTAGTCTATGCTCAGGGTTAACTTTAAAACTTATGATATCAACACACTGAAAACATTCTCCGCTAACTCACAATGGCTTCAACACAACCCATTCTGATAAATATTTAACGAAGTTCTGTTTACCCGCGGTCGGACGTCGGTCACACGACCCTCATGTAAGAAAACAAAGTACTATGTTCAAGTTTGTTTTATGAATTGTGTAAACTTGATGTAAAGTGTATTCGTTTTAATGTGCTGGAGGACTTGGAATTAGTATTTTCATAGTCGGTTTAAACTTATTCTGAATTGAAACTACGTTTACGGATAAACTTCGCTTTTATTTTGCATTTTTATCTGACGTTTCGGTCCCTTTATAGGAACCGTGATCACAGAAGACTGCGTGTATCCGTAAACGTAGATTCAGTTCAAAATGAGGAGTGTTCGCTTAAACTTAAGAACAGTTTACGTGATAATTGACAATCAAATGAGAAGACAGAACATATTGTATTAAATTATCCACTTGAAGATATTTAAATTAGAATCCAATAGCCAAATGCGATCGGACTTCAGAGTCTACTCCTTAGAATTGACTCGAATCGAGTTAGCACGGACTGAATAACCTGGTAGAAAGAGAGAGAGAGAGAGAGAGAGAGAGAGTATAGAAGAGGAGAGACACTTAATATTTTTCTTGGTAATTATCGTAGCCCTGCAGAAGAAGAATATCAGAGTGCACTCCGTTCGAGCATACTTTCTCGTGTAAAGGTGACAAAATAAAAAAGTTTATATAAGTACGATTCTAAATTCAAACAATAGAAATAGAATATGCCATTCAAAAATAATCATACATTTAGGGAATACTCCCTACCCCCACTCCGATCCATATAAGATGTGAGGGTAGTGGTGGGGGAAATAATATAAAAGCGGGTGTCAACAGTCGTCGGGACTCATTCGCATTTCGTCCGTTGGTGCGGTAGCTTCTTCGTGTTTGATTTTGTGTAAATTTAATAAATTGATTGTTAAACACAGCAGAGTTTCTTGCCCATTCTTCTCTGCTGATGTTCTTCCGAATGGGTGGTAAATTCAAAGCTGAATAAAGATATTTGACTTGATTTGAAAACCGTGTGGAATATTATTTTAAAAAGCCTCTTCTGATCTAGTTCCTAAGATCAGAAGTGGGATTCGTTTAAATTCACGCGATCTTATTCGTTCGCCATCTTATCAGTTCCGTGTAAATTTGATTTCGGTTGATAAATTGTTTTGATTTTAATGTTATTTGCGAAACAATAAATTCAAACTTAACGGTTAACGGTTTTGGGATTTGAATAAATTCCTCGTTTCTACATTCGTATTTAACATTTCTTGATACTGGTCAGTGTTTAGTACTGGTTTAGGTACGTAGGATCGCGCTCGCACTCTTAGGGAGGACTCTCGTAGGTCTCGTGATCGTTGTACTAGCTCTGGAGGTGAACATGCCTCCAGAGTTGAGACAAGGGCCACCGCACCGGAGAGTCCGTCAATGTGTCCCAAGGAATAGACGTTGTCGATAGGATTGTAGATGCATTATCGTCACTGGTTCAAACGAGATCCAAACATTTCTACATTTCAGATTTCGACCCTGTGATACATAGTTTCGATGCGTGGTGTGCCGGGGTGGGTCGCGGACGTGAATTGAGTGTTAGGGGTGTATTGGTGGTTGTTTGCGCGGCAACGTCAGATTGTGGCTTGGTGGTTGGGTGACCAATGATGGAACATGGACCAGTTTCAGGGCTGATTTGCGATCGTTGTGTCCACACGAGATTGATTTTGCGACCATATTGTGGGAAGTCATGTTCAAACCAGTTCAAACAAGTTTGCGACGTGGGCAGAGTTTGCGGGTAAGTCTCTGATGCGACTTGATATAGTTGGGGGTCTTTCGGATGAGCTCAAGACTGCCATCGTCATTCAAGGTGTCTCAGATCCGCAGACTAGAGCCGCGACGTCCAACGCGAAGTTGCAGTCGAGCGGTTTGGTGGAATTTCTGTTAGTTTACGTCAAATCTAGGAACTCGCCACCTGTTAACCCAGTCAGAGTTCCGCGGAGCAGTTTCGATTCACGTAAGCGAAAGGCGGCACAGTGTAGCAATCTGTTTGTATTCACAGATAGGCAGGTTGTCCGAAGAGACTGATCTCCGTTGGTTCGGATGGACCTCAGTCGGGACCGGCTTCTCAGTTTGCTGGGCCCCAATATTCGAAATTTGATCCCAAGGCCAATGCTGGTGGGATCTGTACATCTTGCAATAACGGCGGGCACGCTGTTGATGCTTGCTTCGTTGGGGAACGTGTACAGTCAAAAGCGGAATGGTGACAGTGTTCCAAGCAGTGTGCATTTTTGCTTGGAAGCGCCTCCAGGCGAAACAGCGTGGTGTCTGCAGTTATTCGGAATGTTCCTGTCTACGTTTTGATCGACACCGGTTCCGATGTTTCCCTTATTAGTTTTCAACTTTAGACGTTGCTAGTGTCAAGACGCTATTGACAGGCACCTGGTGGCTACTGGGAAAGTACTGATATACATTGATCATGTGTAATTCTTTTGAAGAAGGTCTAGAAATTTTACAGGAGATTTTACAAGCTTTGTCTGCTGCTGGTTTTTTCTATATACTTTGGGAAAAAAGTAAGTTTTTAGATACTGGGCTGGAATATCTAGGTGGGTTGATCAGCAATGGTCAGGTGAGGCCGAGCTCTGGGAGGATGGTGGAAGAATGGAGGCGCTAGTCAGGTCCCCTTTACCATCCAATGTAAGGGAGGTTTGTCGGTTTCTGGGATTGGTTTCCGGAGATATATCGCCGGCTACTCATCGGAGGCCGACACCTTCGAATTGAAATGTGTATTCTGTAATGCTATTTCACTATTTGATACCCCAAGTACTCTCGTGTATGACCGTGGTAGGATGTATAAAAGTACGTCATTCCGAGATTGGGTGACGGAGCTGGGCTGCGACATACATTGCATCACTCCGAGAATGCAGAGCGGGGAGGTCGAGTGGTATTGTCGAACGGTTCTCAACATGTATCGTATAGAGTGTGAGCGTAAATAACAAGGGCGCTCAATGGGCTAGCCAGCTGTTGGTAAGGAATCAGGCGAACCAAGACTCCTACGTTAACCAGCGGAGACACCCGCCTCGTGTGTTCCAGATCGACGACTTGGTGTCTGTCATCATCAGACAGACTGTACGTCTGTCTACGGGCAAGCTGGACCCAGGCATGAGGGGGGCTCTGCCGAGTCATCGGGGCCTTGCCCAGCGGCCGTTGTCGGCTGAGGCTGTTGGCGGGGTCTTGCGGAGGGGCCGCCCAGGCGGCTGCGGAACGTGTGGTGCCCTGGAGTGGAGAGTGGTGTCCCGAATCCTGTGCTGAGTTTTTGGAAGTGGGTCCTTTTTGGGATCATTTCAAATGTGGATGATGCGAACCGCTTGCACACTCATGTTCTTAGTACCCTATACGTACGGACTGACTTTAACGCATTTTACTCCCCCCTTTTTCAATTTAGCGCTTATTTCCCTCCCTCTTTGTCGCGACGGTTCGGATCACTACAAAGTAAATGATTTCCATGATTGGTGACTGGGACACCTGTGTGACGAGCTTTTGAGGGTGGTCGGCATGTCGTGAGGGTCATGCCGGCGTAAAGCCAGAAGCTCTGTGTTTTGGGAGTGATTGCCTATGGGGCAAAATATGTACTCCTACTGGGGCTCTCCGCTAAGCTTGCCCTACATAAAAGCGCATCCTCGTTGCTGGGAATTATTTCCCTACTGGGGCTCTCCGCTAATGGCAGCCGTCTATAATAGCGCATCCTTGTTGTTGGAGCTTACATGATGTGATTGTTTATATCTGGGGATAGAAGGTAGTCAGCATGTCGTAAGGGTCATGTTGGCGTAAATCCTGGGGAGACTGGGTCTCGTATGACTGAATGTCATGTAGAGTAGGTCTCTCGCAGATAGTGGGGACGCCTACTTCTGCCGTGGTGAGTTCACAGGGTCAAGACATCCCCGAGAGCCCTGCCTTCACGGTGCCGAAGTTCGAGAGAGGAAGTAGAAGATTGGTAACGGGGAATATAGAATTGAGAGCTCTCATATTTTTTTACCTTGGATTAATTTGCATGTCTTTGTGTGTGTGCCAGCACGCTATGAGTGGTTAAACCATTTCCTCATGTACTTCCTTATTTCAGACAATGAGGAAGATGAGACTAATCCTACAGCTGGACCCTCCTCGGCTCCAGTGGCTTCCCGGATTTCCGAAGACACGGAAGAGTTACGATCGGAAGGAAGGAGCATGCCCCCGCTGTGAACTATCAACGTAACGAGGGCGTTACAACGTCAGGAGAGGCCGATTTAGGGAATACTCCCTACCCCCACTCCGATCCATATAAGATGTGAGGGTAGTGGTGGGGGAAATAATATAAAAGCGGGTGTCAACAGTCGTCGGGACTCATTCGCATTTCGTCCGTTGGTGCGGTAGCTTCTTCGTGTTTGATTTTGTGTAAATTTAATAAATTGATTGTTAAACACAGCAGAGTTTCTTGCCCATTCTTCTCTGCTGATGTGCTTCCGAATGGGTGGTAAATTCAAAGCTGAATAAAGATATTTGACTTGATTTGAAAACCGTGTGGAATATTATTTTAAAAAGCCTCTTCTGATCTAGTTCCTAAGAATACAATTTTCTCGTGAATTGTCATTCTACTTTCATAAGACAGAGTGAAATATAAAAGTTAAAGAAACTTTTTCTAGACATCAGTGTCTAGTACTCTCAAAGGTGAGCAGACTAATAAATATACAAATTGTTTCGTGTAGACACCTCGTGTTTGTCAAATAAGTTTCTCAAAAATTTGTGAACATTTCAATCGCGAAAGTTTAATAATGCTTTCGTTGACAGTAGTGGGGTGTGACAGGGAAAGTTTTGCGTGAGTTCAAAGGACCTTGTACTGAAACTATGCTGGAATTTATTCCCTGATAATTCGGCTAGTGTTTCTTTTAATAAGATAGTTAATCTTGTAATAGTGAAAGACGTGCAACGTGCGTACTTAAAGTACACGAACTTGAGGCGACACGCGCGCGAGTAAGCTAGAAATGTATGCCTATCCTAATTGAACTACGAGTAATATACTCGTATATTCTTCAAAGTTTGATCTTATTTGAGAACAATAAGCTTATCAACTGAAGATTATGGTGTGAATTAATTACAACGTTCCTATGAATAGCTATTGGGGATGTGGCAATTCGAAGCTTGAACCAAATCGATGAATGAAGTGAACATAAGATAGTTGTGACTTGTTTTGGTTAACGTAGAAAATAAATAAAACAGAGAAGACGAATTATGTGAGGGAATATAATTAGATAATTTTCTAGCCCATTATTTATTTATTTATTTTACGCAAATCACACTATTATAATAGCTGTCAGTGCGTTTTTTTCAACAATGTTTATATATTTATTATTTCTGGCTATGTGACTTGTACTTAATATTTCCTAAAGAATGTTAAAAGACATCTATACATTATATTAGTGACCTAAGAAATTGTTTTCCTATCAAACTCTCCAATATCCAAGACTTCAAGACGCGTCTCGGAAAACTATTTATATCGAACGTGGGACATCACTGGTCGTTCGCAGGAATTGTAATATAATTACAGTGCAGCCTGGATTATAATTAATTGAGTAAATTGGTTTCCGCCCGTCCGGTCCAATTGACATTTAAGATACTATTTTTATCATTTTGAAAATAGCCTTTTCTTTCTCACATTAGTTGCTGCATATAATCCGGTTCTGTTTTCAACTTTATTAAGATAGTAAAAGTTCTTATTATAAGACTAGCACCGCTCCACGGTTTTATCCGATTTGAGCTTGTCCCGTGGGAATTTCAGGACAAAAATCAATGTGGCTTTTCAACTTTAATATATGAGTATAGATTTATCCACATTTTTTTATTATTTACTAGCAGCGCCCCGCGGTTTTACCCGCGTTGTGCCCGTTCCCGTGGGAATTTAGGGATGAAAAGTAGCCTATAACCTTCCCGTTGAATGTGGCTATCTATTACAAAAAGAATTATTCAAATCGGTTCAGTAGTTTCTGAGATTAGCGCGTTTAAACAAACAAACAAACAAACAAACAAAACAAACTCTTCAGCTTTATAATATTAGTATAGATTACTTGTAATATGGAATCTAACTAACTGATACTATACATACACAAATACTTAATAAGATAATTGACACCCAGACGTCGTCGCCAACAACTATGTCTTCACATATTGTTGACTCCGTTGAATCGAACCCGCAACCCCCGACACAGTACGCACTCTCACTGCCACTGTGCCAACGGGCAAGTCGATTATCTTTATCGGTTATCTAAAAAACCATCTCACATACACTCTCTTACACGAAGTGGTAAATGTGAGTCGCGTGTTCACGAAACATACTTAAGAAACGGTTTAGGAAATCGTACATTGGTATAACGCATTTCAGACGATTAGCTCAGCGTGTGGCTTCATACAAAAGTGAACCGTCGCGTACGGTTTCATACAAAAGTGAACCGCCGCGGGCGCACGCGACTTGCGCACGCTTATCGCAGTGTTGGCCCTAAATGTTTGAGTAATAACAATTACCTGTGTTATTTACTTTGACGTACGGTTATTAGGTAAACGTGTTCGATTTGATTGTTTTATTAGCAACGGTAAGGTTTACATGTGTTAAAATAGAATAATGGGCGACGTATGAAATATGGTTTTGTAAGATTTTCTTTACTTTTAGTACGGAACGCCTCAATGGGCTAATGGTATGTGTGCTCGCTTGCCAAGTCTGGGGTCTTGGGTTCATTTTTCTCGGGTCGAACGAATACATGTTTGCTACTGTTCAAACACGGCTCGGGTTTGAGACGACCAACTCTCGTTAGGCATTGGTGATTACGTCTAATCCTCTTCACTGTAATGATATCTTTAGTGATGAGAGGTTTTTGCCCAGCAGTGGGACATTACAGACTAATACATACTTTAATGTTGAGCAAGATACGAAACCGTAGTTTTTAAATACGCGACCACTTATAAGGAACTGTAATTCGATAGTAAGTGATCGACTGAACCAAACACCGGATTCGTGGTTGGAATACAGCCTCCAGGTTCAACGAACTTTGCCACGTGTCAGAGAAGCTTGGGTTGAGTTGAGACTCTTAAGTATTTCAGTGAAACCTAAAGAAGTAGTGCCTAGATGCTTTGGTGAATGTCTAAGAAACCTTTATTATTACCAATTAAAATGAAGTCCCGACACTTCCAAAATATTTCCTAAGCAATGCAAAGTCATCGTAATTGTTAAGCAACGTGCAGCTCAGACACTAGTAGGACTGGTGGCCGATAGTGGCATTTCTACCTGAACTTTTCTATGCTTCGATGGACAGGTTAAAAACCGCAGGACACTGCTGCTATTGAGATATTGATAAAGCCATTTCATAATAAAGACTCATCAAATTGGACCCCAAACATTATCAAATCCAACCAGCAACAGTTAATTACCGGATTGATGCGATAACAACTGAAAGTTCTAATAACTCATCACAAATGCGTACTAACCACAAATTATCTTCGCACATTATTCATTGACATTCAATGGACATGGATTACAAAACTAAGCTATGATTTACGGCCAGTGACAGTTTCACATTGCGTTCATTTACCAGATTTGTTGACAACGCGTGATGTGTAGTTAATTATGTGATAACATTGACTTCGAACTATGTTATTGTGTTGACATTATGTACTTGTCAATGTTGTTCATTCTACTATTGTTGTAAACTAGACTTCTGCATCAGTGGATGAATACATCAGAATAGATCAGTGGATTTATTGATGTCAGTGTCGTGTTTACTTTTCTCGGGTGACATGGTGACGGTTTTTAAGTGGTTTTAAAAGGAATGCCTTTGCTATTTGCTGTCACTGTACCCTTGCTTGCGCATTGTCCAATGCCTTACGCACTGTCCGTCTATGACAATAGAGTTTAGTTACATAATGATAGTAATAATACGATTCTTCACTAGGGGTTACCTAAACGCCATATTGAGTGCCAATGAGGGTTTTCTGAAATGTCACCCACTAGGCGGCAGCACTGAGACGTGACGTCCGGAAATCTGTCAAAAGTGTCATTTTCGTGAAAGCCCTCATTTACCGAAAATCAAATGATCGAACACTATTCTTCGAAAAGTCAAAGATTTGACGTTCAATATATATTGAATAGTGTCATTTGATTTTCTTAGACAGGCTCAGGTAACCCTATAACATAATAATTCGATTTTCAAAATTCTTATCATTAATTATTAGTCTATATCTCCATAAGTAACATAACCTTGCTAGATAAAACTCCATCCAAGTTAACAGTCCAAACCTTACTATAGCACCAGTGAAGTTGGGTTTGAAGTCTATTTTTGGAGTGAAATAACTTCGAACCAACACACATTACCAGAATACCCGGATGGCCAAGTTTGGGGTTCATAGTTTGAGGACGTTTTGTTGAACAATTCTTAGAGGACTTGGCTCATAGCTAGTAGCATAGTACAGTAAATGCACCCCAGTGAAACAATAGACATGGGTTTAAATTAAGATTACAAGTTTAATTTAACTTGTCCTACTAAATTATAAATGCGAAAGCTTGTGAGGATGGATGTATGTGTGTATATTTGTGACTCTTTCACCCAAAAACTACTAAACGGATTTGGACGAAACTTTACAGTTAGGTATATAGATTATACATCTGTTTAACACATGGGATACATTTTATCCCTTATTTCTTGCTGGAATGGGTACAACGCGGGTAACACCGCGGGGCGCGGCTAGTAACATATAACGGAGCTAATTTTCATCCCTAAATTACGAAGAGAACAGGCACAGCGCGGGTAAAACAGTAGGGCACTGCTAGTAGATAATATGAGCAGAATTATTCACAATTGAAAGTTTTTAGTTTTAAAGTTAAAAGAAGTTTTAGGTTCGAAAAAAGGGCGTTCATATAAAGCAATCGAAAAAAATATACATTTGGCCTTCCTACTGTAATATTTACATCAACGATTGTCGTTAACATCCATTATTCATATGAAACTACTACATAGCTGGTTCAAATCCTGTCCAGATTAATTAACACGCCGAATTAAACAAAATTGGATGCGTCCAGATTACCAATTTTCGTTAAATGGGTATTAAGGCAATTAGATAATAGGTTTAAAACTTAACAGGCTATTATTTTACTTCTAATAAGTTTATTAAGCAGCCAGGTACTTAAATATTGTTATTATAAATCTAATGTAAAGTGCAAACCTGAAACCCACTTCTGAGCAAAGGTCCCTCCCTAAATAATAATTAATTTTTATTTCCTCATTTTCTTACAATAATTTAAATTTCTAGATTTTTATTTTTTAATACTAACATAACACTTGTTTAGATTTGTTTACATGTGATCTCATTTGTTAATTAAAATATAACCCTCCATGTAAAATTATTTGTGTAAAACCTTGTTGAAAATGGGGCAGACTGAAAACCAGTGCTGTGGGGTGTAACAACCCCATAGCGTACACTGAGTCTGTCCTCTACATCACCGCCACTGTACTTAGTTTTAATTACATATATTTTAGTATTTAGTTCATAGTATATAAGTATTGCTTCTTTTTATGTTGTATTTTATGTGGTGTAGAAATAAATGGTTTAAATGGTTTAAATGGTTTAATTTTACTGATGATATCAGTGCTTTAATATTAGAGAAGAGGTTGACGGGTCTTGTCTGGTTAATGTTTAACAGCTCTTGACAGATAATTAAAGATTTGGGGGACGCATTTAACTAAAATAATAATAATAGGGATGTAACTAACGGATACTATAACAAATAAATAGGTATAAATACTTTTTATGAATATATAATTGACACCCAGACGTTGTTGCCAACAACTATATCTGCACATATTGTTGACTGGGCGGGAATCGAACCCGCAACCCCCACACAGTAAGCGCTTTCACCAACCAATACGCCAACAGGCTTTACTGACCCACTTCTCGGTAACGAGCTCATTCAATTTTTCCCTGTTCTGTCCCGAAACCCATTTCCTATTAAACTCCCTTTACCTAAATACAAACACAAAAACAAAATAAAATTCATCAAAACCAAAAATAATAAAACAACTCCGTATAGGGAATAGTTCTCAGAAAAATGTTCCAATATTTAGGGGTCGCTGTATTTCTGGAAATCCCTTGAATTCTGTATGGGTTCGGTCAGTGTTATGAGCCAGCATATCCTATACAAAATGGAGTATGTTTTACTACTGTGACACCTGTTCCAAATAAAAACTTAGCCATAAATACCTCTATCTTAGAACAGATTGTTCGAGTTTTTTGAGAAAATGTGTTTGGAACCTGTTCCAGTGTGCGTGTGTTCCATTCTTAAGTAATCTAAGGGTCAACATTGCCTTAAGCGCACACTACGAGCGCACGCGACGGTCCACTTTTGTATGAAGCCACACGCGGCGTGCTCACGCGGCGTGCGCACGCCGCGGGCGCCCGCGACCGTTCACTTTTGTATGGAACCGGGGCGTGCGCACGGTTAACGCAGTGTCGGCCCTAATACCAAAAGTTCGATTAAACCGAAAAATCGGGTATATCTGAACGGTATCGCTAGTCAAAGCTGAACTTTTAGATATTTTAGAAGCTCTAATTAAAGTCTTGTTTGACTTTTTAAACAAAAGAATGGCTCTCTGTCTGTGTATTCATCAGCAATCTATTCTGCTTAGTTTGTGCTGGTATATATGTATTTCGCTTTGTATTTGAGTCAACAAGTAGTGTTTCTGTTACAAATTCTAGTTAAATTTTATTTTTTGTTTGAACGTTAACTAGAAAAGTTTTGACTATGTAACTAGAAACATGCTGGTTTTGTTCCGTTTCATTTTGTAAGTTTAACGGGCTGTGGATCTGTGAATTTGCGCTGAGCTTGTAAAAATAAGTTTATATTAAGTTAGGGCACGTTCACACTCGTCAGTTGTTGGATTTGGATTCCAAACGGGCTTATATAAGAGGCCTTAGTCCAACAGTGAGACATTAAAGGCTTACTTTACTATAATTAATGCCTCGGTGGTCTATTAGCATGTGCATTCGCCTGATACGACTCGTCCCTGGTTCAATTCCCACGTCGACCGGAAACATGTTTCCTACTTTTCAAACACTGACTTCGAGATCTCCAACCCGCAGTAGGTGCCTGATCATCGTCACCGTACTGATATCTTCGGTGAGATGAGAGGCCTTTACCCAGCAGGGCTACATTACAGGCTAATACTGTTACTTTACGTAAAGTATTTGTTGTAAGTCCGACAAGTATGAATTGCTTCATACAAAATGTTCTATCCCTGGGGCATCTAATTAATCCGGGTCTGACAGCCATAAGTGGTAACAGGCTGACAGCTTGTTCATTACCCTATTTGTTGACTTGTTAATATTAGTCTGTATTAATGGTAACCTATCAATTACGGGTTTTTCAAATTAGCTTTTTCAATCGTCCTGCTACGTGCATTTAATAGGAAAAACAAAACAACAACCGGGCGCGCGGACGATTGCACACTACTGCGGTGCGTAGCCGGATTAAAATGAAGGAGCCCTTAAATGTAAAATTACACTCTCTTTATCTAATCAATTTAGTTAGAAAGTTAACTTGACCATTCCAAAGACAAGGTTAAATATATTCAAAATCCAACTTACTCGTGTTAATTAATAATTAATGCAAAAATAACAATTACACGAAAATAATCTGAAACATTTCTATTACTCGTGCGTTATTTCCATAAACAAGTAAATAAGTGAAACACACGCACTCTGAAACTCTCTTGTCATCTTGATGATTTACGAGTATTAGTTTGTGGTATGTACGAGTCTGTACTTCTAATATAGAGCATGTTTTTTTTCATATTATATCCGGTTCAATTTCCGAACGCAACAATAGCAAAGCTTATATTTATTCTCATATTGAAATGTATGTATACAATTAAATATTATTGTCTTACTATCCGAAAAAAATCTGTTTGCGGTACTCATATTGCATAGCTGTTAGACACCCTGTATAATATACAAGTTAATTCAAAAAACGCACTTTTAAATAACACAAACCCAAACACAAAATTCTACAAAATAATAAGACATCATTAATTAATTGAACAGAACTTTATTTATTATTAAAGAACGTGCAGCTCGATCCCTACTTGGATGGGTGGTCTATAGTGGCATTTCTATCTGAGTACTACAGTGCTTTGGAGGTCACGGTAAATGGTCGGTCCCGGTCGTTTAATCGTCAGCCCGTGTCCTTGATGCGATCTAAAAACTCCAACACCAGGGTTCACCACCGACCTAAACGAACTTGCTACTTTTCAGTTCGAAATCATTCGACCTTGCGCATCCCTTGCACTTTCAATCTCAAACTATTCTAAGTTATTTTCATCTATATATATAAAAATGAAACCCGTTATCGTTGGTCGTGGCATCACGCGTGAATGGCTGGACCGATTTCACTAATTCTTTTTTTGTTGTATTTGTTATTATTAGGAGAAAATTCTTACGGAAAAATAATTAAGAAAATCTCTCAGAAATATTGAAAAATATACATTTAATTTTGCATATTTAAAAAAACACGCGTAACGAATGTCAATGTCATTCACAGCCATAGACTATATTGAAAGAGCATTGTTTGTTCGGAAAGTAGTGCATCATTGCTACGCTAAGGCGGTACGAAGTTCGCCGGGTCAGCTAGTATTTAAATAAATTCAAACAGACAATAAAACACATAACTTTCACTCAACAACTAGCTCGAATCTTAATTCAACAAAACTAATATAAAATTCGCGTAATTAATTTATAAAGTTTCGCGCATGGACATTGCTTCGGAAGCTTGAGCTGCGAGCGCGAGCTTTCAGTCTTACCGAGCCGCCCAAGAGGCAGGGCGCCGCCCAACGCTCCCGCCCAAAGCTCGACGTACGTAAAAACTGACTGTGAAGTTACTGTGTGTGAACAGTGTTTGTTTTTGTGCTTTTACTTAGACTTTGTGGTATGTATTATTATTTAAATATATAGATAAAGTAAGTGATTATTATTTTAAGTGAGTTTGGACCCTAATTTTGGTTCATATTTTTTACGTAATTCATAATAGACTTGATATGGGTATTTAAGTCTAACTTATCATTAGTTATTTGAAAAGAAAAAACCTAGTATTGTTTTTATTTAATTAGTAACGTAACAGGTATTATAATTTTTAAATTTATTTTTTATTAATAGGTAAGTTTTATGGAAATTCAATTATTATTTTTCCTGTTTAATTTTAATTTTAATATCATTGAACTTTATATTACTTTCAATTCATTAAAAAGTAATATAACCCGCGCCGTTAAAATTAAGAATATTAAAGTAACGGATTGCAATTTCCCGCGCAAAGCAAAGGCCTCCTTTCATTACCGTTATAATAACCACTGTTGAGATAAGCTAGTTAACTCGTAATTACTTTAGAATGGTGCCTTAGGGCCGCCGTACGCGGGCCGCAAACTGCTCGGGCAGTTAGAGAACGATTATAACCATATTCGGAGCGCTAGACCCATATGGTTGGTCCGAATGACTAGCCATATCTTAAATCCGTAAATTATATTGTAATGACGCCCTAAAATAAAGTTATATACTAATTACATTTCTGTAGCGCTCGTGGTGAAACTCGACTACGCGACGTTCGTTCATTGCGATTGTTAAGCAACTTGCAGTTCGGCTTGGTGGCTGATAGTGGCTTTTATGAGAGCTACCGAGCTTCAGACGTCAAGCAGTAGATCCAGGTTGTTTCATCGTCAGGCTATCACACACTGGAGACACTGGAGTCGGCCACTAACCTGTTCGAAATGAATGACTTCCATTTCTCTATATCATGGGGTCAATCACTGGTTGACTGTAAATCATTGTACAGCCGTCGTAACCTCTCCCCCCTAATCACAATAAAGGGTATTCCATATAACCACTTGTTATCGCTCAAGGACAAATGAGTGATACCTATAAAATGCCCATAAAAATGATCCCAATCTTACTAAGATTACTTTCATGTAATTCGACTCGACGATAGACATTCTAATAAATTACATGATTATCGTAACTCTAGTTTGTGGGTATTAGGAAGAACTGGTTTATGATACTGACTTATATGAAAACAGTATTAAGAACATTTTAGCTATCAAATGCTGTCTCACTTTCTGACGTACGTAATTTTCCGAAGAGCAAAAGAGACAAAACACAGTGTGTTTTCGTATATTAATAAGGCCCTAGTAGCTTATTAGTGAAGTCTAGTCTCTCGTGAAGAGGATTTATAGGGAGTAGCTATATTATTTATTTTCCGAGTTGTTAACTATTCTATGCTAACGTCGTAAACCTGACAACGCATCTCCTTTTGCTATCGAAATTTACCCCTGATAGTCACGTGATCATACTCATTCTGACCGTTCATTCCACGCGATACCTCCCAGAACAAAAAGACCGATGGTGTTGCGTGAAATCACAATTTCGTGGATGAAAAGATTTCGATGCATTTTTCTGTTCCCTCGGTAAATTTGGTAAAAATAAGACCAGCCGTTTTTGCGCAGGGCGCAAATTTTTTAAATTTTACTTCTGACTCTCTTACATTATAATGGGTGCCCCCTTGAATATTTATTTTATTTTATTTTTTCTTATAGCGGCATTATTAGAAATACATCATCTGTGAAAATTTCAACTGTCTAATAGCTATCACCGTTCTTCAGATACAGCCTGGTGACAGACGGACGGACAGACAGACGGACAGCGAAGTCTAGGTAATAGGGTCCTGTTTGTACCCTTTGGGTACGGAAACCTAAAAATGTCTGTCAAAATATGTATAGGTGACACTGGTGTCATTTATAAATCAATGGCAATCTTAATTGTCGTTACTAACGCGTAATAAATATACTTAATGATTATTACTCTATAAAACAGATAGACGAATTTGAATAAAGGCCGTTATGTTAACAGTACCCGAGACCAGTGGTTATCACTTTACATTATTATTAGTAGTCTATCTTTTGAAATATGGCTCGGTTTTAAATTACCAACACATTCACTGAACGGTTATAAGGTTTTTCATCCCGAAGTGCCCGCGGGAACGGGGATAACGCGGGTAAAACTCGGGCGCTGCTGGTTTATACTAATACAAACAAACGTTTGGATCCCTATTTTATCCCTTTAGAGATCGAATTTTCAAAAATCCTAGCTTTGTGTGCACATACGTCACTTGAAGAACCTTCCTTGCTAAATTTCATGTTTCTAGATGTAGCGGTTGAGGCTGTGCGTTGATTATCAGTCAGTCAGGACTTTGAATTTTATATTTATAGATAGATTACAAACAGGTAATTTTCTTAATTTTGTATGTTTGGGCTAATCTCGGGAATTACCAGTCCGATTTGAATAATTATTATTTTAATGGATAGCCACATTCAATAGAAAGGTTATGAAGCTATTTTTCATCCCTAATGTCTCATGGGGACGAGCACAACGTGGGTAAAACCGCGTTGCGCTGCTAGTATTATAATGAAGAGAAGTTGCTTTACCGTTTCTCCTACTTATTTCCTTTATATTCTACTACACTCGTTATATTGTTACACTATACCGCCATCTTTTCTACTAAAAACTTTAACAACTCTCCTGCCCTTTGCTAAGGACCCTTAAAATCACAATACGCCTCTGATTTACGACAGGAACGAATAGAGACATCACATTTACAATATTATAAGAATACCGGCTTACCCGACCGGTACAAAAGATGGGGAAAATATTGTAAGTCTTACTTTAAGGTTACCGGCATTTGTCCTATTCAATTCCAAGTGCGTTCCGTTTTCAATGGTCACTACACTATAGTATACCTTTTCTCTTCAGAATGAAGTAGAAATAATGTTATAGTAAAATGACTCTTACGGCCACACTCAGAGATGTTAATGAAATCGATAATTCAATATATAATGTTATTTCATGTGTTTTTAGCTTGTTTGGTAAAAATCGATCCAGTTGATTTTGCGTAGAGGTATTTAAAATTTAAACAAATAATAGGTACGTACGTCATATGTTTTCTATACGATGTCCAATCCATCCATAACGATACATACATCACTAGTTCTTTGCCACGTTTTGTTATTGAATAAAAACTGAAAATAAGCAAGACCTCAGAAATTTTATAGAACGTATTATAGAACCTTGTCATATCTAACCTTCTTCAATTACGAATTAAGAAATCAACGTAAATATTGAACTGACAATTTGACAAAGTACCAAACCGCTAATCAATTATTTCGACAGTACGAAAAGATTGGTTCCGTGTGACGGGAGGAAATCACGATATGAGACCTAAAACTAGGGCTTACCGACTAGCAAAAATCTTGAATAAGATAAATAGATCCAGCTTCTTGCTTCTACCAATCACACGCCGTATCGGAGCCACAGACGTTGGAAACATTGATAGATAGTCTATCATTTCTTATTTAATTTGATTCTACTGTTATGGATTGCAATTGTTTTTGATATTGTAAGGGTAGCTGGCGTTTCTGTTGATATAAACAAGCAGCGCCCAGCGGTTTTACCCTCGTTATACTGATGATTTTGAGGGATTTTCGGGATAATAAGTGTCACCAAACAGACAAAAGTAAAAAAAACAGTTTTGGCGCTTAAACGTACCAACCCATTAGGAAGAACAACAGCAGAGATCAGAGAGAAGTAATCAATGAATTTAGTTAGGATCCAATCTATCTCCATCATAAGATATCTCGATAATAAGTAGTCAAAGGATTTTCTAAAGTAAACCTCTATCTGTAAAATTAAGTTTCAACAAAACCAGCAACCAGGGAAAGCATGACAGACAGAAAGAGACTAAAATGTTACTTTATCTATTCGGCTTTAAGGGAATCAAACTTAAACCCTCAACTAATCGTTGCCGCTAATCACTGTACCAACGGGCTGGCAAATCTATCTGTCGTTGCTCTATAAGAATAAACCGATTTTCATCTTAATTATTTTTGTTTGATAGGTGCCTACAATAAAGACTGTTCTTAGCTATATAAAAGCGGTCAAGGGTTTTGAAATAATCTTCCAATTTTTAATTTATTGCTTCACGGTTCCGGTAAAAGTCACAAGTTACAAAGTTTAACAAATTGAAGATGTAATGTACAATAACAAAATTATTTTCAAGGAACGTCATCAAAAAACGCAAAATATTTTGTTTGATCATTAGATCGTAATCACTCACGCAACATACGTACTACCTTGAATATTTAATACATAAGTAAAGCCCTGCCTAAGACTTCTCAAATTCAATATCTTGGAAGTTCTTATTTGATATTTAAATTGGTACTTTGAGTCCGATTTTGTAACTGGAATTTGGTAAATTTTTAAATATTTCTTTTCATCTCGTGCCAAAGGTTTTAAGTTTCATTCGGTGCTTGGGGATAAAAATTGAGCACTATGGTGTGAGCTTTTAGGTGTACCTAAGTAGCGCTAGGCGTAGTTTGACTAAACGGTATTGACTCCTCACGATTACTGAACAACTTACAACTCAGTAGTTACTTGACTGGCTTATAGTGGCATTTGTATCTGTCCACTAACGTGCTTCAGAGGTACATTAAATTTATTAGTACTATTGTTTTCAAGCATTAGACCATATTGGAGGCCACTAGAGAATGTTGAACTTCTACTTAAACTACCTCAGTGTCACTATCAATACCAATACGTACAGAGACGTCAAATGCTTGCTTAATAATGATTTAATGACTGATTTTGATATGAAATGTATGAAAAATTATGCCAATTAGTGAAATGTCATTAATGGATCTTTGAGTGCGCCAGTAAACTAAATAATTCACATTTTATAGTAACTTAAAAAAAACTATAAAATTAAATTATAAGACTTCAAAAAATGCACAGGTAACTAATTTGAATTTTGACTTCTTAATACCGTCACATTTGAGTACCCAATAATTGAACGAGCCAATGCAAAGCAAAAGCAGCTTACTACTGAAAATAATTAAGCTATTACGAGCTGAACTAGCTCGATGGAAGCTCGCTAATGAACCCCAGCAGTTATCTTTGATTCACACCGTCTAGATTCGCTCTCTCATCTTAGGTCCATTTGTTTTCATCTTGTTAATTAGATTCCATAGTCGGTACTGCTCGGGTCAAATGTTGGAATAATTGGTCATAAATAATAGAACTCAAAGTCAGACGTTCTCGATTAGACCGTGACCACAGATTACTAAATAGTACTACGTACCGTGACTGTCCAAATTGAAGTTAGACGGTATTTGAAAACATATCTCGTGGACAAAATCACACACGATTAGTTTAACCAGCTCCAAGCTTGTATTATGGAATCTAACTGATACAATTTTTGACGTATACAAATATAGTATATATACAAATACTTAATATGAATATATAATTGACACCCGCAAATATTGTTCACGACATTGTCTGCATATATTGTTGACTCTGCGCGGGAATCGAACCCGCAACCTCCTAAGCGCTCTCAAATGCCACTGTGACAACAACAGGCTTGCCGACGTAAGTCTTTTTTTAATATATATTTTCGAATCTAATAACACGGCCATTTACTTTCCAAATGTTTTGCACAAGCACAATTTTAAACAATATTGATGTCAGCGTCTTAAGGCACGAATCTCCTACATGTCAAAAATCGTAAATGTGTTGTTGAAACTTCTGTCCAAAAGCGATTTCCACCTAATAGCGGTCGCTGTACTACGACCGTACCTATATCAAAATATGTCTAGACTCATAAAACACCTCCAATTTTCGATAATACGTTTTGTTACCTAACTTACCCTTAATAGCCGCGTTGACATTATTACAGAAGCATTGGAAATGATCTAAAGTCTAACGGTCTTATCAATAAAATGTTATCGCGAGTATAAAGGATCCTTGGTATTATTTTCATTTCAGTCCGTACATATTGACTATACGTTGTATAGGATTTGATAATATCTATACTAATAAAGTTGTAGAGTTTGATTTTTTGTTTGTTTGAACGCAGTTGCAGAACGCAGAACCTTTAGAACTACAGTCCAATTTAAATAATTCTTTTAGTAATAGATTTTATATACAGCCACATTGAAGAGGCAGGTTGCCTATTTTTATCTTGAAATTCTCATTCGTATTTCAGCAGTGGTTTTTTTTATATACTCCATGTTGAACCTATAATCGTGTCACAGCTAGGTTACATACATAAAAATTACAATTTGACAATTTTATAAAAAAGTAAATTTAGATAAAATTTTAATATACATGACGTGACGTAAAACTTACATAATATCGTGTCTCTTATTACAAAATTGTCATATTATATTTTTACTTAACAACGACAAAGATTACTGAATAAAAATAAGTATACCTGAACAAATTCACTCACGGTTAATTAGACCCAAACTAAGCTCTTAGCTACCGTACATCACTCATACAATTAATTCCCACTTAACATTTCAACACGAACCATAACCATAACCAATGGTTACAAAACATCCCAACCAGTCATTTAAATACGTTCACAATTATAATGACAAAATCAATACCCTTTCAAGTAATAATATTTCATAACCAAGACAATAGGGTAGTATTAGGCGGGCGATCAATCAAATTGCTCGTGAATATTGGGTACAATCCGGGTAATATTTTACCCGCCGAGGGTAAGCGGGTAATTTATGTCAGGTCCTTTAATATGTGGGTATGGTTATGTATCATTTTAGGATTTCTGAAGAGATTCTTTTTTTATTGTAAGTGCGATTGTTTTGGTCTGATTGATCCTGGATTTTGGTAAAGGTAATATCAATTAGGTTAAATCATGGCATCCCTTTGCAAATTGCGAATCCTGTTACGAAGTCGTTACTCTTTATCTTATTTCTATTGAAGTAAAGATAAAATCTACTAATGTGTTCGGGTAATCATTCTGTAATCAAACTATAGAGCATCATTAACTTAATACGTAATCTTGTAATCGGTACTTCTTTTGTTTGACTATAATAGGTTTTAAAATGATTATTATTTATATCAACTATTATTTTCGCGAGCGATGTTAGACTCATGATGCTATTACCGACTCTGTGCACCCCCGGGTAAAACGCGCTTTATACCTGTTGTTAAAAAAAACCTATAAATATTCTCTTGAATGTACTCGTAGCTATACCATACAAAAAGAACTATCAATTGGACTGGCAGTTGATGTAATAAACAAAAAAACTCTTCCCGTCTTATTAAAAAACACTCTGTAACTAAACCACTCTAATGTAACTAATGTGTGTTGTCTCTTTTGCTCTTCGGAAAATTGCGTTTGCCAGAAAGTGACAAACCATTTATTAATATGGCCCTTCAACTTAATTATATTATTTAGTGATTATATTGTTGTAGTGTCTAATAAATAAATAAATATTAGCACAGATATCTTAAAGGAATTTAACTATGGACATAAAATCCGCTTTCTAATAAGCATAAAGTTCGGCCTATCGAGGCGTCACAAATACTAAGATTTGTTTGTGCCAACTAGATTTCCTCACAACTGTTTATTTGTTTACGGTCACATTTTATCGCTGTTTTACTATTCGTGTTCACGGTCTCAATGCATTGATTTATTCATTGTATTTGAGTCATTTTACTTAGAACTTTGCTGGTGGGACGTATAGTTACCGTTCAAGGTACTGAAGTCACTATTGTTAGCTTTAGCAATTTAATGTCAATTTTAACCTTTATACTATCGACCAGGTGCTTGTTAGCAATCTAAATGAGACTCACGAACCAAGTCTCCCGGGTTTCCCTGTCCAAGTTTCTCGCTAATCTAAACAAAATGAAATCATTCATAAATTCTTATCTAGATCAATGAAATAAAAAATTAATTTCGTCATAAATAGCTTAGATTGTATCAAAGTACGTAATTTTCGCAAGTTACCCAAGTAATCATTTAAAATTATCATTTTATCAAACACTAGCAGCGCCCCGCGGTTTTACCCGCGTTGTGTCCATTCCTGTGGGAATTTCGGGATGAAAAATAGCCTATGTTACTCGTGGATAATGAAGCTTTCGAATGGTGAAAAATTTTTTAAAAACGGTCCAGTAGTTTTTGAGCTTATTCATTACAAACAAATAAACAAAGTTTTCCTCTTTATAATATTAGTGTAGATTATACAAATCAGTTCATAAGTTTAGACATGAAGGCGTTATAAATATACCGGCCAGTCACTTCGCCTTCATTTAAACGCTCCACACACATAATGCGGTTGCGGTTCGCGTGACGTTGTATTTGTATCAATGGCGTCACTTCGACCCGCAGCGGGCCCGCACCCGCATCCGTACTATGTATGTCTTGCACTTTAAACAAAATGTAAAATTCCCATATTAATAATGGGTTATAAAAGTAGCCAAAAACAACCTCATCATTTTTTTTTTAAAAGACAAAAGAGAATGTAAAGAAAAGAAGAAGCGGGAATTTAGGTATTCAATATACCTTTAAAACTAGGTCATAGATGGTAACAAATGTGAAATCACAGCGCATAGTTGTATAAAGTTCGGTAGTTCCCGTGGTTCATTATTAGTTGTAGGAAGACGCTTCATTACAAACCATTCATAGGACTTCGTGATCCAAAGGCTTCTATTGATATTATTAAGACGCGTATAAAACCCTGCTGTTGGGAGAAATCAAGAATCAAGTCTATAATCCTTACACACCAGAGTTGATCTCATACTTGATCAATACTCACTGAAACTTACTTACTTACTTTTCTTCAAAAGCACCCTCATATTTATTCTGTAGGCACTTAAACTAATTTGTTCGTCCACTTGACCAAGCCCCAAGGGAAAGCTTTCATTTAATTTCCAATACAAATTTTATATCAGCCAGTTGATGCAAATAAGGGTTAAAAAAGAGGTTAAAAGGGGATGAATTCGCTGAAAATCAAATTTGCCGACAGCTGTTATGGAAAGCAAATAAATCTAGGCGGTCAAGTTGAATTACTATTGTATTTTTTATTAACAATTATTTTTAGGGTTGCCTGCTCGTTGATATGTAAAATCACACATCGCACTTTTATAAATCTTGAATATATTTTGTAAGCAAAAAACTTACCTAAAAATTTGAATATCATATTGAAACTTATTTTGACAAAAAAAAACAACTTTCGAAACATTGATAAAACAACGCTTATTGCTTTTACATGTAATCGTATTCGAAAATTGTATGATTCCACAATGTTTGTATTTATCATTACAGTTTCGCAAAAAATAACAATACACCCGCATCTACTCGTAATGTAGAATTTAAAGTTGTTAGTACGAGTTAATATCAAACAAAAGAAATAAAACACTATGCCCATGCCTCAACAAACCGAAACAATGCAAACATATTCAGACTTTCTTCAAAAGCGGTATCAAAAGGTTACAAAACAAAATAATAAACCATTTTCCATCCGCTTGCGTTTAAATGTAAATGTTTTATCGCAGTCTAAAGCATAAATAATGGTAAATATTATTTATACTCCTTCTTTGCATTACGAGATAAATTGAACTGGACACGTTGTACAAAGAAGATGCACTGTCCACGCAGGGGCGTAGTGAGGATAAGTGCAAGAGGGGGTGAGGGCAAAATTAAATGCAAAAAAAAAGTTAATGTATTGGATCTCCTTTGTGATCTGTAAATCACTTACGCCTTACGCAGACACCGTGTAATGCTTCCTTATTAGAGATTTAATCAGCGTATTTGACCAGTAATGTATGAAAAATTACGTAACTTAGTTAATGTCGATTTAATAGACGTCTCTAAGAGCGGCAGTTATTCCTAGATTTGAGACCATCTAACTGGAATTATCTACAGTGACGTTCAATATGATCCCAATATGATAAAATTATTGATTTCTCTCCGAAGTTTTAATAAGAAGAAAAATATAATATTTGTTACAATTCTGAGTTAAGTAGTTCTTAGAATCCATGTAACAGATGGAAAAATAACCAGTGAATCTAAGCGGAAAAAATATTCAATGTTATTTTACGTACTTTGATAACGAGTGGAACGATATTATATTACTTACCAAGTTATCCCTGTGTCCTTCCACCTGTTAACTAAATGTTAAACAAGCCCATCAAACATCGGTAACTTGGTGAAAATAAACTAACAACATTACCTTACATCCTAAACAAACTTCACAAAAGCTCATAATAACGTTAAAGGGTTAACTTGAAAGCTACGCAGTGGATAAATAAAACTCTTAAATTTTAATAACATGGATTTTCCATTTATTGTATTGTCATCTCTTAATATGCTAATGTTATTGAAGGGGCTCTTTCGAATAAGGGTTGATTTACATTGACGGTGGAAACTCATCGGAATCCGTTAAATATTTGAAATCTTTTTTGTTGGTAGCGCTCGTGGCTTAGTTTGACTAAGCGATGTTAGCTCTATGCGATTATTAAGCAACGTGCAGTGCAGACAATTAAGCAATTGGAAAACCCAAGTAGGTACTGAACCTACTTGGGTTTTCCAATCGATAGACCATGTTAGAGGCTTTTAGGTGGGCTAGAAAGCTCCTAACACCAGGATTAGCCTCACGAATTTACTTTAAATTTTATTAGTTATTATTGACCTGCCTTTGGCCATAGGTTCAAGTTATATCATGACATTGTTCTGGCAGGTAGACATACTCTCATACATAATTAATGGGATTTCCTAATTTGGCATATGGCATTGTTATTCGAAGGTTTTGAGGTTTAAAACCTTTGGCTACACAATATAAGTAGTTTATTGTCTATTACCGTAGTAATCCCCTATTTGAATGTCTTAACTGAAACTAGTGAATGCTCTAGCCCCTAGTACTAGGACCTCATTACCTCCCTGCTCTAAATAAAACAAAACAATGCCCGAACATTTACTTTCATCTCAATTCTCAGCAATTTATCTTCGTAATATATTCTTTTGAATATAACTTTATAGCAATGCACGTTACCTGCCAGAATGCATTTTAGTTTTATAAATTTAAAGAAAGCTCTAGAAAGCTATGTATCATACAAAGTTAACTTTATATTACCTTGTGCTTGGTTTCCAAGAATGGCTGTTGCCACACTAACTCGTAACAGCATCACGTTGAAGTTTGCGTGCGCTTACAACACATACAAATAATGTCAATACAAGCGATCACAGTGTCGTGCAGTGTTGTGCTTGGCCGCGCCGGCGAGTGTGTTATCGTCCTATAAAATTTCATAAAATATGGGGTAGAGAAACAATATAAAATGAAACTAAACAAGATATTGTCTAAAACATCTATTAAATATTTTCTTATACGTATATATTACCTCCTTATATTTCCTCTACAGGAACCGTGGTCACAGAAGACACAACACAGTTTTCTGTGACCACGGTTCCGGTTAAGGAGCCGAAACATTGGATTAAGTAAAGTAAAGTATGAGCCTGTAATGTCCCACTATTAGGCAAATGCCTCTCACCTCACTGAAGATATCAGTACAGTGAGGAGGATTAGGCGTAATCACCACGCTTGCCTAATGCGGGTTGGTGATCTCAAACTCGAGCCATGTTTGAAAAGTAGGAAACATGTTATTGCTCGACCCGGGAATTGCACCCGAGACCTCAGTCTTGGCAGGCAAGTGCACATACCACTAGACCACCGAGACGTTTGAAACATTGGATAAAAATATAAAATAGAAGCGAAGTGTATCCGATAACGTTGTTTCTATTCCAAATGCGTAGTGTTCGCTCAAACCATAAAAACAAGTATCTATAAAATATGTCAAAATTTTAATACAAGTATGATTTACGTTAAACACTCCAAAGCTTCTTACAACAGTTAACTCATTCACGTCTGACGTGGGTATTTAACGTGAGTAATATAAACGTTCTCACCAACGTTTCGGGAACATCTCTCATTAAATCCTAAATAATGATATACTTTACTGCGGTTTCAGTTAAAAACAGACATATTAATTATACCAGGCATTCCCAAACTTTGAGTCAGCCTTTGCCACAGCTTTTACAGTTAAATCTTTACTTTGATTGCTTGTCAAAAGTACAAATCGTGTGTTACTTTTCAGTGACAATATGACATTGATTGCGTTTTGGATAATAAGTCCGTATTATCTCTTTATAAAAAAAAAAACAGAATTTTAAAAAAAAATCAGTTGATCTTATAATTAATATTATTTTAAAAACGTTCTCAAAAGTTTTGACAAGCTCTGTCAATAAAATACTTGTATTTATTTAAAACATAAACTTTGATACATTTGAGAACCTTTGTAATTCAAAGTAGCGATTCCGTGGTAACAATGCGAATTCCCTGAACTATTCCAGCCGTAATTACTGAGGAATAATTAGTTTTTTGGGATGAATGTCTTGTAATTAAGAGAGTGCTAGAGCAGTTCTGTGACTCTATTAGACTTTATAGTAAAAAGGTAATGAAGGATAGAGATTTTCCTTTGTTTCACATAGGAAGCCTAAAAAGGAATTTAATGATTTTATTTAATTTCACATGGCTCCTTAGCACATCTGTGGTCTAGTGGCATATGCACTCGCCTGCCAAGACCGAGGTCCCAGTTTCAACTCCCAGGTCTGGCGAAAACTTGTTACCTGCTGTTCAAACATGGGTATGTGATCGTGGTGATTACGCCTAATCTTACGCATTGTACCGATAACTGACGTTTGCATTAAGAGAACGCAGAGGTGTGACAGGAACTTAATAATATTAATATGTGTTCGGAAGTGTGTCCCTATAATCCATCACATTAAACATCTCCGAAAAGCGTGGAGTCGGATCCCTTCGTTTGCCTCTCAAGAAGACCGAGCTTGTCCCTTCACTCTTAAAGAACAGGAGCAACCCTTTAATACATAAATAATATTTTACAGCTAAAGTCAACAAATCAAAATAATTCCATTAAAATGTATTGTCACGAATCAAATCATTTTCCTATTATATTGGATCAACAGAGGACTACTTTAAATTGCTAATTAGTCGAAGTATTTGCCTCTTGATTGTGCAGTGAGCGTTTACTTGGAAACGATCAACAAGTAATAAAGACGTTGAAGAATATTCGTCGAATTTTTAATCGATAGTCAATTTAACGTTTTTTAATTTGACTTTTGATTAAAAATTCCAAGAAAAATTACGGAGAGTCGCGACTGTTTTTAAAATATATGAACACAGAATTATAGAGATTTCATTAAATAGGCACTTGTCTAATTGACGTAATTTTTCATATCAAAAACACTCATTAAATCTCAGATTCACTCAGATTCACGCAATGATTAGTTTACGTTGATTTTTGACATGTAGGTAATGTATGAAAAATTACTCCAGTCAGTTCATTATTACTTTGTTATTTGCACGCAGTGAAATACTTGCACCCAGTTAATTATTAACGTATTAATACGGGTTTTTTTATCGGCATAGAAGGTTGTTTTAGTAAGTATTTTTAAGAAGTAATGTATGAAAAGTTACTCCAGTCAGTTAATTGTTTCTTTGTTATTTGCACGCAGTGAAATACTTGCACCTTTATTTCGTGGTTAATTGCCGTGTGAACGAAGTCTTAGGCAGTTAATTATTAACGTATTAATACGGGTTTTTTTATCGGCATAGAAGGTTGTTTTAGTAAGGAATTTTAGTAAGTAAAACACTTACTTTGATTTCCGGACGTATGTAAGTCAAAGTAAGTGTGTTTACTTACCAAAACAACTTTCTGAGCTACGAAACCCCTAGTAATCTATACTAATATTATAAAGCTGAAGAGTTTGTTTTGTTTGTTTGTTTGTTTGTTTGTTTGTTTGTTTAAACGCGCTAATCTCATGAACCGATTTGAATAATTCTTTTTGTAATGGATAACTACATTCAACGGGAAGGTTATAGGCTATTTTTTATCACGAAATTCCCACGGGAACGGGCACAGCGCGGGTAAAACCGCGGGGCGCCGCTAGTACGTTAATAATGTTTTAAAAATCGCGAAAATCGGAAAAAGGCAGCTTACTTTTTTTAAAAATCGCTAGTTGCAGTCGCCTTTACACGTTAATGTTTAAAGCATCGACAGTAAAAACTGTAAATAAACAATGTTGAAATTGATATCCCTTTTTGTAATACGTTGCTTTTAAATACTGAACATGGTTCACTTTAGATTTCAATACAGTATAATCCTAAAATTTAATTATTAACTCGAAAGTTCGTGAGTACGGATAGATATATGTTTGTTTCTCTTTCACGCAAAAAGTTAGAAACGGATTTTTATGACACTTTACAGTATTATAGTTTAAACATCAGAATATCACATGGGATATATTTTATCCCGAAATTCCCGCGGGAACGGGTACAACGCGGGTAACACCGCAGGGCGCTGCTAGTATTACATATTTTTATACTTAAGCATTATTCTCATAGCATGTTCAGTTAATAATGTCTTTGCGATCAGTCGTCAAGCTTTACGGAATTGTTTGAAAGTATTTTAATAAAAATGTTCGTCTTTATCGTTCCCCTTCTTGTTAGAAAAAGGTAAAGTTACTCGTATGCTTCTGAGATGGGACTTAATAATGTGTAATCTTCTTCAGATTGTTTAGTTTCATGTTATATATCATTTTCCTTCAGTGGCAAATTATTTTTTTCCCAGTAATTGTCCACTACAGGGCAAAGGTATCTTTGCTCATTCGCCCATTTATACTTACATATATAGTAAAGTTAAAGCTTTTTTTATTTGTTTGACCGCGCTAATCCCAGAAACTACCAATCTGATTTGAATAATAATTTTTAAATAGATAGCCACATTCAATGGGTAGGTTATAAGCTATTTCTATCCCGAAATACCCACGGGAACAGGCACAACGCAGGTAAAATAACATGACGATTAGTTGTAACCACTGTGGTTATTAGTCATAAGCCCGCTAAGCACATAATATGCTTACAGCGGGTTGGCGATTTTTTTGACCCTAGAAATTTTTGAAATTTTATTTTGTTAAAGCAAGTGCGAGCTTAGCAAATTTTTTACTAAAACCAAGTCAAACATGTTAACTCCATTTTCATGCAATCGAGAACTGTGTGCTTAGTGGGAGTTTTCCAAATAACTTTACAGTCGCGTAAGCGAAAAAACTCTGTGAGTCTGTTGTTTTTAAGTTGCCATGGTTATTTTTACGCGTTCACAGCGTCAACATTAAGGCCGACGCCGACGATGAACGAGAAACGAGTAGAACTAGAAACTATGTATAAACGAGTTGGCGATCAACAGGAAGTCAGTGTGTAGTTTCGATAGTATTGTAGCTGAATTATATAAAAGAGAGTGCGCAAGTGCGACGAGCGATTACTCGCGCAACTCGCCCGCAGTTGCTCAATCCTGTGCAAACCTACTTCTATCTACTTTCATTGTCGCACTGTAAAGAAATGATAATTCGAGCTAGCATCGTTGAACGAGTATCGCTGAGCGAGTTTATTTTTGAAGCTCCTCTCTCAGCGACAAAACTAAGTAGTAAAACGAGTCGATGCCGGCAGTGTGAACAGTCAGCGAGAAACTTTTAATATTTGCACCTCTTTCGTTTATACGGAATATGCATTTATTGTGCGTTTCTTGAGAGAGAAAATCGCCGAGAGTTACTCGTTTTCTCGCCGGCTGTGGGACCACTGCCTAACTCAGAAATATATGTAGCTAAAAAGCGCCCCTAGTGGTCACAATGCGAACTAAAATCTGCCATCGACTTAGTAAGCGCGTAAATGTACATTTCGCGAGTGTGAGTTGCAAGTTGACAGTTACGCTCACTGTGCGTAAAGTAAAGTTCTCACTTTGAATTTATTGGTGAGAGACGGGCGAACGGACGTAAAATGTAATTGTTTGTTTGTAACTATAGTGATTTATCAATACATAGTATAAATCAAAGTCGCTTTCCGCTGTCTGTCTGTCTGTCTGTCTGTCTCTATGTTTGCTTAGATCTTTAAAACAACGCAACGGATTTTGACGCGGTTTTTTTAAATAGATAGAGTGATTTAAGAGGAAGGTTTATATGTATATTGATTCCCGAAATTTCCACAGAAACGGGCACAACGCGGGTAAATAAACCTCGGGGTGCTTCTAGTAGTGTTATAAACAAACGATGTCATGGTCAGCATATTATTTTTTCGCTTGGAAGATGTTTACGACCGCAAGAGCTCAAGATGATCTTTGTTATAATGTCCAGTGTTCGTTCTACTGCTCGAGTTCCTAGTGATCCTCTGACGGAATTGACGGAAAACGATTTTTAAAAAAGATATCGCTTTACCAAAAATTCATAATATACGGTTGAATTGAGAAACCTCCTCCTTCTTTGAAGTCGGTTAAAAATGTCATAAGTAAGGAGCTATGGCAACCTACAAACAACAAACAATGTCAGTCAAGTGCGCGATGTCGATGTCATGGAATTAGTATGTACTACGTACAACTAGAAGGTAATTTTTTTAGACATCGACCATGGAATTAGTATGTACTACGTACAACTAGTACATACTAATTCCATGGTGGATGTCTAATAAAATAACCCGCATAAATGTTATATGTACTTTATACCTTATGAAAACACAGTCGATATGGTATATTCAATTTTGCCGGTTTATTGTTTGGACGCCACAGAGCTACCAATTTAGAAATAAAAATACTCACGGTTTACGGTGAAAAAACGTTATAAATGAGTATACTCGTACTCACAGTTATTCGATGCTCACTACGTACAGAGTTAAGAATGGGTTCCCAACCTTTTTTAGACCGGAGACCACTTTTTAATTATTGTTGTCATCAAGGACCTCCAGTAAATTTTTTTTCATTAATTAGCGATTTAATTTATTTGTATTTCACATTGAATGTGCGCGAGTCCGACTTGAGCATGAATTATTATTATCTTGGACCTCAAAGAAAATGTATTTTCGACTTCATTCAATCAAACATTTGAGCGAGCGCGGAACGCGATCGAAGTTTGTGCATGTTTTACTTGGCCCTTAAAGCCATTTTAAGTCCGACCTTACCTTTTTATACTTACAGAATGATAATTGAGTGACCAAATAATTTTTTTTTTCTTAGAAATAAGAATAGAAAAGTTTTCTATTCGATCGAATTTGTGAAATATTATTTCGTTCAGTATTTTATCAACGACTTTCCTTAAATTTTCATAAATTAATTTGAAAATGTTCGCGAATTATATTTCGACTTTTGGTGCGTCTGTGGACCACATTTTGTCTTCCGCGGACCATCAGTGGTTCACGGACCACCAGTGGTTCACGGACCACCAGTGGTTCACGGACCACTGGTTGGGAACCCATTTAAACGCAAACGTGAAGTTAAAGTAAAATAATTGGAAAACTCGCACTAAGCACACTGTATTAATGTAACCTTTATGCAAAATGTTCTGCTTTGAATAAAAGCTTGTGGTGAAAAAAGCAAATATAGCGCTTGAATATTTCCGCTGCGGAACTTTAAGCGCTTCACTGGATTACAAAGTAAGGTGACGTATGTGTTCGGTATATTGGAATGGATGTAATACCCCTTTGTACGCTGCGTGTGTGTTTCATAGGCTGAATTGGAAATATGTATGTCTAGTTTACAGTTAGAGGTTCTCTGTGGAATTATTGTTATACCTTGTACTTTAATACTCTTTCAAAGTTATCAGGCAAGAGAAGTGGTTTTAAGGTAAAGTAATAAAAAAGTATAAGCCGGTAAAGACCCACTTCTGGGCAAAGGCCTCTCATCTGACTGAAGATATCAGTACAGTAAAGAGGTTGAGGCGTATAGTAGGACAAGTTGAACTGAAAATCTTCTGCGCAAAATGGTTACTACCAAACATAGCTAAAAACGAACGCAAGTAAAAACACCGCATCGAAATCATTTCCACCGTTTTATAATTATAGTACCACAGGCAGATACACACACACATACACATCGACGTAAATATTGTAACTACACTACACTATAGACAAAACAGTTGTAGTAATATCAGAGTGCAAACTTTACGTACAGTACAGACAGTTTGTGAGAGTCCATAGTAGTAACCAAGAGAGTTTACATTCTAGTATCCGTAAATATTTATCAACATGTGCTTTGCTTAGCTTGTATGCAAACATTGCATCATATTGGCCAACGAACAACTTCGCTGAGTATACTAATTATTTCTGTGATTTGAAGCATTTTCGAAACTACCAGTACTAACAATAAACTTTTATCAAATTCACAGACCAGTACACATTGCCAAACAATATTGATTCCAAGTTCTATGGGAGCGGGTAATAACCACTCAAATAATGTTGTTCATTCATCTAGGGCCGTCTGTCGCGGTTCTACAATTTATTGACTCAATTAATTCAATCTTAGTTGAAGGCAACTCTTCTGTGTCCGTTACAATGGTCGGTCGGTCCCAATAACTTATCTTAAATAGCTATATTAGATAGATCAAGTTCGGCATTATTTCTTTACAAATTGTTTTAATACGTTATTTTAGCTGCCAATTATGTCTGAGATAGTATCAATAGGTTGCGGTTTTGGGATTGGACGTAAAGCGCAAGACACACATAAGCCTGCAGCGGGCCTGCAGTGGTCGAGTATGACACCTTTCATATAAATACAAGGAATACAACGTCATGCGACCTTCACCCGCACTATGTGTGTCTTGTGCTTGAGTTGAAACAGTAGTCAGTGGTTTACTTTATTTTACACGATCCTAACTATATCGTAAGGTACCGCCACCTTTTTTATAATCAATATTTAGTTCAATCTGTTATGTTTTCATATATAAAGTCCTAGGTTCAAGCTATCTTACGTTAGACTACCATAAATGTAATATAGCAATAGTTATATTCACTAATTACATTCAGTGCATAGCGCATAGCATAGTTGTGGTAAATTACTTATAATGTTATCACCACAGCACAGTAATGACATCTGCGGTCGCGTGGTATTGCTTCTTCAATTGTCCGCTTTGGAGTTGCAATGTCTATGTTGTTTTGGGGGTTCTCGTTTGACAATAAAAGCTGGGATATTAAACCGGTACTGTAGAGTAAGCTCGGTTAAGAATAAGGCACTGCAGTACGGTTAGTGCATTGTGTAGTATGTACACGCCAGTGACTCTTGATTATTATATTTAGGTTATGTTTGAACAGTCACTCGTAGCGCTCGTGGGGTAATTTGACTATGCGATGTTACTGTTTGCGATTGTTAAACAACTTGCCTTGCCTACTTGAGTGAGTGGCCGATAGTCGCATTCTATCTGAGCATTGCCGTGCCTTGGAGGGTACGTTAAATTATAATGTTTCACTCCCAACAATCGTAAATCGCCTAACATAAGAGTACCCATTGAATAAATAAATCCGGACAAATTCACTCACGGTTAATTACTACTAACTGATACTAATACATATATATACATACACAAATACTTTATAAGAATATATAAATGCCACCCAGACGTCGTCGCCAACTACGTCTGAACATATAGTTGACTCCGGGCGGGAATCGAACCCGCAACCCTCGACACAGTAAGCGCTCTCACTGCCACTGTAACAACGGGCTTGTCGAGAAAACCTCAAATCTATTGACTATTTCCTTTACACGTCGGTCTTTCGGTCACCGATTTACCTTAGTGTCACGCTTAAGGGTGCTTTCAAATTATGCGTTTCGTGTCGGACCGCTGCGGTGCCGAAGCGGTGCGTTTGTCGTATTGTGAACGTACGATCGTGTGTTTTCATACAAATCGAGCAATCAATACAGTAGAATCAGATAAAATCAGATCTAAAAGGACATAAAAACATACACACAAGTGATATTAAAGAGAACAGTTTCATCCTTTTGAGATACGTTACCCTAAATCTAAAGTGTACTTCAAGTGCCTAGGTTATAAAAATGATGTAAAGACCATACTTCACCACCAACCATTTCCTAAGAAAGAGTCCCCTATCCTGTCATTTGGGCACACAATATTACTGATAGCTCCCCGGGGTGGGCCCAACTTTACGAAAAACGTTTTTAATAGAGTCCAATTTGTCCCAAATGGGTCGGAAATGGAAAGAGGCTTACGAATTGTGTGGAAACTTAAAAAATGTATATTGTTATAGTTTTCTATAGTATGAGATAATAATATGTATTACTGTAATAAAAATGGCATTTTAATTTTTATTGTATACTAGCAACGCCCCGCTGATTACCCGCGTTGTGCCCGTTCCCGTGGGAATTTCGGGATTTTTTTTACTTTAAAACCTTCCTCTTGAATCACTCTACTTATTACAAAAAACCGCATCAAAATCTGTTGCGTAATTTTAAAGATTTAAGCATACAGACAAACAGACAAACAGAAGACAAACAGACGCGACTTTGTTTTATACTATGTAGTGATTTTTTTACCTTTCTTAATATTGTTGTTAGGTTTTTTTCCAGAAATGTATTTCTATTATGTGGTTAATATGTAGTTTATTATAAAAATAGTTCGTTCAATCACACAAAAAAAACAGTTGATTTACTTTATTATTAAAACATAAGTACGTTAAAATATTAGAAAGTTGATTGATTAGATTCGAAGCTAAAAGCTCTTTACACTATAAAAACTAAATGAGAGTTCAACAAATTGTAAAATATTTAATTTAACGTGTTAATCGTCCTTAGAGAAGGTGATACAAGTGTATTTCATCTAACACCACTTCGTTAGCGGAGTAACGAAATAATAAAATAACTAATGAAACTTTAATTAAAATATATTAGCTTTTTAGTAAAATTAATGTTCATTTTAACGACTAACTAGTGTTATATTAGATTCAAATTCAAATTTATTTATTAGCAAATAAATAAATTTAAATCTGAAGTTCATCACACCCTGTTAGGACACTGCAAAGTTAAAATTTACAAACTAAATATAGATTTCATTATAGTCATACTTGTTTCATTATTGGTTGTTAAAAGAACCAATATTCCCATTCGTGATACAAGGTAACGACACATAAATTAGGACACTGATATTACCGCTACACACAAAAGTGCGCGCAATAACCGTAATTTAACTCTTCCTATTCTTATGAAACGTAGCATAAAACACGATCATAACATTGTAACAAAAGAAAACAAGTAAAACGCCTCATCAAAATAAAAAAAGAACTTCAATATACTCTATCACATTTTTTACCCTAAAAATAGCATTTTTACCCCCAAAAGCAGATATTACCCTTCGTTTTACCCTGTATGTAACCTCGGGAAAACAAACGCACAAATCACGGAGATAGGTATCCTTGGTCTTCCATTAGCGAGGCTGTTGCGCGGAGATATGTTACCCAAGTACTGCGATATGACCTTTGTGCCTGTTCGCAGAAAAAGCAGGGATGAGTTGAAAGGGATGTTACAATGGAGTACTTTATATGAGAAGATTGTTTGTTGGCTTATGTGGCGATAGGAGTTACGGATAGAGATTTATGACTTATTTTATTTCATAATCTCCCGATTTTGGCATCAGTTCCAGTAGGTAGGAATAATTTTCATCACCATTTACAAATAATAGCGTCCCGCGGTTTTACAGCGTTTTATCCATTACCGCGGGATTTCGGAATAAAATATATACCATTAGTTACTCTAATATATATTCTACTAGCAGCGCCCCGCTGTTTTACCCGCGTTGTGCCCGTTCCCGTGGGAATTTCGGGATTTTTTTTACATAAAAACCTTCCTCTTGAATCACTCTACCTATTACAAAAAACCGCATCAAAATCCGTTGCGTAATTTTAAAGATTTAAGCATACAGACAGACAAACAGACAGACACGAAAAAGAGACGACTTTATTTTATACTTTGTAGTGATATTACTGCAAAATTTCATCTTAAATAATTGAGTTTTAGTTATTAATAGCTTGATCATTAATGAACTTGATACTATTATATACCAAAGACTGCAAAAGGTCACTGACCGGTCCCAAGTTACATCCAATTAACTTTGTGCTTCAATTCTCAAGTGACATTTCACTTCAAAAAGATTCAAGCATCGCACTTTACCAAAAGATACTCTTTGAATTGATTATCACTAAAATACCCACATATGGTTAATACCTCAAAAACCGAAATAGGGGCTCAAATGAATATACGCTTTACCCTATTAATGAATTTACATTAAACCAAAGGGTTCACCAAGTGACCCTTTTAGATTCTTGTTTATTTAAAGGTATGAAAATTAAATTGGAGATGAGAAAATTGGAAAAGGTCAGTTCGAAATATACACGGAATGTTCTTTTCCGTAATACTTAAAAGAGACGGGCGGTAGTAATAAGCGATTTTTTGGATACACAAAATCATGAAATTATTGTATATACAATAAATTTTCTGTTGATTTTTTTCAACAATCTCGCTAATCATAGCCGCAATTGTAATACCGTGGCACCTACAAATAATATTGTTCATATAACTATCATCACAGCTTCAAAAAGCAGTCAATAATTGTCGCTCTGTACCCTAAAATCCTATAAAAGAACGTATCCTAAAAACCTGCTCCTTTCATTATCACAACTTATTTCACTATATCGAATCATAACCTACCTAATTACTGTTCAATCGCCTTAATCAGGGCACTACAAAGTAATACAAGCGCCAAGAGAGAACATGAAGGAAAAACTTTAAATAACAGACGCTGGTAAGTTCGGTACGTGTCGCGATGAAGAGTGGGCCAGAATGCTGAGCTCAGGTCTGACCGACACGTAGGCGTGGGGTGACAACGAATACGAGGAAACGGGGATTGTTTTAATGGGGAATTTGTCAGTAATGATCAAATATTATGGACAGTTTTTATTGTTTGTGAGAGATTTAACTTATAATTGAAAAATATTAGCAAGTGTTCTGTTAGTAAGAACAATTTTCATACAGGAAACTATTTAGTGTATATTCATTGTTCCGGAAAAGAACGTACCTAATTCACACACGGTTAATCAGACCCAAACTTAGCTTCCAAACCAAGGTTCCTATAAAATGGCCGAAACAGATAAAAATGTGCAATAAAAGCAAAATGAATCCGTAAACGTAGTTTCACTTCAAAACGGGTAGTGTTCGCATAAACTTAAGAAACCAGTATTTTTTATTGTTAAACCTTCACTTATTATCCCCAAATCTTCAATATCACAGTCACCCTACTTACGGCCTCTCCGGAAAGTTATCCGGAACGTAACTGGCGCCGAACCCCGCCGGCCACGCAGCATTTATTCAGATATTATTTCAGCGCGGACCTGAAGTGGAACCCTCGTGTTAGTGCCCTTAGCTCGGTTAGGGGCCATAAACGTAGTTATAAACAGAGAGTTATTAGTGTTATGTACTTGGTACATCTGAGGTTAATTATAATAGGCGGGTTAATTTGCAAAAGGTCCAACGTTCAAAATATCGAATACCTAGTTATTTTTCGTTCAAAACTGTGAGTTTTCGCTACTATAGTAATTCGATATTTGGAATAAATTGATAAATAATTAATTTTGAATGTTCGATAAATATTCCAACATTTTATTCTCGATTCATTTGTATTCTAAATAGCGAAGGTAACCTTCGTCTGAGATAGGTTTAACTAACTATTGCAACAATTTAAACAAAGTGTTTGTGGGACAAGGAAGATACACAACGTGAAATTGTTCAAATATGTTGTCGTTAAAACCTGATCTAGTCTAAAGCCTACCTCTCTTGATTGTCATCGTTTAGATTGAGTGTAATAAGAGGTTACGAGTTTACAAATCGAGTACATGATGAGTTAAATAGTACGCGAGTTCTATCGAACACACCGATCGATCGGACACTGTTACTCATTTAATCTAAAGCCATTCCATTTAAAAATATTTTGTATTATAGTATCCACGTTTCATAAACTGCGAAGCTCTACTTCAAATATAACTAAAATATATATTAATTCATAACAATTATTACGCAACATTACATATCAAAACAATTATATAATAGGCTACCTCGCAAAATTTCAAAGCTGATCAAAAATACAATATATTATTCATGAAGTCATGATACCAAGTAGCCTAAAAACACAATAAGCACCTACTAACAGTAATACCATTTTATTCCGATACAATCCGCCTACAAGATGAAGAAAAACTCTATAACTTTTATAGAGTTTTTCTTATAATTCTAAGTTAGTTCTTACTTCTTAAGCTTAGTTACTAAGAAAACAGGTCGATAACAATAGAAACGAAAGAAGAAATAACAAACTATAATCCTATCGTTCACACATTTTCCTGAAGATTATGTAACAATAAACTAATCCGAAAGAGCGCTTATCAACAATGATACTTATACAATTGTAATAAAGCTGAAGAGTTTGATTTTTGTTTATTTCAAAGCGCTAATGTACACAGGAACTTCGAATTTTGTAATGGATAACCACTTTCAACGGGAAAGTTATATGTTATTTTTCAAGTCACAATTCCCACGGCAACGAGCCCAACGCAGACTGATCGAGTCAGTTGGCGAGCAAACTTTATGTGATGCACGAGTTCTCTAAAATTGCCAACTAGCTCAGCTAAGTTCCCTCAGTCTAAGCAAACGCGAAGCCTTACGTGAATGTGTTCTTGCATGCTCAGTACTATCTTAATTCTCACAACAAAGCCTATATTGGTCATAACACCACTTTCCTTCATAATATAGAACCACCTATAGAAATAATTCCGCCCTCGAACAATCTTAGTACAACGCCATACTTCAGTCCCAGTCACACATATGAGATAAATGTTCCCGTGACGTCAAAACAGGATTTACAACCCGGAATTCCAGGTAGAGTACCTGCGAACAGCTGTAAATGTTCCCACACTGAAGAGATGAATGGAAGGGCATTGTTTAATTTTGGAAAAAAGGCGGAAAGGTCAGCGTAATTCTGTTTTGGGAAGGTTGATTTATTTGACCTTTGATTATTCGTCTTATTTGCTTGTAATATATATGTTTGAAAGCAAAGTATATACACAAAAATTATGGTCAAAAATGGTTGGTCACCCAGTGAATCCAAACAATTTAGTCCCGTTCGGTCGGTTCCGGTGGTTTCAATCATTAAACCACGTCGGAGGCCTTTAGGCGGTCTAAAAACTCTGACACCAGGATTGACTACTAACCTACTCGAAATGAATGAATAGTTTTATTTTTGCAGTTGCATATAAATTCACTCTTTTCTCTGAGTATGATGTTTTCATTAAAAGCTCTATTGACTTACGAACTTTGATAATAGATCCCGAAGCTACAACTTATAGACAATAATAATTTCCTTCAGCCGAACTTTGTTCCACTTCGCTCTATTCACTATGGTGCTAATGATCGCAGAGCTCAAACTTATTTATGAGACTGCTACTTGGGAAGCCAATAACTGTATTTTGTGAGGTTATTACAAATTTATGTCTATCAAAAAAAATTATTTTGATAGATGGTTACTGTTACTGTAAGCTTGTATCATACCATTGTATTGGGAAAAGGCCTCCCCATTCCCACCACTCTTCTCGATCTGCTCAAACTTACTTTCTTCACGGACCAGACGTACGACGGGAGTCAGTCATAAAAATTTAAATAATATCATAATATAAATATTTTAGCTAAATTCCTGTAACCGAGTAACACTATAATATACAGTAGTCATCTCTTGATCGTTCTTATTTCAAAAGTGTTTTAAAAAAAAGAAAAAATGTTCAAAAAACTTAATGAGGTGGCCCAAACATTCCTTAATTTAAAAAAGCTTAGAGAGAAAAAACGAATTCCTAATTAAATCTGAAACCACAGAAGACCTATTATTATAGTGCGCTAGAACTAATTTTCTCTGTCGTCTAACGTAAAGTAACGTTTAGTTTCTAACAAGCACTTGTGAAACACTGAAATATAAATTAATATGGAACCACTTGTTTATAATATTATTATACTAGCCGCGCCCCGCGGTTTCAACCACGTTGTTCCCGTGGGAATTTCAGGATAAAATGTATTCCATGTGTTATTCTGATGATAACCTATAATGACTGTAAAGTTTGATCCAAATCCGTTCAGAAGTTTTTGTGTGAAAGAGCAACAAACATACATCCATACATACATCCATCCTCACAAACTTTTGCATTTATAATATTATAAGTAAGATTATGCATTGTTCACAAGCCTTCTAATTTGATATTACAAAAAAAAACTATATAAAAAGATATGTATTCAAATAAATTGTAAACCTCCTTCATTTATAATTAAACACAACACTATTTAATATTTTCTCTTGAGTAAAATTCTCTAAATAATTTTTGATTAAAAAAAGAACAATTTGTGTAACCGCAAACGAATTTTCAATTCAAAATGTGTATTTTTCGCTACCTTATAAACCTAAAACTCCTTCTTCTTTAAAGTCGTCTAAAAACTATCCGCCTTCAAGAATGTTTTTACAATATCTGTGTAGTTGTTCTTAAAGTTCCGTAACGATCCTCATCCCGGGTTGAGTTACACGAACTCATCTATATAAAACCTCACATCCTACCCGAGCCCAGTGCGCTACTAACGTACACAGTACAATGGAAATACAGTAGGAGAGTAAGGTAGACTAGCCACGCCCCGCGGTGTTACATGCGTTGTACCCGTTCCCGCGGGAATTTCGGGATAAAATGTATCCCATGCGTTATTCTGATGTATAACCTATATTACTGTAAAGTTTTATTCAAGTCCATCCAGTAGTTTTTTCGTGTAAGAGTAACAAACATACATCAAATTACTCGCTCGCTCGCTTGTCTTAGGTTGTACGTAACGGCAGGGGCTTGTAAACTCGGTCAACCTAACTAAAACTGTAGGTATGACAAGGTCACCTTTCCCGGTGTTTGTTGCTATAGCAATGATTAAACTGACATTTTGCATTTACATTTGGTCTGGATGACAATGCATGAGAATAGCAAAAAATACAGAAAATAAAAGCTTGTTAAACATTTTGTCATCAAATACTTTTCTTAATTGAAACCCCGTTTATACAAGCAATACACTTTAGTTTTTATTTTTTAACTCAAAAGAATTCTTTGTCCGAAAACTATTTAACTCACATTGCATTTGTATTTTAATTTAAATGACATGATCCACGTTAAAGTTTATTTAATTGAAAATAAAGTTCCATGAATGAGCCGGGATTAATTTAAAGCCGGCATTGTAGACGAAAATAACGATCGAACGAGCGAGGACGTAATTAATTACTGTTTACCTTTGCCCTCATTGCGATGATGCTTTCATTACAGAGACATCAAAAGTATAAGAGATAAAAACATGTCCTGCTCTTGCATTGCTTCGTTTTAACATAATTGTATTGTTTTTATGTAGACAATATGGTATAAACAAACTGTCATTGTGATTTTCTAGATGTTGATAAAATTAGGAAGAAAATCCGTTGAGTATTTTGAGTTTAGCGCGACCATACAAACAGACAAATTCCGTGGTGGACTTTGTACTTAAGACTGTGACTACAATGTAAAGGTAAAAATGAAGATTATTATAATGCCCAAAAGAAACTGTTCTTGAGTTCTTGAGAATATTTTAATCAAAACTGATTTAATCAATTTGCTCCAGACTTGTGGCCTGATAATATTATTAAAGCTCTTTTCCACTATATATTAATGCATACTCTTTACTCTATCCACAAATAACAAGACAGGACCAACTGCATCTCTGTTACACTGTGGCACAGACCTTTGAAAGCGGAGCGAGTCTCCTCCTTGTTAATTAATAGAAACCGTAAAGTACGTACATGATTAGTCTTTTAAAGGAACAATTGGGATGAAAGGAGTTTGAAGTATTGTTCAACTTGTTGGGACATTACGTTTGTTTGAGGTTATGATGATGGAGTACATAATGTTAACTTTGTTATCACGGGAATTGAACTTAGTTTTGAAGGGATAAAGTATATTTTCAAACATTTTAGGTTTGACGTAGAGACATTAAGCAAGCAAGGTGATTACTAAGAGTAATTTTCGCATAGTTTGACGATAATTCTAATGTTTATTGTCAGAAAATTATGATTTATTACGCCACGTATAGTTATAGTTTTTGCCTAATGAACTATCTTAATGTAATAAACCTGCAAACATTATTATAACTTGTTTTTTATTAGTCACTATGAAGTTTTTTTTTTCAAAATGTTTGTCACCTTCGCTTGCACCGTGACTCCAATTATTCATTAATTTCGAGTAGGTGACCTACGGTGGTGTTGGAGTTTTTGAATACCCTCAAGGCCTATGGCATGGTCTAACGATAGAAATAATTCGGGACCAATTTCGTAACGTACCCTCTGAAGCACGGTAGCATTCAGATATAAAAGCCACTATCAACCTCGGTATACTATATTTACTTATAATATATTTTTTTGTATGTCTAGATAAAATGTTACTTTCATCTATTACTTTTATCTATAAAAGCAAATCCGACTGACTCACTGACTTATAGTATATCTACGCACAGCTGACAACTGACAAAATACTAACTTGAAATTTGTACATGAGTTTCTCTCATGATGTGATTCATCCCAAATAATAAATGTCTGTCTTAATAACCATGTAACGACAAACAAAAGAAAACAATTACAAACTCATAACTCGAGAGCAACTAAATTAGAGTTCCTTATTATGAACCAAATACACAATATTGTAACCCCCGGAACCCTTGACAATGGCCGGAGGAATTACGTTCCCAAAGTGGCTAATAACAATCCTCAAGAAAGGGAAAGGTAAAACTAAGTAATATATAGAAAGTATTTAGTGGCAGTATTGTTACTACTAAGATGTATATATACTAAAGTACTTATATATACATTCTGTTGAATGAATATATATTTATTTACGTACATAATATATACTCGTTTCTTTTTTCATTCAATTATGTAGGTACCCTTTTATGCGTTTGTGAATTCAGTATATCTATTCAAAGAACTGTAAGGAGAAGAATAAATGAATATTTACAAGAAAACTCAGACATAGTTAATTAGACCCAAAGGATTCAACCTAGCTCTATAAATAATGGAACTTAAATATACAATTACATATACATACACAAATAATCAAGATGTCAGCTTACCTAATACCTAATCTAAGTGCTACCGTACTTTTCTGTTAGCAAAATGCAGGTTAATTTTTTTCAGTTATGGAAATGTCATAACTAACTAAAAGAGGTTCCCTTCAACTCCAATCACAATTCTTGAATGAGGTGTTCACTTGTACAAAATGGCGGAGACATACAATTAATTTTGAAGATGCATGCTTTCGAAAAAGAAATGAAGGAGGTGTTATGTGATTGTTTTTCTATTCCTGTTTTTTTAACTCGTTTATAGTTTTTGTGTACCAAGTTTATTCATATTTTTATCTACAGAAGGAAGAACTAGCTCTTTTGGTCTCTTCTAAACTAATACTATTCTTCATTAAACTTCAATCGCAGACTATCAGCACAAGTCAAACTCAACAATCTTGCATTTGTAGGAAACTTCTAGAAAGTTTAAATTTTATTTGAAGAGCTAGGACATTTTAAAATGGCTATTCTTTGTAGAGCGTTCGCCTTCCGTGGAATAGGAGTCTGGTATTTATCCATTATGGAATAACATATGATGTACGTTCGTTAACTTCGTATAGGTTTGATTAATATAATGTTTAGCCTGACGAAGTTTTTGAACCACCTCAAAAAAAAATAAGTAGTGATTTTAATAATAATGTCATGAATAAATAATTCATGTATTTAGTCTCGGGAAACTTTCGTTAAAATGTCAAATAACAAACAAAATTCAACGAACATTAATGAGTTCCCCAACTATCACAATGACGTCACAAACGCTTTTTCGGTCACAAAACCCCACTAGTTTCCGGTGAAATCATGATTCAAAGCTTTGACAATCACTACTACGACAGTTGACTACCCTTCATATCGCTACGTCGTAGCAGTCGTAGATAGTAGCAATATGCTACGCGTAGTTGAGAGCGTCCTGTCGTAGCGCTACGGCGGAGTAATTTGTTAAAAGCGACATTGAGGTTAAAAGTGAAATGATGGATTTTAATGTACGGTCTTTCCTGTTGTGTTAATTTTGTTTGAACCATTACTCTCTAGAGACTACAAAATATTATGTAGGACCCTTGTGTCAACACTCGCATTAAACACACCCTTTTTCTGCGCCTGGCTTAATTACGAACCGAGGTTAACCCTACGTCTTGCATATATTACTGTTAATATCACACTTTCATCCCCTACCTGCTGGTAAACTTATTAAGGATTACCAAGTCGCCTTCAAAGAGAATAATTTAAAATTATGATTTTTATATGCAAATGTACCGAAATATTCCAACTTTAGAGCGCGCATCGCAAATGATTTTAATACAACTTTTGCAAAATGTTTGAAATTCGAGAAAGTTTGCAAACACCTGATGAATGACTTTACTTTTTACGGTAAAATTTAACAGGTCAATATGGAACAATACTTTGCGATTGTAGTCCTTATGAGAGTTTTATTTGGGTTCAGAATGGGTTGTTTATGATTGTTGTGTCAAGTTTCCCCGGGTAATGTGTCTAAAGTTTAATGTTTCAGAAGTAATATGAATTGTCATTTGTTTTGAGTTAGTCCTATAAGTCCGTGGACTCGTTATTAGAAAAATACGTTTCAAATATATTATACGTAATTGAGACTGTAGGTAAACGTGGTCAGACAGATTAATTTATAAAAGCCTTCACGTTTATTTGAAAAGTAATTTTATGTATGTAGTTTATGTAGTCATTATAGACCAGTAAAAATTAAAGTAAAGTTTTAGCCTATAATGTCCCACTGCTGGGCAAAGGCCTCTCGTCTCACTGAAGATATCAGTACAGACCGATATACAACTTATTTGAAATTATTTAGAGGAGTAACAGTTACTAGCATTTTTTAATTACCATGAATTAGTAGCTTGTTCTCTAGAATGTGTAAATTTTCCTAAAAGTAGTCGCTGTCACTCACCTGAACTGTGGTACACTGTACAGGTGAAAACTGTGACTGAAAATAAACACTTGGTTTAAAGTACAAACTCTATGAAAAAGAAATCAAAATGTTCATGAATCGTCTTAATTCTCATCGCGTTCTCCAAAACATTATACATTTTATTTTTCTCCATTTTAAAACAAGTTCTCCGAAAGAAAACTTTTACTTTCTTACTTGAATAAATAATGTTGCAAGTTTCAAAGTAACATTAATAGTTGAATCCACTTAGGGTTGCAACTTAAAAACACTTAAAGTTACAAATGTATAAGTCGTTTTTAAGTTATTCAGGTATTTAAATGAAGTAATTAAGTAAAATGCTGGGGCTTAAGTACTTCTTTATGCGGTGGGCAAACTAAACTAATATAATTTGTTTTTTGTTTGTTTGAACACGCTAATCTCAGAAACTACCAATCTGATTTGAATAATACTTTTTGGAATGGATAGCCACATTAAGCGGGAACCTTAAAGGCTGATTATTATCAGTCAATCATAATTAAGTTTTATTTTATTACAATTTCCGGTTATTATATTTATTTTAGGTTGTAAAGTGATCTGACTTTCCATTTTTTAACTTTCCATACAGTATTTTTTTACAAAATTTGATATTTCAGATAAATTAAACCCCTTGTTCATTAAAAAAATTAAAACTAATAGCAAATTTAATAGGATAATTTTAATTTATGTCAGTTCATAATGGCAATCTTCAAAACAAACCGGCTTTTGATGTCCTCAAAATCCAATTACGGACCTCAGACCGCAAAAACGAGAAATACTCCTGACTCTCTTCACAACTAGGATTATGTTTAGGGTACCGTGGACAATTATTTATTTTTTCTTGCTGAAAGTAGCTTAGCGCTATCTATTTCCTAAACAATCTCACTAAAAATGTTATCTGGAGTATTATATAATAATAGATTCCCGGACAAATTCAATCACGGTTAATATTATAAGATTAATAATGTTTATAAGATTCAAAATAAGCTTGTATTATGGAATTTAACTCACTGATAATATACACAAATACTTCTATAAAAAACATTTTATACTACGAGTACATAATATGGATTATGTATTGTTCTACATTCAATTCTTATAGTCAGTGACAATGTCACAGACAGACACATATATTTACAACCCCTCTCTTTGCCCCAAGGGGAATAAAAATAATCCTGAATATCCCTCGGAACCTCCACCACCGAACAATATTAAAGCTCTTGTCCCATTTTTTGTTTATCATTCTGTTTACTCCATTCACAATTGGAGGCTTCTGAAGTTATTCCATTAAATTGTCGCTCAGATTAATTTCCTTCATAAATATTTTTTCAAACCTCGAATACGCTTACTATGAGTTACTGATGGGGAACTGAGGTACAAATATAAACGGCGTAAATAAGCTTTATACGCACTATATGTAACATGTAGCATACGCAGAGTAAAGACAACTATAGTTGTACTTCTAAGACAATTTTCATAGGAAATTGTCGCGCACCATGATGCACACTAAGGCAATGTGCATGTGGAACCTACACAAGTATGACGCAGGGGCGCTTGTGAGATGAAGGAGACCAAATTTCCAAAGCATATTCAGCCGAAGTATAAAACCAGTTCAGCGGCCGTATTAGACGGATGCCTTAATGTAGAGTGACTATAAGGGTGTATTTCCAATGAAGCGGAGCGGTGCGGAGCTCGGTCACAGTGCATTGGGATAGTCGACCAAAGCATTGAGATTGCCAAAATCATTTCGTTATGCATTGGGGTTGATCGGTTGATCTCCGCACAGCTTCAATTGAAACTTACTCTATTGTAGAGTACAATAGAAAGCGAGCATTCTCCAACTCTACTTACTGACTGTTGAAACTATGCATTTCAATACATAGTATAAAAGAAAGTCGGTTTCCGCTGTCTGTCCCTATGTATGCTTAGATCTTTAAACTACGCAACGGATCCTGATGCGGTTTTAAAAAAATATAGATAAAGTGACCCACGGGAACTGGCCCAACGCGATTAACACCGCGGGGCGCTGCTAGTAATCTATAATATTATCATAAAGGTAAAAAAATATCTGTAAAGACCATTCATTTTTAGTTGGTTAAACACAAAAGCTTTTTAGAACTTAGAAACTGAAAACAAGTAGAACCACGTCGTGAAGTATGAAAAAGGATTACTGCTGAATGTTTAATGATTATAAAGCTCAACACACACACCAAAGGGGTGAGTTCTCATTTAGAAGTGGCGGGTTATCCCGGTTTTATAATTGTTTTGCACAAATATTTGAATAACTTATTTAGTTGTTTTTCAGCGCAACGTTTTTATAATAAAAAGGTTTTACTAACTAAATGATATATGTATTTCTGTTTATTTATTAAAACATAACACAGACCTCTTCTCTTGATAGGTAGACAAAATTGTATATTTTTTCGAAATATCAAGCAATATACTCATATTCGTATCGTAGTTTTTAGACCACCTAAAAGCCTCCGAAATTTGACGATTAAACAACCGGGACCGACATTTGAACGTGCCCTCCTAAGCATGGTAGTGCTAAGGGGCCGTCCATAAATCACGTGATGTTTTTTTTGCCATTTTTTGACCCCCCCTCCCCCTTGGTGATACATCGTGAGGTTTCAGTCAACCCCCCCCCCCCCAGCCTATATCACGTGTATTTTTTCATATCTACAAAGCTTTGCAACCACATGAATAAAACATAGGTTTAATGGATAATAGATTATTTAATAAAGAAAATGAAGGATCACAATTATAACCAAAATTAATGTTCAATGCAGTAGCAATGAAGAAATAACTAAATAAAAAAACTTAAAAAAAAAAGAATTAAAAAGATATAAACGTCTTCGGACCACGGAATCATGACGTTGTTTCCTACGCTTACTACCGGCAAAGCGTCGCGCACATCAGATTTTGGCACATCGGTCATCATCTGAGGATCTACATCCTCATCGTTGATCCACTCGGCCGGATCGTCTTCGCGTACTACGCAGAGGACCTCATTTGATCTCCGCGTCAGAATGCGGGTTGGACGAACATACTCGTGCTCCGTATTTCTCCCAAGTGCTTTACAATAAAGAATGTGTTCTTTGGCTTTTTTCTTTGAAGAGAAATATAAGGAACACCTCTGACACGTCCTTTCTAGTAGTACACGGCGTTCCAGGCTAGGGCAATATAAATCGTAGATCAATTTCCCGAAGCCTTCATGTACCGGAGTGATGGCTACTGCCTGTGCATCAGTGTGCGCGCATTATAACCTACAGCGCGTGTACAAGTTTAAAGTTCGAGTGGCCAAAAAACGAACTAATAAAAAAGTGTATTGAACAAATTATTACGCCGCTTTTGGTTTTGTATTCCGAAAAAAAATACACGTGATATTTGCTACAACCCCCCCTCCCCCGTGGTGATGTTTGGTGATTTTTTTAAAGACCCCCCCCCCCTTTTGAAGCTCACGTGATTTATGGACGCCCCCTAAGATAAAAATGCCACTACCGGTCTCAAACCCAAATAGAGGTCGCGCTGCACGTTGCTTAACAATCGCAATGAGGTAACATCACTTAGTCACCACGACGCCAGCGCTACATTAAAGAGGAGTCAACTCAAGGCCATATACGCCATTACTTCTGAAGTAGTCAAACAAATGAATAATTGATCGAAATCGAATAAAGAATTCCAAAATTCAAACATGGACGGAAATGGCACGTCGTGAACATAGAGAATCAATTTCCTTTAGCGGGAAGATTCTGGCACATAAGAACACACACCGATAAAACTTTCAAGATCGTCTATGATGCAGAAAGAAAAAGGTTTTATTACCATACCATCCGGAGACAATAAACTGCATGAATATTTAATGTTAAGTAAATAAGGTTAGATTTTTTGTTTTATTTGATTTTCGTTCATTTTAGTCGCGACCAAATCGGCTTACGGATTGATGTAAATTTGATATAGAAGATATTACTCAAAGTGCATATTTTATTAATCTACGCTATAGCTTTAGGTGGGATTTAAAATTCAATAACATTTCGTATTTTTTATAGAAAAATATTTTTGTCAAACGTTAGTGGATTTATTTCCTTTTCATGTAACTATACTAAAAACCCGTTATCCTCATATAGTTATACTCCGTTTAAATTTTGGATCAAAGTAACGAAAATATTTTTGAATTTTATATGTAGAGATGTAAACGACAGTTGTCGGAACGAAATAGTCCAACATACAAAACAATCTGTTAGACCTCATGTCTTTAGTGTTCGTAGACAAGAAGTCTAATAACATTCTGACTATAGTGTCCTCACTAGAAGTAGTTAAAATCATAAAAAAATCTTCAGAAAAAAGCGGCCAAGTGCGAGTCGGACTCGCCCATGAAGGGTTCCGTAGCAGCGAGTAACATAATAAAGAAGTTCTTGAAATAAATGTTTTTTTATTTACATTTGAGTTATTGAATGAATAATCAGTATTTTTTTGCGGTTTACGATTTATGTCGTAAAAAAAAAACTACTAACTAGACCTCGTTCAAACCAATTTTCGGTGTTAGATTACATTGTTATGTACATCATATATTTTTTTTAGTTTTATCATTCTCTTATTTTAGAAGTTACAGGGGGGGGGGACACACATTTTACCACTTTGGAAGAGTCTCTCGCGCAAACTATTCAGTTTAGAAAAAAATGATATTAGAAACCTCAATACCATTTTTGAAGACCTACCCATAGATACCCCACACGTATGGGTTTGATGAAAAAAAAAATATATTTTTCATTTCTATGTATGGGAGACCCCCCTAAAATTTTATTTTTTTTCTATTTTAGTGTGAAAATATTAATGCGGTTCACAGAATACATCTACACACTAAGTTTCAACAACATAGCTCTTATAGTTTCGGAGAAAAAAGGCTGTGACATACGAACAGACAGACGGACAGACGGACAGACGGACGGACAGACAGACAGACAGACATGACGAATCTATAAGGGTTCCGTTTTTGCCATTTGGCTACGGAACCCTAAAAAGGATAAAGTATTACTGCCTTATTCATAAACGGTCTCTGACTAAAACACTGTTAGTGAGTGTTTTGTCTCTTTTGCTCTTTGGAAAATAGCGTATGTCAGAAAGGGACAAACCATTTGATAGCTAAAATGCTGCTTGTAAGCGTATATGAATAACGCCTTTAGCATAATATGTACCACTGTTGGACAAAGGCCTCTCATCTCACCGGAGATATCAAAACAGTGAGGATGGAAAGACGTAATCACCACGCTTGCCTACTGCGGGTTGATGATCTCAAACCCGAGCCATGTTTGAAAACTAAGAACTGCTTGACAAAAACAAATCGTATTTATATAAGCGAGACATATTTATTCATCCTATTAATATTATAAATGCGAAAGTTTGTGAGGATGGATGTGTGTATGGATGGATGTACGGATGTATATATTAAATAACTAGCCGCTCCCCGCGGTGTTACCCGCGTTGTACCCGTTCCCGCAGGAATTTCGGGATAAAATGTATCCCATATGTTATTATGATGTACGAGTATAACCTATATTACTGTAAAGTTTCATCCAAATCCGTTCATTAGTTTTTGCGTGAAAGACTAACATACATACATATTATGTACATATTATGTATGTATATACATAACTACATACATACATACATACATACATACATATTATGTATGTATGTTAGTCTTTCACGCAAAAACTAATGAACGGATTTGGATGAAACTTTACAGTAATATAGGTTATACTCGTACATCATAATAACATATGGGATACATTTTATCCCGAAATTCCTGCGGGAACGGGTACAACGCGGGTAACACCGCGGGGAGCGGCTAGTTATTTAATATATTTAGTATTCAAATTATGATAACGATGTTGTCACTGCGAAGTAGAGGTCGAGCTACTTGGTAAACAAACATAAAAATAACAAAAGTTAAATTCAGTAAAAGTTTAATTGACGTAACATTACGTAAGCTTGTCACATTTGACTAATTACTATAAAAAGTGTCCCAAGGCTAGGCAATATGAATAAAGTAACCTGAAATATTGTACATAGAACATTGTGCTACAAGAAATAATAATAATAATGAATACAGGGCGTTTAATTATGTAGAATATAACTCCACTGCCAGGTAAAATTAGCGATAAGCTATTCCACGGTTCTTATTGTGTTTATCGTAAAATCTCATCGGAACATATTTGGGTACTACGAAAAACCTTTCCACCAGACCTAACACACGTTTGATACGATTAGTGATTACCACATTACCGCTATAAAACGGAGCATAGAAATATGCTACGTCATATGCTACAATGAAGATCAATGATATCACATTTGCGGATACCACTATCGCTTCCGTTGCTACGAGCTACGCCATTTCTAAATTATGATTGGTGAATACTAAGCGTAGCAATTGCGTAGCATTCGTAGCAAAACTCTTACGGAAAAGTACCAAGGCCTACACAAGCTTTACTTTAACGAGTACTTAATGTCGAAACAATTCTCTTGATAAACCATTAAGCAATCAAATGAATACAAACATACAAGTAAACGTTACCGTACTTTAGCTTAATGTGTTTTCAATCCATTTGACTGAGACTTTGTTAACAAAAGTACCGAAACCAACTCGAGCTGGATAAAAAGTAAATACTTGAAACCAATATGGGACTCTACCATTGTAAATATACATCTACTTCTGTTCAGTGCAAATATCTTCAGTGAGATGCGAGGTCTTTGCTTAGCAGTGGGGCAATGCAGACTTATAACTTTACTCCTTACTCCTAGGTCCGGTCTTGTTCCTGATATAGGAATTTCAGATACCTCAATTCGATCGTGCGGTTACCATTATCGTAGAATCCCATTTTGTCATATAATATTCGTAGCGCTCGTGGCAGCGAGGTTTGACTAAGCGATGTTAACTCATTGCGATTAAACGTCGATACTCTTCATAAGTAACGGCCTTATTCATGCCGATTTAAAGTGTTTTGTCTCTTTTGCTCTTTGGAAAATAGCGTATGTCGGAAAGGGACAAACCATAATGATAGCTAATATAATGTTAATAATCGTTTATGAATCAGGTAGTAAGTAAATAAATTCGTGTAGGGCCAAGCCTGGTGTCAAAGTTTAAAGGCCTCCGACAAGGTCTAACGATTTTAACAAATGGATCGACAGTTTCAAGTACCTTCCGCACGAGTAATGTAAACCTTTAATACACTTTTGGCTACCCCTACTACTGTTTCCAGCTAATGTTTATCGTTTTCATTGTTTCAATAATCTATATTCAGGCCGCGAACCAATAATAGCTCGGCCGTTCATTATCAGGTATTTCCGTACGTTTACAATCGAGAATCGAATAATACACGCACTTAATTCGAGAACAATAACCGAAACACTCTTAATTACGTGGTTGTTGCTTTGGATAATCATCATTAGTATAAACTTATTGATATTAGATATTTGGGTAAAGCTATATTTAACTTACTACTTTGGAATGGTGTTTAGGTAGATTCTGAAATCCGATTCTACCAAAATGATTTGATAAAATAGTTAGTATATTATGATCTTTGTCATATGTACATTGATCTTATTAATATATCCAAGTTGTATGAAAAATGTAATTAGGATCATTTGTTAGTCTTCTTCTTATCGAGTGGATGGTCAACTTGACCAATCCTGGTGTCAGAGTTATTGAGCCGCCAAAGGCCTCTGACATGGCTCATGTAACGACTACTATCCGCAGAAAGTAACCGGGACCGACGGCTTAACGTGCCCTCCGAAGCACGGAATCATCTTACTTTTCGGGCAATCAGGTGATTCAGCCTGCAATGCCCTAACCAAACTGAGGACAGTCTCACAAAGTGATTTTTGTGAGATATCCCCACCGGGAATCGAACCCGGAACCTCCGGATCGTGAGCCGAGCGCTCAAACCACTAGAAAAGTAGAGTGTTCAAGAAAGTTGACGTCGAACCCTAGTATTGGTAGTTTTAGATCGCCTAATGCCCCCGACATGGTCTGACGATGGATACAATCGGCTCCGACCATTTACCGTGCCTTCCAAAGCACAATAGTGCTCAGATAGAAAAGTCACTATCAATCACCTCTCCAAGTAGGGGCCGAGCTACACGTTGCTTAACAATAACAATGAGCTAACAACGCTTACTCAAACCACACCACGAGTACGATGTGGTTAGTAAATAATTCTATCTGCTAATAACATTAAACACTTTAATTCCAATACAAAATACCGCACCCAAATCCTTTCCTAATCCGTGGCAAACCCTTCAAGTCTATTAATCTAGAATCTAGACATTATCGCGACCCTTCTCTTTACCGCAGCGACTTCGGACATTGATTCCTGAGTCAACAGCTAACGTGACAGTAATCCGGTGAGTTAGGTTAGTATCTGAGTGTATCGGAGTGTTTGCTCAACCTTTCGTTTGCTTTACAAGACTATTGAGATACGGGATGACATTTGAGTATACAACGAGTATAAAGCGCAAGACACACATAGTGCGGGTGCGGGCCGGGTGCGGGCCGGGTGCGGGTCACGAGACACTCCTTGAATTTGTATGTAAAGTGACACACTGGCGCGCTTTGGGCCGGCTGAGGCAACCACAAACCATAAAACTTTTTCAAACTTTTATTACAGTTATTTCCGTCCTACCCATCCGATAACTCCAAGATGTACTCACTGAATTAAGATTAAAGATCACTGATATTCCATACCTATATAAACCGACTTCAAAAAAAAAGGTAATTCTCAATTTGTCTGAATATTTTTGTTGCCTGTAATTACATGTTTACTCCAAAGGAAGTAACGTACTTTCTTTGACTCAGAATCGAAAGGTAAATAAAAATATGGCTCTAGATCAAGGTCGCCATGTCGTGTTTGTTGTTAGCTTGTACAAACCCTTGCCGCCTCATTGCTTTTGGTATTGGAAAATATAGATTTATTTACTCATTCCCTTTGTATAGCGGCAGATTACTTCGGCTTTCATACCTTTCTGCTAGTTTGATTTCTGTTTACCGAAGGAGTAATGAAAGGACGATGAAAAGTGGTGGAGAGATTTAAAAACATATTTCTAAAAAACTGTATTTATATTTTACCCGTTGCAAACAGCTCGGTACTTGGTATCTATATATACAAAACGAAAACTTGGAATTTCTTCTGTCTGATTGATTGCAGTCGTTGTAACTGCACTCAGACTGCAATCCAACTGCACGCCAACTGCCCGTCGACGTGCAGTTTGATTGCAGTCGAGCCAACTGCATTCAAACTGCATCTGAACTGCCATTTGGCAGTCGGATTGCAGTTGAATTGCAGTCCGTCTGTCTAGACCCTAAGCCCTAATAAACGTTATTATGTTCACAAAAAAAAAAATCCCTGGGGTGAAACCTAGCTATTTCTTTTTATAGGTAGATAGGTAGATACATAATTTAAAAAAATGTACCAAATAGCCAAAGATAGAAGAACAAATTAAACTTTATAATCGTATTACCTACACGTACATTACTCTTATAAATCACCGCTAAAACCGAACTGCAGGAAATAGTAGAAATCCCAAAATTATGAGAATCGCTTACACCCGCAAAGTACTTGTGTAACTTTGGGCGCTATCTGTGCGCCTCAGGTGAGGGGTTAAGTTCAATCCGTGACCGAGATATAGGGGATGGGGTTACGGGACTAGTGGGAACGTATGAGACTGTATAGTCTGTGACAGAATAAAAGTAAAAAAACTAAAGTAAGGTATTAGCCTGTGGTTAAAGGCCTCTCATCTCACTGAAGATTTCAGTACAGTGAGGACAGTACGGACACTTAAATAGTAAGCTTAGTTAACATCAAGTACAAGCTGAGCTGTATACTCTTTTTATAATAGCTTCAACGGGATTCATTCAACGGGAAGTGTATAAGCAATTATTTTTCGCCCCGAAATTTACTTTTCTGAAAACTTTTTTCCTTACTAAAAACTGATTTCCACTCGACACAACGCGGCAAAACCGCGGGGAGCTGCTAGTTTTATTATAAATGAATATAAATATTCTTATCATCAAGATCCTACTTATCGTTCACCGCCAAATCTTTTCATTCATTCCACAAATAAAATTATTAATCAAACAGAAACAAATTGTTGTTTCCAAACGGGAAACATTCGTAATTTTTCAAAGCTATATTATCTGCGATAATAAATAGCTCCCACTGGATTAAAGCTTGAATTACCTCCCTGATAGCGTTATCAGCTTTAAAATGTTTAATCAAAAACTGATTTACGGACACCTATTGTATTCTTTTATTTATTTAGTTACATCTGCGTTCTCTTCTACTGATAATTATTATAGCATGGTTACTAAAAGCAGGCTTTTTTGTTCTTTGTGATTTAATCTGATTTTAAAATCCCCGCGAGAGATAGTGTATTTTTGAATATAATCCCTAAATGGGAAAAACTTGACAATAAAAACAGCACCAGCTTTACTCGACAAATAAAGTAGTACCCACGATCCTTTCAATTCATCACCAAAAAATGAAAAACTCCAAAAGTAAATTTTGAACTAGTTTTTAGTGTTCCGTACCCAAAGGGTAAAAACGGGACCCTATTACTGAGACTTCGCTGAGCGTCCGTCCATCCGTCCGTCCGTCCGTCCGTCTGTCCGCCCGTCCGTCCGTCCGTCTATCACCAGGCTCTCAAGAAATTTTCAGAGATGATGTATTTCTATTACCGCTATAACAACAAATACTAAAAATAAAATAAAAAAAATATTCAAGGGGGCCTCCCATACAACAAACGTGATTTTTTGCCGTTTTTTAAATTAAGGAACCCTCCGCACGCGAGTCCGACTCGTACTTGGCCGGTTTTTCAAGTGTTGATAAAGGTCCGTTTAACTGCTCCTATCTAACTTCAATAGCTCCGAAGTTTATTGAGTAGATGAAGTCGAGATATCCTTAGTTCATATAACAGGATGCATTTACCCGCGTCGGATCTCAGCGAGGGAAGCATCGAATAAATACACCGATATTCTATTTAACAGGGCTGCACTCAGGACGGAAAATAACTTTATCGTACACTCATAAATATACAGTGTTCACAAAACAATTGACTTATAAGATAATATACTATTCTAACAGGTATAGTGATGTGCAGTAAATGAATTAAATAGTAACGTAAAAGTAAGTAAATAAGGATTATTATTCATCATTTAAATATTCATAAAATGTCAACTGCAACGAAAGCATCGAAAATACAAAAATATTTCAATTTATCACAGTTAAGCGTGCATTGTTTAGAGAAAGAGGCAAGCTGCGAGCCGGTGGCGGATATTCTTAAATAAAAATTCAGATGTTACATGTTACATTTTTGACGGTCTCTTTCTACCAAAGCCAAAGCACCGACACTCGTGGTAAAATAAATTTGATATTTCAATAAAAAATAGGCTTTTAGGCAACCCAAAAACTTGGCACCAGTTGCTACTAGCCAACTCAAACTTACTTTTAATAGAAAAGTCGTTTCCGCGAGTCCAGCCCTGGCTGAACTCTAATATTACAGGGTCGAAACGCAAAGAGCTTTCACTCGTAATGGACTGTGCTTCACTACGAACACTTCCTAAGCTTTGAGCTTTCGGATTTCTACCTAACAGACACTTCTGTTTATTATTTTGAGATATTTCTGAGTTCGTATACTTCAACGTCCCTAGTGCTGAGTTTTATGTTCGACTTGACAAATTCTACGGATAAAATGAAACTATCTTTATATTCGTACGATTTTTCAGGGTGTGTACGATAAAACACTTGTTACATATTTTACTTTAAAATCAATAAATGGTTTTTTATTTATCTATTATTAGAAAGGTTACTGAGTTTCTTTTCAAATTTGGCCTCATAAATAATATCTACTTCTGCTATAGGAGAAGTTTTTGACGACGGAAGTTAACAAGTGACAATTGTTTTGTATTCTTTTGGTTTTCTTTTTTACTGCCACGTGATAGTCACGTGATCATGACATTCATTTTGAAAAAGGGGAAAAAAATGATTGCCGTGCGATGGCCGCTTATCGTAGGCTAAACGGATTTAGATATAATATAATATAAAATACAGAATAAAGTAGTATAAAAATAAAAAGTCGTTTTGAAAATTGAGCAGAACAGTCATAGAAAACCTCAATTTTCAAAACACATCAGAAACTAAATAACGATAGAAAATATATAAACCATTGTACAACAAAAATATACTCATCTCAATTCAATTCTAGTATTGAATTTCATTTCAATTCTGGGTATAACCCAAAGAAATGTGTCGCTATTTTTTCCAGTATACACACGGGATGAATAATAATCAGCAGAGACATTTGACGAGGGTGTTGTCTCAAACACATCGTTATTAGGGCAGGTGTATCTGTATGTTGCACGTACTATACTATTGACTGCTGTGAATCTGTTTCTATGGGTAAATAATTATATACTGAAAGACAAATACATTATGTGATTTATATAAAGTACTACTATCTCCAAACAACTCTAAATCAATTAGGATAAAATTCAGAATTACATTCTGTTGTAAATGATTTTTGTTATATATAAGAGGGGCTGGCCAATGGTGGCCCCAAATCGAGAAGAGTGGCGGAAATGGGGGGAAGCCTTTGCCCAACAGTGGGACGATACGTGCTAACAGTAACAGTAATTAATACCTTCGTAGGTGATACGTGCTATACACATAATCATTATTATGCATACATTACTTTATATCAAAATAGGGGAAGAAAACAGAAATCTTTTTTACTAGTTTTTATTCTGTAATATTCAATGCATATCCAAGATCTTTCAACTGAAGATATATAGTGAAGAGGATTAGGCGCAATCATCATGCTTCCCTATGTTGAGTTGAGAACACTAACGACCATTAATTAATAATAAAAACAGTGCTAAAATATTTGTGTAAATAATATTCAACTCCATAAATGTTAACAAGTGCTAAAACATATTAATAGTGATATTCTGAGTGTTTATAAACTTCCTAAGTGTATTACTAACAATAACAATATTATACAATAATAAATAGTGTAAAATAGTGAAATCTTCGGATAGAACCAAAACTATTGGTTACTGTGTGCATATTCAAGCAAAATAAATCGATTGAACTCTCAAAAAAACGAAAAAATATACAAAATAACATTAATAACAGTTAGTAAAAATATTCAAATATTTTCAAACAACCCGCGTCTCTGTTAACGAACTTTCACCTTTACAAACTATCTAATAATTTCATCCTGTTTCTTAAGAGCCTTGGTGGCCGAACGGTATCCATGTTTAACTTCTGAGCGGACGGTATCACGGTTCAAATCCCACTACTTGATGAAACATTTTTACGATTGAATCGAACTATTATTATAAATGGGTTAATTTTACACCTCAATTCCGACCAAAACAAAATATAATAAAAAAATACATTAATTAAGAATATCCGTTGTTGTCTAAAACCGCAAGATGGCGCAATGCGCAGGTTGCCTCCAGACACTGCCAAGGCGCGAATTCCTTACATGCAGTTTGTGTACTAAGCAATATGACTTAGACTGCGCAAATGTTTCTATTCAACGGTTTCTAAACACAATGACAAAGGAACATAAATCGACATGGATATGCCAGGGCTGTCGTTGTAGTCGACCAAAGAATAATAACGACCTAACCCCAATTAGACAGCAGCTGCATATAGACACGTACCAGAGTCCTTGTAATGTCAATTTAAGAAGGGGATCCCAAAATATCCTTAGCCTGGACAACGAGGATGATGAAAGTATAGCAGATGATACACAAATTCCACCTGCTCAAGAACTTGAATTCGAGTTAACAAATAACATCAGCTACAGGATATTGGAAAAGCTTCTAGAACAAAAATTAACAAATTGCAGAGAAGCATTAATACTCGACTTAAAAGCCATAATACAAACAGAGATATCGGCATCTATTTCACATTTGAAAGTTGAAATAGAACAAAACAACAAAAAGATTACACAGAAACAGAACAACATGTCCAGTGAAATAAATAAACTAAAAGCTGAAATTGAGAAATTACAAAAGGATAAAGATGCAATGATGAAAGACATAGAAAATATAAAAAAGGAATTAAACTCACCTGCCAATTTCCAACAGAATACGCCAATAGAGCCTTGTGGAAACAATGAGGATAACAAAACAATTGTGCTTTATGGCTTGAATGAATACTATGAAGAGAATGAATTCGATTTACACAGTAGAATAATAAACATATTCCAAGAGATAACAAATTTTAATCTAACTGGATATATTGAAGATTTAACTAGACTGGGTCGTCAAGGACAACGAAGACCCGTAAAAATAGAACTACTAAGCAAAAGATTAACAAAATACATACTGGATAACAGCTACCTATTTCAAAATTCAGGCCTATTTGTATCAAAGTTATTAGATAGCGACTCGTTAAGAAAGCGAAAATCCCAAAGACTGAATTTAATTGAAGCGAGGAAAAACGGACACCATGCAGTTATAAGAAATGGAAAACTAATTGTAAATGGAGAAGAAGTAGAAGTACAAGAATTAAGAACACAGGTTTTGGAAAGAGACGAATGCTTAATTGTTACTCAAACCTCTCGAGATACGTATAAGCCTACCCAAAAAAATGATGATGCAAACACCGGAAAATCCTCCCAAATGAACACCCAAACCAAACCTACCTCAGAAAAAACGCAAAGGAAGTCCTCTCGTAAGCAGCCATTTCGTCAATAGTCTAGAGATACTATATCAAAACATTCGCAGCCTAAATAACAAACGTCACCTCTTAGATGCAATAACTGAAGATAACAAAAACCTACAAGTGATTTGCCTAACTGAGACATGGGTCACAGAGAAGAAACAAGACTTATTGTACTTAGACGGGTTTAATTTAGCGTCTTCCTATAAAAGACAAAGTCATGGTGGAGGAGGTGTATGTATATTTATAAAAGAAAATTTAGAATTTATTGATAGATTAGATATTGTTAATTTATCCAAAGAGTTTATCTTCGAAGTATGTGCAATAGAAATAAGTCACTTAAATCTTTTAGTTATAGTTATTTATTGGCCAGAAAGAAACAGAGGTACTGAAGATTTCTTTAACTCATTAGAGAATCTCGTACATTTAGTAACACTTAAACATAATGATTCCGTTTCCGGCGAACTCGAAAACAAACGTACCGAAAGTCACAACGATAAAACAATCTCAAAACTTGTCTAAATCACGCACAAACTACATCATATTGTGTCACCAACAAAGTTTAAGCTGCGGGAAGATCAAGTTACATCGTAATATTTGTTGTGGATAAATATTAGCTGAGTGAGCTGATCTACAATATCACAAGTGCAAAGTAATTGCAGTGAAGTTGCGTCAAGAGCAGGCAAGTGCAAACTCAAACGAACCAATCACATCATAATTACCTGTCACTACTACCAACCTAACCATATAAATTTGACAGACAAGGTGTTGCCAGCAATACATTTTTAATTTCTACCAAATTCTACTATATAATCTGGTAGAAAAAGTGTTGCCACTAAAATTCTACCATTTACGCGCCAAATTTGAATTTTTGTATTTGGTGTATTAAAGCGAAACAATCCCAACATGGAAACTGACTGCAATGGTTGTGGTAATCGCATTCTAGATCTGAATTTCATGGAATGTAGCCGCTGCAAGAAACTTTACGACCTAGTTTGTTTAGGCATGGTTAAAAATCAGTTTGATAAATTCTCTGAAGACTTCAAATCAACATGGCTTTGCCCATCGTGCTCATCATCATTGCCGAGAGGTGATAACTCATCTACTCCCGTGCGCTCGCCGATCCCTAAAGAAATAGATAATGTCAACAAAAAGCGGGGAGGTAAGCCTCAGGTCACCAAACCACTATCCCAAGGTGACAATTGTCAAATTCCAAAGAGTGATGTATTGGCACTGGTTAATGAGGTGAGGCAGTTGCGGCTGGAAGTCTGTGAGCTAAAAGAACAGAACTTGGATCTGAAAAACCAGATAACTGCATGCAATCAGTTACTTAATTGTACTTTAATGGATCACTCATCAAAAATTGAAATTGCTGAGATCAAAATAAATGAGCTCCATACTACAGTTGAAAATTTATCCAACTACATGAACACACAGGAACAAAAATATATACGGAACGAGATAGAAATTATTGGAATACCTGAGCGACCAAACGAAAACTTATATCACATCGCTTCAGCAGTATCGACTAAGATCGGAATAACATTAACCGAAGATGACATCGATGATATATCTCGTGCAGGTCCTAAACCGCTAAACAAAGCAGTTATTTCCCGTCCCGTAGTGCTGAAACTGGTAAGGAGGAAAAAACGCGATGAAATCATTGAATCTGCCAAATCGCGACGAAATATTACATCGGAAGGCCTGGTTGATGGTGAGCCAATGAAGATCTTCTTTAACGAAAGGCTAACAAGATCAAATCGGCATTTATTTCGTGCAGCGAGAGAACGAGCAAGACAAACACAATACCGTTACTGTTGGGTCCGTAATGGCGCAATATTTATGCGACGCTCTGATGGAATGCCGGCGATACGCATCTCTTCTCCCTCCGACCTGGACGAAAAACTTACTCCTATGCCTATTTAGTAATTTTCTTGAATTTATGTCCATTATGTTTTTGTTATTAATATTATGTTATACATGCATCTCTAACGGCTCTAAATTTCTGTTAAAATTACATCAACACTCTACATATTATATACACAATATCTATTCCAAATCTCTAAATTTCATAAAATATATTTCGGTTCAAAGCTCAATAACTCAAAGTAAACTCAAAACATTCTATAATCACTTCCCTCACTGTTCATTTTTATTAAATTCGCTCAAATCCAAAACAAACATTACTAATAACTTCATAAATCCCCATGGTTGACTTAATTAGTGATATTGATAAATCTATAGCATTGAAGTGCGTTTCCTGTGAGGATTTAAATTTCTGCAGTGATTATTTAAGTTCTGTGTACAACTTTAAATCACTCACGTTTAATATAAGAAGCATCCACCAGAACTTCAATCAATTTATGGTAACATTCGAACGATTGAAAATTGACTTTGATGTTATTGTGCTTACCGAATGTTGGTTATCTGATCATTCTATAGTACCGCAAATAGCAGGATACAATGCTTTTCGAACAAATAAATATATTAATAAATGTGGTGGTATTGTAGCGTATGTAAAAGAGGGATGGAGTGTCGATGTACATGAGCCTGAGTGTGACGACTGTAATTGTATACAACTTCATCTGAACGATAACATTGTTATACTGGGCATATATCGCTCTCCATCTTTCAAAAACGCAAGTAGATTTGTTTCGTCTCTTGACTCCATTTTGCAAGCCTGTCAGGGCAAGAGATTAATTGTAACAGGGGACCTGAATTTGGACCTATGTGCCACTCCCCTTACTGAACATTGTTCTGAATATTTGTGTATGTTGTCTTCTCACAAATTATTGCCAGCTATAACTAAACCCACCAGAGGTAGGGCGTGTCTTGATCACTATTTCATTGATAAGTTTACAGCTAGTATTGGTGTCGTATGCAAGTCTTCCATTACTGATCATGACATTTGTATTCTAGGAGTGCAATTAAAAAATACCCAGCCCCCTCGAGACAGAATACGTATAAAAATGGACGTTGATGCCATCACTCGGGACTTGTCTTTGGAAGACTGGTCTAGCGTTATGTCGGTTTCAGATGTAAATCTAGCCACCAAAAATTTTGACCGCATTCTGCAAAATACTATCGTCAAAAATACTAAAGAATACAGGGTGAGCCGCTCTAAATTCAATATTAATCCTTGGATCACGCCTGGATTGATGCGATGCCAAAGAAATAGAGATAAATTGCACTTAAAAGCAAGACAAAACCCAAACGATAAGAATATAAATAAAACATACATTAGATATCGTAATTTCCTAACCGATTTACTCCGTAAGCTAAAATCTGATCATGAGAATCAGGAATTGTCTATTAATAAAAACAATCCAAAAAAACTATGGCAAAGCCTTAAAAAAATTACCCATACTACTAGCAAACGAAACGATCCCATAGAGCTTTGTAAATTGGATAGAGACCCTGTGACTTCTCTTAATAAGTGTAACCAATATTTCACTAATGTAGGAGAAAAATTAGCTAATTCAATTCTTGCAAAAATTTCATCTACTCAATCTTCTTTAACATCAAAAATCAAATATTCAATGAAAATTAATTCCATGTTCTTACATCCAACTGATGCCAATGAAATCAATAATCTAATCTGTGATCTCAAACCTAACAGCGCTCCTGGTCTTGATGGATGCACCCCCCACCTGATCAAATCCATAAAACACATAATTATAGAACCTCTCACTCACATATGCAACCTGAGCTTAGCTAATGGTGTGTTCCCGCAAAGTTGGAAATCAGCCGTAGTTACGCTTATACACAAAGAAGGAGATAAAAGTAGCCCATGCAACTATCGCCCCATCTCTCTGCTATCAACTTTTTCCAAAATACTGGAAAAGCTTGTGAACAAAAGACTGGTCAAATTTCTAGACAAAAACAATATTATCCCTAAGAGACAATACGGGTTCAGGCAAGGAATGTCGACCGAGGATGCGGTTATGGATTTGACAAAAATTGTTACTACAGCTTTAGACCATGACCTTTGCTGCTTAGGTATATTTTTAGATCTTGCAAAGGCCTTTGACACCGTATCAATCCTAATTTTATTACGAAAACTTGAGTGCTATGGTGTCAGAGGCATTGCGTACGACTGGTTCCGTAGTTACCTTGGCAATAGACAGCAATGCATAAAAGTGGGTTCATTTATGAGTCAGATGCATCCTGTGGGTTTCGGAGTTCCCCAGGGAAGCGTGCTTGGTCCCACTCTGTTCCTGATTTATATCAGTGACCTCTTGGATACACAATTGGGGAATGCCGAGGTAATTTGTTATGCTGACGATACCGTGGTGTTGTTTCAGCATAAAACCTGGGATGATGTTTATAAAGCAGCAGAAACTGGCATGAAACTTGTTGCTGAATGGCTTGATACAAATTTGTTGTCCCTTAATATTAAAAAAACCAAATGTATTGCTTTCCATAAAACTCGCGCGTCAGCACCCCCGCCTACGGCAGTATTAAAACTCCATTTACGATCATGCCAGGATGCCAGTTCCCCCAGGTGCAGCTGTTTGTGCATCGAACGCGTCTCTAGCCTCAAATATCTTGGTTTGATAATAGACGAAAATTTAAATTTTGGTAATCATATATCAGTCTTAGCGGGGCGTGTGAGGAAATTAATATTTGTTATGAAATCATTAAGACATTCTGCTTCTATAAGCACTCTTACTCTTGTCTATAAAAGCCTATGTCAGTCTATACTTTCTTATTGTATCAAAGTCTGGGGGGGCTCCTCTAAAACTAAATTTATTGAAATTGAACGTGCCCAACGTGCCATTTTGAAGGTCATGTTGAGGAAACCTTTCAGATATCCGACTAATAGTCTCTATGAAGAATGTAGAGTGCTCCGTGTTCGACAATTATATATTCTAAGAGCTTTTCTAGGCATGCACAAGATTGTGTTAAATTCTCCTAATTACAGTAAGAATCTCCAGCGCCGTGTTTTCAAAACTGCTGTACCAACCGTTCGCACGTCTTTTGCTAAGCGATTCCCGTCATTCCAACACCCACATATCTTTAACTATATTTGTAAAATAAATCCCGATTTAAAAAATGTTTCTTCCGGAAAAGCCAAACGAGTCGTTGAAAATTGGCTGCTGACACTCAACTATTCTCAAACTGAAGACATCTTGCTGTTAACCTAGACGCTTATTTACACTTCACTCGAGTATAATTATTTACACACTACGCAACTATTCACAAACTTCACAAAATATTATACACTTCTTAGATTTAATGATCATTTTGTAAGAGATTATTATTAATCATGTAAGCTTGTAAATCTGTCTCCGAACCCTGCGATACAAGCTAGCTTAGTGCAGGGTTCACTGTCTCACTTTTATCCATAAATATGTTCTTCATTTAGTCGAAACATTGTAATTGGAAATGTAAAATTCTTTTTGGCTAATAAACATTTATTATTATTTAGTGTTTCTCCTCGGAGTCACGGGACAAGCCCGGTCTTTTTGAGAGGCATGCGAGGGGCTCCTCTAAAACTAAATTTATTGAAATTGAACGTGCCCAACGTGCCATTTTGAAGGTCATGTTGAGGAAACCTTTCAGATATCCGACTAATAGTCTCTATGAAGAATGTAATTTATTATTATTATAGTGTTTCTCCTCAGAGTCACGGGACAAGCCCGGTCTTTTTGAGAGGCATGCGAGGGGATACAGATCCAACTCGTAGAGGCCCTTTGGAGATGTTTAATGTAATGGATTACAACTGCAGGGACACACTCCCGACCACATCAGTACAACATGTCCGGGAATGTGTACCTGCAGAAGTAGGGACTATTGTAAGTAAAAATGAAAGAAAAAGACTGGGCTATGGAAATGAAGGTTGGATGGACTGGAAATGGGATATTGCAAAGAGGTCGGCACCTGCCATAACAAGTGGTGAACAAGTTATCGGCGGCAGGCCGTGGCTCGCCGCCCACTGGATGGGCCCCCCGAAACAGCCGACGTATAGACGGCAAGGGGGCAACATCGGTGTGGGCGACTCGGGGGTGTAGAGAGGTGTGCTGCGCTTTCTCTAAACGTTACTCGCGGCGTTATGCCCTTTAACACTTCCACCCCTGGATCACACAGCCGAGATCGACTGTGCCTCTAACGACCCCCCTCTGGCCGGCCGGTGAAGGCAAGCCAGAGCCGAGAGTCCTGCGGGCCCCCTTGGGGTCCACTCCGACCGGTGAAGGCTCGCCGGAGACGAGGGCCCTGACCGACTCTCTGGGGCACTCGGGAATCGCCCGTGGTGTCGCTACTCACCAACAGCTCGCCACAAGCTGCCCTGCGGGCTTTATTATTATTATTATTATATCAGTGTTTCTCCTAGGAGTCACGGGACAAGCCCGGTCTTTTTGAGAGGCATGCGAGGGGATACAGATCCAACTCGTAGAGGCCCTTTGGAGATGTTTAATGTAATGGGTTACACCTGCAGGGACACACTCCCGACCACATCAGTACAACATGTCCGGGAATGTGTACCTGCAGAAGTAGGGACTATTGTATGAAATGAAAGAAAATGACTGGGCTATGAGAATGAAGGTTGGATGGACTGAAAATGGGTTATTGCTGAGAGGTCGGCACCTGCCATAACATGTGAAGTACAAGTTATCAGCGGCAGGCCGTGGCTCGCCGCCCACTACATGGGCCCCCGACACAGCCGACGTAAAGACGGCAAGGGGGCAACATGGGCGTGGGCGACTCGGGGGTGTAGAGAGGTGTGCTGCGCTTTCTCTAAACGTTACTCGCGGCGTTATGCCCTTTAACACTTCCACCCCCGGATCGCACAGCCGACATCGACTGTGCCTCTAACGACCCCCCTCTGGCCGGCCGGTGAAGGCAAGCCAGAGCCAAGAGTCCTGCGGGCCCCCTTGGGGTCCACTCCGACCGGGGAAGGCTCGCCGGAGACGAGGGCCCTGACCGACTCTCTGGGGCACTCGGGAATCGCCCGTGGTGTCGCTACTCACCAACAGCTCGCCACAAGCTGCCCTGCGGGCTTATTATTATTATTATTATAATAAAAGAGATGTTATTATTGGAGGAGATTTTAATATAGATGTATTAGATTCATCTGCTATAACACAGAGATTGCTCAATGTTATGAAAAGCTATAACTTCTCACAAAAAGTAAAACAACCAACAAGATTAGGTAAAACTAGTGCTTCTTGTATAGATATCCTATTTACTAACTTCAATATAGATGGGTCTCAGGTCTCGGTTCATGAATACGGAGTCTCTGACCATAAAGGTGTATTACTAAATGTTCCTAATAAATTAGTTCATGACCGTAAGATTTGGTTTACTGAAAAACGAATATATAATGACCAGAATATACAAAAATTTAAGATGGAATTGTTAAATATTGATTGGCCTGCCATTTTATCATATAACAACAATGTAAACACAAACTATGAAATATTTGATGATACACTTAAGAGATTGTTAAATGCATGTATACCTAAGGTTAGAGTTAAAATAAAAAATAAAACTAAGAAAACTTGGCTAACTAAAGGAATTAAGATATCATGTAAGCACAAAAGACTTTTTAAATTGTTATCTGAAAAAATAGATAATCCTGTTCTTAATAAATATTATAAAACATATGAGAAAATACTGAAAAAATCTGTTTCCAGAAGTAAAAAACAACAGTACATTCGCGAAATTAAAAGTTCTGATAATGTAACAAAAACAATGTGGAGAATAGTAAAAGAGAGAACAAATAAAACCAACGTAAAAAAGAAGCAAAACATAAAATTAAAAATACAAAATATAATTACGGAGGAACCGAAAATTATAGCAAATACTTTTAATGATTTTTTCATATCAGTAGGAGAAAATAAACAAAATGTCAAACCGGAAGGATTACCAGTATTGGATCCTTGCCAAAATTCATTTTACCTTAGTCCAGTAGATTCTCGAGAAATATATAACATGATTAAAAAACTAAAAAACAAAAGAAGTTTCGGACATGATGAAATACCCCCTATTTTAGTCAAACAATGTGCAGAAGAACTTGTATGGCCCCTGGTGTTCATAATAAACCAATCTTTCCATGAAGGGACTTTCCCGAACCTTTTGAAAATTTCTATCACCAAACCAATATACAAAAATAGTGACCATACCAATTGCAGTAACTATCGACCTATAGCTCTACTTTCGACATTTTCTAAAATAATTGAAAACGCAATGTCAACTCGTCTTTACTCTTTCTGCGAAAAATTTAAAATCTTTCACGAAAGTCAAAATGGTTTCAGGAAAAATAGATCAACCACTTTGGCTGTTTATAGGTACATAGATAATATACTTAAAATGATAAATAATAAACAATATGCTATTGGTCTCCTCCTCGATATGAGTAAAGCCTATGATAGAGTATTATATAACATTCTCTTAGATAAATTGTACGGTATAGGTGTGAGGGGTACACCCCACAAGTGGTTTACCTCTTTCTTGTCATCGAGGGTGCAGTACGTAGAGATCGAGTACTATGATAAAGAGACTGGACAAATATTAAGAATCAGATCGGATAAAAAAGACGTACACAAATCGATACCTCAAGGTAGTGTCTTAGGCTGTTTACTATTTCTCATCTATATAAACGATCTTGCAAAAATAATTTATGCAATTAGTATATTATTTGCCGATGATATTTCAGTACTGTTACCCTACAAAAATAAAGATAACTTTAATTTGGAAAGCGAATTACATAAAATCTTAGACACAATAGTAAAATGGCTAGAATCTCACAACTTAGAATTAAATTTACAAAAAACTAAAATTATGCAATTTCATCCCCACCAAAAAAAACCATTACAAATAAATTTTTCATACAATAATAATAAATTAGAATGCGTTAAAGGCTTCAAATTGTTAGGTCTCCACATAGACTCGTGTATCAACTGGAAAACCCACGTAAACCAAATATGTAGTAAATTGTCTAGTTTCACATATGCCCTACTTGAATTAAAAAAGACCACTAACACCAAAACAACTATTAGTGCATACTACGCTTACGCCCACTCGTGGATCCGCTATGGAATCCTACTTTGGGGTAATAGCACAGACGCACACAAAATATTTAAATTACAAAAAAAATGCATTAGAGTTATAACAAACATAAAAAATACAGACAGTGCAAAACCTCAATTCATAAAATTAAATATCCCTACCTTAACCAGCTTATATATATATGAAATATCAGTATTTGTTAAGAACAATTTATCAATGTTTCCTCAATCTAAAGACTGTTATACCAAACATCTTAATTTAAGGCATGGAGATAGGTTAGCTTTACCAACCTCTAATTTATCAATTTATAGTTCAGGTCCTTATGTAATGGCAATCAAAATTTACAATAAAATTCCTAAACTCATCAAACAAGAAGTCAACATAAACAAATTTAAACAAAAATTGAAAAGTTATTTAATAGGCAAAGCCTATTACAATCTTAATGACTACTTTGATGAAAAGAGTGTATAAGTGTATTTTGTTATCTAAGCCCTGATATGTATGCTATATATTGTTCCTGTATTTTTATTTTATTATTTTATTAGTTGCAACATTTTATATTAAGTACTATTCATTCTTAAGTTAGTTTTTTAAGTTAATTTTAAATATTTTTAAGTTTGCAGTGCCCTAACAGGGTGTGATGTATTTAGGTACATTATGGCAAATAAATAAATTTGAATTTGAATTAAAGTGCCAATCTCAACAAAAGAAACCGACCTTTGACATTCAACTTAATCAAATAATAACAAACATTTATTTCCACGTAAAACGAATAGGAATTATACTTTTATCTTTACTTGTTATAAAAAATAATGGCTCCCATTCCGAGCAGATGGTTCTTTTAAAAAATTGGTGTCGTTTATAAGACATCTCTTTGACGATGAAATAACATTATAGTCCTCGTTTATTAGTAGATAAGCTGGACTGGTTTAATTAACTTGGATCTTAGGATTTGTGGGTTTACGTTAAGAGCACAGGTTTTGTTTTAAATGTGAGTATAGATATATTTTTGTTTTTTAACACCTAAAGTAGGTACAGTCAGCCAAAAATGTGGTCTACCACCCTACGGTTGAGATTCATTTGAACGTCATGAAACAACAAGGTCAATTTTCATTTAATAATAGAGGTCCAACTAAGTCACCCAATGATGTCAAATGTCAGGCATCTCAGATAACAGACAAAACGTCATAACATAATTGTGCATAGAAAAGTCAACCTTAGCGATCGTTATATCTCGCAGAAACTTTTGTCAAAAGTGGTAGACCACTTTCTTGGCCGACTGTACATCACTTTTGTCCGGCTTAAAAATTTTAACACCGGGGTTGGAACCACCTACTTTTAACACCTTCTGGAAGTTAATGAATAAATGACCATTTACTCAATTTTATTTTGGGTGAAACTTAATTCTTAAATGTAAATGGCTCTTAACAATTAGCATAATAACATACAGGTTTTTATTCTTTAACGTTTTACACAAAACAATTACTGTCGGTTTGCTATTTCAGTCTCTAAACAAAAGCTGGTATGCACACGAATAAATCAATAGTTAAGCTAATTTATAACTTAACACAAAGGCTATTTTCATCCCAAAATTCCCACAGGAATAGAACAGTTAATATGAAAGCATAAACAGAAATAAAACCTAAACAGTGCAGCTTAAACTTTGACGCGGAATAACTACAGCAAAAATCTAATTAAAACTATTCGTTTGAGTCATTATAATGTTGTTTTTTATTACTTTTATGAATATAAAAGGAGGTTTTATATTTACTGTTTGGACGTAAGAAAAACAAGCGAAAGAGGGTAGTGTGTAGGGTCAAAGCTCATTTGGTTTAGTACACAAACATCCGGGAGTCAGAGGGGTCCCAACTACACACTATACGGTGTTATTTCTTATTTTCAAATTCTAAACGAACGTAAGACGATTGCGATGTTTTTGAAACATACTGCTCATTACGCTAGTTTAAACATTTAACATAATTCAATTTCTGCTTGGTTTTCGATTGTAGTTGAAATAAGGTAAAGTTATGTATTATCCTGTAATGCTGTCCTGCTGGTCAAAGGCCTCTCATACTGTAGGGTAATACGGTGGGAAGGATTGGGCGTACATCACCACGCTTGTCTACTGCGTGTTGGTGATCTCAAACCCGAGCCATATTTGAATAGTTAGGGAATAAGGTAACCGAACCTTTAAAAACAAATGAATTAGGCCACTTCTTCTGGTTTTTAAGTGATAAACGCGTCTTTAATTTGATAATTATTTTCATAATATTCATTTCAATCAAGGATTTACGACTCCCAGTGTTTCAGATTCACTGGTACTTACCACATGAAGTCGCTTTCCGTAACTTATCTTAGCTTGCGTTCACACAAAGTTACCGAAATCAAGTAAATTACATGCACACTATAAATATCCCCGAAACTCCTAACAGCTATCAGCCGTGCTATCAAGCTGTATTATTTTGTTCTTATAGCTCGAAACTTACCCAACCCGTCGCAAGGAATTATCACTTTAATTGCCAGTCAATTACAGTTCAAATCCCTTTGAAAGTCTTCGTAACTTTGTAACTTTAAAGCTGTTTTACCTCTAATACGTTTTGTTAATTTTGTTACTTCATTTTGTTAAAGACTATTTTGAGTTTTACGAATTGTTGTAGTTGAAGTTAATCTTTCTGTCCAAAGAAATGCTACCCGGTTAAGATGTACGCCAAAGTTTATTCTATAATTAAATAATATTAATATATTAATCTTATACATTTTTATCTTCTCTTCATATTTAAATAGAAATAAATTTATATAAAGAAACACAAAGATACAACTATTTTCTTAGCGTGCAACTTAGTGCTCTGGTATAGGAGATTTCAGACCGCTACCTACGAGTAAGTTATAAGTATGGAGCCAGCGGGAGCCCCTAGTACTTCACATACTGACTTGCATACAAACTTCACCTTAGCTAATGTACTCGATTGAATCACAACAAGTACAGCAATTCGCCCCAGTTCCTTTTAAACCCACCGAGCCTATTGTTCAGCCCATAATGGCTATTTTCCACTGAACCGACTCTCTATTGTCAATACATTATTGTTACCTTACCTCAGTAACCGTTCAATCGAAAATGGGTCAAAAGTACCCACGGTTCTAAATTTAAGTACCCATAAAGCCAAAAGAGAATATAATCACTACCTGTCTCGTTTGATTGAACAAAAAGTTTGCATACCTTTCACTGACAGCGTTAAATAAAAAAAAGGAATATTTGCGGTTTTAAACCCTTTAAGCTCGTGTTTAAAAGCTGTCGGACGCGAGGTGACGTATGTCGGGTAAAACCGAGTACAATATATGGGGAGAGCGTACGAATATGGTCTGAATCAGCTTTAAGCCTGGACAGTGGTCGGTTATTTATAGTTGAACGTTTTTTGGACGTCAGGAACTCGCATTATGTTCCTTAGTCACTCGAGGGTTGAAGATCTCTTGAGCGTATCATTGATTTAGGAGGATACTAGAAATGAATTGGAAAAGAACGTCAGCTGGCTATTTCTTTTATTACTTTTTTTCATTTAACAAGATCTTATAGGTAATGGGTAAGAGGCTGGACTGAAGTATAATTGCCATCATAAATAGCAAATCTAAACAAATTTAATGTACAAAAATAATACATGATTCTCTCAAAGGTAGTATAAGCCTAAAATGTGTTCCCAAAAGCCTCTCACAAAACCAATAAAATAAAATTCCTTTATTTTTCTCCCCCCATCTACACAAATGGGTTAAATTCCTGACTCACAAATAGGATTAAGTTTCCTAACCCTTCTTAGCTTGTTATTCAGTTTTTATTCGCCCCTGATTTGGTTTCTCAAAACACACTTAGGACTATTGAATTTGGTGGTTTTTCAAAGGAGTTCAGGATTTTATGTTTAGTTCCTATCAGCTTTAATTCAATTTGAATTATTATTTTTGTAATGAAAAGCCTCATTCAAGAAGATTGTTATAGGCTATATTTCATCCCTTTGGATGAAGGTCCCTTTAGAACAGGGTTAAACTGCTAAGCACTGCAGCTGCTAATTATATATGAAAATGCAATTCAAATTGGATAATTGGAAATTTTAGTAATTTATACCGATAGCAAGTTAGCAAATGTGCGACTATTTCGTATAGTTTCTGATTCATTTATTAAAAAGCTGTTATTTAGATATTACCTTACTTGTAGAAATACTGTTTCTACAAGTTAGGTCAAACAACATCATCTTACAAGGAAATTTCTCTGTGCGCTATTTAAAGTATTTCCCCTTACCTTCAAAGTCCTTTAAAGGATTCTGGAACACGTTCAATACGAGTAAATTCAGTACATTTGTATGTAAGCAAATATTTCAACATGTTGCAGCCATCCAATTGCATTTCAACAATCCTCTCAGCAAATGGACGAAGACGCAGCCAAAGCATTTCTCTTGTATGTTTAGTAGTGCCGCGGTTTCACTTGCTTTGTATTCGTTCTTGTCAGGATTTTGAAATGAACAGTTAGCATAGCCCTCTTAGATGTGGCTATCATGTCAAAGTTGACAGAAACCTGAGATTTTGCTATCAAAACTTAACCTTGCTACGAAATTAGCTACGGACCCAAGATTTGCTACGAAATTGGCTACGGACCCTAGTTTTGCTACGAAATTGGCTACGGACCCAATATATTGCTACAAGTTGGCTTCAAATCTAAGATTTTGCTACGAAGTAGACTTTTGTTACTTGACATTGCTACGAAATTGCCTATCAATACCAACTTGCTACGATAGCGGCTGCGGACCTATATTTTGCTACGAAAGCGACTACGGACCTGAGAAAAATCAAACTCTTCAGCTTTATTATATCTTATAGATATAGATAGATCTATAAGTAAACTAAAAGATACTCACAAATTGATATCCGTACGAGGAACAAAATATGTAGTGGTATATTCTGTTAGGTATACGAGTAGAACCAAACCGCAACCGCATGAATCCAGCTCAATTTCACAGAATACCACAAATCTATGTTGCCTATGGTACGCAGTTTTGATTTTAGAAATTTTGGTTTATTTTGATACCTAGTATTATGGTATTTTTTGCACTTAATATGAATGAAAAGTCATTACTTTTTAATAATCTTATGACTATACTCGTAATACCTACTCAAAAGCGAAGTATTTAATGCGCCTCTCGTGTGAATACCTACTAATATTGTAATTTCGTAATAAGTATTAACTAAAACAATGTCTGGAATTCCTTACCAACGTACAATTAACAATTTATAATTAATGACGCCTCCGTAGACAAACAGAAGGCCCAAAAGTTCGTGAAGTGTACACGTGTTGTTTACATTTCCAAAAACATAATTTCCTAAAGGGAAAGGGTCTTAAAACGGTAAATGTCAAACGAGTTTGTGAAATATGGTGTTGAGAACAACCCTAGGAAGCTACGTGGTCTGTTTTAACATGAAAACCTTAATAAATAAGTTTATTTCAATACTACGCTCATATATTTCGAACTAGTAACGCCCCGCGGATTTACTTTCGAATCTAAATTTATTTAAGGAATTTTTACACGGAAACAATTATACTCTGAACCTTTCAAAAAGCAACTCAAACTATATAAGGTGCTAACAAATTAATCACGGATATTTTAAGAGATGATACATAACATTAAAACAATTAACTTTTAACTGTAATTAAGGAACTTTGTGTATCATTTTTTTGTTTTAATTTACCGAACAAAAAAAAATATTATAATATTTTTTTAAAATAATCACCCCTATTATGTACCTGTCAAGATGTTTAACACTGTCAAATGTCACGTCAAAAGTTGAGAGGCCACTTAAATGATAGTTTAAAGAGGTTCTAGAATATGTCTAAAGAGGTCTCATTTAATTATCTTATTAACAGGGTGTTTTAACGTAGCAAATTTGTTTCCTACTTTTCTCCAAAAAAACATAACAAAACCTATGATGTTTTATACTTAAATGTACTCCGAGAACCGAGTACTATCAGCTGTAAAAATATCCGTGACTAATTTGTTAGCACCTTGTATAGTTGTACTCGTGGCGTAGCTTGCCTAAGTGACGTTTACTCATCACGAGTGTGAAGCAACGTGCAACTTAGGTGGGTGGCTTTATTATATTACTATCTATACATTTGACAAGCCTATTGGCACAGTAGCATGTGATAGCGCTTACTGTGTCGGGGGTGTTCGAATCCCGCCTCAAGTCAATGGTATGTGAAAACTTAGTTGTTGGTGATGACGTCTGGGTGTCAATTATATCCTATCCTACTAATACTATAAATGCGAAAGTTTGTGAGGATGTATGTATGTCTGTTACTCTTTCACGCAAAAACTTCTGAACACATTTAGATGAAACTTTACAGTAATATAGGTTATATTATATCAGAATAACACATGGGATATATTTTATCCCGAAATTCCCGCGGGAACGGGTACAAAGGTGGAAGCGCGGCTAGTTTTCTTATAAAGTATGTAATACAAGCTTCTACCTTAGCTTGAGTCCAATCTTGACTTGATTTGTTATCAAAGAGTAATTAATTTTCAGAATCATCAAAGACCATCAAAGTGAACAGATTAGTGAATACGACTTCAAGGTTATCCGTCAGTATATCTCAATCTTGATTAACTAAGTGAACTACTTAAGTAGTCGTTAAATGAGAAACCAAGGTCAGATTACGAAATTAATTACTTTTTCAGTTACCTGTCAAATGACAGCTTTACCGGTGAAGTGAAATTAGGATTTCTAATCAATATTTCAAAAATTATGCTTATATTTAAGTTCACAAATTACATCGTCAGATTTTTTTTAATACCTTATTTTATAAGTTTAATACTAAAATTATTTTTTTAAGTACTTTACTAACAAAAAATTTCATAAGTATATTATAAAGGGAAGAAAAGGCAGTTGCTATGGTTTTTATAAAAAGAACACAAAATAATAGTAAAACACATTTTATTCTACTACCTATTTCTGTCTATACGAGTATATTAATTATTTTGAAAAACAACATTACTAACAAAACAAAACAAAACTACAGCACTGTTTCCACGGTACTTGTAGGTATAAGCCGATATTCTAAATTCAAACCCATAAAAAGTGGCGTAACCGCGGACCGCCATTAATGATAATCATGTTTACATTTATCCTCGTAAAGTATAACTGTTTATCATCAAGAGTTACAATTTAAAACAAATGTCGAAATATAAAAGTAAATAAACTGATTTATGTGTCCGTAAACGACCGGTGGCGATGAAAGGGTTGTGTCAAAAACAGCTGCGGTTTTTAAATTACGAACGTCAAAGTAATTTATAAGGATTTCTTTTCCTGCGGCTTTGTTCGCATCGGGTGGAATAATGGTGATTACAATTTATGTTAAGTATCTTTGACATTTGACGTGTTTACGTGGTTTCAGCGCTCGTGGCGTGATTTGACTAAGCAATGTTATTAACATGTAGCTCCACCCCTACTTGGATGGGTGGCCGTTAGTAGCATTTATATCTGAGCGCTTCCGTGCTTCGGACGGCACGTTAAATTGTAAAAAAATTTAAAGCGTGGGTTATGTTAGCGTACAGTTTCTAACCTTTTCCCACCTTGTGCTATATTTCGTCGTTCAAATATCAATAAAACATCCTAACAATAAAAAATATATACTTTTTAAACTCACACGATTTGCACTCATTATACTAAATGAAACGGGTCAGTATCGTTGGGAGACCACATTCGAGGAGGAAATCTAAGGGAAGGATAACAAGTGTTGTCAGGCAGCCCGCTTTTTTGCCATATATCAAAGGAGTAACAGACAAGATTGGTTCGATTTTAAAATCGTATTCCATAGACACCATTTTTACTCCTTTGTCGAAAATGGCACAGCAAGTGAGGTCACCGAAGGACACGATCCCTTACCAGACTCCAGGCGTCTATAAAATTGACTGTAGCTGCGGTAGTTCATACATTGGACAGACCAAGCGCACGATAGCGGAGAGGGTCAGAGAACATATCGCAGCGGTCAAAAACCGCCAGGTCGAAAAGTCCGCGATTGCCGACCATTTATTATCATCAGGACCAAACCACTGGATTGAGTTGCATGCGCCGAAAATTCTTTCCACGGAACGACATTATTACTCCAGGATTGTTCGTGAAGCGGTGGAAATCAAAAAACACTCGAATTTCAACCGGGAAAGTGGTTTTAAGCTCTCATCCATGTGGAATCCGGTAATTAATGGTCGTAGGCAACACGTAAAATTGACCGAAAATTCGGATGTAGTGAGCGTGGTGTGTCGCCAACTTAATGACTAACAATTTGGTGATAAACATTAAGTGCGGGTAGTTTGTGCGGGTAATTGGAAAAAACAATATTGTGTACGCAGTGAACATTCGCCTCTCCAGCCAGTTATCCCGTGACCACGAGCGGTGTAATCCGCTCGAAACGTCGGGTACGTATTTTATTATAATACGTTAAATTATCCAACGCGATACTGACCCGTTTCATTTAGTATAATGAGTGCAAATCGTGTGAGTTTAAAAAGTATATTAGCAAACCGATACGGGCCGGAAATTGCAAATAAAATTCGTCAACTTGAATTTCTTCGAAGGAAAAAAGTGTGCTTGGAAACATCGTTGACATTTTTAACAAAATGTCGCGATTGGGACTTATTACCTACATGTGTTCGTATAAAACCACGTAGTGACATTGCACATTCGAGTGAAATTCTACGGCATGCGAGTGTTCGACTGTTAAAACAGATTATCCGTAACAATTATTGTGAGCTGGACGGTGTACAGCGTAGTTTGTTCCAATTGCATTGTGAGTGTAGTGCGGTGTTGTCTCGCGATGACTTTGATTTTTGTGACCGAATAACGTTCGAGCAAGTGAGTCGTATTTTCGAAACAAGTGAAAGAAGACATGACCGGAAGTTCGACAGGTTATTAAAACGAAGTAACAAATCGAGGATACCGTCTGAGCAAAGCAACAGTGTAATTAACATCTCGGATACAGACCTGGACACTGTGACTCATAGGGTTTTATCAAAAGGGTTAAATTTTGCTACTACCCCCAAAAAGATACCTTACGAAACCGTCATTAGCAGCATAGAAGAGGCCATAATCCGGAACAAAGTACCCGCTGCCGACGCTGATACCCTTAGGCAGGATGTAGCAGTCAGCCTACGGAAATCTAAGGTACCAAAGAGTAATATTACGGCGGAAGAGCGTTCAGCACTTAAGATCTTGAGAGATAACGAAGACGTCCTTGTTCTTAAGGCCGATAAAGGTAACGCCACCGTCGTCATGAACTCGAAGGACTATGACTGTAAAATGCAGGCACTATTGAATGACGGTAAAGTTTACAAACCAGTATCATACAACCCGACTGCGAGAGTCACAAAGAGGGTGCGTGCTGTCATTAGGGACAATCAGAATCTTTTTACAGAGGAGGAGTTTCAGTACCTGTACAAGCCGAAAATTGTGCAACCGCCGAAACTATATGGACTGCCAAAGGTACATAAAACCAACGTTCCACTGAGACCAATAGTGAGTCAGATTGACTCACCCAGTTACTACTTGGCCAAACACGTTGCGTCAGTGCTGCAGCCTCTCGTGGGAACTACTTCGTCTTTTGTGAAGGATTCGCGCCATTTTGTCGAGATCCTGGACAGTTTCAAACTGGAACCATCACAGGTCATGGTGAGTTTTGATGTGGAGTCCCTTTTCACCAATGTTCCGGTCGGAGACTGCTTAGATGTCTCAGGGAAAAACTTGCAGACAATAACATGCCAGAAGGGTACATGACAATTATACGAAACTGTTTAGAGGGGAGTTATCTTCTATATAAAGGCAAATACTACCTCCAAATCGATGGTGTTGCTATGGGTAGCCCTTTGGCACCGGTCATGGCCAATATTTGGATGGAACACGTCGAAACGCTGATAAATTTCCAGGCATATGGAGTGCGACTATGGAAACGTTTTGTCGATGATGTATTTTGTGTCATGAAAGGTAACATACCGGAAATCGAACAGTTTCTTATACATTTAAATGGCATTCACACTAACCTCAACTTCACCTATGAGGTTGAGAGAGACAGAACTTTGCCCTTCTTGGATGTCAAGATTATGGTGCAACCAGATGGATCCCTAAAACACACCGTCTATAGAAAACCCACACACACCGACAAGTACCTCAACGCGTCTTCTCATCATCATCCCCGACACCTTCGCTCCGTGCAGACTTCTCTAATAAACAGGGCTTACGCGTTATGTGACCCGGAGTTTTTAGATGAGGAACTAGCTCACGTGAGAAAGGTTATGAAGAACAATGGATACAGCGTTGGGAGACCACATTCGAGGAGGAAATCTAAGGGAAGGATAACAAGTGTTGTCAGGCAGCCCGCTTTTTTGCCATATATCAAAGGAGTAACAGACAAGATTGGTTCGATTTTAAAATCGTATTCCATAGACACCATTTTTACTCCTTTGTCGAAAATGGCACAGCAAGTGAGGTCACCGAAGGACACGATCCCTTACCAGACTCCAGGCGTCTATAAAATTGACTGTAGCTGCGGTAGTTCATACATTGGACAGACCAAGCGCACGATAGCGGAGAGGGTCAGAGAACATATCGCAGCGGTCAAAAACCGCCAGGTCGAAAAGTCCGCGATTGCCGACCATTTATTATCATCAGGACCAAACCACTGGATTGAGTTGCATGCGCCGAAAATTCTTTCCACGGAACGACATTATTACTCCAGGATTGTTCGTGAAGCGGTGGAAATCAAAAAACACTCGAATTTCAACCGGGAAAGTGGTTTTAAGCTCTCATCCATGTGGAATCCGGTAATTAATGGTCGTAGGCAACACGTAAAATTGACCGAAAATTCGGATGTAGTGAGCGTGGTGTGTCGCCAACTTAATGACTAACAATTTGGTGATAAACATTAAGTGCGGGTAGTTTGTGCGGGTAATTGGAAAAAACAATATTGTGTACGCAGTGAACATTCGCCTCTCCAGCCAGTTATCCCGTGACCACGAGCGGTGTAATCCGCTCGAAACGTCGGGTACGTATTTTATTATAATACGTTAAATTATCCAACGCGATACTGACCCGTTTCATTTAGTATAATAAAAAATATATCCTTTTCATATTCAAATAAGGTACAACTTCCTATATTTTCAAATTGAAGACGTGACTGCATTATTTGATTACTCCATTCAGGAATTGGGTCGAAATTCTCTTTCAACGAACGAGGAGACACGATGTTTTATTAAATCTTGTGTATTTCATTAGTCGTGTCGAGGACACTACATGAATTAACATAATCTACGATCTCTAGTCGGATAAAACAAGAGTTATTGAAATGAAAAAAGAATCTCTTGAACAAAAGACGATCTACGGATAGTAAGTAAGCTATTTTAAATATCGAACGCATCACTTTTGTTATCATATTGTCTTTTGTTTTTGCTCTGTAATTTGATCCCACGGGAATAAGTACGCTGCGTACAACTACAGGGACAACTAGTTTACCTATAAATATATATGGTTATAGAGTTTGTAACTGATTATTATCAGATGTAGGCCACATCCTTGACAGAACCAGACACTGTCCATTCAATTTCATCTATTTTTATCCTGATTTCCCTTCTTCCATTCTATATCCACAGATAATCGAATACGACGATATAAGAGTAAGCAAAAACTATGACCTTTCGGTAGGACAATAAAAAGTAAAGGTTTGGCAAGGAAGAGACGAGATAGGATCAATGGGGCTCTGATGTGTTCGATGCCCTTGAGATAAGAACAAGTTATGGCGTAAAACTAATGAAATAAACATTGTTGTGCTAGGCCCTTCAAGGACAGCGGCATCTGAAGGGTTGCGTACGGATTAGAGGCTGAAAGTAATTATTGAGAGATGCCGTCTGCTGGTCCGACTCGACAACTGTGAAGATAAAATTCTGTAAAATTGTAAGGCATATCTAAATGAGAGTTTTCACTTTTTAACCAAAACATATTGGTATCTCACTCTTTCATTCAACGCGCACAGGTTCGGTAATGTTTAGAGCACTAAGGGAATTGCACAAAGATTCTTAATTTAATTTAGCGCCTAAACTTATTTTAAAAACAAATGACGTTCGTTTCAAATGTTTTATTTGCTGCGCGATAAAGTTGAATTTTGGAGGGACAGGTTTTTGTGCAATTCGCTCTAAGGGTTGGTTTCCATTGAAGCAGAGCGGAACTGTGCGGAGCTCAATAACCAATCACAACGCATTGAAATTGTCAAACAAGGCACATCTTTTCGTAAAGCATTGCGATTGGTCGATTGAGGTTCGCACAGCGCAGCTCTGCTTCAATAAAACGGACACTAAGGGCTGATTGCACAAGAGTAAACTAGGCTTCAGAAACATAAATGCACACAGCATACTCCATACGTAACTACCCAATGATTACGTAATGACATTGACTCCTAATTCGGTCTCCATACTTCGTCTTCCCATAAAATCTTTTCATTGCGAACATCTAATCAGCGTTCTCTATTAACTTCTAACGCTCAACTCAAAAGTTTTGACATAATTTCTATTATATGGAAATTGAGCCAAGGTTGGCCATAATAACTAATCTTTTGATCGCTTGATCGGAGTTTTGATATGATCGTTATGAAAACAAATGTTAAATTTATGCTGGGACGTCAAATGCTTCCTTAGTATATTAAATTAATGAGTGACTTTGACATGTAATGTATAATAAAATATGTCAATTAGTTAAGTGCCGATTTAATGGACGTCTCTAAGTGCGGCAATTAGACAGAAAAAACAATTAAAAGCTGTCGCTAGCCCAAAACGACTAACGGATTTTCAACCCTGTGCCGGTCGCCATAGCGATCGATTGAATGAAATTACACCATCGTCAGGGGACTTAAAATAAAATTGTTATTCCCACAGTTCCGAAACATTAATAGTAAAGGTTAAACATTTGGTAAACAGAACAAAAACTCAGCTCCAAGTACATTGTACGTACAAATTGAATTTGCAGCCGCACCGCAACGTTAACTACGTTTAACTAAACTGTCTGAAACACTCACGCTGTAAGATCTGCGTTAACGTCGACGAGGTTCAACTGAGTAATGTTTTTATAATTGTCATGTTTTAAAGTTAAAAATAAAAATGAACATTTATTGCATTTATTACAAGGAAAATAAAAAACCAAACATCTAAAATTACAGCTAAAATAATGCAGCAAAAGGAGACAAACGGCTCAACTGATGCTGTGCAGATGCCGAGGTCTCGGTACAGCGCTAGTTTTCAGACGCCCACCGCTCTAGAATTAACAATAGCGGTTAACATAAACGCGGAAAATTTTAAAAAATTTACTCCATTGTAAATGTCATTAATAAAGTTTTATTATACCTCTTTGCTTCAAATCCTACAACCAAGGTACATTGTTCTAAAATCTGATATAATTCAATTTTCAGTAAAGAGAGATGTGTAAATGGAATTTTGAACAAAGGTACAGAATTTATTTGACCTTTTTTTCAAACTGGTGGCACGAGTACCGCGCATCTATCACATTCGGTTCACTTCATACTATTCCTGAACTCTTTTTTTTAAACCTTTTAAAATGCAAAACTTACTTCAAACTGGGTGCAGAAAATAGCTCTCTGAAATTGGTTAAAAAGAACGATTAAAAATTACAAAGAAAATGTTGTAGACAAAAGCTAAGATGTCTGTTCATTCATTATTGACGAGACCATTTGAAATAGGTTCGATTTTTATTTTCATAATAATATTTTGACTAGATTACAATGTAAAAAAAGGTTTTTTTTGTTTATTTCCTTTTCGTCGATTCTCGATACGTCAGGTCTGAGAGTCTATTGTTCTTCAAATATTTTAATATCTAAAGCATTTTACTCAATTAAAAAGTAAATATTATACTCGTAGCACAAATAATCCTTCTTGGTTTTGAAATGTCCAAAAACTATTCCTTCACTGATTGGTCTCTACGTCTGTTAGGTAATAAAAAAGTAAAGTAAAGCATTAGCCTGTTATGTCCCACTGCTGGGCAAAGGCCTCTCATCTCACTGAAGAAATCAGTACAGTGAGGAGAAACCACGCTTGCCAAATGCGGGTTGGTGATCTCAAACCAGAGCCATGTTTGAAAAGTAGGAAACATGATAGATTATTTTACCATGATATTGATAGTAACATGATAGGTTGATAGGTAACGAATGCACATTACTCGCTAGTTTGGGGACGAATGGAAAAATGAGGTACAAAAAGAACATGTATGTGTGGACGGTACTCTAATGAATGTTGGATTACTCTGGACTGGGTTTCTGGAGGAAATGTTTGCAGTGTTGGAATGGATATTAGGGGAGGTACCGCGGTGCAGATAAGACCAATCGTCATACAAATTATAACGTAATAGCTTATTCAATGATCTGTTACAAAAAATACTTGTTTTAAATTAAACTTTTGTTTAATAATATGGTCCCTGTAAAAAATAGAGAAACAGCGATGGATTTGATTTCATTCATTGATTGCTCAATAGTGGTAATTCTTTTCTCCATAAAATACGCGTCATCACTGCACCATAGCACTTCCTTACACCACACCAGACTATCAATCATAACAATCACAACAAACACATCCTTTCCCTTCAAAAGCAGTCCACAAACCTCCGGCAAAAACAGATAAATCTCTCAACAAAACTTGGAAAGCGGATAGAGAAAAACATTTCAGTGATGTCGGCTTTCAGATCGAGCGATACCACCTGTCTCCCGACTTCACCCGCTATCTCCGACTACAATGGGTGTAGTTCTTTAAAATGATTCCTTTGTGGTAACCACAAAGAGATGACCCTGAAAGGGCGAATCACTTTATTGTTCGCTCTGCGCAATCGGCAACAATTGATGAAAGCATTCACTAGTATTGTCGGCTTGTGGTTTTCTATTGGATAGTTTTTGAGGAGTAAGCCTTTTGGATTAGGCTGATTTGTTTTAGATTGAAAGTCTTTTAGGTTTGTGTAATTTGATGGGACTTTGGTTATCGTAGTTGGGATCTCATTGAACCTTAAATAAAAGTATTTGTTATTAAACAATGCAATCGAACAGTTTTTATGAAGATTCATTGACTGGCCCTGGATTCCGAGATTTTACAATTTTTATGCATTACGGCGCTCCACTATATGTAATGGTGAACAATGAATTTTTATATCCGCATGACTACGTTGCAGAATAAACTCTCAGTGAATACATGATCACTACATATTACTATCACTACATACATATTATTAACCAAAGTCCCCGGCCGCGTCTGTCTGTTTGCCTGTCTATTCGCTATTGGTTTGGCTTACACAGGTGAATTGACGCTTACCCGAATACGAGTACTTCGCGCAGGCAAATTCGTCAGGTATAACTAGTACAGCTACTTTTACTTTGTAACTTTTATATCCGTGAAAGTATACTACCTGTTCTGTTTCATTGCAAACTCTATTATGAACAATGTGAAGCAAAACAAGTTACTATTACTTTGTAATAAAACGTGTTTACAAAACGTTGCCGTAGTTTGGACATAAACAACATTGTAACTCATTTTTGTGCAAATAGAGCGCAATGTAATATGTAGGGCCTTGGGTCAAACTTTGTATAATTTTGAAGCTTTATAGTTATTTTATTATTATTATACAATTTTGAACAAAGTAAGGTGCTATCCCGTACAGTGTCCGAGATAAAGTAGTTGAGTAGTAATCAAAATCGATCTAGTCAAGTAATTAATTACTAACAGCGGTTTTCCCGCAATATGGGTATGTGGATATATCCCGTTATATAGCGGGATTCAGTGGGAACTTTAGGATCAAAAAGAACCAAAAACTGTCCATTTGAATCACTTGAATTTATTTTACTATCGGTGAAACTTTAATATCAACAGAATAAACAAATATTTACCTAAAAAACGAGGCTTTAGTATTTACCGACCGATATTTTTCAGCACATGTTCGTTGCTGAAAAATATCAAATATATAAAAATATTGCACTGAATCGAATGCAATTATTTTTATGCCATGTTAACTAAATTTTTTTATAAAATGTCACAAGTTTGACACCGTGTAACACAAAAAAAGCGGCCAAGTGCGAGTCGGACTCGCCCATGAAGGGTTCCGTAGCAGCGAGTAACATAATAAAGAAGTTCTTGAAATAAATGTTTTTTTATTTACATTTGAGTTATTGAATGAATAATCAGTATTTTTTTGCGGTTTACGATTTATGTCGTAAAAAAAAACTACTAACTAGACCTCGTTCAAACCAATTTTCGGTGTTAGATTACATTGTTATGTACATCATATATTTTTTTTAGTTTTATCATTCTCTTATTTTAGAAGTTACAGGGGGGGGGACACACATTTTACCACTTTGGAAGAGTCTCTCGCGCAAACTATTCAGTTTAGAAAAAAATGATATTAGAAACCTCAATACCATTTTTGAAGACCTATCCATAGATACCCCACACGTATGGGTTTGATGAAAAAAAAAATATTTTTTTCATTTCTAAGTATGGGAGACCCGCCTAAAATTTTTTTTTTTTTCTATTTTAGTGTGAAAATATTAATGCGGTTCACAGAATACATCTACACACTAAGTTTCAACAACATAGCTCTTATAGTTTCGGAGAAAAAAGGCTGTGACATACGGACAGACGGACGGACAGACAGACAGACAGACATGACGAATCTATAAGGGTTCCGTTTTGCCATTTGGCTACGGAACCCTAAAAACACGCAGTTTAGCGTCGTCGAAATTGAGTTAGTTTAGGCGCAGCACACATTAATCGGATAGGGACAAACATTCTTATTGGTTTTATTGATCACTCAGTTTAAAACGACCGAACTACAGCCACTATAAAAACCTGTAATAAGTTTAATAATAAACTCGTTATATAACGTGGTGCCGACTGGATAACCCATAAAGTGATCTAGACAACTTTGATGGACGTATTACAAGCTGTGGCCGCTATAAAATGGAGAATTAATCAGTGCGTTCACTTCGCTGAGGAAGATAGTAAAGAGTACTTTATGAGTATCGAAATAATGTTAAGTTCTTGTCTTGATTGAGTATTTTGCAAATTGGTTAAGTGTTGTTGTCGTTTTGTTATTGGAAAAGTTCAATAGAAAACACGTCAGAAATGTTATTTATTTTTTCATTTCCCACTGAATACTTCAAACGGTAATCTCGGAAGCAGATCCATTTTTGACCTTGTTTCTATGTAAATAAATGTTCGAATCCATTACAAAAAGAATAGTACACCCCGCGAGGTATAAGCTGAGCTTTGCATTAGTGTGAGTGATCACCAAAAGTACCAAGCGCGGCGAGACAGAATGGCGCCGCGCCTCAAGCCGGTTACCCAAAATCAGGTTTTTACCGGGCGAAAATGGCGCCGCGCCTAAGGCCGGTTATCACACCTACACTATCCATGTACACTCACACAATTGCAAAGCTCAGCTTATACCTCGCGGGGTATACGAGTATAGATGTCACAACTTTTTATCTGATATAGAGATAGATTGATGATACCGACAGGAAATAAACCAATATAAACACAGAACTCCAAAATAACATCCATATAACAAACCCATCAAAAAAACATTAAGCTCATTAGGAACTACTCGCAATCCATATTACACCTTAATCGGATAGCAATTAGGTTGACTGTTAAAAAGCTATTAACGATATACATAAACCCGGTCAAGGGTGAGGTAGGTCGTTAATTGTGTAATTCACCCTTTGGAATGAGTGGGATCGGGAATAGTGGGAAACAGGGGATAATTATACAAGTACAGGTATTCAAAATGTATTATTAAAGTATGTAAATAAATAAATTTGTTATCCTACCTAAAATATTATAAATGTGAAAGTTCGTGAGGAGGGATGTATGGATGTATGTTTGTTGCTCTTCCAAGCAAAAACTTTTCGACGGATTTGGATGAAACTTCACAGTAATATAGGTTATACATCAGAATAATATATAGGATACATTTATCCCGAAATTCCTGCGGGAACGGGTACAACGCGGGTAATGCCGCGGGGCGCGGCTAGTATAAACTAAATTAAATATTTGTGGCCTCATTCAATAACGATTATTAACAGTATTTGAGCTAATAAATGGTTTGTCCCTTTCCGACATACGCTAGTTTCCTGAGAGCAAAAGAGACAAAACACTTCAGTGTTTTAGTTAAAGACCGTTTAAGAGTTAGGTGGTTAATGCATACCTCAACGTGTCCGTCGTGTCGCAACGGCCGTGTTTCCATACCAACTGATAATGATAATTTCTCATCTAAATTTTACGTACAAATCATAATTGTCTACTTTTCAAACCATCGGCTAGCTACTACACAGACCATGACCTTTTCCCATAACCATTGTTCCAAAAAGGAACCGAAAAGTCATAAAAGAACCACTTTCCCTGAATTTCCAACTCAAAATTAAAACTACAAGGTCCGGAGATACCGACTCCGACCTCCTTCAGATTCCTTCACTAATACAATCAATGAGATTCCGATCTTTGATTGAATTTATCCATTTCTAATTTTGATCCAATATTCTTGGTTTTATTGAAAGATATTGAATTTCCTATTTATATTTTATATCTGTGGCGCTTTCAAGAGGGTTTCATAACGGTTTCGGTGGTTCGATTCCGGTTCGAGTTATTTAGGTTTTTGAACGGTATATCTAGGTTTTTTATGTGTTAGGTTAGGAGAGATTTTGTTTACTATTTTATTTTCAAGAAATACTTTAAATCTTGTCTTTAACGGAAATTATCTGTCGGTCCACCTCTCTCAGATTAACGGTGAATTAGAATTTGATTTAAAAAAAATCGATTTTGAGAACCTCATATAAATAGAATTCTGTTTTGAATTTCGAATAAAGAATCGATTCAACGACCGCACATTTGAACACAACAATATTATTTAAAATCATCTAAATTATGAAGAAATCTATATTCCGATTCAGAAATCCGTATCTTCGAGTATTTCGTATACCTACTATATGACTCTATAAATAAATAGTTTTATCAGTTCTTTCTTGAGAATCTTGGACAAATAAGAAAAGATATTGGTACATTTAAACGAGTCTCTAGGGACCAAAACTAAATAAAAATAATTCAATTCGATACTAAAGAAATGCGATGTCAAATTCCAATAATACTATCAGTCTAATATACCATTTACTATAGAACAAAGATATCTATCTCTAAAGATCTTTTAATAGAAGTAAAGTAAAGTTTCAGTCTTATTAGACAGGGCGAAAGCTTCAACACTCCGAGTGACACTCAACAGTATAGTCGTACTTAAGTTCCCGTTTGAACAAATAATAATGACATCAACGTACGTTTCACTTAATAGTAAAAAAGGGGAAGCCTCTTAGCAGTGAGAAGAAAGTGTTTAACTGCCTCACTCGGAGACGTTCATTAAATCGACACTTAACTTATTGCCGTAATTTTTCATACATTACATGTCAAAATCACTCATTAAGTCTCTACTAAGGAGGCATTTGACGTTTCTGAGTACAGCCGTTAATCTACTTTGGTCACTGAACTTCATCCTCAAACTAGATTATCCGCCAACTATGGACAGGACACCTAATGAAGTCATAACAGCTGTCGCTCACCGAAAGTAGGTGACTACCGTATTCACTACAGTCATGAGGAGTAGGTCAGTGGCTAACCCTGGTGTTGGAGTTTTTAGACCGCCTAAAGGCCTCCGACTTAGTCCAACGATTGATACAACCGAGACCGACAGTTTAACGTGCCCTCCGAAGCACGGTAGCGCTTAGATAGAAATGCCACTATTACTGATGTGGTGATCGAATGTTGTGACCATAAAACATTTATTTACAAACCAGCTCACACTAACAATACTTTTCAAAACAACACTAAGAAAAGGAAAAAGAATTCACGTAACTCACCCTAATTAAAAATAGTCTAACGAAAACACCTCCATAACTCATGCCCTCGTAAAGAAATCTAATTAATTCTTGAAGAAACCTCTTTATATCTCGTCTTAAGAATTATATTAAATCCAATAAGACTTCCGTAAGGTTCTTCTTCTTTATTATTCATAGTTTTTCTTTGTTTTTCAAGGTGATAGGTATTGTACTTTTCTTCACTTTTACTCTTTACTAATTTATTAGACACTAGCAGCGCCCCGCGGTTTTACCCGCGTTGTGCCCGTTCCCGTGGGAATATCGGGAATTTTTATACATAAAACCTTCCTCTTGAATCACTCTACCTATTACAAAAAACCGCATCAAAATCTGTTGCGTAATTTTAAAGATTTAAGCATACAGACAAACAGACAAACAAACAGACAAAAATAGCGACGTTGTTTTATACTATGTAGTGATAATTTATAAGATGGCATTCGTGTACTCGTAGCTTGACCAAACAAAGTAAACTTTAAGCGGTCCAAAAACTACAACATCAGGTTTTGGCCTCTAACTTAATTGAACTTACGTACTTGGTATGTCCGATGCTAAAGACAGAGACCAACTTGTAACACCCCCCTCTTTTTGCGTCGGGGGTTAACAAACGTGCAACACAATGCAACGAAAACCATCTGCTACTTAGCTTATATTCATTCTAGTCTACGTGTGGATGTCGAGCCTGCATTCATTCAGCTAAAGCGTGGCAAAGCTCTTTGCATCTCAAACCAGCATGTGAATGATAGCATTAGACCAATTTGGACCGAACAGTAGGAATATATCGTCGTTAGGATGAATGGGAACTGAATCTAGAGGTAATCTGATAGTGGGATGATTGGAGATATTGTCTGACAGCTGTTTCATTTTGTTTTTTGTTGCAGTAGTAATAATGTAGCAGTTAACGTTTATGTTTCATGGATAGTTTTAGCAGCGCTGCTAAAACATTTGTTTTATATTTTATTAATATTCATTAATTTAGGCATTTTTCATAGCTTACGTTACTTTTGCGCTATTTGACTAGGGACTCCTAATTTTATTAACACCTTTGAGAAGTCCTTTTTTTAAAAACCGGTGAAAACTGCATCAAAATCCGTTGCGTGGTTTGTTGACTGACCATAAATCGGATTTGAAAAGTCTTTGAATGTGATCATATATGATTGAGTCATATTGAGTCAGACGGTATACGACTAGTGAGTAAGTATTGCTGTAGTAAGCATGTTGGTGCCTACGCTCTATTTTTCTTACGGTAATTTTTATTCAATGTCGGCCCTAAAGAGGCTCTTTTGAACGTACGAAATTTTAAAACTCTCTTTAAAAATGAATTGTTGTATTCATTTATGGCAGCCTCAGGGTTATCTATTCCAACCGTGAGTTTGAGAAGCACGTTGTAATGTTAGTAGGCAGTGTCTTGTCAGTTAATTCAATTGTCTAGACTGTCTAAATGCGGTCTTAAAATCGCTACTTTGAAGATACCTACTTTAAACATAATTTTATTTAGTTTTACATATTTTATAAACACCAAAAGTTAAATCAGACTTAAAATTTCATCGTTTTGAAAGCGAGTCGGGATCTCAAGATTAATTTATTTACTTTGCCTTTGAATTAAGTATACGTAGTTCAACGACGCAATATTTTACTTTACTTAAATATTCAAGTTTATTTAGAGAGATTCCCGCGGAGCTTTTTATTAAATAAAAGCTGAGGGTGGACTGTAGTCAAGTCAGAAAACCTACGTACACTAGAAACAAATACATCTCATAGATTTTTCACAAGTTAACAGAGCCGTGTTGTCCTAGTGGATACAGGCGCCGCCTTCCGTGCCGGAAGTCGGTGGTTTGAACCTATGTGCACCTATTCCGTGTCTATGTGCGCTATTTACACTCCTCACAACATTATAAGATAGATAGAACAGGAAAAAAATGGATTCATTGGTCATGTGTCAACTACGGTTACAGCTTTCTAAGTATAGGATCGCTGTGCTGTGCTGGCTAAGCATATATCATCTTACAATACCTAGAAGGCATTATCCACACTAAATCAGGGAAATATGTTAACGCGATCTTCAAAATTTTCACTCTGGTGCCATCTATTGGAACCCCCCGCATGGAACAGCTAGCAAGGTAGATGAAATAGAGGCCCAATGTATGCCATGGCCTCTAAACTATGTACAACTAAATATAGAGTAACTACTTGTACAAATAGCTACTCGTATAGTCCCTACTCACCAACTTATAACAAGAGCTTCCTGCTCTTGTTTCTTATTAAGTTATCCGGTTATTTATTAATAAGTAGCTATCCTTTGCTCACGCGGCGAACATTAGTTGCCCGTTGATTTATGGCGGTAATTATTTCACCTTTGTTAACCTTGAGTGGTAAGTACTTGGTGGGAAATAGGTTACCCCAACTTTTACCAATAGTTTATGTTGAAGTGTTAATGTATTGTACCAATGTCATCGTTTAGATTAAGGAAGTTTAATAGTCTGCAAAAAAAAAAAAGCGAAGACAGAATCATTAAGACTACGTCTCGATAATTGTTACGAACGTATGTAACGAACGTTCGTTAAATAGTTCCCATTTACTTTATACTGTTAAATACAAAGCGTTGTTTCGTAAATTAAATGAAGGTCTGTTGGAGTTTATGGGGCTGCCAGTAGAAGGCACGATTTTTCATTTTCTTACTTACCCCTTTCAGAATGACACTTTGGGTTAACGTTTAGTGGTGCGTAAGCGTAAGCTGAAGGAACACGCTCTAAATAGCTTTTGGACTTCATATAAGATTACATTTTGAATAGATTCCTTATAAACTTTATATTTGGAGATTTTTGTGGTATGTTACTCATGATACTGAATACATAATAAAGCAAAATTCCTTAAAATAAATTCAGTCACAAAAATGTCAGTCGAAAGCCAATGGAAGGAACTACTGAATACCCATGAAAGAAAACTCTTTATACTCTACCATTTAGTATATTACTGGTACACAACGTCGTTAAAACAAGTTACCTACATAAATAAGAATAATACAATCTACAAATTATGAGACATACAGACGGCAGTTTATACCACGTCCATATTTGTCTCGTAAAGTGACCTCGGGTACAAACGTACAATACGCGGCTGAAAGTACTGTCCATCCGCACAGGATTTGAAGGGTCGTGTTGAAAAAGATAGCTATAGTACTTCTTATATATAACTGTTTCGGTATTTTTTGATAAACTACATAATATACAATTTTGTGCCTCGATAACAAGAGAACAAGCAATAATAAAGTTGGAGAAGGTAGGAATAACTCGTATTTAGTGATTGACTTGTATTCTTCTGTATGACGGCAGACGGCTAGCTAAATTCAATTTTGTAATGCTCCTTCTTCTTCTTTTCGAGTCGAGATGATTATAACAATTAAATTAAATAAGTTTAGACCAAAATTTGGCCAGGTCTATTGCACTGTCATTTGCCCTCCAAACATCCTCCACAGTGCAGGACACGGAGCTGCTCGGGCACTGTAGCAAATGAGGCATTGTTTGGAATGCTCCTGCACTATCATGTTAATGAACAATTTGCTGTTTGTCTGTCAGTCTTTTCACTGTGTTAAATCAGAAGTGTGTAATAAAGATAATAAGATAGTACTACATAACTGTTTTTAACTGACTCCCGAGAGGTCGGTGGGTAACCCTCGGCCGGGTACTGTAATGTAGCTTTTATGGAGTTTTATTTCTTATGGAACTTTTGGCACGTACAGGTATTATTTTTATTTGTGCCATAAGCAGTATTTAAGGGCTTTATGTGTTTTTTATTAAATTATTAACTGGCGCAGTGGCCGCGACTAGAAATCTTATTAGGAGGTTGGACAGAGTTCGTTATTTAGCTTATTTTATCTTAGCATTATTAAAGGATGGATTTCACAAGGATTCTTAATTTGATTTAGTGCTTTAATATATTGAAAACAAATGATTTTCGTTTTAAATAGTGATCTAATTCGTGCTGTATAAATTTCAATTTTAAATGAACATCTTTTGCAATCCGCCCCAACTCTAGAAACACTTGTGTATACCTATGTATACTATATCTGGTAAAAATACATAGGTGCTTCTGGCATTACCCGTAGCATAGCAACGAAGCACAACATAGCTTTGGCAAAAGCACCCTAACGAGAGTTGTTATAAGTTTGAGATATCCACTGCTCAATTATCTCTTTAAGTCTTAATCAATAACAGATATTCTCAGAAAGTTAAAAGTTTTTTATTTTACGAAGAAATGTTATTTTATCTCTTTTCAACATCTTATATTCCTTCGGGATAATTTCATAGTCGGAACGAGTTCTTTACTGATTTATACTCGTTTCATCCCACATGAAAAGAGATCTCCAGCAAAGTTGCATTGCGGAGTAATGGCTAATACTGAACCAAGTATCAAACTTCAATGCGCAGCACTAAAAGAAGAAGAATAGAGTTTTCCTCATAATAATCCGAACACAAGGTTTACTATAGTTTTTTATAGTTCCAAAGACGTACAAGGACATCGGATACAATTATTATGGTCGTCTCTACCATAGACAGTGACCTAACAAAGTTTCTACATAAAAATGTTTGTCTACTGTTATTCTTATTATTATTCGCTATCTGGCTGTTATACTTATTTAATACTTTATTGTTAAGTAGTTATAAGATTTTATAAAAACTAAGTTTCAAGTAATAGACTATTATTATTGCAAAATTGTCACGGGAATAGGTTAGATACAGGCGTCTCTAGTAAAAGTATAAATTAATACATTTTATTATAGTATTTTTTTCAACCCTTCACCACCCATCAAACCTTTTTTTATCCTAAACAGTACACAATGGGGTAAAAATAGAAACCGACCAGTAAAAAGTTCTCGATTAGCGTAAGGTCACGCAAGCGGCCCTGACATAGCCACGGCTATTTGCTTTCACTAATTTCATTAAATTATATCTGATTTACGGCTACAAGGCAAAGGTTGTCGTGTTGTTTTGTGCGTTAAAGCCAATTAATTTGATAAGCGTTCGTAGTTTTAGTTTTAAAATTTGTTGCTGTTTTATTTACTAACTAGCGTTTTACGCCGCGGCTTTACCCACGTTGTACCCGTTTCCGTGGGAAATCGGAATAAAAAATTGTCTATAACCTTTCCGTTGAATGTGGCTATTCATTACAAAAAAGACGTGTGGCACTCGGGGACTGCCGCGGTAAAGCTATTGCATAGTTATTTTTTCTATCACTAGATGGCGTTAGTGGGGAGCGTTAGGTTTTTTTTCTATCACTAGATGGCGTTAGTGGGGAGCGTTAGGTTTTTGCGTGAGGATTTTTCGTTACGGAATTTCTGGATTCGGTCCCCGCGCTCAAGGCCCGCGATAGAAGCTATGCAATAGCTTTAAATAATTATTGAAATCGGACTGGTAGTTTCTGAGACTAGCCTGAACAAAATTAAAAAATAACATCTTTAAAATGTTGTATTACTAAAAATATTACAAATTTTAATGTAAGATGGAAGAGTTTGCTTTATAACGCCATGTTCAATACATAGTTACTATGAGATATTAACATAACGTAGTCAGCTCGAAACATGAATTTTCATTAGTAACTAGTTAAAATCATACAACTTGCCTAATGGTGTAGTTTCATACAAGCGGAACCGAGTAGTACGGAGCTCAATATGGTTATTATTGCTTAGATTTTTTACATTACAAACGATGGTTTAGGAAGATATTTTGACACTTTACAACACAGTATCTGGCAATTTCAATTCCTTGTGATTATTCAATTGAGCTCTGCTTGTCTCCGCTCCGATACTATAGATACGCTCCCTTGTACTTTTTTCGTATTACCTATTATCATTACATAGTATAAAACAAAGTCGCGTCTGTTTGTCGTTTGTCTGTTTGTCTGTATGCTTAAATCTTTAAAATTACGCGACGGGTTTTGATGCGGTTTTTGTTATAGGTAGAGTGATTCAAGAGGAAGGTTTTTATGTAAAAAAAAATCCCGAAATTCTCACGGGAACGGGCACAACGCGGGTAAAACCGCGGGGCGCTGCTAGTATTTAATAATCATCACCAACATATGTATCGTTTAAGTGGTAAGTAGTAAAATTAATATTGGTTATCCGAAACATAATATTCGTTGCATCACTAAGCGATTGCTTTATTCACGTGCTCATTTACCTGCCCTTTACCATATACATATTATATAGTATTGTACTCTCGTGTCAATAGGGTTAATAGATCAAAGATACTTACAAATAATCGAACTAACACTGTCCCATAAGTTCCTATCGATACCAACTCTCACATAAAACGCTTCTTCCCCAATAAATACTTTGTCAAACAGTTTATTTACTGTCCATAAAGTCTTTAAACTTCAACTTCGCGAAATATTGTCCTTTTATAGGTTGGAATCACATATTATTCAACGGATAAAAATAGTTTTTTGGAAGTTTATTTTTTATTGAGTCGTAAAGTTGGAGATCTTCGGTTTATCACTGGAGATAAGCTGTTTCTTTGTAAGGACGGAACTTTTTGGTCTGGAACTTTGTGGACATGTAAAGTTGGCATAATATTGTTTGTTTGCTTATAAAGATTTGCGGCTTCACGAGTGATAATGTTTAGAATTCTTCCTTCATTTAATAAACGAAGGAACGACTTTGAGGATGCTATCATATTTGCGATGATGGTAACGTCTCATGAGAAAGAATGGACTTTTAATAGTACCTGAATAGGTTCAAAAACCTCCCGATGAATCATAATTGTATAATAGGTTGTATGAAAAAAGTATGTTCATACATAGTAAACATCTCTCACACGGGGTTTTTCCTGTTGTGTTCAAATAGTGTGAGTTTAAAAAAGACTATATTCATAGAACCTATAATTAATTACGATTCCTATAAAAGCATCCCAGACAGCCAACTATACAACACTACAGCGATATTTCTGTATTAAAAAGTCCAAAGAAGTAATAGCCTTTTCCAAATAAATAAATAATAAATAAATATACCCGGACAAATTCACACACGGTTAATTAGACCCAAAGTAAGCTTTAAGCTTGTGTTATGGAATCTAATTAACTGGTACTACTACATATACATACACAAATATTTTATAAGAATATATAATTGACACCCAGACGTCGTCGCCAACAACTATGTCTGCACATATTGTTGACTCCGGGCGGGAATCGAACCCGCAACCCCCGACACAGTAAGCGCTCTCACTGCCACTGTGCTAACGGGCTTGTCAAATAAGTAGGTAACACTCACAACCAAAATAAGTACATTCTAATGTCCATTTCCTTTGATACTTACGTGCAATTTATCATTTACGTCGACAACGTCAGACCCATGGTCCCAGCTTTACATCAACCTAGCCTAAGAGGGTATTTCTAATGGTATTGGCCGAAAGGGAACATTATTAGTTGTCCAAACAGACTATAAGGAAGGAAATATTGATGTCATAATCATGTTTATGACTAACTTTAGTGCAACGTTAACTTTGGTGTCGTTGTAAACGGAATTGGTTGTTAGAAACTAGTAGTGTGCCGCGGTTTTACCTTCGTTATGCTGGTTCGTGTAGGAATTATGGGATGAAAATAGCTTGTTACCTTCCCGTTGAGTGTGGGCATCTTTTACAAAAAGAATTATTTGAGTAGGGTTGGTAGTTTCTGAGATTTGCGCGTTTAAAGAAACCAAAAACAATTTTTTCTGTTTTATTATAAATAGTATAGATGTGGTAAATTACTGATTTAAACACTACCCAGTACCGCCATACACCTTCATTTCTATTTTTTCTACACCCAATTTATTTAATGTAACACTACATGTCTTAGAGCCTCTACACAAAAGATATCTTTAAAGACTAAAGAGTTAGGTATTTGTTCTGTTTTATGGCATGAGCTGAAAAGCAGAAATTCTAATATGAACGTTAAGAATACTAGCCAGACGAACCAAAATTCTCTTCTAAGATAAATATTAAAGAATATTGTGCGGTCACAAATGTAAAGATATTCAAGGAAATCCATTCGCATCCTTCCTCCCCGTAGTTGCTCCACCAACCGCAATTTTACGAGTTTCTCAGTCCCAATTTACGATTTTTACCGATAATTTACGATCCAACCAACCCTCGCTAAATATTCAAATGACCGCATTCTCCGCAGACAAAATGCAACAGTAAATAACAATGAAATTCTTCCCTGTTTGTTGCAAGATAACAATTTCTGTTGCGAACTTTGAACTACCTCATTGAATTTTGGGGAGAGGTAAAGTAGTAGTTTGGTAGTCGGATCGAATGATGGTGCATCGACCAATTTTAAGTTTTTTTACGCTTGTACTCAGAGAGCTACATCTCTGAAGTTAAAGCTATGATTGCACGACCCAAGTGTACTTGTACTAAGTGCATTCAGAGTGCATTCATTACTCAGCAGTTTTAAGGGAAAGGCCTTTAGGCGGTCTAAAATTAGGGTAGGCCACTAAGGTTAGTAGGCCACTAAGGTTAGTACTATTCGAAATAAATAAATTCGCCATTTTACTGATAAAAACATGTTTTATTCAGACATTTTAAACCGATTATTTTATTTTGATACCTGTCAGTAGCACAAAGAGCATTAAAAAAAAAATTCAGCTACAGAAACGGCCTTTCAAAACAAATAAATAATTAAATATAGATTTTTTTATATTTAGGAATATAAATAAAATACTACAAAATGGAAAACGTAGTTTTAAACTCTACATGCATTTTAGCTCATATGTTTGCATATACTCGTAAAGGGTCAATTTGTCAAATGAGCGTGGATGGTCAAAGCACTTTTGAGCACTTTTGAGCACTTTTGAGTGCTCAAAAGTGCTCATAAGAATCTCAGAGTCAATTTTAATAAAAACGAACTCTAAAAAAACACATTAATAACGCTATACACTAATTATTATACGTTTATTTTACATTACTATCACATATGTTTATAATAAATAAATATGTAATATATTTGTACATCATTATCCACATAAAATGGGAAATCCCAAATCCAATGAGACTGGTAGCTGAGTCAACCGAAACTCTATTTGTAGTCCCCGTAGAACCAACATGTCCTCTGATAACATTGAGGAAGTAATATTGTTAAAATAACAATAGCTTTGTTACAACTCTATTTACAGATTAAGTATGTTTTATTATATTAATGTCCAAGAAGAATATTTTTATTTATTTCAGAGCATTTGTGGGCCCATAGATCTAAGCTCTAAGAATTATGGTAGGGTAGATATGATTGACACCATTATCGCTGCGCTATGTTACGCTACAGCACACGACAGTATCGCAACAAAAAGTTACCGTGGGCCAGGACCCTAATTCGTCTCGTATTTAATTCGCTATGTCGATATGGCTGAAATTTTTTCAAAGTGTTTTTGGCTCATAGCTGTTTTTATGGGAATATAACCATAGTCGTCCGACCAATATAAACGAAAATTAGGGTATTTGACTATTGAAGAGAACACTAATATTCCCAAAAATTTATTGATGTCGGATATCGTGATGGAATATGGGTTGGATAAATTTTTTTTAAATTAATTCGCTAATTTAATTACTAGCAGCGCCCCGCGGCTTTGCCCGTGTTGAGCTCGTTCCCTTAGGAATTTTCGAAAATCTTTTCTTAGTGCGCACTTACGTCACTTGAACAACCTTCCTGCCAAATTTCATGTTTCTAGGTGTAGCGGTTGAGGCTGTACGTTGATTATCAGTCAGTCAGTCAGTCAGGACTTTGAATTTTATATATATAGATTTGTTCATTCCCAAACTCTCTAATTCCATATTGAAATGTCATCAACCCAAAACCGTTCACCACTACCCATCGTAAATGGTTAATTAAAACTGCAATCAGCTTCTAACATCCAAATTCACACGAACGCAGGCCTGTTATATTAATTAGATGATCCCAACCTCTGCGAGGACCACAAATGTAACCTCAATAGAATTAATATTCGTCGCTTGTGTTGCATTTCTCTTGTAAATGGCTTTCTATTTATCGTCCTATAAACCTGGACATGTATTTCCCTGGAGAACAGAGCAGTGCTGCGATATGTAGCATTATTTATGGTGCCACTACACTGCTGTAAGGTCGGGAAGCAAATATTTAACTAATTGGTTTATTTGAGTTGTTAAAAGTATTAAAATGCAGTGGACTGCTGCGCTGGACTGTGGTTATTTCCAATTAATTAACTTTAAAATACTGTGAAATAGTTATTGCATTGCTGTGGTTATTTTCGTAGAAATTACCGTCCTCGGAATGTTGTAGGTGAACAAAGACAACATTTTTTTTATCAGAAAATTATGTATCCATCAAGCACAGCGGCCATGACTAATAAAAAGCATCATTACAATTAATTACATCTGATTGACAACAAATGTAATATAATACCCAGACAAATTCACATACTTACGGTTAATTAGACCTAAAGTAAGCTGTATTATGGAATCTAACAGACTGATACTACTACATATACATAATTACATACACAAATACTTTCTAAGAATATATAATTATCACCCAGACGTTCTCACCAACAACTATGTCTTCACGTATTGTTGACTCCGGGCGGGAATCGAATCCACAACCCCCGACACAGTACTACACAGTAAACGCTCTCACTACCACTGTGCCAATAGGCTTTGTCAATATTATAACAATTGAACTCGTTAAGAAATACTTACCTTCAGAAAATGAGACTATATTATTATTTATTTATTATGCCCAGTGGTTGGTAAACGCTAGAAAAAACACATTATTCGGTTGATTTTCTTATTCATCAATTTCATACATTATTCACGATAAATAAGCGTTCACTTTTTGCTACAAATCTTAATATTTAACTTTACATTTACATTTCAAATTCGCATAAAATTGAAGAATATTTTCCGTCGAGTTGTTCGTCTCACAATTTAATATTTATCGGCGAACATTTTTCATCGGAGTATTCTGAACGTCCGTGTGTATTGGGCTTTAATAAAATGCTTCTTACAAATTGGTGCTTCACCGGAGTGTGTACCCGGCATAATATTTTTATGAAATTCAATCTGTCTCCCCCAGCTTGTGATAGGACATTAATTGTCGGAGATTTTTATTTCGTTCTAGTTTTTGCTATCAGTGGTTCTGTCCGTGATATTCAATAACTTGAATAATAGTGGTTTTTATTTTACGGGTAGTTGTGTAAAACAAACAGCATTCTTCTTCTTCTTCTTATCGAGTCAATATGGTTATTTATTTTCTATTTTATTTATATGTGTCCGATAACAGTGCGATAGAGGTGGCCAAATTCTGGTCCGGACACATATAACAGCATTAAGAGTATAGTTTACAAGGTGTGAGCTCTCGAGCTTACGAAGAAAGGTGCTTCACACCTGTAATTGTAAATAGAGTTACAAATTGTAATCTCATGTAATCATTGTCAATGCTAACGACACACGTCTATTGGTCAGTAAATCTATATACTAATATAATTAAGCTTTGTTTTTTGCTCTTTTTTGCTTTGCTCAGACTACCAATCCGATTTAAATAATTCATTTTGTAATGGATAGCCACATTCAACGGAAAGGGAGCTCAGATTTCTATCGGAGCGCTATCGTGCGTAGGGCACTTGAAATAGACGGTCCCGGTTTTTTCAATCGATAGACTAAGTTGGAGGTCTTAAAGCGGCCTAAAAACTCCCGACATACACCAGGGTTGACCACTACCCTACTTGAATTTACTTAATCATCACGAATCAACATTTTAATAGACTATCACTAGCATTAAAGTTTGTAAAGGTATCAAAATCGTAACTCATTTGCAATTAAATGAAAATTCCTCAAGATTATTGGACAGATTAATTAAACTTAAATGCTGGGTCTCAAATGCTAATTAGATCGGAAAGGTCCGTTTATATTTTGGCACAAATTGAGACGGAAAATTACTAATTAATTTCCTGTTTGAAGATCTGCTTTGGGAATAGAAAAGTTTACAGCTTTATTTAATTTTCATTAAATTGTGAACTAAAAAAATAGTATAATTTTATTATCTATTACTAATATAACTTCTTTGTTTTTATGATTAGCATGAACGAGCTTATCTCAAAAATCTATACTTATTTAATAAAGCTGATCTCAGAAACTGTTAAAACGATTACGCGAGTAAAACCGCGGGGCACTGCTAGTATGTATATAAAATTAACACCCGAACGTCTATAACAACCATGTCTTATATAATTATACGGGCTTGTCACATCTTTATATACACACATTAACTTGTTATTCCTACTGTACTTGTACTGTCACCCCGAGAATATTAGACGCGGTTTAAGTCACCCAGTATTGTGTGACATTTGAGCTAACTGACGACATAATAGTGACCTACAGTGTCACACCTCGCGGTGACTTCTCTCGACACAAACACATTCAAATGCAATCTTCAGACTCTAGACAATTGCCTAGTACGGTCAGACGAACAATAATAGACATACTATTTTTGTGAAGCATAAATGTTTTTTTATATGTGAACTTGAGTTACAGTTTACACCAATAATAAGGGTTTAATAAGGGTTACCTACGCCATATCGAATGCCAATTAAGCAAAAAGCAAATGGCCGTACGCTATTCATCGAAAAGTCAAAACATAGAATTAATGTTTTGTTTATTATAATCATATATGTAATGTAATTAATAATTTTGAATATTGAATAGTTATAAATTGAATAAAAATAATTTTATTTTGTTACAGATAGGCACCAAAACCTTTTTCTTAATTTAGTGACATATTGCAATGTGACAGTTGACACCCAAAAACAATTCGCAAAAGACATGAAAGTGTCACTTAAGATAAACACGCGAGCTTGCGGTGGATTCACCCCGACCGCGACAGATTGTAAGGGCATGTGCCCACCACATAACATTTTAATTGGCTCCATACTTGACAGTCTAGCTCCGTAACTTAATTACCTCACTCAGTTTATTGTATTACTGGCTTATCTACAGAAAAGAGAAGTGAAAAGTTTTTTATATACCTTAGGGATTAAAAGGTTAGAGCTATCTTATTTAACTAGGAAAAATAATGTACGTTCCTAACCAAATAACGTTAATAAATTAAAAGAAAGCCGCCATTTTGTTTTGAACTAGCCATTCCGCACGGTATTTCCCCCTACGTTCCAATAGATAGTGCCAGTGTCAAAATGTTGGTGTTCAACAGGCTTCCAAAGTTAAAAGGGTACAGAGACATCTAAAAAACAATTAGTCTAATTTTATTTCCAACAAGAAAATATGATGAAATTACCGTAAACTACAATGTAACGTGTAACAATTATCCTGCACACGCTAGTACCTTTAAAAGCCTGTTATATAAAGTGAAGGCAAGTACTTAACTTGTCAAGTTTTCAACTGAATGAAATCTTCACGATATTAGGTTAACAACTTTGTAAACAATGAAGCTTTATAAAATTGTCTTAATTTATTTGGGACAAGAAAAGTTTGAGTAATTGTTCTGAGACGTTGTTTTTAACAAAATTGCGGATTTTGAGCACATTTTGTTGCTATCTTTTTAAGGTTCGGTACCCAAAGGGTATAAACGGTAATCGGGACCCCATTACTAAGACTCCGTTGTCCGTACGTCTGTCTCTCTATCACCAGAATGTATCTCATAGAGTCTACTAGGCGCGCCCCGCGGTGTTACCCGCATTGTATCCGTTCCCGCGGGAATTTCGGGATAAAATGTATCCCATGTGTTATTCTGATAACTTATATTATATTACTGTTAAGTTTCATCCAAATCCGTTCAGTAGTTTTTGCGTGAAAGAGTAACAAACATTCACATACATCCTCACAAACTTTTGCATTATTGTAGTAGGATGACATATACCGTGATAAACTGTTGAAATTAAGAAAATAAATGGTTGACTTTGGCTCATATGCCGCACTACAAATACCTTGTTTATTATTTTTGCCGTTTATTTAATGATAAATAGCACGGAACCCTTCAATCACGAGACCGACTCGCGCTTTGCTGACTTTTTTCAATTTGAGAATTTATACGCTCGAAGTTAATTGCCGTGTATAACTTGTTGAACATTTTGTTTTACATTAGAAAACTTTTTCAAAGAACGTTTTATTTCTTTTATATTCATTGCTTGCTTTACTTAAGTCGTTGGTTATTTATTCTACTTTATGTAAAAGCTTGTACAATGGATGTTTGTTAATCTTTCACGAATGCTTGAGGGATTTTAATGTCGACTTTAATACGAGGAGAGGTTTTTTTTAGCGATTTCGTTGTCTATGATAAATCACTAAAACATTAGTAACTACTGTGTTCGAATGATCCGTGGGTTATTAGGTCAAATCCAACGACTTTACAATAAATGCATTAACATAGTTAAGTAAAGTACTAGCCTGTAATGTCCCACTGCTGGGCAAGGCCTCTCGTCTCACCGAAGATATCAGTACGGTGTTGTAGTTTGACCAAAATTCCTCCCACTTCTTAGATACTCGTAGGTACTACCTATAGTGACATCCTTATCAGCGCTACCTTGCTTCGAAGAGCATGGTAAATAATTAGTCACGGTTCTTTCATTCTTTTTCATTCCATCACCAGGGTTGGTTACTAACCAACTCGAGTTAACTATGTACTTCGGTCTATACTTATATAAATGTATAAACTAGTACTATGTTTATGCAAAAATACCCGAGTCTTCCGCCATTGTGCTCGCTCTGAACTACAAAATGGCGTCACCTTTTCTACCATCCTTACGTGTGGCTCCATTAGCGACGGCCGCGGTGTCTAATTCAATTCCTCTAGTCCTCGCCGGCCCTCGCTCTTGGCTGCTCTTTTTGTGATTGTGCATTCATTCACGGATCACAGAACTCGAGGACTTTTGGAGTATGGGTGGCCATTGAGGATTTTATGGGGGAATGGGATTGGAGTGTGATAAGGTAGGTGTGGACAATGTTTTAAGGATTTTGTGATATGGAAGTAGGAATGTCAACTGGATTGGGAGACAGTGAAGAAAACAGAGTTAGTAGCTTACGTTTTCACGACTGACCAAAGGCGAATTTTTAAGGAGTTTGGGTCGTCATAGATCATAGTCCAGACCTCAGACAGTTTTACTTGGTACTTACCTATATTTCAAAGTAAAATTCTTTAGTTAAACACAAAAAAAATCTATGACAGATGCAAAACTCGACGAATGTAAGACGTCTTGTCTTGTCTTGTGTTCTTTGATAGGTTTCCATACTGCATCCTAATGCCACTTACTACATAGACGATGGTCTTACTTAGGTATATTGCGTTCGCTTCAACAGCACTTCAAAACAAAGTGAGAGCAATTTGCAAACCATTCTTCCAAAACAAAGTCCACCAACAAAAAGGCCACTCTTCTATTTTTAAAGTAATTTTCAAAGGTCATTCCAAAAAATCTGGAAAGAGACATCACTTTAAGTGTTGGAGCATCCATCAAAACTTCAGTCAATAAATCGGGCGATTCACTGACTTTTATTTATTAACCTCAAACGGATTCAGCTTGATGCAATCTGTTACGTATGTCCTGGACAATAGAGCTCTTTTTGCATTACAAGGGTCATTGAATGAATTGTTCTGAACTCTGCTTGATTTTAGATTAGATTATTATAGCGATGAATAAACTCTGTTATGGAGTGTTGAAAGTCATATCTATTACAACAAAAAACTGTATAATTTACGTTAATGGTAATATATTTTGGAATAACCTTATTTCGGGAATATGTTTTAGAAATATAACTTTAATGCTTTTCGTCCTTGCTCTACTAGACAATTGGCAATTGGCAATTGGATTGCATTATAATGCCACTTGATAGTATAGCGATACTGGCACATTCCTATACACTTTGACAGTAGACAAACAAATAGAATTTGGAGCGATTGTCACTTATTTAGGTTTTAAAATACTGAAAACTATTGCCTAAGAGCCTTATCACACTTGCGATTTACAAGCGTATTGAAAGCGAAACGTACGCGCGGCGTGTTCGTCGCGTTCCCGTAACCAATTCGCCGCGACCGCGTGACGAATACGCCGCGACTGCGCAGCGAGTTCGCCGCGTCAAGAGTTGAGACATCATGCCGTACATTCGTCATCGAAATTCATTTCTACCCACTTTACAATCTTAAACGCGAGTTTTCACGTCTTATATCATTTTGGATCCCATTTAACAACTCGTAAAATGTAAGTCTTGACATGCGCAGATAGGAACGAAATTTTTTGGGATTATTTTTGATTCGTTTACGAAACAGCACATAATAGTCGCTCTCTTGCAGTCGATTACTTAAAAATGGATCCTCCCAAACACGCCGTTTCTGCTTTTGTTTCCGTATCTTATTTCTTCGAAGCAATAAAGCTAACAGAAGTGTTTCCTCGTCGGAATCCATTATGTAAGTGATTGTCCAAGTCTCAGATCACTCTCAGCGATTTACTGACGGCTGCGCAGCGTATTCGTTACGCAATCGCGGCAAAATCGCGACGCACTCGCGGCGAATTGGTTACGGGAACGCGACGAACACGCCGCGCGTACGTTTCGCTTTCAATACGCTTGTAAATCGCAAGTGTGATAAGGCTGTAAAGGTCTAATTTCGGTAGCGACTGCAACAGCAGGCAGTAAAAGATGACTGCGAGCACCACTACAGGTTTCTATGAATCTCTATGAAATTTCGAGGGCACTGACACTGGTGGTTGCTGTCGACAGTTGCTGCTTACTGTTGCGGTCGATACCGGAAACAGACCTTAAGGGAATTTCCGTGAACATGTCTTAAATTCATCAAAGGTAAGGGTCTTTAGGCTTCCGATAAAGTTACCAAAGTAATTGAAACTAAAATAAAAATCATAAATTCAAGGACCATTACCTAAATTCACTCTCAGAAGTAACCTTCTTAATTATAAAACTCAACCGAAAGTTACCCGACTACAGAACAAAGAAGTAAATGAGTTGACTCTATTAAGTATTCATTATAATTATTTTTGTACGTTCCCTTTACGAGTTTGTTGAATTATTGGAGTAATTTAAGTGACGTTACCTGGAGACCTTTTATATTGTTGCGTAAATTGGAACGCTTTTTCAAATTAACTTTAGGCACAAGTTTGTACCAAATTATATATTAAAAGACATTTCCTTGTTATTTCGAGTTAATATAAATACTTCACGTAGAAGAATTTTAAACGATGTACTGAAGAATAAGCTTAGCAGTGTCCAACGGTTTTACTCGCTTTGAATGCGTTCGCATGGTTATTTTAAAATGCAAAGTACCTTTAAATCTTTCTCGTGAATCACTCTGTCTATAAATCGGTAAAAACCGAAAACATTAAATATAACGAAATCATAAAAACAAATCAATAAAGTGTTTTTGACCGATCGAAAAAAAAGGAGGTTATCAACCCGTCGGTACCTTTTTTAACGATAAGAAAAAATACCTTTGAAAAAAATTCGTCAACTAATCACAATTTGCAAATTGAAGTATCACTTTTGGACACGTTGTCAAAAAGCGATCGCTTCCGCCCGGCGATGATGATTAACGACGCTCTTTATTGGTCAATGACTGAACAATTTGGTAATAAATTTATTTCAAAGGTGAAGGGTCAGCCCGGTAGAGTATTAGCACTAGAAGTACTTGATATTTGGAGGATGCTAGATTATTTTTGATTTTTTTCCTTGCCTATCATATCCCACTGCTGGGCTGGGTTCCTTCAGTTCCTCCCCTCCAGTCGTCTCTATTCAAGGTTTGCTGTGACCAGTTCGGCTCTAAACCGTCAAAGTCATCTCTCCCATGATGCTGAAAAAATAAAAATTAAGAAATTCAAATAGAGAACATCCTTTTTGGGTTTATGAAATCGGTTATTCAGGAAACTGAATCGCGTATACAATTTATTTCTTAAGAGTCCTAATATGTAGACTAAAATGGTCGAATTTCCTGATAATCATAGTGAATGGAACAAAATCGGCATTTTATATAAAAACAGTTTACATTTTAAAACTCGTAAGTACTACCGTGTTCCAGAACTTCCGGAGGGCACGTTAAGCAATCGGTCTCGTTTGTTTCAATCGTTAGACCATGTCGGGAACCTTTAGGCGGTCTAAATATACCTGGCCATTGACCTATGAGAAATGAATGAATGAACTCGTCACAAGTAACATATTGTAGTGTAAATAGTGTTGTAGGTGGAGGTAGGTAGTAATTGGTAAAAGGTTGTAGGTAGTAATTGGTAACCGCCCTGGTATTTTAACTTCATATAATATTACTCAGTTAGTTCCGGCCACGTTTACCCAGTATATCGTAGGGTTGTTTTTCCACATTATTATTTGTCTTGCTTCAATAATATTACCTACCCAATGTTAAATCATATTTCATCTCTATTTACTGTATTTATTCTTACCTAGATTATTGCGAATCTTGCTTCAGGAAAACTTACTTATTATTATATTAATATTACTTAATAATATCAATATGCCTAAGGCAATATTTAATGCCTATTTACTGACTACAAACCATGCTTATTATATTTGTTGCTAACTTTCTCAATAAGTCTTGAAGTTACGCTAAGATCGCAGTCCTTTTGGGTTACTTAGGCTATTCATCTTGTATCTTATTTACAGCGGAGTTTAAATTAAAATGTATTGATTTACTTCGAGACCTCGGTGTAAGACGATCCTGTACCTAAATCTTCTTCAACATACCAACTTTGTATTTACTGACAACCTTTAAACTGTTTGAAACTTCAATGGCCATCATTTGTAACAGTTCAATCTCTAATTTGATTAAAACTAACCGTCTTGATGGGCATAAGGCATTCTAAAGCGCAAGACACACATACTCGTAGTGCGGTTGCGGGCCGGGTGCGGGCCGAGTGTAGGTCGCGTGACGTTGTATTCTTCGGTATGAAAGGCGTCACACTACACTAGCCCGCAACGGGCCAGGGTAACACCTTTCATACGAATAGCTAATATAATACAACGTATAGAAGGAATACAACGTCACGTGACCCGCACTCGGCCCGCACCCGTACTATGTGTGTCTTGCACTTAAACACAAACAAAGAAAGTGTAAAATACTTTAACATATTTTTTTATCACGTATATAAAATAGTTTGATTACTAGCAACTTGTAAAGTAAAATAAAGCATTAGCCTGTAATGTGCTAAACAAAGGCCTCATCTTGCTGAAGATAGTACAGTGAGGAGGATTTGACAACTAGCAAGTTGTAATAACTATAAAACCAAACATAAAATAATAATTAGATTGCTCTTCGAAAACAAACTTGAATGACACTCTTCCTTTCTAAAGTAGGTTGAAATAAACGACTTGTTTCCTCTTCAGAATGCGAGTGACGAAAACACGAATAATTTCGTCTGTCAACATTTTATTACATTGTTACGCTCGGCCCAGTAATGATCTTGTTGAATCCAATTACCATTTGGAAGCAAACTGTGGTATCATGGCTTTATTTATCTTTGAATTTTCGACAATTCTGTAGGTACTTACTTGTATTGTACACCTTTCTTACTTATTGTAAATTGTGGTCTTAGTTGATTAAAGGAACATTCTTTAATGATACAAGTTTTCTCTATACTTAGTAAGCAGTGAGCTATAGAAAAAAAAATTTAGATTAATATGAGCATAGGCAGAAATACTTACTGCCTTGTCTTACTCACTTACAGTTTGTCGGTCCCGGTTATTTTAATCTATAGACTAATTTGGAGGCGTTGAGGCTCAAAACTGCGACACCAGGGTTGGCTACTAACCTACTGGAACTCACTTGGTTGGATGGTGTCGCTACTGGTAGCCCTTTGGCACAGGTCATGGCCAATTACTTACTTACTGCCTTACACTTTTCTTTTTCATTAATTTAGATTAATTTTGACCCTAGATTAAAAATAGGGGGGTATTATAAGTGCAGCTGCGGCGATGTCGAACATTTTGAAAAAAGAACATTAAACCTTATTTCTAAGCTGATATAATGTTATTGTTTTTTTACGCAAATCTCCGACACCAGTTGACCACGGACCTTTTCGAAATAAATGAATTGAAATAATTTCACAGACGCCGTGGTAGAGTTGCTTCCTTTATAAATTCAAATTGATTCCCAGAACCGATCGGTAATTGGTTTGAACTTTATTTACATTTTACACTAGTTGTTCTTTTGAGCTCGTGCATTTAACACGATTTGTATTTATAGTGAAGCTCCCTTTTATATTAAATGTTCTCGGTTAATATTAATTGCAAAACTTTAACGGTGGTGGCTTGGTTAAGCGATGTTAAATAACGATTATTGAGCTACGTGTAGCTTTGGGTGGCTGATAGTTGCGTTTCTACCTGAGCACTACATGGCTTCGTAGAGCACGTTCAATTGTAGCTTAAAGTTGTCTCGATATTCACAATGAATGAAGCCATACAAAATAAAATTCAATCTATATCACATACAATTAACAATAAATACTAAACAATAAACATACTTACATACATACTTTTTAAACTTTTCTTTTTAAACTTTTCACACGAATTACTCCTTATACTAAACTGGCAGCGCCCCGGGGCTTTGCCCGCGTTGAGCCCAAATCCTTTCTTAGTGTGCACTTACGTCACTTGAAGTACCTTTCTGCCAAATTTCATGTTTCTAGGTGTAGCGGTTGAGGCTGTGCGTTGATTATCAGTCAGTCAGTCAGGACTTTGAATTTTATATATATAGATGAAACGGGATTAGAATATAATATATAACGTATTTATTAAGATACGGTCATGGGATGACTCAAGAATGAGGTCTCTAGGCAGTCTAAATGTCGACCACGGTTCACGGTTTTCATCAATTGAACCATATTTGCAAACCGTTTACTATTCAGTTTTGCCATTTATATAAAGGGTCTGTAAAATAGGAAAGGATAGTTTTGTTCTAGAATGAAATACCAGACAGTGTCATATCATTTGGAGTTAATGAAAATTACTAGGCTGTTCACTAATTCCATTAGCGCCGAATTTAGTCCCTAATTCGGAAAAGTAATGTCACCCATCTGTCCCAATAAGAAAACAGACATTGACAAGATCAAATTACACGAGAAAATAACGAAATACTTCGTGCTAAAACTGTTGTCGTGAAAGGAAATCCGTAAGGGTAGGAACGCATAGGCAAGCAGTCTACTGGGCGCAAAGAATAAATAAATATACCCGGACAAATTCCCTCACGGTTAATTAAACCTATACTAAGCTTTAAGCTGGTATTATGGAATCTAACTAATTGATACTACTACATAAACATACACAAATACTTTATAAGAATATATAATTGACACACAGACGTCGTCACCAACATATTCTCTCTTCTCTCTCTCACTCGTTCGGGAACGGGTAAACAGCGGGTAACACCGTGGGGTGCCGCTAGTGATTCAATGAGTAGTGAGCAAGTGAGTTATTCAACCTGTATGGCGCTTGCAGTCTGTTTAACTCACAGCTTATTAACCAGCTCAATTGAAACACCTTTTCATATTTTTCACGATGAGTTGTCCGTCTCAACAAAGAAATGATAACTTTATTCCAACCTGCACGTAACAGATAGTGAATTGATTAAAAAGTTCCGTATTGAATCTACTGCACGGTTCAGTGACACGTGCTCTGATACTCCGCCAAATCCCGGAATTCTTTCATCAGCACACGAACCGTGAATTTCTCCGTAAAACATTCCCAAGTTGAAACGAAACGAGTTGTAATAAAAAACATATTTGTTCCAGGTTTCAAGCACGGAGAATGAAGGCACCGACCAATCCGCGGGCCCGGCAGACTCGTGAATAATGAAAAACGAGAGTTTAACCAAAATAATGGACACGCACAAATGCAGCCAATGCCATAACGTGACGAAAGTAACGGCGTTTCAGTTACGGCCACCGGACCCCAACGCTACGCTGCGATTGGACAAAAACGAGTCAACCTTCGATATCTTCTTCAATGAGACATTCTTGTATGGAACGTTTTCGAATTGCTCCGTTGAAAATGGAACGTGTAGTGACGTGTATAGTTATAACTTTTGGGCGTTATCGTTATTAGTGTTTCCGTTATTAACGTTATTCGGGAACGTTTTGGTTATAATTAGCGTTGCGAAGGAACGAAGTTTACAGACTGCTACAAACTATTTTATTGTGAGTTTGGCGGTTGCTGACTTGTTAGTTGCAGTCGTAGTGATGCCGTTCGGAGTATATTATTTGGTGAGTGAGTTTCATCATTTCATTAGCTGTTTCACGCTGAAACACTGTTACAAGTTTAAAGTCTGCGTTAATGCTCTGAATACATTATAACTTAGTTTGAAACGGTAGCTGCTAAAAAGTACTAAGTGCTACTTTGTGACTTTTATAACGTAGCAAAGATAATTAATTTTTACACATTGTACACTGAAGTAGTTACTCTATAAAATGCCGAAGAACTTTAATGGCTTTTCTCTAAAAAGAGTGCTAAATTATTTAGTCTTAGATGTCATACATTGTCCCGTACAGGATTTCAACAAGAGAGGGTTCATTTCTTCAATCAGTTTTTTTAAACTTTAAAATTTAGGGACGTAAAATAACGTGACTCACCTAAAAAGTGATTCTCAAAACCTACTTATTAAAAAACTTTTTCACATAATTTCATCAGTAACTAAAAATACCACATAACTTAACGTGTTACCAACATATTCCGTTCCAGTAACGGTACCGGTAATCCGTTTACATTGATCTGTTAATCTGCAACTCCAGGTGTGCCTGTGCATGCTTCAAGAACCGGGAATGGAATCCAAGTTAAACAAGCTTAAGTTATTCGGGCGCTGATCGTGTAATGCATAACTTAAGCTTACCTGTATAACTTGCTTAGATTTCTGGTATTATGCATTAGAATAGTATGCAATAGAACAACTATACGATACACAAAAATATATAAGGGTACGTTCCCATTCTTCTTCATCGAGTTGATGGTCAACCTGACCAATCCTGGTGTCAGAGTTATTGAGCCGCCAAAGGCCTCTGAAATGGCTCATGTAACGACTACTATCCGTAGAAAGACGGGACCCGAAGCACGGAATCATCTTACTTTTCGGGCAATCAGGTGATTCAGCCTACAATTCCCTAACCAAACTGAGGACAGTCTCACAAAGAGATTTTTGTGAAATATTGTCCCCACCAGGAATCGAACCCGGAACCTCCGGATCGTGAACCGAGCATCAAACCACAAGATCACGGAGGCTCGTTCCCATTGAAGCGAGGGGAGCAGTGAGGAGCCCGTTTCACCAACTACAGTGCTTGGGATTGTCAAAGCATTGAAATTGTCAAAATCTTTTCGTAATGCATTGTTATTGGTCAGTTAAGCTCCGCACAGCTCCCCTTCGCTTTATTGGAAACGTACCCTTAGCATACACACACAGGGCTACGTCAAGGGTTAAGAAGCGGCGAAGTTTGAGAATAGTTTCAAAAACCAAATAAGATGAAAATCATTAATTACGGTATGATCCTTCTACTCTCAAAATATCTTGAAAATCAACGTTAATTAATATCTTCCCAAGCCACAGATTAGCAGCAGTTACAATGTAATTTAAGACGTCTGTCCCGAAGTTTCCAACCTTCAGACGTTGACACGGTGCGTCATCAGCGTGTCCTGAAATATCTCAGGAACTATTACGGGCCTCTTAAATAAACCAACTATTTTGATGGAATATCTTAATATTGAACAATGTTCCGACAAGTTTCGGTCTTGTGAAACTATTTGTACATTAATGAAGATTTATCTAACTATTTTCAACTTTGTATTTAATTAATTTAATTATGGCATTGGAAGGAAGCGTTGGTGGGACGATCACGTCGCCTTTACAGCGATTGGTGGGAACTTGCGAAGGACAGAGAGATGTTTAGAGGAAACATTTGCCCAGCAATGAGACAATATAGCTTAGGGAAAAAATGGCATTTAATTAAACAGTTGTGACATAATTACTATTCAAGTGTCATAATATGATAAGTAACAACAAATAAAAAGTATCTCTCTAGGGACTAAATAAAATAACAATATAACTTAGTATAGCTACATTTAGCGAAGTTGTTTTGAATAAACATTTAAGCTAGCATTTACGAGAGTATACCTAATAATACTAAACGGTTAACATCCTAACTAAGTTGGTTAATTAACATATTGGATACTGTTGTGTGCTGAAAACTTTGTAAATACTAGATTCGAGAAACAAATTTTCGGAAACAAGCAATATCCAAAACAGGTCACAGTAGATGTTAGTCAGTTAAAAACCTCCTAACGTAGTCTAATCAATGAACTTCAGCCTTGATAGACAATTGACAATCGCTACGCTTTGGTACTTTCAAAATTTATATAGAATCACGTGACATCTTGTACATTGAGATACTTAGTAGCAAAATGCAGCAAATGTAACGCAATTGTCATTTGTCTTTAAGGGACCCTGTATACTATAAATGTCTATAAATGTCAATATATAGACTATATAGACAGAAAATCAGACTATAGAGACGTTACTTTATATTATTAAGACGTCGAGTTTTTAAGTTTCGATGTAGGAGAGTTAATTCAAAACTGTCCATTTTGTTATTGTAGTACTACTTAATTATAAGGATGGAATTTCTAGGTAGACAAAGCTGTTTTTATTCCAATCACAATTAGTGAAGAAAACAAAATGAAGCTAGAATGGTTTACAAAAATATTAGCCTGTAATGTCCCACTGCTAGGCAAAGGCCTCTCATCTCACTGAAAATATCAGTGCAGGGAGGAGGAATAGGCGTTATCACCACGTTTGTCTAGAATAATGTACAATGAAGACACATGTACGAAATAAAGGATGCTACAGACAAAGACAAAGCTAAATAGACATATAAACTAATCAGTTCTCAATTTTCCATTGACACAAGAGTAGAATCAATTGTACGATCTATTCAAACATTAAGCCGCGCATAACGTTCCGAACAAACAAAGCAACTGTTCTAAACAAAAGCTTGCAGTGTGTATTAGCCTTTATTTCCGAAACAATGTTGTGGCGTTGCAACTGGATGTTTCAAACTACGTGTTGTTTCGGAATTCTCGTCCGAAATTGAAGTACTATTTTCGATAATAATGATGGAACAGGTCTGAAAACGCTTTGATGTTGCGCATTACAATTATAATTCTATTTAAAGGTAGTGTGTTTATGTATATTGTTTACAAAGAGGCTTAAATTTCTACTAAATAGAATGGTAGGCATTTATGTAACTACTATAATAGGGATCGTATTTTATGCAAATTGATCTGGTGGCAACTTACAGTAATTCCATATAATAATGTTTATTTAAATTGAACATACATTTTAATTTATGTGTAATTACGTACGGGGTTATTTCCAAACTGCCGCAATAGGGGAAGTTCATTGTTGTGACGTAATTTTTCTTAGATGCATTACAAATCAAAATCAGTCTTTAACTCTCAAATAAGGGTGCTTTCAAATTATGCGTTTCGTGTCGGACCGCGTCGGTACCGCAAAATAATTTTAGTACGCACTGTTGCCGCACTGCTCGTTTTGTATGAAAACACACGATCGTACGTTCACAATACGACAAACGCACCGCTTCGGCACCGCAGCGGTCCGACACGAAACGCATAATTTTAAAGCACCCTTAGGTGTTGTTTGACGTCTCTGAGTACTAGGGTAAGTTATTTTAAGTTAAGTATGGATCTCGCGAGGACATATTCACTAAAGTAGAAGTGAGTTCACCAAAGAGTGACAGAGAGTGATTCATGAAGAAGGTTTGGCTTACTTTTCATTCCAACAGGAACTGTATATAAAGTGTTAGTTGTAAGTGCAATGAAAAATAAAAAATAAGTTTGTCTATTGCTCACGGTTAGTCCAGTGGACCGATGGACGTTTGATTGAGGGATTGTTCATGGTCCATAGAGCAGAGATAAACTAAGTAACATACACATTTCTGTTGAGTAAAAATCTAAAATTAAAATGTAATAGGTTACTGAGAATATTACATAAATATGTAAGTATATTTTCTTGAACATAACATCAAGGCATAGCAAGATTATTTTGTAAGTTTAATATGTACATTACTACTCATTATAAATAAACCTTTGCAGGTATATTTTACTTGAGAGATTGTAATCAAATTATTAGTACCAACATTGTTAGCGAATACCTTCAAAACATTCTAGAAATTAACGCTAAAATATATGGAAACGTCAACTAAAACAGAAATCCGTTAACTAAGATTCAATTTAAAGAGTCTCCGGTTAAAACTAAGAAATACCAACTTTGTTTATGAACTAAAGAAAAAAATGTTAACAACCTGTATTAGCCCACTGTAAATACCCCACTGCTTGCTGGGAAAAATCCTGTGACCATTCATACAAATACAAGGAATCCAAGGTCACGTGACTCGCAACCGGCCTGCACCTGCACTAGTGTGTCTTGCACTTCAGATAGATTTTTGCTCTATGAATACTTATAAAAGAATATGTCAAACGTATCGCCTCTAATGTACGAATCTTTATAACTTTTAAAAGAGTAAAAGTCTGTATTAAGGCTGTAATATTCAAAGTGCACGCCCATCCCACATTTATGCCAGAAATATGTTCTCTCGTGTTATATTTATAGAACACTTTATTTTAGTTTCTATAGTCTATTCTGCGCTTATATACTAAGCATACTTCCCGCTACGATTTCACTTCACCTGCCGCTAAAATCGAACCCGAGAGCGATATCTTAAAGAATTCGAAGCCGATGTTCTTTTGTGATGACAACTGGAATTTATTATATTAAAATTGTGATTTTTAATACTAGTGAAACTTCAACGACAGCGATTTCCACAATATAACTCTTTTATGGCTTATAATAAATGCGACAGTAACCCACCCTGTCTGTCTACTATGATATCACATCTAACCACTGAGCAAATTTTTGATGACTTGTGGTATGGTTCTAGATTATGATTATTTATGCCGGTAAAAGTGCTGGAAATAGCTAATTCGAAATAGTAGTTAATTTGAAGAATCTTTTTGCAAATGAGTGAACCAATTATTTAATTTTCATTTACTTTTTATGTGACTTGAAAGAGATTGTTCTAAAACAAAACCTATACTAGTTTTTCTCTTAGAAAGATTTTGTACCAAATTTTTACAAACGAAGTTAATATAAAATAAATGACTCCAGCTCTCATATTGAATAACATTCTGCCAACTTGACTGTGTTTCAACATGACTCAGAGACCGGACCGTCCAATAACAGTGCACACTCCACACGGACGTACCCAGGGCCCAATCTGGGCCAGCTTAAAGTCAGGGGGCGAACTGAACCAATTTTTGGCCTATGATGAGCTAGACCTATCTTCGCAGTCTGGGACAATTTTTGGGCAGCCAAAGAGGAGTCAAATATTCAGTTTTGGCCCCATAGAGGCTATTTTGCACATACCGTTCGAAATAACATCAGCAGAGAAGAATAAGCAAGAAACTCTGTAGATTTAAGGTTTTATTTAGTTACAAATTGTAATAGTGGTTGATTTACATGCAATGCAACGTGTATGTATGGGCAAGAAAATAAATAATGATAGTTTTAATAATTGTTTAATTGTTCATTTTCGTTGATTTTTAGTTTTGTTGTTAAAAATATTATTCCCACACTCCAGGGATGGCAGTGCCCCCTCCCTCGCTCGCTCCTGGTTAGACCGAAATAATGTTATTTTACAATTTCCAGCCACAATCGGACCTTGGTTCCGTACATACGTCGCTCTGAACGCGACCGGTGATTTATTAAGAATATATTTAGAGAAAATAAATGAATTTCGCGTTGTTTTCTTCTACTGTTCGAATTTCTTCTATTGGATAAGAATAGCACTTATACCTGCAAAGTAACCTGCTTCTGTTGAAAATAAAGTGCAAAAGTAAAGTATTGTCCCACTGCTGGGCAAAGGCCTCTCATCTCACTGAAGATATCAGTGCAGTGAGGAGGTTTAGGCATTTCATTAAATTGATCAATTTAATTTTGTAAGACCCGACAATGGCGGTGTGTATTAATCTGTTCTTGGCGGGAAGCCATTACAGAATTTGAGCCAATTTTAAATTAATTAATCGCTTTGTATTGGAGTTTCATGTCTTTGTTTACTACAACTTTTGATTGAGAAAGCAACAACTAATTACTTCTGAAGGTTCGCCAAGAGTTGAGATGAAGAATATTTGAAATTAAATTTAACCCCTTATTGCATGAATTATGAAGGAGGCAAATAAAAATTTTTTTTTACTGAAAATGTCTTTTATATTACCTCATATAATAAGTTGAGATGAGAAAAAAAAAAAAATAATAATAATTAAAAAAAATAGCCAACGAAGCCACATATGGCTTCGTATGCATTGTAGCAAAACGAAATGAAATCATATATGGCTTCATATGCATTAACAATTAAACTTTATGAAAGTCCAGAAAACAGTTGCCTTTGTCATTAAAACATAGAAAAACCTTAGATTTTCCACATTTCGTGAAGGAACGGTATTTTAAGCAGTTTTGACATATTTATCGAGACTTCATCCATTGGGATTCATTGCTGCAAAGAAAAGAAAGCGAAACTGAACATACATTGAATGCATACCAAGCCATATATGACAGACAGTGAATGTGACTTGAACGCATACGAAGCCAAATATGGCGATTGAAAAAGGGGGCCCAAAAATCAACTAAAATGCAAAAAAACACTGAAATCTGAGTTATTTTATGTTTATGTATGTACAAAGAAAGCATTTTAAAAATCCCGCATATTTACTCACCGTATTATTGTTTTTATTCCAATAACAAAATCAGCACTAAATAAATTCACTTTACCGGTCGGAGTTGCTAAACATAACCTCTAATAATTTGACAGAAAGACCTTACCATAGAAAACAAAAAATACGTTCCGTTCCACGAAGAACTCGATAATATTGTTTCATAGTTGGTTTAGAAAAAATATTAATTTTAATATGTAAAAAAAAATAAACAAAACTAGAAACCATAAATGGCGTTGTATGCGGTAAGGGGTTAACTTGTAGCTTCCTCTGCGGTTTTACCCGCGAGCCGCGACGTAACCGTAAAATAGCATTTTTCTAGAAAACTGCATAAAAATAGTACTAGTTTAAATCACTACAAACAAACAAACGCAGAAAAATTTGTTTTATACCTACTACGTAATGACAAGAATTAACTAAATGATTTACAGCCAGGAATATTAACAGTGGGCCTTATATTGTACAATCAAAATGGAGTAGACTTCAATCAATTGCGTATGTACGTAAAGGTTGCGCATGTATGTAGACACTGTTATTCATGTGACGAAAGAACAACCCTCTTTGTCATGTGCCAATTTTACCGCTCGTGGCGTAATTTGACTGTGATGTTAGCTCATTGCGATTGTAGGCAACGTGCAGCTCTGATGGATGGCCGATAGACATATTTATATCTGAGCGCTTCCGTGCTTCGGAGGGTAAAATTGTCGGTCCCGGTTATTTCAATCGGTAGATCACGTCAGAGAAAACTCCGACTAGGGTTGGCCAATAACCTACATGAAATTACTTATGTGCCAATTAAGCTACAAGTAAGTAACTAACAAAATCATATCATCTTACAAAAGTTAATTAAATACTGTCAAGAAAGAACGACTGACTTCAGAACCTAAATCAAAGTATCACCTTTCAACCCACTCAATCAATCATATTGCCAAACGAAAACCGACCTAAATGACAAGTAACTCGATACGAAACTAATTTATTTCCCTCAAATCCGAGTTGTATCTATTTTAATCGGATTCCCGCGTGCTGCTCAATATTGGACCTAAATTAATCGCTACATAAGCACCCCATACACGTTGGATTGGAAATTGAAATTTGGTAAGTACGTACCAACTTTACAGGGTTGGCGTTTTCCAATACTTTGTATTTTTTTACTATATTTGCCAAAATTTATTTTCGATCAAAAGATTCAGCTACGAACATAATGTTTGCAAAGTTTATTTTATGTTTATTAACTTTATTATACTGTTCTTTTTGCTATAATTGATATGGATTCTTTCAAGTATTAAATAAAGAATATCGGTTTTCAATATTGGTTTTAAACTAAAAAGTTACTTTTTTTCATTCATCGAACAAAAATAATGAAGGTGTCTAATTTATTTACTATTTATTAAATATTTTACCACAAGTCTAACAAACCTCATTATACTCAATTCATACCAACCTTTTTACTGATTAATCTCAAACGTGTCACAACTCGCGAGTGGCAACCCTGGAAGTACTTCCCTGAATCGGATGCAAAGTGTTTTCCGATGACGTCCCTATTATTCACCCACGGTCTACTGTATATGTTAGAATTTATTTCTGTTCGTGCTTAGATTTGACGGAAACTGAATGAAACTACGCGAATATGAGTATTCGGCTTTAATGCTTAAATGCCTAATGCGTAACGCCTAAAAGTTTTTGTTATACCTTAACAAACGTATCAAGAGATTTTTTTAATATTTTAAAATAAAGTAGCCGTCCAGTGCTGCAGTGTCACCAAACTGACAGATTCGAACATAAATAACCGTGTTGGTGTAGTGTCTGCGTTATTATTTAGTCGTTAAGTATGTTACTTAAACTTATCAAGTGGCACAGCCGTACAAAAACTTGTCCACAAAGTAACAAATAGCGATTCTCAGTTAATAAATAGCAGTTCTTACTTACAACTACTTACATTAGTCTTCTCTACATTGAAGAAGGAACAGCAATAAATGCCTAAGTCCGGAGTTACGAGTACTACGTTACTTGCACAGATGACTACGGTCTACGTAGTTTGCTACGATCTACGTAGTTGGCTACGGCCTGCGTAGCTGGCTACGTCCCAATCAAAATATTGCTACGCAGCGTTGTACTAACTTAACCTCTACAATATCATCCTAACCTTAACTTCTTCTTCCTAAAAAAATAGTAGAGTTTAGAACTTTACTATAAGAATTAATCATTATATTAATATACTACACATATTGTAACAAACATACATACTTCCATACATATATCCAACGATAGCAGTGACTTTCCACTCCTATCTTTGAAGATAATAGTAACTATCTTCACATTCGACAAGACAAGAAAATATCAGCACAATCGTTGCGGTTGTCGCCATGTTTTATGACGTCATAAACGTCACAAATCCGCAACTAATGTTAGACCAGTTACAGTTAGCGCCGTTATGTTGGCAGCACTTGGATGCGATTCCTTTGTGTCCCGGAGGCTATACAGGTAAGTTAAGACTCTTGTGGAAATTAATAACAAGAAATAGCCTTTTTCATAGAGTAATAAGTTTTTAACCGACCTGCGGGAAAGGGTGAAACAAAACTAAAAAAACTCTTTAGCTTTTTAATTTGTATCGAGTTAGATAAATAAAAGAGTACGTACGTCGTACGTAAGTTCCCGTTTAAATAAATAATAATGACATTAACGTACGTTTCAATTAATATACTACTCAAAAGAAAATAAGGGCCACTTACATATTTCTGTTTTTGAGTTAATTTTTTGATGTAATCTAATTAATAAGTGACTAATTTATGATGTCCGGGCTCCTTCAGTATCCAACCTCTTTAATGATGGTGTTTAAGTCTTACAGCTGGCCAGAAATTTAAGCAAATAAAAAAAATCGAGCTTCAGGTCAAATTTCTTTCAGATGGAATCACAATAATATTCTGTAAATTAACAATTTCTTTCCATCTTTTGCCTCTTTTAACATCTTTTGTTAATAATGCCACGCCAACGAAGACATATGGATACCATTGCTGCCACCAGAGCCGTTACATTGATTGCTGAAGGTTCACAGCGGTCTGTGGCTTCTCCGTTGGGTTTCTCTCGCAGAGCCATCCAAAATGTGTGGGATCGGTTCCAAGAGACTGGCAATGTTGCAAGAAGGCCTGGATCGGGCAGGGTGCGAGCGACTACGGCACAAGAGGATCGCTACATCCGATTGTGTGCCCGTCGAGAGCGCTCTGTGACGGCACGTAAGTTACAAAATCGCCTACGGTTGACAACGGGGACTCGTGTTAGTGACCAAACGATACGTAATCGACTGCATGAAGACCAGCAAAGGTCCAGACGCCGAGAAGTACGAATTACTTTATCTAGGGTTCAACGTGGAAATCGTTTAAGTTTTTGCCGCGAACATTCAGATGGAGCATGAATCAATGGGGTATGGTGCTCTTCACAGATGAGTGTAAAGTGAAGCTTTGTAGTGATGATCGACGGGTTAGAGTATGGAGACGACAGTGTGAGAGATTTTCCGATGTCTGCATCAAGGAAATTGACCGCTTTGGAGGTCCTAGTGTGATGGTTTGGGCTGGGATTAGCTTACAAGGCAAAACCGAGCTGGTTTTCTTAAATCAAGGCACAATAATAATAGGTCGGGAGTGTGTCCCTGCAGTTGTAATCCATTACATTAAACATCTCCAAAGGGCCTCTACGAGTTGGATCTGTATCCCCTCGCATGCCTCTCAAAAAGACCGGGCTTGTCCCGTGACTCCAAGGAGAAACACTAAATAATAATAATAGTATCAGATGGTTAGATTCCATAATATACGCTTAGAGCTTAGTTTAGGTCTAACTAACCATGTGTGAATATGTCTTAGTATATTTAATAGCACGTTTTTATTTGCCAAATAATTTCTCAGCATATTTCAATGATCTTCTCATCCAAAATATCTCCACAGAAATCCATCTTCGCCCTACTCGATCACCGCCCGTCAACAACAAGTATTACCTCCGCAATCTGTCTCAACAATTAGTTGGCAATACAAGACGCTAACTAAATAACTCCTTAATAAGATTATAGTTTGAGTTGAAGGATGTTCGTAAAGGATACGATACATGTTGGTTACGTAATTAATTTAATATACCGTCTTAATTAACGTGAATTGTGCTTTGATTATCATTTGTGTGGTAGGGAAATCCAAAAGGTATATAGCCTAGGGTTTCAAAGATAGGAATAACTACACGTAGAGGCTTCACAAAGTAAATCACCACAGTTAGCCAGTAACATTATTCAAACGAGACGAACATACTTCCCAGTGTACGTGAGGTTACAATCTATGTAGGTTTTCCCCAGTTCTGTTCAAATATGTTCTTAATTCAAAAAGATCTTCGATCTTGTAACGATACTCTTTCTGAAACACAATATGCAGCTCACAGATTTGCTCTTTATTCCGAATGAAAAATAGTTTAGGTTGTAACAGCGAGGTTACCATATATACACGATCACCTCTGTTCCCTAATTTGCGAATTGAATAATATGGTTATAATTACGTTTTGCCACATGATATTTTGTCCAAAGAACCTCTTACTCAATCGTCGACTATTCTCATTTTAAACACAGCTTTGTCATTAAATTGATCCAATTTCGAATTCGATTGTATGATGGTAGCTGTTCAGTACAATGACCAAAACAAGTGTACAACAGATGTTCAATAAACGCTTAGACGTTAGTCAATTTTGCTGATCACTGTACGTTTCTTTAGCTTCTGACCGGTATAGCAAGAGCTTCACTAACAGTGTATTTTGCTTCACAGTTCAATGGAGTGTGGGGTCTGCCTGCAGTGGTCTGCGACTGTTACATCGCAATGGACGTCACCTGTTCAACGTCCAGTATATTCAACTTAGTTGCTATTTCTGTAGACAGGTAAATATATAAATAAGTGTTTGTAGCACTCGTAGGGTAGTTTGACTAAGCGATGTGATTGAGCTTGTTAAGCAACGTGCAGCTCGGCACCTGCTTGGATGGGTGGCTGATAGTGGCATTTCTATTTGAGCGCTACTGTATTTCAGAGGGTACGTTAAATCGTCGGTCCTGGTTGTTTCAATCGAAAGACGATGTTGAATGGCTGGTGGTCTACAAACTCCTACACCAGGATTGGACACTAACATACTCGTTAAAACTCCTTTATCCTATAAACTTATTTTAGTGTGTATTTATGTGTTTGATCCACTTTGATTTAATCTAATATAGATTCACTTCATTAATAAAAGAGTTTCCTACGTCTCTTATGATTGGAACTCTCGATGGAATCATAAATTACCTGTAAGTTCCTACTTCAGAGCAAAGACAGTATTTCAGACCACGAATGCTATACATTATTTAAAACAAAACACTCGCGAATAAACGTTTCGAATACCGAAAAATACCAGCACTTTCCATGAAGCTATGAAACTATTTGAAATATACAAGGATCGTTTTGAATTCGTAAATCGAAACCCTACATGTTGCGTCATTACCCTCAAAAATGATACTAAAATATTTTTGATATCAATCTCGTTTTACTAAAAATACAAGCCTCATACATTTTTCAGACGCTGAAGTAATTTTCCCAGAAATATACAGACCTCCATTTTGTCACTTATTTTGATTTCATTTGTGACGTGATTTTGACCTTTATTTACAAGGGTTAAGGTCACAAAGGTCAGAGAAGGAATTTTATCTTCTTTCAGAATGTTGCCTTCAATCGAATTAACTTGCTCCAGATATTTGACTTGCTCTCTATTGAGTGAATGTAACATATTTCCTAATCACGAATATTAACATAGCCTAGTATACGTAGGTTTATTACACACTAGCAGCGCTCCCGCGTTGTGCCCGTTCCCGTGGGAATTTTGGGATTTTTTATGAATATAAACCTCTTGAATCACTCTTTTTATTTTAAAAAACCGCATCAAAATATGTTGCGTAGTTTTAAAGATCTAAGCAAACATAGGGACAGACAGACAGACAGCGACTTTGTTGTATTCTCGTCATGAAGCAATTTTCTAATTGACATTTAAAATTATATATGTACATATACACGGTGAGCCTTAATAACCCGAAAGATTTAAACCAACAATTTTAGAGCCTAATTAGAGTATATAAAGTTATATAACGTATAGTCCAAAAACCCATATTTTATGAGATATTAATTATTTCAAGTAAACCACAAGTAAGAAAATCTCAATTGTAACACACCCTAAAGGCATGACGTAGACACCTACTACTTTTACACGCAGACGCACTAACCGCATGGTTGATGCATCGTATGATATCGGAGTGATTCGTTCATGCTCGCTCCTTGTTTCTCAACTGAGATTAATCAAAACTCGCTCACTCTCTGAAGTAAAGGTTTGTTTACAAAGAAGCGTTCAATTAATATGATTTAATTTGTACTAAAATAGTAGTTTAATTAAGACACATAATTGGACCCATGTTGATATAGCATTATTTACTCGTACTGTCGTCACAAATACGTCGTTTAAATCTTTCGGGTTATTAACCTTCAAGCGGGCGCGCGGTCATTTGTAACGGGAGCGGGCGCGCGTAACCGAAAAGACCTATTGGATGAATAAGAGAAATAAAGCAAAAATTATACAATAATCATTTAGTTTTTGTACGCAGATATCATCATCAGTCTTTATAGTCTAATTAGTCGAAACAAGTAATTGAAATTATGAAAAAGAAACAATTAATTAATAAAGTAACATAACTTAAATATTCTTTGAATCAAAACAAAAATTAGGAACACATTTCCTCTTTTACACACCCCAGACTAGTTTATACACCTAGTCAAACATTAAAAATTACAAAATAAGAATAAAAAACAATTAACTTTGATTTAGTTTTCATCAGAATCAGTTTTTTCGTCCAAATACTCTGTTATTGTTAGATTTCTGCCACTTCGTAACTTTATCACGCCTTGTAAAACAGCTATTTATTTCCGAAAGTGGCAAATTATCCTCATCTGAGTCCGACAGTATGATTCCTCATCAGATCGATGCTCCTCTGAAACGATGTGGTCGGAAGTTTCAGAGCCTTGGTCGCTGAGCTCTGAGTCACTCTCTTCTTCGTCTTCTCTTTGTAATTGCTCGATTATAGCACTTTGTGATAACCGTAAACGACTAATTTTATAAAAAAAATAACAAAACTTCGATATAATAAGATAATATTCAGCGAAAGCCGAAGAACTACAACCAGCGCGTAATTAGTGAATGTCGCATTGAGCGTCGCGCGTAACTTTTTCGACGACAGGCGCGTGTAGTCTTTTTGACGACTGCGGCCGAAGTAAAACAATTGCAATTTGCGGAGTGGGGAGAGCACCCCGAGCGACGGTATTGTCTTTATTTCACTGTGAATGAAATAGCGACAGGCTACTAGAAATGAGAAATGCGTGTGATGACTTATAATACATAATAATATGAACGAAAATGTACTAAGCGCGGTCGATTCGACTACGCGCGCCCGCTTGAAGGTTAAGGCTCACCGTGTATAGACATATATACGAAAATATACTTTTTAAATCCAAAATAAATCCTCCAACAACTAAACCCCCACCGGTCTTATCCAACAATCAAAACACATAATTACTACATTCCATCATAATATTCATTTCTACATAATAATATCCTAATATTTACATAATTCCGAAACCCACTCGCGTAGAAAAAACGGTAACCATCGGTGTAAGTGTTCGCTTCATTTATTCCTTTACAGTCTCTGCTCTAACATATCCTGTGAATATTGAAAATAAGGCGCCGATACACTGGCAAACAAATTACATGCAATAGCAAGCGATATTTTATCCGGAATTTCCACAAAAATTGGTTCAAAACGAACGAAGATGCGGAGCTCGGCTTGTAATATTAGATGGCTGTATATCATTTATTTTGTAGCTGCATTCTTATTTTATATGCTACTGTAGTAAGGAGACTTTTAGAGTTTGTTACCCATTACTTTAGAGATTTTAGTACGAAAAGTTTCCTGTGCAAATTTCTAACAATAATCAACACCACGCAATAATTTATTCAGCAATTAACGCATTAGCTTATAATGTAATTTAAATTATTAACTTGATTAATATTTTGTTTCATCGTCAGAACAGCAGAACTGTTGCCCAGTCTGTGCGTGGCATAAATCGTAAAATATAAGCCGATTACCGATCCCAAGTACTCTGATATTTTCTTTACATATTCGTCGAACCATGAGGAGTGTTTAAAAAAGCCTTCTTTGATGTTTATTACGATAATAATCGTTTGATATCAGTCGGATTATAATCATTACAGAACTCAATGGGCGTGTAGGGTTCGAATATGTTCGTGGATATAATAAGCTTGCTTATTCTTTCGGATTCAACCAACAAAGAGGACGGATTATTAGAATCACCCCATACGCCTAACCCCGTACTCGTTAAAACTTTGAAATTAAAAGTTTAAGAAAGTAACCCTACTACATCTACACTAATATTATAAAGAGGAAAACTTTGTTTGTTTGGTTGTAATGAATAGGCTCAAAAACTACTGGACCGTTTTTAAAAATTCTTTCACCATTCGAAAGCTCCATTATCCACGAGTAACATAGGCTAGTTTTCATCCCGAAATTCCCACAGCAATGGACACAACGCGGGTAAAACCGCGGGGCGCTGCTAGTTGAGTTATAATACGGTCCATTAGAACTTTATACCCCACTCTGAAAGCAAGATCACAAGTTACAAGTATTCATAGAAGCGGAGCGCAGTGGAGCGCAATCGACCAATCACAACGTATTACGGAGAGATTTTGTCAATGTCGATGTGCTATGATTGGTCAATTCCTCGGCATCGCTCTTCCCCCCTTCTTAACTTAAATAACGCATTCTTAAGATTTTTTCGCAATTTTTAACTTCAATTCATACTAGCCAAGAAACGATCAATCTGTCACTAACATTCTAAATTCACCCTTATCTCCACTACAAAAGACCTTTTTTCCTTCAGGTTCATAGCAGTAACGCAGCCAATCAAATACGCGAAGCACAAAAGCAACGGGCGCGTATGGCTGATGATCGGCGTGGCGTGGCTGGTGTCCGGGGCCATCGGCTCGCCCGTGGTCCTGGGCCTTAACAACACCCCGGACCGCAGCACCAGCCAGTGCCTCTTCAACAACACCGACTACGTCATATACTCCTCGCTGGGTTCCTTTTACATTCCTTGTATTATAATGATGTTCCTGTATTATAGTATTTTTAAGGTGAGCCTCCGATTTCTTTAAGTCCTAAATCGAAAACTATTATGCCCAACAAGCGGTTTGATGATAGGCAGTAAAGTGCTCGTGCGTATAAGGCCTTACTTATAATCTATCTATAAAGAATCGTTGAACTTCACTCGCAAACTCCATAGATACCAACCCTACCTACCAACTAACCCACCCTAACTTCCAGGCAATACGCCAGCGCGCAAAAAAACAACGCTCTGCAAAGAAGACTGCCTGTTCGGCGATCGGGTCTGCCCTGTCCAGCGGCACGGCGGCCGTGGTGATAGAGAACGTGGCGCAGACGCGACTGGTGGACGGGTCCATAGTGGACGATAGAGCCACCAACACCGCCTCAGGCAGCAATGAGGACGATGAGGACGATAAGTGAGTTAAGCAATAAGTAGGCAAGTTCGAGAGGCAAGCTGGTTCGTTCGTGATCTATTGAACACACTATAACGCACGAGCAGCCGAGCAGCCGTACCGTGGTGATACAGAACGACTGAACGGACTCATAGTGAACGATAGTGCCACTAACAACGTCTCAGGCAGCAATGAGTACAATGAGGACGAAAAGTCAGTTTTGTCTCGGTATAAGCGAGAAAAAAAATTAGAACTAAAGCGTCATTTAGTCTAATCGAATAGATAAGTTTAATGATGCGTTTTTATTGGAGCGGAGCGGAGCTAAGCCTTATTGACCAATCACATATGACAATACGTTGTTTGACAATTCCAATGCGCTGTGATTGGGTAATCAGTCCGTACCGCTCCACTCCGCTTTGAAAAATCACCCTAATAGCCCCTGACTAATTCTAAAGTCGCGGTTTCACACATATAATTATATTGTTTTGCTCATTACGAACGGTGTGTTTGTCGCTCACATAGTATAACTGCTCGCTCTTTCACGTAGAGGCCACTGGGCGGAGCGATCGTGTGTACGGACTCTTAGTTCCTGAACAGAGTTGTTATTTACGGGTCTACTGTGTCTGTCGGCGAGTGCCGCGAGACAAAGCCCCCCCGGGTCCACTCACAAAAGAACATTACTTTACAATGTCACCTACAAGTAGGAAATGAACTTTATATTATTGTGCAGGGGAAATCTTGTATGTTTTGTATGATTATGAAACGAACTTATGCGTATTGTGGGGTGATTGGTGTTTCATTGACGTTTCAAATACAGACCATCGACGAACAGTATTTTATGAAATGTCAAAAACAATTCGAAAACAAAAAAAGCTCGAAAATATTATAGTAATTACGATCATTAGCTATATTAACATAAAATAGTTCAACATTCTTCATTCTTCATTATTTTATGTTTGTGCCAAAAATACGTACGGGCTCGTCCGGGATTTGAACCCGGGACCTCTCGCACCCGAAGCGAGAATCATACCCCTAGACCAACGAGCCGGTATCGATGCAGATAAATATTAGTTAACTGTTTTTATTGTACGCAAGATGAACAAAGAAGAGCTGTTCTACAGAAAAGCAAAACATGGATTTGTTTGATACGAGTAATATTTATAAACAAAACTTATAAAACGGTGAATGTGTTTTTTAATATCTAAAAATTTTACCAGCATAGCCTTTCTCGTTGTCCCTTGGAAGGTGATAGTCGGCTAGTTTCGATTTTGTAGTGTAGACTCTATACTATGACTATAGTCACAGATAGTCACAAAACCAATGTGAAGTATGTTGCTAATATGTCAGTCATTACACATAAACTTACATAGGTAGCGTGTAAAAGAGACAACACGCTATAAAACTGAAACTAGCCGACTATATCTCTAAAGGCCGTCAAGCAATACATAACGCCCTCTGCTGTATGTGTTAAAAACCAAGTTGATGCCAAATATCTAAATTCAAGCTCTTTTCACTTAGAAGAGCAAAACATACATAAATTCACAACTGATGTGCACTTCCAACTTCCTCAAAAACTTTCGCATTTACGATATTAGTTAAGTGAATAAAGATGAGATTTATTTCATTGTAAACATTCACATTCACCAACTGGTTGCTTATAAAAAGGGCAAACATTTAACAATATAAATATTTTGAACAAGAACATTGAACAACATATTAAATATGTTGTTGTTTTAAGGAATTTGTTAGTTTGCTATCGCCTATCGCTCGCATTATATTGGCACCATTTCTAACATAACGCAAAAGTGGGATGTCTTTGACAAGCTTGCTATTTATTCACTAGCAGCGCCCCGCGGTTTTACCCGCATTGTGCCCGTTCCCGAGGGAATTTCGGGAATTTTTATACACAATATATCCTCTAGAATCACTCTAACTTTTAAAAAAAACGTCATCCGTGCAGTAATATTTGAGTTTATCGCAAACAGACGCGGCCGGGGACTGTGTTTTATAATATGTAGTGATAATTTAATTCCTTACCACTTCCCAAAAAAAAAATTCTCTTCTAATCCACGTCATTGTTCCAGCTTCGGTCGGACCGAGATGGGGGTGTATGCCGAGGAGCTGGCCACCACCAGGTCGGCGCGGTTCATGCTGGCCGCCGTGGTCGAGGAGACGGGCCTGTGAGTACTAGCCTATACTAGATACTAGTTCTCATAATAGAGATTCCATCTAAGTTAGTTAGTTCCTGTAGGTTAGTTAGTGGCCAACCCTGGGGTCAGATTTTAGACCGCTTTAAAGCCACCAACATGGTCTAACGATTAAAACAACCAGGATCGCCAATTTAACGTGCCCTCCGAAGCACGGTAACGCTCAGATAGAAATACAACCATCGGCCACCCATCGATGTAGTTCCTTAACTGCGACACTTAAAACCAACCCTATTCCCACTAACATAAGATCCATTTCCAGTATAATGGCAAACCTAGCCTCACCGATACCGATGATGGATCCCAACACCAACAACGACTCAGGGTACGCGCCTTCCAACATCGACGGAGAGACGAAGGAGCACTCGCCCCCTCCCTCTCCCGTGAAGGAGGAAAATAACGAGAGTGAAAGAGAGAGCACTAGTGAGGTGCCGAAGAAACCGGAGTTGAAGTAAGTGGGGTTTCGTTTAGTTATTTGTAAAGTAAGTAAGTTGTAGAGTTTGTATAGTCTGTCCCTGTCTGTCCTGTGTCAAGTCCCAATAGCCTATCTCAATCGGGATATAAGAGAACAGACAGATTTGTGATATATTTTTTTACCTAAATAGCTTCCCTATTTTAGTTTGTGATCTAAAACCCGAGCCATTTTTGTACGTAAATTGGAACCGCGCTTCACTCGACTCGGGAATTGAACCCAGGGCCCCAGTCTTGACAGACGAGTGCACATGCCACTGAACCACCGAGGCATCACTTTAAATTTGGTTGTGAATAATAAATAATATAAGTAGTTCTTAAAAATATTTTTGTTATTGGTGGTCGGATGTAACTTTCCTATATTTGCGAACAAATTGAGAATACCATCTTAATACGGTCGGTTCGAAGTTCAAACAGTAGCTTCCTCAAACCATTACTTCCGCTATCTTACCTCTTCCTATACAAACCGTAAGTTAGAAACGAAAGCAATTCTCAAAGCCGACCGGAGAATATGTTTTCCATTTCACGCTGCACCTAGGTATTTCACAAAACCTATTTTTATTCTAAAAGCCTATTTTCCGGGACGTGTCGGGTCTCGGGACCAACCGCGTGACACATTCATTTATCTAACCTTACGAAAAGATGGTAATGTGGTTTGGAACCTCATTTGAATACTCTTTGAGGGTTCGCTTTAGAGAGGTAGAATTTTAAATTGAGAAATTTATTTTAGTGAAGTTTTTTGATAAAGTAGGTATGTAATATTTAGAGGGGAAAGGTTACTCCCAGTATGTTACAGGGCGAAAGATTAATCTTAAGCACCCTTTCTTTTCTATAAAAGAAATACAGAGACTTCAAAGATAATTTATAATCATTAACTACCAAATGCTTCCTTAACAGCGGAACTGTCTGAATTAAAATGGTGAATTAGAGAAACTGTCAATCAATTAAATCGGCTTGACATGCCCTGACAAATGATTTAGAATCTTTTAATGACTTCGGGCCTTATTCCTACAGACTATCTAATGGTTTGTCTCTTTCCTACATACGCTATTTGCCAAAGAGGAAATGAGACAAAACACTTTAAATCTTTTAGTTATAGAGTTCATTAATAAGGTGGTTAGTCTAATAGACTTCAACTTTAAAAATCCTATAACATTGAATTTAAAATTCGAATAACATGCATTCGTAGAATCGAATCGTCCATATTGACTGGAAGTTTGCATCGAGTAAATACAGGTGTCCTCAGATTCAAACCGAGTTTCAGATCAGGCAACTTGGAAGCAACTTGTAGGCAACTTTCAGTAAGGATGGAATTCCCGATTAATTTCGGGTTTGAGGTCTAAAGGCCGAGGTTAATAACCAAATACCCAAAGAGAACTTAGTTGAATAGAAACTTGAGAAGTAATCCAGACTCCAGCTCAAACGACATTTTTAAAGAGAACAATATTACCTTTTTTTATTTGATAGGTACGTATAAAAAAGTAAAAAGTATTAACCTGTAATGCCCCACTGTTGAACAACGGCTTCTCATTACACTGATGATATCAGTACAGTGGGAGGAAGTATATTTAAGTTGACAAATTTACTGACACGTTTACTCACACGTTTATGATCCGGGTATGTCATTAGGTTTAATTATACAATTTTCTTCTTGATAACTTAATACGCCTAAACTAACAAATAATATTAATGAGTGTAAAGACTGAAGACAATGTATAGATAATTATTTACTTGACTATATCTTCTCTTTAATTTAATTACTGTACCACAATGTGCGCAAAACCTCTGAATCATTTCAGTACACATTGTTTTAATTACGTGGACCAATATGAAAATATTAACCAAATCGCTTGGAAAACACGATAAATTATTGACATTATATTAATTTAATTTAAAATTTAAATTTGGAGGGTTAATCCGCAAAGCGATAAATCGTGATACATTTATATCGTATTATGTACACTGATTTCGCTCGCAGGAATCGATGGTCAATAAATTAATATTATAAATTATAGCCTACGGGGTGACACGATGCAAGTGACTAGCGACACAAAAAATAACAAAAAGTCACTTTGTGTAAAAAAATACAGTAGTCGTATGTACCTTGTCACCCCTTATACTTACTAGACTACCTTACGCTCACGCTCCAGTAATCGTTAATGTCAGTTTCATCAGACGTAAGAGAGTGATAAATCGTGGCTTCTACTGGCCGCCGTTACGCAGTGCTTCGCTCTTTCTTGGGCCGCCCCAATAACTTAAACAAACTCTCATTGAAGTTATGAAAGAACACTTTTATTTAACAGACATTTAACAGTAATTGTCAGTAAATGTATAGCAAAAAGTAGCACATCTCCTCGTATCATTTCCAAATGATAGAAGTGATGATTACAATAATTTATCGTCGACTTTGACTTCGATAGCACGAAACTAACATTATGTGCCATTATTTTCATGTAGTTATTGAATGATAACCTATGATTTACGTTGCCCAGTGCAGATTAGCAATGTAATGGACTCGGCTCATGATAAACTAATAACCAAGCGCGTGTGGTTTGTTCTCTGATGGCTTTTAATTATGAAACCAATATGGAAATAGTTACTTAAAGACTTTAATCAAAGTGAACAATTTGAACAATTTCAAAGTGAACAAGTGAGCAGCTGATTAAGTGTTGATAGTCAGCGGACAGTCGAATTTAATTTTACTGACGCGGGACGTAGAAAAGTAACGACAAGTTCGGTGACCGCATTAGGCAAACGCAGTAGTGTAACTAAACACATTGTTTGATCTGGAATGATGCATATTCAACATTGCATAGCCATATTCGACTTTTTTGAAATTTATATAATTATTTATTTACAACTACCAGCCAATACATAAGTATCGGTATACATACAGTAACTGTCTGTGGAAACTTTACTTAAAGAGACCAAACCTTAAAGCACATCTCTATTGCAGGAAGAAGCTGAGTCGGATCAGCACCAGCTCCCTGATCTCGACTCCTCGGCGAAGGTTCAGGAGTGCGGCGTCTGCGGCGCGGTTCACAATTTTTAGAGCTAACAGGGCGGGGAAACTGAGGGCCAAGTCGTTTGCCAAGAAGGAGAAGAAAGCCACGCAGACACTGGCTATTGTTCTAGGTGAGAATTATAAATTCATCTTTATTGTATCTCTCGAACAGGGAACCAAACTCCATTCTCCTTCCAGGCGTATTCCTGTTCTGCTGGGCCCCTTTCTTCACGTGCTCAGTGTGGGACGCGCTCTGCACCAAGCTGGACCTGCCTTGGTCTCCCGGGGTCACCGTCTTCATCCTCACCACCTGGCTCGGGTACATCAACTCGTTCCTCAACCCCGTCATCTACACCATCTTCAACCCCGAGTTCAGGAAGGCCTTCAGGAAAATACTCCACTGCGGCACCTAGCCCGCGGACTACTATATAGTTTACGATTAGACTGTGCAGTGGTTTTGTTTTGGTAGTGTCTGACTGTGTCATCTTTATCAAATTGGAGACTTTTCTATGTGTTTAGATGGAGAAACATGTATACTGTACTGCTATTTAACGTAACGGTCCAAGCGACAAGCGACGACGACGAGCTAATGTTTACCTTTTTTTTTGTTCGCCGATGCTGTCGCATCGCTTGCACCACCCGGTAAGTCTTCTATCTATCTCGATGTACTCGTAGGACATTTGTGAACATTCAGAGGAAAAAATGTTGGAAATGTCACAGGTAATAACAAGGAAGACAGATTAGATTTCGTATTTATCTCATAGTTTGTTGAGAAACTCGAACGGAAACTTTCGAAATAGCCTAGTCAGTGCTGATTGATAGGCAAATGGGAATAAACTCTGTCGTAACTAGGTGTGTAGAATCAGTAATTTGTTCATTTGTAAATTATTGTAGAAAATGAATGTATAGATTTTTAGAAATAGTTCGTCAGTTTAAAATAACTTTATTAAAAATACGTAGTAAGTAATTTCGTTATTACCTGCGACTCTGACCTAAATCTTTGTTCAAAAATTTAATAACCAACATTGTTTAGGCAGTTTATGAAAGTTCGTAATGTTCACGGCACAACTTTCACATACTGTAGGTACATACTCTAGCTGTGCATTTATAATATTAGGATAGTCCTGTCTAGTGTACATACTTTTTACTCCCTTTCAGTGGTGAATTCAGGGGGTACGAAGCAAGAAAAGACCTTAGTGGCATATGAGGCCACTCCCAAAAACATCTAAATCATACCATAAGAATACTTCCATAATTCGATTTCTAAGTCACATTTTGCCCTCACTACTGGCCCAGGTATGTGACCGGATGAAAATCCGTAGTGTGTAAACCCGAAATCGTTAACGCCATAGGTTTTAATTAACTAGTACGTTTATAAACTGTCGACAGATTCCGAACTATACTAACCATTTACAATTAAACACATAATTTATCGTTAGTACATAATCTGTCCACGGTTGGATTGAAAACCAACGAATGTTTACAATATTACTAGCAATATTAGTTTACGTCAAAGCGATTGAATCATAATGAACTGAGGCGATATTATTGTAGAGTATACATATATACTGATCCGATCAGGGTAAACTGTATCAATTCGGCCTGATTTGATCGGCATTTTTTCATATAAGTAGTGTATGATTTAATCATCTTTATAAGGGTCCCGAATAGACCCCATCCAAGGCCCCAAACTAACATCCTGAATGCACCACTGTCCCCTTCTGGTTGTGAATTTGTAAACTTTCTAATATTGTCCGCAAAAAAAAAATATGGCTGCCTATATTAAAACTGGTATATTTAAAAAATCTTAGATGGTATGTCCACCAATAGTCCAAGCATTTGGTAAAAAAAAAGGGGGTTACCTGGAAAGTTTTCCGGGAGTTTTGAAAATTGGTTTATTTATAGATTTGGGTATGCTCTTTTCGAATTTCAACTTTGCCACCTCGTAACCCCGCCGCTCGCGCCGCCATATTGAAAAAATGGCGCCTAAAAACGGTTTTTTGGAAATATCTCTTTTCCGACGCATTTTACGACAAAAATATCTATGTACAAAATTAAACTAGAGAAAATTTCCTACAATTTATGTATTAATAATTTTTTTCATAAAATCAATCATCTTTCATCACTACATATTATAAAACAAAGTCCCCGGCCGCGTCTGTCTATCTGTTCGCGATAAACTCAAATACTACTGCACGGATTTTGACGCGGATTTTTTAAATAGATAGAGTGATTCAAGATGAAGGTTTATACGTATAAAAATTCCCGATATTCCCACGGGAACGGGCACAACGCGGGTAAACCGCGGGTGGTGCTAGTCTTTCATGATTCATAATTTCATTTGGTTTACTCAAAGCACAACCGGGTCTTGTATACATTAAACAGTAGGTATAGTACATATTAACCGCGAGTTAACGTTACTCCGACTTTATATTAGAACTCTATTGACCTACAAACGTCATAACTATCCCGGTTTTATATATGGAACAATTACACCATCATATGTTTGTATACACTAGCACCGGCCGCGGTTTTACGTGTTGTATCATTTCTGAAGGAATTTACGGATAAAATATCCTATCGTAGTAATATTATAAATGCGAAAGTTTGTGAAGATGTATGTATGTATGTTTGTTGCTCTTTCACGGAAAAACTACTGAAGAGATTCGTATGAAACTTTACAGTAATATAGGTTATACATTAGAATACCACATGGGATACATTTTATCCCAAAATTCCCGCGGGAACCGGTACTAAGTGGTAAAACCGCGGGGCGCGGCTAGTTGATAGATATAACTTTGACATTTGTAGTCACTGCAAAACAAACAATGCTTAGATCTTTAAAACTACGCAACGGATTTTTATGCAGTTTTTAAAATAGATAGAGTGATTCAAGAGGAAGGTAATTCCCACCAGAACTGCCACAACGCGTAAAACCGCGGGGCACAGCTAGTTTCAGATAAAAATGGTAAAAAAAAGCGAAGTGTGTCCGTCACGTGTTGTTACGCGCGTTGTACCTATTCCCGCGAGAAATGCGGGATAAAAAATATCCCATGTGTTATTCTGATGTATAACCTATATTTCTGTAAAGTTTCATCCAAATCCGTTCATTAGTTTTTGCGTGAAAGAGTAACAAACATACATACATCCTCACAAACTTTCGCATTACAATTTTGTTAGGATTACCATAGTATACAATGTACAGTGAACAACGAGATCATAATTCCATAAATACTTCCGAACACAACGCATCAAGGTCGCTCTAACAAGGCATTAACTAACAGATTGTAATAATTATCCCACGTGAAATCGATTGGACTCGACTGGATTATACTAGCAGTGCCCCGCGGTTTTACCCGCGTTGTACCCGTTCCCGTGGGAATTTCTGGATGAAAAGTATCCTATAACCTTCCCGTTGAACGTGGCTATCCATTAAAAAAACAATTATTGAAATCGGATCGGTATTTTCTGAGATTAGCGCGTTCAAACAAGCTCTTCAGATTTATTATATAAGTACTAGCAGTGTTCCGTGGTTTTACCCGCGTTGTACCCGTTCCCGTGGGAATTTCTGGATGAAAAGTATCCTATAACCTTCCCGTTGAATGTGGCTATCCATTACAAAAAGATTTTTTTAAATCGGACCAGTAGTTCTTGAGATTAGCGCGTTCAAACAAACAGGTGGTGTGGAAATGAGTTTTTTTTAAAAACGTCTATTGAAATCTACTTTGTGGCGCTCGTACGCCAAAAACTATTGATTTTATGAAAAAAAATATTAATACATAAATTGTAGGAAATTTTCTCTAGTTTAATTTTGTCATAAATATTTTTGTCGTAAAATGCGTCAGAAAAGAGATATTTCCAAAAAACCGTTTTTAGGCGCCATTTTTTCAATATGGCGGCGCGAGCGGCGGTGGTACGAGGTGGCAAAGTTGAAATTCGAAAAGAGCATACCCAAATTTATAAATAAACCAATTTTCAAAACTCCCGGAAAACTTTCCAGGTAAAACTACCAAATGATTGGACTACAAAGCTATGCAAAGGAACTTAGAAAGACTCTTCTCAAAACTATACGCTTATTAACGCCAAAGAGTAAACATAGGTATAATTAATGTTAGTTCATTGACATTCATAGCTCATTCTACTTTATAATAAAATTAATCGATCTGTGGAAATCTACTATATAAAAATAAGTCGGGTTTTCCTTCCTGACGCTATAACTCCAGAACGCACGAACCGATTTCCACGGTTTTGCATTCGTTGGAAAGGTCTCGGGCTCCGTGAGGTTTATAGCAAAGAAGAAAAAAACCCACGGGAACGGGGGCGCTGCGGGTGAAACCGCGGGGCACAGCTAGTTGTTGATAAAAGTGTGTAATGGGATGTAACATAATGTTACTTATATGTAAGATATCTTCCTGGATAAGTGAGTATATATATTATAATGTCATTAATAATCCTAGTTATCTATATAAATAGTTATGTATGTATACATACAAGCTTTGTTATCTCATTTCCGAGGTCAAGATCAGAACCGAATATTTATAAACTGTAAATGTAATAATAAATATGATATTCCTGTTTAAACTGTTATGAGCCTAGCTCGTTTTAAATTTTATTATGTACTAACGACCTTTTGAGAGTAGTCTCTGTGCGTTAGTAGTAACACACAGTTACTAAGACGACTAAGACACAATTTATTTAATAGAGTTATTGAGTTGTTATTATTATTTCAGTTCCATTGTTATATCAATATTGTATCAGTAACCACTTAATAAAAGAAAAGCATAATAATAACAAAACATTTTCAATATTAACAATAATAGGTATGAATAATAAAGTAATAACATCTTCAAAGGGCCTCTACGAGTTCGATCTGTATCCCCTCGCATGCCGCTAAAACTCAAAACTTTGAGTATGAAAAAGACCGGGCTTATCCCGTGACTCCGAGGAGAAACACTTAAAGAAATACTGAAAATAGTGGAAAATTGAATAATGTATATCACAATTTCAGTTAATCTAACATGACATAAATATAATACATACTTTCTACATCTTGTCTTAAGTTTTAATTTCATTATTTTGCCATCAATCTAGTCGTTATTTCAATTAAATTTTATTGTATAATGTTGTACATAAAATGTAAATACATTAAAGTGTAAAAATGTGGAGAAGTTTAATGTTGAAATATATGGTTTAGGATGTCGCTTCATTGTTTTATTTATACCTATAAGTACTATATCATACAAGTCCACCAAGAAACTGACTCACCCAATATTGGTTAAGTCTGTTGGGAACTTTATGTCCACCAAGACAAAAAAAACTTATAAGAACACTTGATATTAGTTTTGAACCATTATTTACTCTCAAGAAAAGTAAGCGATAAGATATCTTTCATAATAATATCTAGAATATTATTAATATTTAGAAATTCCTTCGGGAAAAGGTATAACGCGGGATAAACCGTAAAACGCAGTTAAAAATACATTTAAATCAAATAACGACTTGTTAGATAATCTTTATTTAAGTGTAAGTGACTTGTGAAGTCAGCTGAGTTGAGTTCCTTCTCTGGCATGTGTCAATGGGTAACAAGGGTCGAAATCTAATATACCGCATGCAAAGAATCTGATACGATAACAGGGAGATTTGATTGTTATATCATGTAGGTATTTGCTATCTCTACTTACTTGGATCCTTTAAATCCTTAATAAACATTTGGTAGTAACCAAACATTAAAGCTTAAGAGTGTATTTGATTGTTGAACTTTTGTTTAATATTCCTTAAAAAACTGGTTTCACACTCATTTTAAACTATGTTTACCGAAAAATAGGTTAACAGATTAGACACGAAACGTCAATTAATAATTTGAAATAAAAACAAAGTGAATCCGTGAAGGTAGTTACAATTCAAAATTCAACCCCTTTTAAAGCGAAAGAAACATCCTCATTTCCCAAAGATGAAGTTCCATAACATACTAATGACACACTAATTACTAATGGATCGTCACAAACGAGAGTAAACCTTGTCACCCAGATTAGACAGCCCATTACGGAGCCATGTGGTCCCGTTTGGTTGTGACATGGTTCTGTGTACACGTGTGTTAGTTAAAGCTCCATTTCCTAACACGCCCGCGGTTTTAATACCACCGATACGGGAATGAAAATAGGTAGGTACTAGGTCATCTATGTTTAATCTATCTATTTTCCCCTATACAACGTAGAAGATGTTATAAAGTTGACGTTTTGTGTATTGGAGTTGAGCTCATTAAACCAAACACAACGTAAAGTAATGGTGAAACTATGTATCTATGTATCCCTTCTCTAACAATGCTTGTAAGTTTAAATGCTTACAGGATTTAGATTAAATAAATCATATCTACGACTGGTTAAAATACCACATTACACTCTTAATTCCTTTTCAAACTGCTTCACTATGCAAGTAAACCAAAGACGATAACGTAAAGTAAAAGTACTATTTAGTAATCTGTGACGATACTAGCTCCATAATGAATGAAGAACAAAAGACAAAAGCTTCCCCTTGTAATTGAACTGGATGGTGCAAAGAGAAAGTCAAGAAGGAGATCCTTACAACTAGGGCTTTTCAATTTAAACCTTTTTAGTCGTCCGGCCACGCGCCGCAGTAGAGCGCAGTCGTTCGCGCGCCCGGATGTTCTTTTGTTTTTCAAACGCACGAATCAGGACGACTTAAATCGCTTAGTTTGAAAGAGCACTTACTTAATTGAATAAGTGCTGTTCGATATTTCTTTTGTCTATGCCTTGTTCCAATCTTTAATTATCCAACAATTAAGTTTAAGTGATTTAATGCATAGATGCTACAATCATTTAAAAATTATCTCAATGAATCAATAGACATCTTCGCAATTCAATTCTCAAAATAATAATTGAATTAAAGTTGAAATAACTAAGACATCTAATTAAATATTCTTAATTATAATAATTGTAAAGTTTACCGCAGCTCTGTTCAGTTGTGTAATGATAAATTGCCGTGTCAAAGCTTGATATTGTGGGCAAAGTTTTAATAGGCTTTTGTAACAAATGCTGGTTGTTGCCTGCGGGTTTGGAGACCTTGGGTATTAATATCTTCACTATTTTACTCATAAAGGAATTTTAATGTGCCTTACATTAAAGTTCGTTACATTATGGTTGACTCGTTTATAAATCGGCCAGTATGAGCAATTATGAAACATCAAGAAAGAGATACTTAGATCAAGCTATCAATTTTGGTAAGAAATATAGTTAGTCTTCAACTTGCCTGTACATTTACGCAAAATCATTTTTTTAAAACCTATCCTCACTGATTTCATAAACTATAAACAAACTCAAGGATAGAAAATAATTCTTGTTCGTCACCCTGAATTTCAAAACTTAACACTCCTTATTTTGCGTTAGTTAAAATTAGGTAGACCTCACCTCTCATAGCCGCAGAGTCTACCTACCAGCACATACCAACTAAAACAGATACTATGATAGTCCATTACATATTCAGCCGCCAGGCGGATTGACTGCCACAAAGCGAGCCCAATGTTCAGATATTTCAATTATGACTTGTATTACAAATTCCGTTTGTGACTGCCTGAACACGTTTGCCTATAGTGAAACATTGTAATGTGAAGGTGAACCTTAGACTGAATTAAATTCGAGAGAGAACCGTTATCAAGTTAACTGAAGCCAGTTTTGTAATTGGCACTTGGCAATTAATCTTCCATCATTGCCATCATGACTCGGGGTATATGTAAATGTGTGCACTGGACATGTTTACGTGCGTAAATCAAGGTGTAGTTTTCTCTTTGTAAGTTTTATTGTTCAGTGTTGACTCGTGATTTTTATTTGGTCTGAGAGGTAAATGTTAATGAACGAAACTGCGTAGTTTGCTTTCTAATTAAATGGAGAATCCTTCGTATATCTGATAGTACGGTACATTTCGCACTAGTTTCTGAATGTTACAAAAACATTTTCTGGATTTCCGCTTTGAGTTTCGTGTGTTTTCAGTAAAGCTTCCACTTTTTACGTCTACCTGAAAAACATACTTTTAATTCTTTGCAAAGTTTTTTAGTAAATAGTTAGTCATGAAAATGGTTTTTGGTTTTTTGATATAAAACATCTGTTCAGAGCGGTTGTTATACAACAAAATGAGTATTGTTTAACAAGCTAGACTCAGCGTTGATACCTAGATCAAAACAGATATCAGCCTATATGTTTTGATAATACTTACCTAAGTATTTGGACAGTTCAAATCCCTTTGTGTGTTGTAGTGACGATTTACCTAGCTATTAGGCAAGGCAACGTAACGTAAACGATTAGTATCATGATGTGTTTTGTTAGACAAACTAGGCCAATACAATCAACAATTTTGGCCGTTGACCACTTTAAGACTATGTAACTTTTCAGACTATATTACTAAGCCGGTGCAGTGGTGCTTCATGTCCAATCAGACATTACCTAAATTGATGGTTTTTCTTTGTGAGATCTTCGGATCACACTGTCCAGGTTGTATCTATATATAATAGAAGGTAAAATTGTCGGACTGACTAAGTGTCCTATATATCAACGCACAGCCGAGACTACTGTACCAAGAAACTTGAAATTTGGTACCTGTACCTACAACGTCGGCTCCTACATAGATGGCCTATAGCTGCATTTCTATCTGAACGCAATATCATGCTTCGGGGGGCATTTAAAATTTTCGGAACAGGTTGTTCCAGTGGACCATGTCGGAGGCCTTTAGGCGGTCTAAAAACTTCGACACCAGGATTGGCCACTGAATACCTACCTAGGAGCCCTGTACCGAACCCATTGTCAGCACAAATGTATCACGTATAAATAGTTCATTATCCGATGATTAACAGGCTGCGGTTACTGTGACGGGTTAACGGGATGTATGATAGATATAGTATACTAATTAGAGGGAGACAGAAGCGCTAGGGGATGGTGCTCAAATTGACGTTGATTAACTGATGACAGGTGTCTAGACTTAAGCAGGAGACCTAGATGCATGGATGTAAGACCTATGCAAGGTATAACTATGTAAGTATCGATAGTATGGATTGAGTTAAGTACGACTAGCCACGCCCGTGGTTCTACGCGCTTTGTTCCAGTTGTCATGGGATTTGGGGGATGACAAATTTCAAATTTTCAACCAATTCCAAAAAGGAGGAGGTTAGAATCTTTTATTGAACTAGCTTTGTATATTTATAAGCCTTCAGTGTCGCCTTCAGTAATCGTCCATTTAACGAGGCTGACGTGTGATCAATCATGCTGTTCATTTTTGGCAGTCACTCAAACGACGTCACACGAGCAACGACCAAATGCAGTTACAAAGTTTCACACGGCTGCATCTCCGTAAATGGTTCCAATCAACTCTCCAATACTTTGACAATAAAAATTAAACCGAAACCAATATAAATTGGACCCCGCTTCATGTTACTCGACCCTGAAATAGGAACAAAGTAGTTTGGGTTATAAAACTGAAAGGTTCAAGTTAGAGTGGTTGTGGAAATTAATTTGGTGCCCTGACGGGCCCCGAGTGGGAACTGATTGATTAATGGAAAGGATGCGGTACTTTACAATCTTACAAAATGGAGCGAATCTGGTCAGATATTTAAGAAAAAGATAATTTGTAAATCACAAGTTGTAATTATTTCTAGAAAGATACCTATTTGATATTTTTTACATATGACCTATATCTAAAAATTAAAGAGGTTAAATGCGCGAACAAAAAAAAAATTATGTATTAAATATCTATTAACTACCTATCAATCCAATGTTATCTAACTAAGTATCTTGTAAGAAAAATTGGAGGCCAATTTTTGTAAATTAAAAATAGTAGCTTCCAAATATTTTAGGCAAAAACAAAACGCTTTGAAAATATTATTATTAACTCCGTCTTCTTAATTTTTTTTTATATCAAAGTATTGTGATGAAAACTTATAAAACTTTAAATTTCAAATACTAATGCTGCCATCTAGCGATGAATAGCCAAACCAATAATCCAAGCTTAGTATTTCATATTTTTTTTTGTAATGTTACATTAATATTAAAAGTCAATAAATTACTATTTACTCACTCAATATTTTTAATGTTCATTGGTATATACATTTGCATTTGAAGCGAGTATTTATAGTTTAGTAAAGTAACCGGATGTAGAGTTATGCGGAACTAATTATCATTTAGTTTCTCTACTCCTAAACAGATGGCGCTACTAGTCTCGAATACAATATTGTGTCACGCCCAAAATATACCATATTGGCTCACCATCCGGTGTATTTGTGAGATAAAAACATATTTTCGTGCATTTACTGTAACCTTTCAATTCATTGAATCTTATAAATAGTTTTGTTTGCGACTTTTCCTTTGCAATAATAATGCAACAAGAAAATGACGTTTGTTTTATTTCAAGTACTTTTCATTACGCGAATCATTCAGTCTATCTCTTTCGCACGGTTATAACTTGCTCGCGTGAAAGAGGGAGACAGTAAATATCCGTAGTTGTGTTTCGAAGAGAACGGGATTTCGTATCAGCTGACAACCAAAGCAAAACAGTCGGTTCGCGACCATCTTGTCAAAACTGAGTCGGTGACAACAAATAAATATTGTAAAATGTCCTAATTCGTTTGTAATGACTTAACATTCAAGTTGTATTTATTAAAATAGAGTGTTTATTGTATTCTGGTGTTATATTCAAAGGCACAATTGTAAATTTTGCTCAATATTTCGGTTTTATGTTGCGTCAAATGACGTCATGTATGTGATTCTGATTATACACGTATCGCCGCTGACGAGTTTGTAAGTATATTTTCCTTTATTTCTGTGTTAATTTAATGAAATCGACAGATGCTATTAGTAGTTTTCCGTTGTTACTAAGTGTTAGTTTCATTCATGATTCGTTTAACGCAGTCTGCAAGGTTTGTTCGGGCATATTGTTCCGCGTCTCCTCGGATACTTTTCAGATGTCCTTGAAAATTATGCAGCAAAAATCACGTATTTTAATGTGTTTATGTTGTGCTGTGAGATGTTTGATCTAGAAGGTGTTGTGTTCGATTCATGATCAGGTCAGTCTGCGGTCGGGACGCCGTTTTAATTGGTAAATTTTGCATGGCAACAGTGCTACCTACACGAACTAAAAATGGAATTACTTGCTTCTCTGCGCACAGCGCACTTAATCATAGAAAGTATTGTTTAAAAACATTGCAAGTGGTTCGGTGTGATGCCTAGTCGTGATACACAAGGCATGTAATGGCCGACCGATCGTCCTATTGATAAATTCACATTATTATTTTTTTATTCTGCCCACAACTTTCATGTGTTCCGCTGGCATGCGATCGTTCATTCGACACAAATACATAAGTTATTAATCGGTACTGTTTTAGTTAACAGATATTTTAAAATGTTTTCTTTATAAACCACTCTAGTACTTCTGTAAGTAGGTACCTACTTACTTTTCCACATACTTTGTAAGTATACCTACCTACTTATACTTACGCGAGTACAATGGTTACATCTACAATATGTAGGTAAGTATGTAACCTACCTTATATGTTGGTCTATGTATTTATACCTACTTTAGTCACCCTCTCAAATAGATTTGTATGTAGGTACCTACCTACTAAATATCTAGTTTCCTACCTACATACTACGTATCTATTTAATCGTAGGTTACCTAGATAGGTATATCTTAGTCTTTATTACTGTCCAGATTTGAAGTGTAATCTTCAGTTAAGGTGAAATGAATAAAATCAAGGATTCATTAAATACTTAACTAGCTAGGTACCTAAAATAGCAGTGCCCCGATGTTTTCCCGCATTGAACCTGTTCTTGTAGGAATTCTGGCATGTAAAGTAGTCACAAACCTTGCTCTTGAATCACTCTTTACGTAGGTACCTACCTACCTTTGTTGGTGAAATCCGCATGAAAATCCGTAGTTTCTGAGAAAATTAGAGAAAATTTCCTAGGTAGGTACCTTCATTCAGACAGACAGCTTTTTGGACTTTGTTTTATAAAAGGTAGGTACCTATGAAATATTATGCACATACCTATGCCCCTACCTGCATGCTGCCTACGTTTATTGACCTATTAGCATTACTATAAGCTGTAAATCAATCAAGCCAGTTGTATTATTAAAACAACATTTTAATAAATAGGTACTTAGCCATATTACCTACCTAGGTACCTAGGTCCTACTTAAATACTATAACAAATGGTCTATAAACCATTTAAGTATCTACCTAAACCTCATTTATCGTGATTTAATTTATCAAAGCTAATTAAATGACATAAGAACCTACTTAGATATCTACCCAGTTGGTTTATACCTACCTAAGTAATATTCTCGTAAATTTACTAAATGCACCAAATATTAGCATGATAAAGGTACCTACTTATCTACGTAAGAACGATGAATTAGGTAACCTAGATTTGATTAGGTACCTAGATCGTAAAAATAACGGATAGCATTGATATGATGGTAATATTACTAATAAGATAGGTAGGTAGGTACCTAGGTAGGTAGATTGCTAATAGCTTGTTACCACTAAAATCATAACATGCATAGAGGTACCTAGGTACGTAAATTATTCGCCATGATCTTTCATTTTAGGTAGATAGTAAGTATACGAGTATATATAGGTAGGTGGGATTATCACAATATCGCCTACTCATGATATTATGAATTCAATTGTTTATCTTCAACTAATTTTGATTTTGACAATACAGTAACAAGTCCCCGCCATATCTGCTAACTGCACATTGTGACAAAGGTAGAGTTGCCATCATCAGTCATTAAAAGTCCACAAATTACTTAAGTCATTTATTCTCGTAATATTCTATTGATAAGATGGCAGTTATTAAAACTATCCTTCCAGTCAATAACAACGGTAATTAACTTAGTATCATAAGCTAAAGTTTAAGGACGTACCTAGGTAGTAAATGATATTTTTTCTCTTCACACTAAAATTAAGAAAAGGATTTGTAGCAAATGAAGAAGACAGTTAATGGTAATCTGGAAGAATACATAGCATCTCTTATATCCTGAAATTCCCACGGAAACGTGGTACTTAAGGACGCAGATAGTTAAATGTTGAACAATTGATTTCTTAGGATCGCGGTGGTCACATGATCTAATGATTGAATAACCGGGACCGATAATTTAACGCGCCTATCCAAACACGGCGTGTTTCAGATAAAACATCCAATAGTTATCTGTAACCCATCTCAGTAGTAACTGAGTTGCACGTTGCTTAAGTCAAATTACGAGTATGTCTACCATAAGCGTTAAAAATAAATAAAATTGTTAAGTTTTCAACTTCTCCGCTAAATATCGTTTCATCGAAATATCGGAAAAATTGTATTTAGGTTACTTTTCAATTATTTACTTGTGACGTCAGTGATCATTGACATTGGTCTGTCAAAATGGCGTCACGCTATTGGTTGATTTAATTGATGTTTTATCGGAGATGTTGCCAGGTTGTTATGTTGCCACAAAGTTGTGGAAGATTAAGTGATGTAATTAAAACTTGTACCTATATGTAAATTACTTGTATTAATGGTTGTTTATCTAACTACCAATAACCACATGAAAGGTTTTGTCCGTAGATATCGATGGATGGATGTTTGACGTCCTTTTTTTTGGTTATGACAACAAGTATGTATCATTTTAGTGATAAATTTCACTGTTCTTTAATTTTAAATGTATTGAAATGATAAGTGCGTTATTTATGTAAAGATTTACAGTATTTTTGGTCTCTTTTGAAACCTGTTTCGATAATATAATGTCGATAGTCAACTTTTCCAAACAGTTAAACCCGAAGAGAGTTAACTAAGCTGCGAATTACTAAGTAAAACAAATGAGTTAAATATAACGTTAACTTATTATCGGGAACGGAAACATCGGTACGAAATTGATAAAATACATTCCAACATACAACTAAATAGCAGCCACTATTGTTATATTATAGTAAGCTTGTTATTTTTAGTTGGTTTCACTATCGCGTGCCGTTTACGGGGAATTGAATCGATTTCAAACAATGCCGAATCTTAACAAAACATTGTTTCAATGAAAAGCGAAAAATATGTAAATAGGTATTTATATTTCTTTTGTATTATTATTTGTATAAAATTAAATAACAATGGGTCCTGAAGTATAAATTTGGCCAAGAGTTATAAAATAGATATTAATCATAATGACATTTACCGGTTTCATTATTTCCTTAACGGCTTATTTTTCCCTAAACTTTTGATTATTATCGTCAAATCGTTCCCGAACTCAACATCATTTGTTTCCTAATAACCGTAATGAGAATAATAATAGGATGTTACTATAAATAGTAACTTATAGCGGTAACTGTTATCAAATAAGGTATTTTGGGTTCATGGCATTAGTTTTGCCTAATTTTAAACGAACCTTTATAACTTCTACACCCTCCTTGTAGTTTTAACATAGGTACTAGGCACGTTTAAGACCTAAATTGCCACAAATAGACACGCAGATTACACGTCAAACTTAAGACACCTATATTTTTTCGTCGAGTCTAAATATGAGCAACACATAGAGTACTTATCAGTTAGTTGGATTCCATAATACAAGCTTAGAGCTTAGTTTGGGTCTCGTTAACCGTGTGTAGGTGTGTGCGGGTGTATGTTCTATAATAATCTTTTATACCTTCTGTCAGAGAGGAGTTTCGTCAATATCCAGTGTACATACTAAACAGATAAACACTGCAAAAACTTTTTTTTTATGCTATGCTAGCAGCGCCCGGTTTTACTCTCGTTTTGCGTGTCTCCCCATGAGAATTTCGAGATGAAAAATAGCCATTGACCTTTCGGTTGATATGGCTATCCATTAGAAAAATAATTATTCAAATCGGGTTGGTAATTTTTGAGAGAAACGCATAAACTCTCTTCATTATATCAGTTTTTATTTACATTTTCGGAAGTAGGGACTACTTGTAAATGTCGCGTATATCGTGTACCTTATCTATTAGTTAACTGGCTGTTAAATAATCCGCACTATGCGGCACAGAGCGTTGCCCCGACCGCTCACAATTTCATTTCATACACTGCAGTCGGTGGTGGTGGCTCGTAAATGGAAAGGTGCCAAACTTGACACAGCCTTGCGGATGTTACTGACAATATAAGCTGTTTATTGTTAAAATAAAAAGGTTTTATATTGATCCAGTTAGGCTATTGTTTCAAGTGAACGTCGCTTGAAATAAGCGATTACAAATTACAAATTGCGAAGCTCTAAGTCCTTTAAAAAGCGAGCATCACACGTATTTTTTTTGTCATAAGGGCTTTCTGGCTCGCTTATTGTATACACGTTGTTTGTCCGCATTGGACCCCCTAAACTACTGAACCGATTTTAAATTTGAATTGCACACCGTGTGCAATTTGATCCAACTTGAAAGATCGGATAGCTTACATCTCAATTTATAATGATTAGGGTGATCCACCCCTTAATTGTTATATGGCAAACGTTTACCGGGTCAGCTAGTATAAATAATATAATTTTCACTGTACCCTATTTATGTAACTGAACTTATACCTCATTGCATCATATTGAACAATAAAAAAATCGTATCTTTCGTTTCCTATTGCGTTCAATTGTGAAAGGGATTCGTTTAATTGTTGTTTTCTATTATGTAATTGTTGTGACAAGTTTTATATCAATGACAGAAAAGTTTGGCGACCCTAGAGTTATCGGAGTGCAGTTAAAAACATCGTTAGCTAGTAGAATTATTTACTTAGGTAGGTAATAATGTTGTAATAATAATTAAGCTAAACAAACTTGTTTACATGCGCTTATCTCGGGACGTACTTAAAGGATTTGAAAAAGCATTTCTGCTAATGATAGCTATATTCATGAGGAATGTTATTGGCTTCTATTCATCCCGAAATTCCCGTGGGAAGGGTCACAATGCGGGTAAAACCAAGCGCTTCTTGCGGTTCATATTATGGATTCACATTCTTGGGGCCATATCTCCAATACAAATCTCGACCACAAATCACTCGTTATACTTATTTGATTCATCGCCTGCTCTGACAGCGCTCGCCCACATTAATTTGCTGAATTGACTCATCAGCCCTCTTAATGCCATAGGAATAGAGGCTAATTTCCCTTGTCTTCTGTGGTATTCATTGACAATTTGAAATTCCATTGAAGCTGTGTTTGTGTAGTCTGCCCGTCTCGATGTATTTTCAAATCAATTTGATTCAGTTCTGATATAATATCGGATAATTGTACCGTGAAATGAGAATTGAACTACTAGTTATGTCAATTACAAGAATTGGCATAAAAAGAACGGGTAATAATGAGAAACTTTCTTTTATATTCGTTGAGTTTTTGGTGCTGTTTCTTTGTTGCATGCCTAAAATTGTGGCATCTGCGTCAGTGGTTTGACTGCCAAATAAATAAAATTGCATATGGCTACAAAATGGTACCTTTGAACCTTTGAAACGGGTTCGAGTCACCATTTTATATTTTTGTTTTCATTAAAAGTTTGACCCACTTTAGCTAAATTGGATTGTCGAAATTATCCATTATGTTGGTGTCGCCAAAAGCAAGGTGTAGTGCTTTTGGGAACATGCGTGTTCTCTTTGCGTGCGTAATTAGATCGTATACGTTTAATGATAGTAAAACATTGGTCTAATTCTTTACATGATAGATATAACACACTCAATATGACAATACTTCGCTATAGATCAGGAAATATAAAGGAATTTTTATGTGATCCCTCTCTAAAGATATATAAGTACTAGCGACCCGCCCTCGCTTCGCTTCGGGTAATCAAGATTTCATGTAGGAAAATCGGGATAAAACATTGCGTGTCTCCCGCAGGAATATACACAATCAAAATTTCAAGTGGGAAATTGGGGATAAAATATTACCCGCCATCGAGCATTACTATTTTGTAAGCAGCGCCCCGCGGTTTTACCCGCGTTGTGGCCGTTCCCGTGGGAATTTCGGGATTTTTTTTACATAAATAAAAAGACGTGTGGCACTCGGGGACTGCCGCGGTGAAGCTATTGCATAGCATTTTGTATCAACTTATGCAATTATATTTGATATATTTGATATCTCTTCTCTCTCACCCCTCCCGCCTCCTCTCTCTCTCACCCCTCCCGACTCCTCTCTCTCTCACCCCTCCCGCCTCCTCTCTCTCTCACCCCTCCCGCCTCTTCTCTCCCCTCCCGCCTCCTCTCTCTCTCACCCCTCCCGCCTCTTCTCTCCCCTCCCGCCTCCTCTCTCACCGCTCCCGCCTCTTCTCTCTCACCCCTCCCGCCTCCTCTCTCTCACTCAACCCTCCCGCCTCCTCTCTCTCTCTCACCCCTCCCGCCTCCTCTCTCTCTCACCCCTCCCGCCTCAGCTCTCTCTCTCACCCCTCTCTCTCACCCCTCTCTCACCCCTCACTCTCACCCCTCTCTCACCCCTCTCTCTCACCCCTCTCTCTCACCACTCTCTCTCACCACTCTCTCTCACCCCTCTCTCTCAACCCTCTCTCTCACCCCTCTCTCACCCCTCTCTCTCACCCCTCTCTCTCACCCCTCTCTCTCACCCCTCTCTCTCACCCCTCTCTCTCACCCCTCTTTCTTACCCCTCTCTCTCACCCCCCTCTCTCACCCCCCGTCTCACCCCCCGTCTCATCTCTCTCTCTCTCACCCCCAACGCACAATCGCACACAACGCCGTGTCGAAGACTGCCGAACTGAAACGACGTTAGACGATGCACGGCCTTCAAGCCACACCTCCTTGCCCGTCGGAGTGGGGAGCGTGAGGTTTTTTCGTTACGGAATTTTTGGATTCGGTCCCCGCGCTCAAGGCCCGCGATAGAAGCTATGCAATAGCTTAAAACCTTCCTCTTGAATCACACCTATTACAAAAAAACCGCATCAAAATCCGTTGCGTAATTTTAAAGATTTAAGCATACAGACAAACAGACACGAAACAGAGACGACTTTATTTTATATAGCGACCCGCCCTCGCTTCGCTTCGGGTAATCAAGATTTCATGTAGGAAAATCGGGATAAAACATTGCGTGTCTCCCGCAGGAATATACACAATCAAAATTTCAAGTGGGAAATTGGGGATAAAATATTACATGTCTCGCGCGAGTATATATGTATACACAATCAAGATTTCATGTGAGGAAGAATTCGGGATAATACCTACATAGCACGTCTTCGTCGTTCGTAGTTCGTAGGTAGGTATATCCCCGCGCGCTTTGACCGCACGAAATTAACAGTAAGTAGCCATAAGAGACCCGCCATCGAGCATTACTATTCTGTAAGCAGCGCCCCGCGGTTTTACCCGCGTTGTGGCCGTTCCCGTGGGAATTTTGGGAATTTTTTTACATAAAAACCTTCCTCTTGAATCACTCTACCTATTACAAAAAAACCGCATCAAAATCCGTTGCGTAATTTTAAAGATTTAAGCATACAGACAAACAGACACGAAACAGAGACGACTTTATTTTATACTATGTAGTGATATTTCTCATCATAACTCTGAAACTAACTGTCCGATTTTAATAATTTAAAGAGGTACACAAAGAAACATAATTAACCTTGATTGTAGAGCCATTTATTTTGATGTAGATTCCTATCATCATATGAATATCATCAACTTAAAATTACACTCCTTTTTTAACTAATTAATTTTAACTTAAAACGGTTATTGTGTCTTAACTATAATAGTTAGACATATGCCCTCGCGAACTTATTTGTTCGCAATGATATGTACTTTGATTGTGTAGAACATTGTTTTTGTGTATCATCAATAGATTTAGTAGCGCACGCCAATAACCAATTTTTTTAGGCATGTTTTTCATACCTTGGGTTACATATACCCGCGTTGTGCCCGTTCCCGTGGGAATTTCGGGAATAAATATAGCCTATGTCACTCAGGGATAGTGTAGCTTTCGAATGGTGAAAGAATTTTTTAATTCGGTGCAGTAGTTTCAGAGCCTATTCGAAACAAACAAACAAAAAATCAAACCTTTCCTCTTTATAATATTAGTATAGAAGTATAGATAATCAAAGACTTGTTGTGCAGTGACACGTTACAGGTTAATACATCTTTTGCTATTCATATTTTGCCATGGACCTGCGGCTCATACCTCTGTTTTTATGAAGTTGTGATCAGAGATTTCAACTTCGTACCCCATTCTGTCTGTACCTTTTATGTTCTTACCACCACTTCGTCTCCTTTTAAGCTTATTACAGCTTTATAGCCATCACTACATGTTTTATGATGCCCTGGTAACTTTATTGAAGTAAACTGGTCTAATTTGAACATTTTATAGATGATTGCTTTGGTTTTATGGAAAAAGAAACAAGGATAGTAGATTTTTAAGTTAATTATGGTGGTTAAATTAGAAAGTCTATTTTGAAGGTATTTTGAAAGTGAAGTATTAGTCGAAATATTGTTTTTTTTTCCGGGATATATTTAGTCTTTATTTGGTAGGGATTTTTACTTCCAATTGTACTACAATACCATACCATACTTAAAATACTGACTTATCCTGTACCTACATAATGATACCGGTTTTTGTTATGGAAGTATCTCATAGGAAAGAACAATTGATATCAAACATACCTCATGGTCCAGGAAAGTTACTTGAAAACCCTCGCCTCGGTGGTCTAGTGGCATGTGAATTTGCTTGCCAAGACCGGGGTCCCGGGTTCAATTCCCGGGTCGAGCAAAACATGTTTTCAATTATTTTCAAACATACTGGCGTTCGAGATCACCAAACCGCATTAGGCAAGCGTGGCGTGGTGACGCCTCATCCTCCTCACTGTAGTGATATCTTCAGTGAGGTGAAAGGCCTTTGTCCAGCCGTATGATTACAAACTAATAAGTTACTTTACTTTACATATTGTCATTGCCCAAAGTCATCATCACCTAAATATGATCATCACTTCATCACCTCAACGTCACACATCCGTCATCCATCTTCCAACCTCCTATTTATAGCCATCCGTTGTAAACAGTCGTCGTTTATTTTTATACATTTTTGCAGCGAATCTATCGTGTTGTCTATTACTGTCCAATTTCTGCAAGCTTAATTGTTTTTGGCGAGACAAAGAACAGAACATGTTGTTAGTACATCACTAATCATTGCCAATCTTTATTAATCTAATGTTCGGAATTGGTAGTAACAATAAAAAATTGTTAGCAAAAACATTAGCGAGTTTGTTTGATTGCTTTTAAAAATGTATGATCCATCCACTTTTAAAAGGAAGATTTAAAGGGGACATTGTATCCCATAATTGTGACGAGAACGGGAAAAACTGTGGGGCGCTACTAGTTAATTTTTTATTGAGAAATTATTCGAAAATGGATCTAGATGGCTTGGGCGGATCATCATTATTTCATGCGCTAAAGATGAGCGACCGTATATGGATGCATTTTGGCACCATCTAAATGATTAGCAAAAACAACACGTGGTGTACTTTTCGAAATTCCCACGGAAACGGATGCAATAAAAAAATGATCACACTTAATGCACAAATTTAAATCTTACTGATTATTATAAATGCTAAAGTTTGTGAAGATGGATGAATGGATCTTTGGATGTATTTTTGTTACTCTTTCACGAAAAAACTACTGGACGGATTTGGATGAAACTTTACAGTAATATAGGTTACACATCAGAATAACACATGGGATACATTTTATCCCGAAATTCCCAGGGGAACGGGTACAACGCGGGGCGCGGCTAGTATAAATATAAATAAATGTGCAGCTATTATTTTCATTCCGAAAGTAAAGGAAGGAGACATTTCATTTTAAAATACGCTTGCATCACAATCTGTCGTGCATTATGTCAACGCCCAAATTAACTCGGTATCAAAAACATTTATTTACAAACTGTAAATTTTTTCCTCGTTTATCGATAAGCAGTTTACGGCTAATAGGATGGATGGAGTTTGTGAGAGTTTGTGATTAGAGTAACAATGTTTACTACATATGTACATTACAAATGTTGGGGCGGTGCATTGCATCGCGTATCGGTCATTATACCTAGATCATTACTGATCACAACAGGTCTTCCACATTTGTGATTTTAGTAGCTTTAGTTTGTCTTCAGTTCACCCCTTATATATTTTTAATTAGTTGCACCCCGCGGTTTTACCCTCATTGTGCCCTTAACTACTCATATGCCGTAACTAAGCAATATTCGGGAAGTAAAATAGCCTATAACCTTTCTGTTGAATGTGGCTATACATTACAAATTTATTCAAATCGGGTTGGTTTCCGAGATTAGCGCAAAAAAACAAACTCTTCTGATTTGTTACATTAGTTACCTACCATACAGTGAGTACTGTATGCAGTATCGAACAGGAATCCTTAAGGCAAACAGTAAGCTGCTAACTGTGAACCTAATGAGGACATATCCTAAGTCAAACCAATGCCTTATTCAAATTAGGACATCTAAAGTTAGACTTTTGCTTCGTTCAAATTAGGGCATCCACCGAATTCGGCGAAACCGGCAGCTTTCGATTAAGCGAAACCCGTTTACATTAATCGGTTACCGAATGCGAGTTGCAACAGTATTCGGGTTAAACGACTAATGTAAAAGTAAATAAAAGGTAACCTGGTAACTAAGGTAGCTTGTAATGCCACTGCTGGGCCAAGGCTCATCTCCCTGAAGATATCAGTACAGTGAGGAGGATTAGGCATAATCACCACGCTTGCCTACTGCGGGTTGGTATTCTCAAACCCGAGCCATGTTAAGTTATACGACTAATGTAAATCAGCAATTATTCTTTTGCTAATACTGCTGCTTAATATAGGCAAGTAGTACAAAGCAATCATGTATGTAACCGAACCATTAAATAAAATAAATAAATAATAATTTAATGAAATAACAGGGCTAATTAGACCCAAAGTAAGCTCTAGGCTTGTATTATGGAATTATTCTGTTCTTGTCTTTAACAACCAGTGTTAATACAAATATTACCTACAGTTTTAACAATCACACGGTGACCTCCCATGAAGATGCGCGAGACCCCGACCTTGGCTGTTCCGTCCGATTTGACAAGACCGACCTCGTCTTGAGACGGGACTTGCGAAATCCGATCAATGCCTTCACTTATTGTGTTTTTTCATAACTTTTTGAGCGAAGTTATGACGTAGTTTCTATGTGAATTGCCAGGTTTTTAATGGGTTTCAAGGATAATTCGATTTTAGTAATCTTTCTTGAGATTGGTCGAAAACGAGACCTTTTTTCAAGAGCTGAAATTGCAAAAATCTTTGGTTACGTAAAAATACACGTAAAAATATACAATACAACTTTTTGACGTAATTAATCTCTTTTCTCCTAAAAACGCATTCTTCTGTCGAGGAAAAAGGTTTAATAACCAAGTCCATTTCTTCATTACCCCATCACTAGAACCTTTTCTCTATAAAATGAATTGTCTTTGTAACCAATAAATTATACTACTGACTGCAACAAATTCCTTTTCCCTAGAACTTTAACTGATAAAAGTTAAATGTCAGTTTATGGACAACTGTAGCCATTATAACATATCTCTGTATGAAGTAAAAGGCCCAAATGTGCGTGAGATAAAATGCCAACCGTTTTGAAACCCCATCGCGCATACCACGGTTTCTTCTCATGCGAACTTTACAACCGTTAAAAAGTGATAAGATAATAGTTTGTAACTATCTAACGTGACGTTTTGTGTTATTTTGTTTGAAGTGTTGCTTTTAAAGTATTTAATTGACTTGAAAGTCTTTTGGTAAAATTGATAAGGTTATTTTTTAAACTTTAAAGAAAACGTTCAATAGGTTAGGTACTGATAATCTACATTGTGAGATGAGAACCTTTATCCTGGTGTGAGATAATTCAGGCTATTTTTATACAAAATCTATACTAATATTATAAAGCTGAAGAGTTTGTTTTGTTTGTTTGTTTGTTTGTTTGTTTGTTTGTTTGTTTGTTTGTTTGTTTAAACGCGCTAATCTCAGAAACTACTGAACCGATTTGAATAATTCTTTCACTGTTAGATAGTCTATTTATCGAGGAAGGCTATAGGCTACATTTTATCCCGAAATTCCCACGGGAACGGGCACAACGCGGGTAAAACCGCGGGGCGCTGCTAGTATATTTATAAAATAACATACTAACAAGCTCTCTTAACCACTTACCGTGTAAACCATCTCAAAACACTAAACAATTTCTATCCATATTTAAAAATCCTTAAAAAATTGATTTTACAAAACTTGGCCTAACCTAATCCAACGCCCCGAACAGCAACAACTCCGATAAAACTAACCCAACCAACCCATACACCAACGTCCTAAATAGCTACACAAATGTGATAATGATAACTACGAACCCATTCACCTGTTCGAGTCACGAGCGCCGCCCGTCGCCCGCGGGTCGATTCGACTCGAGTCTCGAAAGCTGCGCGTGCGCCGGTGGGTTTCACTTTCACGGGCCGATGCCCGCTGGCGGCACACTTGTGACTAGGTCAAGGTTGTTTAGAGTTTACTGTTGGGAGATATCGGGTTGAAAAGGTAGTGAAGGAGTTTTTTAAGATTTTACAAGCTTTTATTTGGTTTTCCTGTTCAGTGTCTGTCGGTGTGAATGTCAACTCTTGCTATCAAAATTTTAAACACTTCCGGTTTCCGACGGTGCTAAAATTTGGCACACGTGTTTGGTTTAGATGACAATGCATGATTGATTGTATACTATTAGTCTGTTATGTCTCACTACTGGGCAAAAGCCTGTCATCTAACTGAATATTAGTTAGTACAGCGAGGAGGATTAGTCATCACCTCGCTTGCACATCGGTAGGGTGCATTGCTGGACCCGGGACTTGTCTTGGAATGCACATGCCACTGCATCACAGAACGTGATAATATCTGATAAAAAGCCTGAAACAAACATTTCATTAACTGTCAAAAGAATTTGTAAAAATAATGTCCTCAATAGCCTCTAGGTTTTTTTCCATACACATTTTTTTCTCTGACTTATGTTTATTACTAGCAGTGCCAATGCCCCGCGGCTTTACCCGCGATCTACCCGTTCCTGTGGGATTTTTTAATAAAAACAAACCACAAATCACAAACCTTCCTCTTGAATCACTCTGTATGTTAGTGAAAACCGCATGAAAATTCTTTGAGTACTTTATGAGAAAATCAATTACATACAGACAGACAGCTTTTGGGGACGTTTATAATAAGTATTGATGTAGGTCTACCCAAACGAATTGTCAATAACGTCTCGGTAAACGGGTTTTCTTGCTAAAACACTTTCTTCCATGGTAACTAAAACTAGTACAATTTTCCTCTACAAAACACGATAGTTTTTATAGACTAGCAGCGTCTACGGTTTTGCCCGTAATTATAACGTTAGTAAGCTCCTAAAGTTATATTTTTTTATTCAGTTATTCAAATATTTAAATACCGAATTCTCACATAGTTTTTTAGACCCAAACTAAACTCTAAGATTGTATTATGTTATCTAACTAACTGATGCTACTACATTAGGTACATACATACACACAAATCTATATATATAAAAATGAAACCCGTTTTTTGTTGTCGTCGCATCACGCGTGAATGGCTGGACCGATTTCCACGGTTTTGCATTCGTTGGAAAGGTCTCGGGCTCCGTGAGGTTTATAGGGAATAAAAATCTCAAAATTCCCACGGGAACGGGGGCGCTGCGGGTGAAACCGCAGGGCACAGCTAGTACTTTATATGAATATATTAATTGACACCCAGACTTCGTCACCAACAACTATGTCTGCACATACCTATTTTTAACTCCAGGAGTGTCCCTTTTAAATGTGATTATCATATTCAAAATGTACTTTCTGTGTTATTAATACGTATAACAAACAACTCTTTCGCTTTTATTTTATGAGTAAAGCGAGGCATAGATAATGAAAAATGTAGATGAGTCACAATCAATTAGTAATTAAAGCATTACTAATTACAACTGTACTTATGTACGTTATTTATAAATGGATATGTACTAAGTACAAGTCTTCTAACAACAATTCATTTATTATTATGTGCCTATTGTGTTTGTTTGATTATATTCAATCTCTTATTTATGCGTTATATTCAGTTAAAATTGCTAAAGATATGTTTCGTGTTATGACTTGAGTGACTTTAATAAAATTGTGTCTGTAGAAATATTTAACCTCGAGTTTTTCACCAAGCAATACTATTTCTCATATATCACACATGTCGGTAGTAATCATTTTAAACTCATAGTTGGGTTAATTTTCACGAACAAAACTAATTAAATTAAAATTCAAAATGTTTTAATTGCTATTATCACATGATATCCATGTATTGTATAGTATTCTTACAAGGCCTCACATGTAATGACCTTCCTAGCACACACGTTAAAATTTCTAGATGTTTTATCACACTTTCTCGTCCTATACAAAGAAAACATATGTTATTTACCCTTATCCTGCCATCTGTTCAAGTTTGTATACATATAGCTGTACATATAGTTTTACTTTGGGAGCTTCGGGGCGACTTTTTAAAAATTAAAAATTAATTTAATATTTCAAGACAAGTTTATTATTGAGTAACGTACAAAGGAATGAAATTAAAATCTAACTTAAAGTTCTACTGGGCTCGCAGGCCGCCCACAATGACCGTCTTATCGCTACCGGGTATTCGAGCCAGACGCTCAGTCAGCTATTCTGGTGAATACAACAGGGCCGGACTCAGGTCGCATGACTTCTCCCCCCTGAGATTCGAGATTATCCGAATTTACCTGATTCGGAGAATTTCGAAAGTTACATTTATAACCTAATTTTATTAATTTAATATAAAACATAACTCCTGCAAAAACTGCTATAATAAAATATAACCCAATGGTCCAAACACTGACACTATTGACTCTCACTATTTCACTTTCACTATTGGTATCGAACTTTACGGAATTCGTTATTTCTTGTATGTTATCCAGATTCATTTCTTCTAGTTCTACTGGTTTTCTCTGTTCCGCCTTTATCTCGCTGATGTGCGGTAGGTTTACAGTTGGCAGTTTTTCGTAGTTCAAATTTGTTATCCGATGAGGGCGTGATTTTAGTGAGTATTTGTCTATTTTCACTTCACATGTATCTTCTGTAGTAACGATGTATGTTCCTTGGATATTCTCTTGGTTTACTTCGTTTTGACAAAAACTGCGAATTATTGTCTTTCCTTCAGAAAATACAATCCATTTATTATTTTGTAAGCGCTGGACAAGGACACCTTTGTATTTGACAGGTATCAACGTACAGGAAGAGATGTTTTTGGCGAATTGCATCAATTCGGAGATGCACGGATCTTCATTTATTTTATCAAGGTAATCTTCGAAGCAGACGAATTTGTTGTTATCTGTTCGCTGGCACGGTTTGGCTAGCGGCTCGGAGATAAGTCCTTTCACTATGAGGTAAGGATATTTAGGAAGGATAATGTATGTCATATGATCATGGATAATAGGGATAGGATACAATTTATAGTAAGTATATGTTTCTTTACATACTAATGGAATTTCCATTACAAATGTTAACTGGTTTTCTTTGATAAAAGATTTTACATTAATGTATTGTTCAATTTTCACAAGATTTTCAGGCTCAGCAGGGAAAATTAATCTTTCAGTAAGTTCAATTTCTTTTAGTAAAATTAACAAGGTATCAGAGTTTATTATAGAATGGTGTAGGGTTTCAAGCTTACTGAATGACATTGCTGTTTCTACTTCATTTAGCTTTATAATTATAATTTGAAAATTGTGTAAAATCATAGAATACACATTAATTATTATATTATTCAAATAATGAATCTTTTCTGTTTCTTTTGCTTTATCTATACCATTCTGAAACTCTTTCATTCTAAGATCAATTTGTATAACATTTTCTCTAATTTTGTGTGTGGTGTTATATAAATTTTTAACTACTTCGGAGACCAGGGTCAGTTTCTTACTCAAAAATTCTTGTTTTAACTGAGTATTTTCTATAAGCTTATCGTATTTAATCGCATCTTCGTTATCTAGGTTTCCAGAAATAAGTTTAATAATCGAACCCAGTGGGTTGACAAGACCTCTTTTGGTTCTATATCTAGGAACTATTTGTTTAATCTTATTTATAGTTAAGTTCATAACAAATTCGGTTTGTATTTTATAATCAGAAAATATTTGATTATCTGTAACGGAATTACCTCTTATAATTCTATTAAGGTCACTTAATCTAGCTATATTAATGTTTATATCGTCGCAAATTAAATTTAAATCTAATCTTTTAATAATTGTCCATTTTTCAGAACTTTTAACAGCTGTTCCTTCCTTTATAGGCAAAACACCTGGATTTCCTTCAAGGGGGTGCAGCTGAAGGGCCTGGGTTGCTGCGGCTAGGACCAGCCACAGGACTGTGCCGATTCTGTGGAGGACGTTTAACATCTTTAATGGGGATCCTAGATACGCGATTCTTTGTTGCTATTGTCACTACATTTCTATCTACTTCACCTATAACTTTACCTTTGTTATATCTAGGTTTATCTTTACCTCTTCTTACATTCGTTCCTCTATAAAAGATGTCATCATCTAGTTGAATATTAAAATCGGTCTCACCGCCGCGCTTATTTTGAACATTTTCTTTTAATTGCAACATTTTATCAGTTAAGTATTTGTAAAGATATTTAGTCCTTTTCTTATGATCTCGAATAAGTACTTGCATATATTCTTTGTCGAAATTTACGTTAAAGGGGCTTGCTGATTCGGTATGGCCGAATACCACCTCAAAAGGTGTAAAACCTGTTACTGAATGGATACTATGGTTATAGGCTAATACAGCAAAGGTCATAACTGATGAAGCGTCTGTTAACTTTTGCTCGTACTTAGCCAGTCTATATGTCTCTATTATAGTAGAGTGAAATTTCTCAATTAAACCCATTGAATTAGGGTTGTTTGGGGTTCCTAGATGTAACTCTATTTTATAAAAATCTAGAAGTTCCTTAATAAGTGCGTTGTTAAATTCTGATCCTGAATCGGAACTTAGTTTACTTGGGCATCCATAGAAAGAAAAGTATTTGATAAGTGCTCTGACTACTTCTGGGGCAGATTTGTTAGGAATCTCGAAAGCTTGACCAAGTTTACTAAAAGCGTCAATAATTGTTAAAAATGTTTTACTTTCAATTGTGAATAAATCTATAAATATCTCTTGGAAGGGTTTGTTTTGGGTTTGTGTTAATTGAATCTTAGGTTTGAGTGGTTTTCTGTCATATTTTAACTTTTTGCACGGTTCACATGCATTAATGATTGCTGCTACCGTTATGTCCATATTGTGCCAAAAATACGTGCGCTTTATGTGTGCTACAGTTTCTTTGATACCCCGGTGGCAGTTTTTACCTACATGATATTTTTCTACAATTGCTTTCTGTTCGTCCTCATTTTCTACGTAAACTACTCGCTCAGTACATTCTAATATATTAACGGTTCCCTTTTTAAAAAGTGTTAAAACAGCATTAGTAAATTCTAACCTATGCTGTGGGTCTTCGAAATAGATAAAATATTTAATTTTTGTACGAATGTATCTTTTCAAAAAGTCTTTTATTAAATCAGGTCTTTCTAATGGTAAGTGTACTTCCAATATTTTCTGTTTAATATTAGAAATATTTTTAACTGCTATTTGATCTCTGAACCAAGTATATACCAAAATTTGGTTTGGTTTGGTATCTATTGATTCCTTTAATATTGGAATTCCTGTAGAATCCATATTATGTGCAGAGTGTACTGTTTCTGATCCTACGTGTAATTCTGACTCAGAGGCAGTAACAGTTCCGCTTGAAAATTCAGTGATTGGAAAGGGTGAGCGCAAACGTTTGGGGATGCTAACGGTACGCTCAGAGTCCGATGAAAGTGATATGGGTTTTTCCGATTCTGATGAAATAGAAATTGGACTATCTGGCTTTTTCTTTGCTTTTCCTTTCTTTTTACCTAATTTAGTTATTTCTTGTGTAATTTGTTCACAGTGCCTTTGTAATTCTAAGTCTTTTTCATCTACGTTTACTTTTACTGAACTATTATCTTTAGCTCCCTTTCTTAATGCATTGATCTTAACCCTCGACAACGCATCGGCGTTTGTGTTTTGACGTCCGTTTTTATAAATAACGTCATAATTATACTCCGCTAATCTTAATCGCCATCTCGTGATCTTACTATTGGGTTCTTCGAATGAATGAAGCCATGAAAGTGGTCTATGGTCGGTGTAAATTGTGAACTTTTTACCATATAGATACGGGCGGAAATGTTTTATAGCCCAAATTATAGCGAGTGCTTCTTTTTCAATAACGCTATACCTGCTTTCCGCATCGTTAAGTGTTCGTGACGCATATGCCACAGGACGATCACTTCCTACTGATCCTTGTGATAATACCGCGCCAATTGCATAATTGGAGGCATCGGTTGTCAGAATAAATGGCTTATCGAAATCTGGGTATTGTAAAAGGGGTGCGTTTGTTAGTAATTCTTTGCATTTTTCGAATGATTCTATAAACTCTTTATTGATTACTACTTTATGGTTTTTCTTTAGACAAACGGTTAAGGGTCGTGTGAGTTTAGCGAAATCCTTGATAAATTTCCTATAGTACCCTACTAAACCGAGGAAACTTTTAATCTCAGTTTGGGTTTTTGGAAGCGGAAATCTCAGGACTGCATCTATCTTGTCATTGTTAGGTTTTAGCCCATCACGCGTGATTGAGTGTCCTAAGTATAGAACTTCTTTTCTTAAAAACTCGGATTTATCTAGCTGTACTTTTAGATTCACTTTTCTGAGTGTTTCGAATATTTTACGTAGTTTTTCTATGTGTTCCTGAAGACTCTTAGAGAATATAATAATGTCGTCCAGGTATACTAAACAATGTAGCCCTATTAGTATGCGATCCATGGCCCTCTGGAAGGTGGCAGGTGCCGTTTTTAGGCCAAACGGCATGCGTAAAAATTCAAAATGCCCTTTTTGAGTGCTAAACGCGGTTTTCTCCCTATCGGCTTCGTCAATTTCGATCTGATGGTAGCCACTTGCTAAATCTATTGTGCTAAAATAATTAGCGTTTCCTAATTGGTCAAATAAGTCTGATATATTCGGCAATGGGTATTTGTCATCGGTAGTCAAGTCATTTAAACGTCTGTAGTCTATCACCATTCTGTACTTTTTCTCTCCCGAAGCGTCCAGCTTCTTTGGCACAAGATGTACAGGAAAGTTCCAAGGAGAAAAAGACTCTTGGATAACATTTTCACTTAGTAATTTGTCAACTTGTCTATTAATTTCGTCATTTATCTTTTGGGGTTGTCTGTAAGGTCGTATATAGATTGGGTCTTCGTTTTTGGTTCTAATATGGTGCTTTACTTTGTTTGTAAAAGATAAGGGTAGTTTATTGCAGTAGAAAATGTCTCTAAATTCGTAACACAAGGCACTGATTGCTTTATTTTCCTCAGTGTTCATGTGTTCAAGTCTTAATTTCTCTAGGTTTTCTATTAAATAGTCATCGATGTCAAGGTCGTTATCAGGTACCGTATTAGCATTAACTTCACATTTATCAGGTGTGTATGGAGTAACTGAAACTAATTTGTTTATTGTAAAACAAACAGGTGTTTCTAAACTGTTTTGTATAAATGTTTCAGCATGACCATCTTTACAATTAACAAGTGCAGAAGGCATTCTAACACCAGGTTCAAATATATGGTAATTAATAATTCCAGTACCATTAGCAAGATTTGTCGGTAAAGTAACTTTAGTCTCGGTACGTGGTTCTAATTTAATTGTAACTTGAGGATTATATACGAAAGGGATTTCAGCATCGCAAGTCTTTAAAATCAAATTTTTCATGTCAATGTTAGCGTTAAGTTGTGATAATAGATCAGATCCTATAAGTCCGTCATAGTCTTTGTCTACTTCGTAAATATAAAATGTGTGTGAAACTATAGATTTAAATGTTTCAGGAAGTGGGGCGTAAATTGCCTCATTATGTAAGCTTCGAGCATGTGTACTTATTAACTCAAATGGAGCAGGGAATTTATATTGGTTGTAATATTCATTCGCCTTTTTAGGGCTGATAAAGGAACGAGAGCTGCCTGTATCAATCATAAACTTAGCGTTGATTTCTGGTAAGTAAATGTACGGAAGTTTTGCAACATTTTCGCAATTTAAATTAATCAATTCGGTCGATCCATATCCGAGGCTATCTGGTAAAAATTTTCCACTGTCTCGTTATTTACCTCATGTGTGTATTCCGGTACTCCACAGTTACCGTCATACAGGTAGTCATCTATGACTACGTCCTGCTCGTAATAGTCTTGATCTGTCTCATAGGGTGAGTTTACGTGTAACTCGTTATGGTGAGCCTGATTTCGATTCGGTAATGCTGTACGCATAGTAACATCGGTGTCTACCTTTGGTTTATTCTGATGTGTTGGGGGTATCCCGAATTTAAATTGAGTCTGAGGGTTGACATTTGGTCTAAAAGATTGTCCAAACGAAGGTCTATAACCTTGAGGAACTTGTGGGTTCACAAATTTAGGCTGATTAGTAAAACCTTGAGGTCTAAACTGATTATGTTGCATTCCAAATTTGAATTGTTGATTAGGCTGTTGCTGAACATGAGGGCGTATTTGATTCGGTATACCAAATCTGAAGCCCTGATTTTGTTGTGAGTTAGTGGTAAAGAATGGTTTAAGACCAAACTTCTCTACATAAGGGTTACTCGTAATAGCTGAAGGCTGTGAAGGGTTTTTATTCATTAAAGGTCTCATTATTCTATTTCGCGACTCGTATTGAAATTTAAAATTGACTTCTTCCAGAACAATCTTGAGGGCATCTTCCAGTGTGTTAGTACCCTTAAGTCTCACTATACGAATAAGATCTTCCGGTAAATTATATAAAAATACATTAAGTGCCATATTGTCGTAAATAGTGATTTTACTTCTCCTAATGTGATCATCGGTGATTAAATTAACTTTTGCCAATAAAGAGCTCTTAACCTGTTGAATTCTGTTACAGAAATCTAGATAAGATTCGTTAGTATTAATTTTTAATGTCTCTAGTTGGATGGCTATACATTCTTCCGAACGCGGATCTCCGAAATGTTGGGTTAATACAGATTTTAATTCGGTCCAGGATTCTATGTCTGGGCGCTCACTAATTAAGTGGGCCGCTTTGCCAATTAATTTGCTCGACACTACATGAAACACATATAAATCCTGCGCCGGATTATTTTCCCTTCTATAACACCTTATAACATATTCACACTTCTTAATATATAAATTTAGGAGCCTTTCATCTCCATCGAACTTAGGTATAATAGATGAAATTTCTTGTGGAATTGACACCAATTGTGGTTGAGTCATTTTACAATTTAACTTAATTTAGTGGAAACTTATTAAAATAAAATTGTACACGATGTACGCTATAGATAATTGCCTATTTTCTGTGCAATTACCTTGAAAAGTTAACTAATAATTATGAGGTGATTTTGAACCTCTACAATCTAGTTAATTATATAGGAATAGAATATGAATGGAAAAGGAATAGTGAATTTGGACTACTCACAAGCCAGCCATAATCCTCCAGTGGTGATTCCTCTGCAGTTCACTAATATCTTGTTGCCCGTCCCGGAAAACTTATTTTCTTTGGTTCGAGGATACCGAACACAGTTTGCCCAAAACCCGATTTTTGGAGTTTTTCACTAAGCAACACGGTTTACACGGTATCCTACCGGCTGCGCCAGTTTTACTTTGGGAGCTTCGGGGCGACTTTTTAAAAATTAAAAATTAATTTAATATTTCAAGACAAGTTTATTATTGAGTAACGTACAAAGGAATGAAATTAAAATCTAACTTAAAGTTCTACTGGGCTCGCAGGCCGCCCACAATGACCGTCTTATCGCTACCGGGTATTCGAGCCAGACGCTCAGTCAGCTATTCTGGTGAATACAACAGGGCCGGACTCAGGTCGCATGACTATATAGTGTGTGTTATTAATGTTATTATCATCACAATATTGATAACAAACTTCTTTGCCAAGTGCAGTTTCTTTGCGTGATAACAACTCCTGATAACGTCAGGTCAATGATCCACCTTTATTTTGTTATTGAAAAAATGTTTGTCATTCGTTTTCTTGAATAAAACACTTCGTATTATACCAATTAAACGATGTACTTTTAAGTACTACAAATTTAGTTTTCTCCAAAAAATCAATATGTAAAATTGCTGTATTTATTTGAAACAAATAGCTGACATTAGTCCTGCAAGATAAAAAAGTAGTATAAGTCTGTAATGTCCCACTGCTGGGCAAAGGCCTCTCATCTTACTGAAGATATCCAGTACAGTGACGATAAGAAGTCATGGCCAAGATAAATTTGTAAAATAAAAATTGCATGAAGATATAGGCACAAAGCCTTTGGACATAGTATTGGCACCATTTTGTAACTTTATCATTACTTTAAAAATTTTAATGAAAATAAATCCTGACAGAGATTTCTGCACCAGAGACAACACTATATCCACCATAGTTTATAGAGTGGAACTTGGTATTTCCCCGCTTTAGTCTATGAAAGCTCGGGGTTCCCCGTTCAGTTAGATTAGCATTGACAAGTAAATCCCCTTCGAGCTTCACACAATAAGTAATACAAACGTTCTATGATACATATCTCATCACTGTGAATAATATAAGTAGGTATTTGTTAATCTTATATGTTAATCATTCATAGAACTAGGTGTTACCCGCGTTGTACCCGTTCCCGCGGTAATTTCGGGATAAAATGTATCCCATGTGTTATTCTGATGTGTAACCGATATTACTGTAAAATTTCATCCAAATCCGTTCAGTAGTTTTTGCGTGATAGAGTAACAAACATTCAGAATACTCACAAACTTTCGCATTTATAATATTAGTAGGATAGGATAGGATAAATTAATATAACTGGTTTCTTGGGTATAAACGAACACTTCTCATTTTGAATGAAAACTAAATACTATTCGTAGAAGACTCAGTCTTCTCTGACCACGGTTCCTGTAAAAGAACCAAAACGTCAGATAAAAATGTAAAATGAAAGCGAAGTGTATTCGTAAACGTAGTTTCAATTCTAAATAATCTAAGAAAACTGAACACCGGTTGAAAGCTGGAATTGAATGATGAATGTTACTGACAGTCACAACATTACAAACTAACATGCGCTGACCTTTAATGAAACATTTCATACACGCATGTAAAGGCCAAGCCAAGCCAGAGTCCAGCTACGATTGACGAGATTTCGACTAGTTTTAATATCTACTCATGTGAGCATTAACAAAAAATGTCAGTCTCCGCGGTCGTAATAAAAAAATGTGACTTTCTCCTAACTCCTAACAGCCCGAATAACTTTAACATACTGTTATAAGTTATGAAACATCGGTTTGTATTTAACAGCGTAGTCGAAGAACATATGTTACGATAACCAGCCTATTGAAACAACCCACCTCTAAGGGTGCGTATCTGAGCTCAATTTAACAATCACAACGCATTGAGAAAATATTTTGACAATTTCGATGCGTTATTTGACAGTTTCAATGGTTGATTGAGCTCCGTACAGCTGTGCTCCGCTTAAAAAAAACAACCCTAGCTGCTGTACTCAGAGACGTTCATTAAATCGGAAATTATTATTTGACGTATTTATTCATGCATTACATGTCAAAGCATTCATTAAATCTTTACTGAGGAAGCATTTGACGTCTCTGAGTGCTGCGTTAATGTGCTATTTGTCCCTGTCTATTAATTTCTCTTTCTCTGTCTAGTTATCTCCTATCTCCTCACGGGTCGTGTCCTTGTCTCTAGATAGTGATTTCTCTTTGTCTGACCACTTGTCTCCTTGTCTCCAGATAGTGCGAGATGGACCCGGAGTGCGAGGCCGAGCCGGCGCATCACGCGCGCCGTCCCATGAACGCCTTCCTCATATTCTGCAAGCGACACCGCAGCGTGGTCAGGGACAAGTATCCCAACCTCGAAAATAGGTACGTTGGGTTTTATACACTTTAATTTTTATAAATTATACTTTTTTACATCTTTATATATTAAGGTTCTTTTATCCAAGCCAATCCCATCATGGCATGAAAGTTAAATAACACTAAAAAATATACCTATTTAAAAAAAACGTTAAACAACTTACTTAAAATTATTAATACTCTTAAAATATTATTGTTTTGCGAACAGTGTCACATTATTATGCCATTATTGCGAATAAAACATTATGAATTTCGATTCGGTCACTGAGTTCGGCCCTGTCCTTCACAAATTCTACACCATTTTCCCTAACATCTTGTCATAGAGTGCGTAATACAAACTATGTTAGACCGATTGACCTGTATTTGGCCACTAACTACATCTCTGATTAGTAGTTACTTAGTGCGACCCTGTCCTCAATAACAATAGTTATAGTAATATTTGGGAAAATATATTATTGAATTATAGTTTACTAGCCGCGCCCCGCGGTTTCACCCGCGTTGTACCCGTTCCCGCGGGAATATCGCGATAAAAAGTAGCCTATGTCCTTACTAACTGTGTACCAAATTTCATTTAAATCGGTTCAGTAGTTTGGCGTAAAAGCGTGACAGACAGACAGACAAGAGTTACTTTCGCATTTATAATATTAGTTAGGGTGACCCTTACCTTGAAAATGGGTACATTTTACACTTTCAAAGTCTTAGTACATCCCTGTCGTTTGAACTTAACTATTGAGGTAGGTACTTAGTGCGGCCCTGTGCTTAAACAATGGTAGGGTCAAGGATGTCGGCGGTTATCCACTCTTTGGAGAAAATTATTTGCATGTAGGCTACCGTGCTATGCTTACTTCAATCACGTAAATACCCCCATTGTATACAAATAGAAAAATAATCCTGGGTCTTTTATTTTATTATTATAAGAATATAAAAAAACTAACTATTCAATACAATTAGAATTATTCATATCGGACTGGTAGTTCTTAAGATTAACCCGTTCGAATAAGTCAAAAAAACTTTTCAGATCAATTATTAAAGTAAATTATGCGGCCTGTAATTTCCCACTGCTGAGCTTCTCATCTGACTGCAGATGATCTCAGTACAGTACGGATTATAAATAGTTACTTTTCACCCTATAAGAACCAGCTTTTACTTATTTTTAATTCCTATCTATTCTCTTTTTTCAGGTCAATAACCAAAATCCTCGGCGAGTGGTGGGCGAATCTGGACAAAGAAGAGAAAGCATGCTACACAGGTCTTGCGAAACAGGTATACATCAATTAATTATACGCCGTCGGTTATAGCGGGTGTAAACGTAGGTCTATTATTAGGACGCAGGTGTTTGACCTTACTTAACATTATTTATAACACTGATAACATATTTAGCAAGCTCTGTAGAATGCAAAACAAATATGGCTGATTATACAACCAACCAAAGACACTTTGTTCTATAGAGGCAAAAGATTACGTGATGAGGTAAAATGTAGCTAAATCGCTTAATTTTTTTTGTTAGGTTCTATTGAATCATCAGACTGTGTAGTGTAAAAGTATTCCTGCCGACTGAGTTAATGTTTCAACAACTAGTTAATGTATACTTCAGTTATAATTCTAGTAATTAGTGAGTATTAGGCTGCTACACATGTCATGCTACTTAACTTACTAGGACTATCTAGGCAGTGATGGGCAAAGTACGGCCCGCGGGCCAACTCCGGCCCGCGAAGGTATTTAATCCGGCCCGCCAAAGATCTATCGACATGGACAACACACAATATGGAGTATATGGCCCGCTATAGTTACGTTTTGACGGTCAAGAAGTATGTTTAGTATCTTTCCGCACTGCTGAAAGTATCATGCATTTTCTATAATTATGGCCCTCCTCTAGATTTTTTTTGAACTTTGTGGCCCCCCATTAAAAAAGTTTCCCCACCACTGAATCTAGGGCTTAGATAGAATTGACTTTTTATTAATGTATGATCTTGTATGTTCCAGTACAAAGACGCGTTCTTCAGCGCCCACCCCGACTTCAAATGGTACAAGTTGCCGGCGCCGCCGCTGCGGGCCGTGGCGCGGCGCGAGCCCGAGCCGCGCGTGTCGCCCGAGCCCTCCAACAACAACTCGACGCAGCTGGACCTGAACGAGCCGCGCGCCATGTTCACCCCGGGCAAGCTGGCGGACGAGGCGCACATGGGCGGGCTCAGCAGCCTGCTGGACCAGGCGGAGGGCCGCGACGCGCCGCCCGCGCCCACGCGCCTGCAGGACCTGCAGCACGAGCTCTCCGAGACCACGCGCGTCTTCGAGGAGGACTTCGACAAGTACTCCGACCTCACCAACCAGGACGTCATCGACCAGATCGTCGACAAGCGCTACTCCGGCGAGGAGGGCTACCAGCGCTGGTCCGACGACGAGCGCCGCGGCGGCCGCTCCTGCAAGGGCAAGAGGTACCAGGAGTTCATGGCGGGCGGCGGGCTGCGCGCGGGCAAGAGGCGGCGCGAAGACCGCGAGGACACCGCCTGGGACACCTCCGCCACCGACGAGTCGAAACCCTCCCCCGAGCCCGACAAGGAGCCCGAGCCGGAGCCCGAGCTGCCCCACAAGCCGTTTAAAGCGGCCGACTTCGATCTCGACGCCAAAATCAGGGCTCTGCCTTCCCTCAGCCTCGAGAAGTTCCAGCAGAGGAAGCGGGACAACAAGCGTAAGAAAAAGAGTGTAGTGAAAAGTGTAGTGAATTCGGTGCCGTTGGGGGTGATGGTGAATTCGGTGGTGCGGCCGTACGAGGAGCGGCGCGAGGAGTGGCGCGACGGGCTGAGCGGCAGCCAGAAGAGGAAGCCGCGCAAGGTGAGCATCACGCGGCTGGAGGTGCGCGCGCCGCGGCCCGCGCTCGGGCCCGAGCTGCTGGCGCTGGCCACGCTCGCCGAGGTGGCCTCGCACACCTCCAAGATGGAGCCCGCGCTCCCCCCGCTGCCCGCGCTCCCCCCGCTGCCCGCCGACACCTGAGCGACCCTACTAGCCTTAAAACATATTCCAAAAATTATTTACTTTGTAAATCAGATATTTATACATAGATAGAGATCTACTTTTACAATCTACGCATAAAGATTATTATTATTGTATTGTACACCTTTTAATTATAGTTTTTATATACATAGTTATAGAATTATTTATATAGAAAGACTATGTATACTTATTGTTTTAGTTGGATTGTCGTGTAGGCTGCTACATATTGCTTTTTAGATTTAGATACGAAAATATGGTGATAGATAGATAGATATCACACGAATAAAGAAGGCATAATGTTTTAATGTTCATAAGATTTGCTGCAAATGTTCTGTGTGTTTATTTATAATAGCAACATTAGCCGGACATGTCTGCGTGGTTTACCTCAAACCATAGACGAGATATGTCGAGTTCTGTCATCACAATGATAAATGCCAAACTTATGTCATATTAGTTTAACATGTCAAAACCTCATTAACTATAAATGATATGTAAAGTTAGTTTATTTAATCGCCTTATATTAGATGTAATACACGTAAATATAACTGAAACACCACGTCACAGACTGCGTTGCATTTGACGGTGATTTGTTTGATAACTTTCGATTGAAAAGGATATTTTTTATAATTTTAACGGCGATAACACGCATTTGTCGCCGGTTTATACGACGCGCGAATTTATCAAGGAATCGAACTCGAACGTTCGAAATAAAGCGAAATACTAACTAATTGTTTGATATCGAGACTCGGTGTAGTGATCCAACTGACGTTTAGTCTATGATTGTCTATTATTTTAGTTGTTTTATCGACCATATCATGTGGCCAATGTTTTTAACGTATCTATAACGAGTGTGACTCGCAATCGTTACTTTGTGATAAATTAACTAGTTTTAGTTAAAAAAAATAACGATTTACATGCAAACGATTACGTTTATGTTTAAATTACCAAAAGTTGAAAAAAATTATAAAAAAATTATTGGAGTGGTTAGATTGTAACTAAACCCTATTAGGTACCTGAAGTCGAACGAAAGAAAATATTAGATCATCCTTTTATTGTAAGGATTTTGTTTCATTCATTTATGATTTGAAATCGGAACAGTGTTTCTCAAATGTTGGTTTTTGTTTTTTTTTATTAAATTATTTATTGAGTGTGTTGTGGTCGGGCAACATTCAGCCAGTATTTTAAAAGACAAGCTGAATCAAACATGAGGCATTAAAAATATAAAATTGTCTATAATCTTCTATGGTGTTGCCCACACATCTACACTGCCAACAGTATATTCTGTGATTATTTTTTCCATGTCCTACAATGAGATTGACAGGTCTGCAGATGTCTAGTATATTATGAAATCATCAAATAAGTACGAAAAAATTCGAAAGTGCACTTAATATTATTTAAAAATGAATAAACAATTTACGACACAAGCCATATAGAGTGACATGTCACCCAAAGACCAAATATTTTTAGACTATAGATGCTAGGCTGTAGATATTGTATATGTAACTATATATAAGTGATATATAACATAATGTATTTATATATTATAAAGTATTACATGTCAATATCTTGTGTCACTCTGTTTGTCCAAATTGTAGTAAATCTTTGATAAAATATATATAATAGATTCATTATTTTCGTAAACCTTCACAATATAGTCAATAAGTTAAATTCATTGTTAATTATTTATGTTAAATGTAAAATTTTATTGATTGTTAAGTTTCATGTTTTTAATTTAAATGAGAGCTTACATTGTTCCTATGAGATTTTTTTAAAGCTTATTGTTTTTAAAATGGAAATTGTTGTATAATTTTCATCTGGTAACACTGATCCTTATGACTAGTTTGCCTTGTCAATAAATTGGGAGCCTTATATTTGAATATTAGTAGTGTAAGGAATGCGACGGGGCCAGTAACGCAAGTGTATGTGTATCACTGATATTGTTAATGTGATTTTAATACGAACGGGCCTTAGGTGTGGGAAACATAAAGGATGAATTTGTAAATGTAATAATGGTGCTTGAAGATCTGTATTAAATTATGTTAAGAGTACGCCCATCGTTTAATGGAACATCTAATTTATTCGAGCGCAATGGAATGAGAGTCTAATCTAGTACATAAAATGTAACCGTAAACATTACGAAGTGAACTCTTTCCTTTGACGTGTAGTTGACAGTTAAGCGATGGACAAATAAGTCAAATAGAGTATAATTTTTAAGGTAGATCGCGAGGTATCTGGCGGTTAGGGTATAGTTGTACGGTTTGAGAAACACTGGTCGGTGTATGTGTAAGTTAGGGCATAATATTGTCTACACCCAAAGCGTTTACCTTTTCGGTTCCAAAGTATATATATTATATATTGTTGAATGTTATGTTGTTGTGAACGGTTCAATCTATATCCTTATATTATAGAAATAAAGTTTATTCATATTAACATTTTGGTTGTTTTATTTATTTTGTTACATAAAAAAAACATTCATCTAATTTAGTGCAGTCGTTCTGAAGTTATGGGCGTACATACATTTCGGTAATTCATGTTAATTTATATAGAAGATAGATTTAACACCACTTTATGTCCCAGCCATATTCTTGAGTATCCAGTAGGAGTAGGCACTGATGCGTGTGAACACGTCCGGAGCTCCGAGGGCGCATGGGAAGCCCCACGAAACGATGCCGATTTGGGAGCCATCGTCTGCCCGGAGGAGAGGACCGCCAGAGTCGCCCTAAAGAGGAAATATCATTTTTCTTCTTGAATAATCTTAGATCCTCTTGAAAACGAAAATGTTTTTGCTAGTTAGGGTGACATTGCGTGGCGTAGTAGGTTTGTACGCGTATTTACGATTTATTATCGACGTTTCTTATGCGTATTGATAAAAACTAAAAACTTATAAACGCATGAATTTACCGCCGGTATTTCAGTTGATCCTATTCTAATCATATTGGAACAGTGCTTACGATCGGTATGTACTCGTAGCATTTTCCTTTATCTATTCCCATTAACCTAGATATCCTAAAATATTCAAAATCACCACGCCTAATAGAACCTACCTAAAATTTTTCGTGCCTGATACAAATTATTTACAACATTAGGTAACATGACTTTTGCTAGAGTCCAAACTCACCTGACAAGTTCCATGTCCAGCAGAATGGAAGGTACAGAGTTCAGTGCTGGGTTGTACCGGTCTGAAGAACGGTACTTCAAACATGAGAGCTGCGAGCGCGCCGGCGCGTACGCAGTGCTCTCCGTCTATGGTGTCGAGGACCACCTCACGGAGACACCGCTGGAGGGGGGTGCCGAACTGGGGAAGGGGGCAGTGACAACTTAAGGCTAAGTTCAGACGACCGCACGGTAGGGGCATTCACATGACGGAACAACATTGCTTTCAGTATCGCCTACGAAGGAAAGGGTCAAACCATTTGATAAAAATGCTGATTATAATCGTTTATGAATAAGGCCCTTAGCTTGTCATGTCCTACCTACAGCTGGGGAAAAGCCTCATGCCTCTCATCATACTGCTCCTAAGACACCAGTAAGAGAGAGAGGGGGATTAGGTAGACTCATCTTACTATTACAAAAGCCTGTCAGAAACGGTAGACTTTTGAATCAATAGGTAAGTCTTAAGTACCTAAGTTATACTGGCGGGCATTCGGCCACCCATGCATGCATGCATAGCATGTTTGTTGCTTGACATTCACCTTTTCTTTGTTCAAACAAAAACGTCCTTAAACAAATAATTAAACCAAAACCTGCCTTACCTTCTGACTCCCCCAGCCAGCTACCTTCGTAGTCACTCCGGTATCAACCCAATCGAAGTTCAGCGCGATCGGGCTCACGTGCAACCCGAACTGAATGTCCCGTATGGTAAAGAAGATTGATATGTCGTTCTTCAAGTCGAGGAGTTGGAACTCAGGGTGGACTACGAAGCGTCTGAAGAAGTACTCTCTACCGCCGGTGGTCCAGATGTCGGTGCCGACTATGGCTGTGAAGGGACTGAAAAACGTGTTAGTTTGGTAGCTGTTAAGGGTTCCCCATGGCTTCACTCGCCTCATAGTGTTTTTATTAAGGTATTTTGTCACACACGTATTTTTTTCGCCTACCCTCGCATCACATGGTAACTCCAATGTCTTCAGTCTGCCCGCGACCGCGAGAGGTGCAATCCTCTAGAAACGTCGGAAAATAAAGAGTACTCAATAAAAAAAATACCGTGAAAAAGTGCGTGTGTGGCTAATATGGTGTGTTCAAATCGGGAAATTAAAAAGTGCTATTTAACTCACTTTATAGTTAAGTACACATAAGACAGTATTTTTTTAGTTAGTAAGTTTCATCCTCACCTGCCTGTTGTAGCGCGTAGTTAGCCCAAGCGATGTTAAGCAACGCGCAGCTCGCCCCCCTACTGGGATGGGTGGCCGATAATTGCATTTCTTTCTGAGCGCAACCGTGCTTCGGAGGGCACATAAAGCAGTCGGTCCCGGTTGTTTCAATCGTTAGACCATGTCGGAGGCCTTAAGGCGGTTTAAAAACTCGACACCAGGGTTGGCCTCTAACCTACTCGAAATGAATAAATCCTCACCTGCCCGGAATCTTAACGTCCTCAGTACAGTGTCCTGCGGTGAGTATATGCCGCACCCCTATGATAGACCCCCCGCAGATCAGCGCCTTGGCCCTCACCCCCCGGATCAGCGCCACCATGTGAGGGTGGGAGCCTAGGACCGTAAGCTCGCCGCCAGCGATGCGGTAACCGTCGTCTTTAGCTTTGTCATCGGTTGTGGACACGGCTGGGAAAACTTGCTCATTATTTAGGTAAACTGTACTTTATCGATAGCAAAATGAATTATATATCTACCATAAAGCTGTTTACGAAATTCTCATTATGTATTTAAATGTTGGTACGTTATTCAATGCGTTTTAAATGAGAATAAGATAACATATTTTTAAAGTAGGTATATTATTTGGTATTACATGTATCCAAACGCTAATTTTGTCTTTTTCGTATAATTATGAAGTTAGTCATCAATCCAGTATTATATATTCCTACTAGCTGTGCCCTGCGGTTTTATCCGCATTTATTCCGTCACTGCTTACCGTTTAAACCTTCCCTGAATTACGACAAACATTTCAAAACCAGAATCAACTAAATTGGTCCAGCCGTTCTCGAGTTTTAGCGAGACTAACGAACCACGATTGATTTTATATATAAAGATTTGAAACGCATTATATCTAAGTAATGGTAATTATTATGTGGAACATTTCACATATTTTACTTTTCAACATGTTTCGAAAGTAAATCATTTATTGATTAGATTAAGAATACTATGACAACTCGCAGAAGATAAACGTAGTAAGTAATTACGCCTAATCCTCTCACTTAACTAATATTTTGTGTTGCATTTGCCCAGCTCTGGGATATTACAGGATGATACTTTTTTGACTTATCTGATAAGAAACTAAAGATTACAAAAAACAATGTTCACATGGGGTCCACGCCCCAATAGTGGGAGATTCAAGAGCCCAAGCCATAGGGGTTAAGTTAACCCCCCCAAATACACACAACACACAACACGCACGCGCGCACTCACACACACACACACACACACACACAAAATCCTGAATCCGTAACTTCGCCACTTCGACTTGTGTAAGCTTAACTGAACAGAACGGTTTAAAAAATAATTGAACCATAGAACTGCTGCTGTACAGGCGTATCAAATAGGTTCAAATTGAGTGACATAATTATCTTATAACGTTGAGTGATCACGCTGTGGTAATTTTGCATTTTATTTTATTTGTTTTTTATAATAATGATTCAAAGAGGAATATACTTAGTACGGAGAAAATATTATGTTCTTCTTATTGTTACAGTTAATTTAAAGCCTTACCTGATCCAATTAATGATACACAAATAAGCAGCTCAATTAATATCATTATAATACTTTTTATATTATCAGTTAATTTTAAACTCAATAATTAGGTACCTATTTAAAGCTAAGTGTGTAAAAACTAAAAAAACACAAACTACTACTAAGTAACGCGTAGTTTTCACAAGTGATTGACAAAAAATAAACAAAATCTCTTCAGTAAAAATTGAAAAATTAAAAAAGTTAATGATCCGAGTCGAAGCGACCGTGAAAGTGTATAATCCACGGTCGGTAATTTTATTAAAATGTGATCATATAAAAATAATGAATAAAGAAAATATTTTTATTGATAGGACAAGTAATTTATAAATCTTTCACCTTAAGTCAACGTATTTTTAACTTTTCGTGTGTGGAAAGCTAGGTATAATGCTTTGGAGATAGAACTATTTTACTATAGAGGGAAATTTGACATTAAGTCCAAAATGAGCCCGGCAAGTTAGATGGTACCAATTATAATAACATATCAAGTAAAAAAACTGAACAGTGAGGAGGATTAGGCGTTGTAAAAATAGGAAACATGCTTTCGCTCAACCTGGGAATTAAACCCGGGACCTCAGTCTTGGCAGGCGAGTGCATACACCACTAGACTACAGAGCCAACGTTTAATTTGAAACCTTTACCTTTATGTGTTACGCATTCTTGCGAAATTAAAACATATCGACACGACGATTATTTCATAATAATATGACGTTGTAATTTAATTCGTAGGTATGTACCTAAAAGAGGCGTTAAAGTTAAAATTAATCTGAGTTTGTTACTAAGTTCTCGGTTTAATTTAATGGTTTGTGCAAACGAGCGACTCTCGGGGGTTGCCCTCCGTTCAAAATAAAATATTTGAAACACTATCAATAATAATACACCACCACACTGCGACACACTCACCTCTACCTACTGGTTAGAATTAAGACAGTATATTTTTTTAAACAGTAAATTATTTTCGAGGAACTATGTACTATTTTTTTCTGAAAAATTCAGCAAAAACTACTGTTAACGTCCTAAACTTTTTTTGACTGAAAAAAGTAGCTTAGGAACAAAGCTTAATCCATAAACATAGAAACCTCATCACTATGGCTTTTATTTATCTTATTTTTATAATAAAACAAAATATGATGTGATATCAAACAATTTTAATTATGTATTAAAATGTAATCACATGCATAAACAACATAACATTGACACTTACTGCTTATGTAATAAGATCGAAATCAGATCATATTTCAAAGTGATTAATCTACAACAGTTATTTGATATACTAATATAATAAAGCTGATGTTTTGAAGAGTTTGATTTCTTGTTTCTTTTTGTTTGTGCGCTAATCTCAGAAACCACTACATCGATTTGAATAATTCTTTTTGTAATGGATAGCCACATTCAACAGGCAGGTTAAAAGGCTATTTTCATCTCAAAATTCCCACGGGAACGAGCACAACGCAGGTAAAACTGAGGGGCGTTGCTGGGTTTGTAATATACATAGAAATGTAATAACAAGTGGCCTTTGCCCTGTGGAGGGATAGAGACTATTATATAGTTTTATCTCACGAGCGCCCCTGGGCCATGTGTGTAAGTGAATTGTACATGCACATTGTCACAAAATAGTCTTTGAAGTAGTGACAGCATAGTAGGTATGAGTAAACAGAGAAGAGTTTATAGTTAGTTATGTCAAATACACATGAACAATGATCTTGATAACGGTGCTGATAGTTACGCACACAAAGACACTTGTTCTATATTTTGTGTCAGAACGACAAGTATGGCGCGGGGGTACTCGTCAAATAAAACAACTACTCGTATACTACAGAAAGTATTATCAACTATACACATTATTATGAAAAAATGAAAAGTTCTTATCTAGTAGAGTAGTATGTTATAAATATACGATACATTATAATATAGTTTTCCGATGGGTATTTCAGAATAAGTCTCAATTACTGTTTTTGAATTTAACTAAGTTTACGGATACACTTCGCTTTTATTTTACACTAGCAGCGCCCCGCGGTATTACCCGCGTTGTTCCCGTTCCCGTGGGAATTTCGGAATGAAAAGTAGCCTATAACCTTCCCGTTGAATGTGGCTACCCATTACAAAAAGAATTTTTCAAATCGGTTCAGTAGTTTCTGAGATTAGCGCGTTTAAACAAACAAACAAACAAACAAACAAACAAACAAACAAAACAAACTCTTCAGCTTTATAATATTAGTATAGATTTTTATCTCACGTTTCGGCCCCTATACAGGACCCGCGGTCACAGAAGACTGTTTTAATTACTGATTGAAGTAGGCAGAAGTGTAAGTCCCGTTAACATCAGTCTATACATTTGAAAGATTATCTGAAAAACCCGAACACAGATACACAGATACACAGAGATTTTCCGAATATACAATGTTATACTACATAATATTAAATTGTATCGATTATGCACTGAACTGACATCTTATTTCCATTTCATTTTATTGTAAAACTTTTAACTATTTTATAGATCATTATTTTATATTAAAGTCAGCTGAATTTTTAATTTGTATTTCAATTATTTGCACATTTACACACCAATACTTAAGTATTATTTGTACATATTAAGTCCATCTGAGATTTAAAGGTCCACTAAAGTTTAAAGTCCACTTAACACCAATCATGAACACAATCGCCGGAACATCTAGACCTGGTGACATAACCACAGGTCAAAGACTTCGATCATCTAACCAGGCCCTCCAACTTATACAACGCATCGACAGACAGATCCTTATTCATCACAATACTCAACTCATCTTCATTGACAGAATCCTTCAACAGATTCTTATTAAGGTCATGATACACTATATAACTTGAGAGAAACTTCTTGATATTTTCGTCACATGAGCTCAATTTTCTGCTGCTTGGCAGGCCTAAATATTTTCGTAAGTAGGGTGTTAGTCTTGTTTCCCAGTTGTCGAATATGTGGGATACTCTCTGCTTGATGGATAGAGTGTACTCTGGTGAGAGGTAGGGCTCAGAGGACTCTTGCCCGTCGACGTTCATTTGAGAGTGTGACCTCCGGTTTTGGTGTTCGATCTGTGAGAGTAAGAGCTTGATTTGCCAGACGTGGTGGGATGTCGGCTCGGTTTTCATAGCACGCAGTATCTGTGAAATTTATTGAATACATTTAATATATATATATATATATTGAGTATACATTTAATATTGAGTAGCCGGTATGCTCTATAGGTTACTGTGGTAAAATAGGTGACCATACATTTTAAAATCGGAGTTATATTTGAATAGCTTATTTAACCTTGTTTCGATTTAATGGCGGAAGTTTATTTTACACAGCTTTTAATTTAAAAAGTAAGCTAGTGTATGTTAATGGCTAACTCTGATGTCGAGAGTTTTTAGACGGTCTCAAGGCTTCCGACATGGTCTAATGAAACAGCCGGTACCGATAATTTAACATGACCTCCGAAGCATGGTAGCGGTATTAAATTTTTTTATCATCAAATCATATTGGAAGTATTCAGTTAGATTTACTCTACTAATACATTGATTTTGATAGTTTACCTTCAAGAATGAGACCCACATGGGCAGGGCACAGAGCATGTCTTTGACCAAACAGTCGTAGGTCACCATACTCAGACCTTGCACATACTCTTGCTCCTGTAAATTGTAAAAGAAAAATATAGCCTAAATAATATATTAGCCTGTAATGTCTCACTGCTGCAAATGCCTCTCATCTCACAGAATATCAGTACATTGAGGAGGGTAAGTAAATATTAAGTATTAATTAGTTACCTATCTTTATTCAATTTTACTTCAATTTGTATTCATCATTTTACTACTTTTCATTCCCTCGGGTATTTTAAAATTATTATATCGAAAAATTAATTTCTTTCCTGGTTAAAAACAATCTTTTACATGTCACAATAAAAAACCATGCATATATATAGTACTATAGAAAAGTCCGTACCTCCAAACTGTACCTCCTACAACAACACCCTTTACTAAAATACGATTCATTCTTCACTCCCTTCCTCTTCTTAGAGATGACGAGACAATCTGCGCAGATGTCATTGGTGACCGCATCTTGGCTTAGGTAATGTTTCAAAAAGTTCTTGATATTATCGTCGTTGGTGAAGAGGTGAATGTTGTCTGGCTTCGCCGTCCAGACGTTGGAGTTGTCTACGGTGAGTGTTTGGGCGAGGATGGTGAGGAACCCTTGCGGGTCGTCCAGGTACGAGAGGCAGCCGGCGCGCTGCTTGATGTCCAGACAGGATGTGTTCTCGAGGAGTTTTCTGGGAGTTTTGAAATGGTTAGTGAGGAAGGTGAAGTATTGGTGTGGAGACTTATTGGAAGAGTTATTTACTAAAAATGGGAAAATGTGTTTGTGTTTTTTTTTTGTTTAAAGATTTGGATCATATGTGGCAAAGTCGGTACTTACACATAGAAAATATCCATAGTGATTTTATCATAACTACTAAGTGTCTTTCGCATCTATACTTGTATACTAATATAATAAAGCTGAAGAGTTTGTTTGAACGCACTTATCTCTGAAACTACCAATCCGATTTGAATATATTTTTTTATTGAATAACCACATTCAACGGGAAGGTGATAGGATATTTTCATCCCCAAATATTCCCATAGGAACAGGCGCATCTTGGGTGAAACCGCGGGGCGCTGCTGGTATGAGTGAATAAAAGCGAAGTGTAAACGTAGTTTCAATTCAAAATAAATTCAAATCGTTCGTGAAAGACGTTTTCTTGACTAAAGCACACTTAGCGTTATTCATTACATTGAGGACAAATATGTCTGGAGTCAAATTCCTGCACCAGCAACACAACCTGATTTTGACATGTATCAGATCTCTATACATACTTGAGCTGGTTCCAGTTGGTGTCCACCCTGAAGCCGCAGCCCCAGTACCGCGGGTCGCTCACTCGCACCTCTCTCAGAGTGTCGAGCGCCGGCAGTATGCACGGCGCTTTCAACTCTTTTACCACACCAGAGAGATCGACTACCTGGGGAACAAATAATATATAGATAACCTCTATATAGGTTACTGGCTAACCCTAGAGTCGGATTTTTAAACCACCTTAAGGCCTCCATTCGACATAGTCTAACGTAGTGTATAAATTTTAATTTCAGACTAGCTTAAACCTTAACTTAAGAAAGAGTAAATTCAATTAACATAGTGGCCCTAGGGTTGGCTTTTTTGACAACTTAAAGGCCTCCGTCTAAATAAGTGTAGCACAAGTACCTGTATATGAGCATAGCACAATTTCCCCGTGTCCAAATCTCGTGGAAGAAGCAACCTTGGTTCGACTGCCAATACGTAGAGATGACGGAACGCTTGCAAATGATATCTAAGTAAAGAACAATACATACGTCATTGCTATATAATAATTAATACAAAGACTTTATACAAAGTATACAAAGAAAGGATACGTTTCTTCAGGTCTCTACGATCACCGGTTTCGGCTGTGCGTTCATCCATAATTCATTAAGGCCAAAGCATTTTATATGTATGGATGTATTAGGGTTTTCACCTGTTATCCTCACTATGTGTGGGGAATTTGGGGAAGAAGGCCGTCAGCAGCGCCGCCACGGCGCGCTTGGAGGTGCCGAGCGTGCAGCGGCCGCCGCCCAGGAACAGCAGCCCCGTCGCCGCCGCGATCGCCGTCTGACACAATACAACATGCTATGATTGTAGAAATCATCAAATGTACACCATAATATTGTCTACTCCTACAATAGTAAGTCCCATACAGTAATTTGAAGTTGTGGATACTTCTTGTGATAAATTAAATAGTGATAGTAATAGTCCCATACTTTTGTAAAGTAATCAGTGTTAAAAACCATTATGGTATAATTATGTACATAGGTCAAATGGGGCGATAAAATTAAATAGAAATAGAAACATTTATTTTCGACATACACACAGAAAGCAAAATAACAGGAGCTCAGACACAGATAGGAAAATAAATAAGACAATGACAGAAAAGACATTTGTCAGTTGTGATTGTTCCCTCACCTGTCCGCCGTAAGTGAGCGGCGGGTGGTTATTGTGCGCAGCGGGCGGAACGCGCGCGCGCAGCCGCCGGCACATGCGCAGCACTGCCAGGTCGCCGCGACCCGCCATTATCTGGGAAGGACACATTATTGACAAGACACTGAGCTTAAGAAGACAATGTCATCAACTAAATGTAAACGCAATAGTAATATAGTGTAGTAACTTATTAATCAATTCAATCAGTTCAGATTTTACAGTACAATCTATAGCAATATAAGAAAACTGATGAGTTTGACTTTTTGTTATTTCGCTTGTACTCAAGATAAGCATCTCAGAAACTACCAATCCGATTTAAATAATGATTATTGTAATGGATAGCCACATTCAACGCGAAGGTCATAGGCTATTTTTCAACCCTGAAATTCCCACGGAAACAGACACAAAGCGGGCAACCCCGCGGGGCTAGTAACTAATACTTGAATTCAATACATACCATAGCCGCCGCCAGCACGCACAGCGTCGTCCCAGCCTCTAAGGTGGCGCGGCCCGCGAGCTCGGCGGGCGCGCCGCCCAGCGCCAGCAGGCGCCCGCCCACCGCCAGCGCCTCCTCCAGCTAGTTACTAATATTGTATTCAATACACACCATGGCGGCCGCCAGCACGCACAGCGTGGTGCCCGCCTCCAGCGTGGCGCGGCCCGCGAGCTCGGCGGGCGCGCCGCCCAGCGCCAGCAGGCGCCCGCCCACCGCCAGCGCCTCCTCCAGCTAGTTACTAATATTGTATTCAATACACACCATGGCGGCCGCCAGCACGCACAGCGTGGTGCCCGCCTCCAGCGTGGCGCGGCCCGCGAGCTCGGCGGGCGCGCCGCCCAGCGCCAGCAGGCGCCCGCCCACCGCCAGCGCCTCCTCCAGCTAGTTACTAATATTGTATTCAATACACACCATGGCGGCCGCCAGCACGCACAGCGTGGTGCCCGCCTCCAGCGTGGCGCGGCCCGCGAGCTCGGCGGGCGCGCCGCCCAGCGCCAGCAGGCGCCCGCCCACCGCCAGCGCCTCCTCCAGCTAGTTACTAATATTGTATTCAATACACACCATGGCGGCCGCCAGCACGCACAGCGTGGTGCCCGCCTCCAGCGTGGCGCGGCCCGCGAGCTCGGCGGGCGCGCCGCCCAGCGCCAGCAGGCGCCCGCCCACCGCCAGCGCCTCCTCCAGCTAGTTACTAATATTGTATTCAATACACACCATGGCGGCCGCCAGCACGCACAGCGTGGTGCCCGCCTCCAGCGTGGCGCGGCCCGCGAGCTCGGCGGGCGCGCCGCCCAGCGCCAGCAGGCGCCCGCCCACCGCCAGCGCCTCCTCCAGCTAGTTACTAATATTGTATTCAATACACACCATGGCGGCCGCCAGCACGCACAGCGTGGTGCCCGCCTCCAGCGTGGCGCGGCCCGCGAGCTCGGCGGGCGCGCCGCCCAGCGCCAGCAGGCGCCCGCCCACCGCCAGCGCCTCCTCCAGCTAGTTACTAATATTGTATTCAATACACACCATGGCGGCCGCCAGCACGCACAGCGTGGTGCCCGCCTCCAGCGTGGCGCGGCCCGCGAGCTCGGCGGGCGCGCCGCCCAGCGCCAGCAGGCGCCCGCCCACCGCCAGCGCCGCGTCGCGCGCCTCCTCCAGCCCCGAGCCGGCGTAGCGCAGCCCGAGCCCGAATACTGCGCCGATCACTATGTTGCAGTACGCTTGGCTGGAACACAGGGGTTCAGTACGATTGTATGGGTGAACGAGAGAATATCGTACATTGATTTATGAATATTATGAGACTTTTAGTACAAATATACTGCTGTCAAATCATGGCAATGGGTTAGCGACAATATAACTACGCATGGATGCAGCTTGCTATACATCCGCGCGATAGAAAACCGACTTGTGACAATTATTACATGTTTGACTTCTATCGATCGGCGATTGAGTAGTTCCTTAAAATTCCGATAATAGATAACATCTTCTTCTTCTAAACTTAAGAGCTGGGCTCTTGTCGATGGAGTTCCTTCCACTTTCCTCTGTCATCTGCCATTCTCTTCAGCTGTTCGTACGACATGACCTTTGCTCTTTCCTTCAGTTGGTCTACATATGCCCTTCTTGGCCTTCCTCTTCCTCTCTTTGCCTCTATGTGTCCTTCTGTTATCGTATTTTTAATTCGTCGTGTCGTAAAAGATGTCCAAACATCTTTCCTCTCCTGATTTCTATCGTCTTTAATATTGCTCTCTTTTCCCCTATTAGATTCAGCACTTCCTCGTTGCTTTTCTTTTCCGATAACATACTTTCATTAAATTCAGGATTCATACTTTCTATTGCATATTTATTTTTTCAACCTGTACTGTCCTACTGCTAGGCAAAGGTCTCCCCCAAACGCTTCCAACCCTACCTGTTCTTCGCGTTCAGAATTCACCTATAAAGATTTAATACAACTAAAGAAATAACAGTAAAAGATTTCAAACAGAGCAAGCACTCACTTCATAGCCTCATAATCGATGTGATCTTCCGTCGGCTTGACGAAGCAGTACGGGCGGATGGTGTCGGGCACCTGCGCCTCCACCCACTCCTCGCTGGGCTCCACTTCATCCCACAGCACCAGCGCCCTCGCGACGACCCTCAGCAGCAGCAGGTCGGGCCGCACGTGGTCCAGGTCGTAGGCGCGCGCGGGCGGCGCCAGCCACTGCTCCGCCGGGCCGCGCCCGCGACGGAGGAACACCAGCCCGAGGGCCAGTGTAGCGCCCGGAGATGTCACGTCTAAGTTAACTGGCCGCCGGGACCGACCTCCTGTGCGGAAAAGTTAAGTTTGAATTGAAACTACGTGTACGGATACACTTCGCTTTTATTTTACACTAACTGTGTCCCGCGGTTTCACCCGCAGCGCCACCTTTCCCGTGGGAATTTCAAATTTTATTTTTTTAGTTTCTTATATACAAACCTTGTCCTGACAATAAGAAACACGTAAAATAAAGAATCAGTAGTCGTTCTAAAGTTATACGCGTACATACATTTCGACAATTTGTTTTTGTTAATATTGATTTTTATCTGACGTTTCGGCTACATTACAGGAACCGTAGTCACTGACCAAGGTCCTATAAAGGAGTTTGCTTAAACCTAAAAAACAATGTGAAGTTTATCGATTTCCAACATTTAATGACAGCAAAATTAGAAGAGTGTTCTATGTAACTCACGAGCAACCTTTGTTGTTATACGTTGTATGTAATATAGAAATATCGTTGTATAAGAAACGAAGATAGTAACTGTATGTGTGTTTGTATAAGTATTAATATCGGTCTATTAGATTAGGCTTTGGGAATATGTCCGGGTGTATCCTACTAATATACTACATACTCCAGTCATTATAGTAAGTTCACCTCGGAATTCGAGATACCCAGCTGTAAGTCTGTAAATACTTGTATAGTGACCCCCTAAAAGTTGTCTCAAAACCTACCGAACGGTAGGGTGTACGCAACTATTAAATTTCAAGGTCAAATGTCAAAAAAAAGTGTTTTTCGCGAATATCTGAAAAACGGTGCAATGTAGCAAAAAAAAGTGTATGATGAAATGAAAGCTTATAAAATTCTCTATAACTTTAATTCTATCCACTTTTTCCATATTCCAAACCGTTATTGATCTACACGCTCCAGAAATGTAAAAATTAGGGACCTCGGGCAGGTAACTATGGAGCCTGCCCCAATGCTCAACAGTGACATGACCCATGTCATTTGAAAGGTCTTGAAGAGTTGTACAAGTTACACCTAGACAGTTATATCGAATTCGATGGCCAACTCGGTGTTTTCGACCACCGAAGAATTACCACTGGAGGTGCTGTGGAGCCTGGACGGAATGCTCAACAGTGACATGACTTACGCATTTGAAAGCTCTTACAAGTCACTTTTTGATAGTTATGTCGAAATCGACGCCAAACTCGGTGTTTTCGACCACCAAAGAAAAAACACTAGGTGTATGTGCACTAATGTGCAGTTGACCCTGATCGTATTGCTCAACAGTGACATGACTAATGTCATTTGAAAGCTCTTACAAGTCACTCCTTGACAGTTATATCGAAATCGACGGCCAACTCGGTGTTTTCGACCACCGAAGTATCGACACTGATCGTATTGCTCGACAGTGACATGACACATATCATTTGAAAGCTCATAAAGAGTTTTATAAGTCACTCTTTGATAATTATATCGAAATCGCCGTCCAACTTAGTGTTTTCGACCACGGAAGAATGGAGTTGGGCTATGCAGTATGCTATACGGAAGTATCGACCCTGATCCTAATGCTCAACAGTGACATGACCTATGTCATTTGAAAGCTCTTGAAGAGTTGTACAAGTCACTTTTTGAGAGTTATATCGAAATCGACCGCCAACGCGGTGTTTTCGACCACCGAAGAATCGACACTGGGTGTATGTGCAGTTGACCCTGATGGTATTGCTCAACAGTGACATAACTTATGTTATTTGAAAGCCCTTGAAGATTTGTCCAAGTCACTCCTTGACATTTATATCGTTATACTCCTTGACTTAAATGACTGCACTAACATGCGAAAGTTTGTGAGGATGTATGTATTGTATGTTTGTTACTCTTCCACGCAAAACTATAGAACGGATTTGGATGACACTTCACAGTAATATAGGTTATACATCAGAATAGCACATGGGATACATTTTATCCCGAAATTCCCGCGGAAACGGGCACAGCGCGGGTAAAACCGCGGGGCACAGGTAGTATTATATATCATGCTATAATAGTGGGGTATGCCTACCGGTGTTGGCCTCCCCCAGCATGTATGTGCGCAGCGCGTGCGGCAGGTGCGGCGGCGCGCGCGCGCCCGCGCCCGCCAGCAGCCAGCCCAGCGCCAGGCCGGCCGCCAGCGCGTACCCCTCGCGCTCCACGCACTGCTCCGCCTCGCCGCCGCCCGGCTTGCCTGCACCATGGATCAACCGATCAATCAGGCTCACTGGTTTCTTAACTTTGAGCGAACACTACTCATTTTGAATTGAAACTACGTTCACGGTTGCACGCTGTAATGCTTGTAAGAGCAATTGTGCGACCTTTTAAAGCACGATTTTTATCGCAGATGAATGCTGTTTCTCGCGCAATAAAGTCACTGTGTAAAGAAGGCTAATAGAGTATTTAAAAAGATTTTTATCTTCAAGCAGATTATCAAAGAATATGGAACAGGGATTTCTTTCATATTTTTTAACGTTTTAGATACACTAAAATTATTTTCACTATTTAATTCCCTAACTTTGGAAGGAAGCCATACTGGCAACTTTAAACAACTGAAAAACCAGTTTTAATTTAGGGCGAAGTAAACATATTTCAATCCCTCACCGATCTCATTGAGCAACACTTGCGCGTAGTGGTTATGGTGCGTGTCGTGGTACACCAAGCCGACTCCCAGCAGCGCAGCCACCAGGATGTTCTGCTGGATGTCCAGTTCCACTGAAGTGGGAGGAAGAAGAGCTTCTACGTGGATTGAGAGGAGCTTCGTCGCTTGCATGTCCATGGTGCCTGCAAGGAAATATTTTGGAAGTTCCAGGTGACAGTTTCTTGTACTGTTGTTTAGCTTCGTGGACTCGGTTGTTGTGAATTGGAAGGTTTTAGAGGTAGACGGTATAACTACTTTTTTATTCAGAGGTACCGATTTTGGTATTCAATTTTTTTCTTAAGTCAAATTATAACTTAGACGTAATTCTATGATATTTATAACTCTTCTCCGCAGTTTATCCTCCAAGAAATCAGTTCAGTCGTCTTGACTTATAAATAGTGAAACTAGAGGTATTTGCTACTTTATGATTACATTTCTCAACAATCTTCTCACTCACCAATATAAGTAGCAGCCAGCCCCAACAGCAGGCCAATGCTGATCATCTCATTACACTTGACGAGGTACTCGTACATGTTCATGAAGGGCATGTCTTTGAGATGCCCGTTGAGCCCCAAACCGAGGAGGTAGCCGGCCAGTTCTGATGAGTGTTCCGCTGTGCTCTGGGAGGTTTGAATGGTATTTTTAGAATTGGGATGGTGACGGGGTAAATAAGAATAATAATCTTTTTATTATGTGCGAAAATGTGACAAGCATTCGAAACACAACTGATCCCGTTAAGACATGTATGATATGGTTAAGTAACGTCGACACTACGCGTAGACCTCGTGGCGTATTTTGGAACATTAAATCTGGTGGCAATGTGCGTGCAAACTAGTCCACACTTAGCGTAGTTACGGCGCGAACCGGTATTCGAGAGTGTGAGTAAAGATGTGTGCAGTTGGTGTATCGTGAATGTGTACTTTATTTTTTCGTTAGTTCGTGAGTTAGTGGTTGTGGGTGAATCCTGTCATGTGTGCGTGTGTGTGTGTGTGCGTGCACCTTGTTCTTGTTGTTGTGCGGCGGCGGCACGGGCGCGGTGTGCGCGAGCGCGTGCGCGGCGGCCGAGTGCAGCGCGGGCCAGGCCAGCGCCGGCGCCGCCAGCTCGGGCAGCGCCACGCCGCCGCCGCCCGCGCCGCGCCCCCACACGCACACGCGCGGGCCCGCCCCGCCCCCGCCCCCGCCCCCGCCCCCGCCACTGCATGTCGATAACGTGCGGAGCGTCACCATGCCCCTGGACAACAATCAAAGATCCTCTAGAACAGACCGATCGTTCTCAAGCCAACTTCGCACTAAATCAGATCCCTCTTTTTAGGTCCGGTATGGATATCGTAAAACTGCCGCGAAAGCCAGCGGTTCTGCCCAAATACGTAAGTGAACCTCTACGTGCACCAACTACACCTTCTTTCTTAGGTCTACTCTTTTCATCCCTTACCTTCCCAGCGGCAGCGCCATGGTCCTGGTGCTCAACGCGTACAGATACTTCTCCTGCTCCTCGATGAAGTCATGGTCGGACACTTCAGGCCGTTGTGTCAGGTTGATCGTCACAGGTTGAGATGATTGGAGCATGTTCATCACTTCTGTCATCCTGGTGGTAAGAATACGATTTTTTTGTTAACGTTGACATACTCGAATGATGATGAGTGTCGTAGGTGTTTGGCAGTGACAATATTTGGCAGAGTTAGTGACAACTAATTGTGTAATTACTAGAAAAAAATACGTTTGGTACAAGCGCTTTTAAACGCGAGTAAAAAACTGGCATTGTCGATAAAAGTGAATTAGAGAAGGCGGGTACAAACAGTAAACAAGTTTGGGGTTATGTAAAAAATGCAACATTCCTAAATAAACAGCGTGAGTCATCCGAGGGATTGTTACAATCACACGCATCACAGCTGACTGCTGCAAATAGTGCAAACGATTTTTTCGTAAATATTGGGAAATCATTAGCTTCGACTATCGACAACAACCTTGACCAGTCATTTGAGTATACCCACGCAAACCCTAAAACATCGCATAAATCGTTTGTACTTTTGGACACCAATGAGTCTGAGGTTGAACATTTCATAATGGATCTCAAGGTAAATTCTGCTGTCGGCTGGGATAATATCCCGAATTTTATCCTGAAACGATATAAACATATTCTTGTCACTCCACTTACGCACATTTTTGGAATATGCCTCAAGAATGGTAAGTTTCCTAATTGCCTTAAAAAAGCCGTCGTTGTACCAGTTTTTAAATCTGGCAGTGTAGATCAAATTTCAAATTATAGACCTATTTCGCTACTCCCAGGTATCTCAAAAATTTTGGAAAAAATCATTAATAAGAGATTGGTTTCGTATCTTGAGAGGCACTCATTCTTTTCAAATAAACAGTTTGGTTTCAGATCTAAATTATCGACAGCTGATGCTGTCCACCGACTTACTAACATCATAGTTCAAAAGCTCAATGATGGTAAGCGCATTTTAGGAATTTTCCTTGATCTTGCTAAAGCTTTTGACACCGTCTCAGTCCCCATACTATTGCACAAACTAGAACTACTGGGTATAAGAGGCACTCAACTTAAACTCTTTGCTGATTACCTGTCTGAGCGTTCGCAATGTGTTAAAATTGGCAATGTCTACAGTGCTGACTTATTGATCCCCCCCTTTGGAATTCCCCAGGGAAGTATCCTGGGCCCAACCCTATTTTTGATCTACATTAATGACCTCTGCAATCTTAAACTTGACGGGGGTGAAATCATATCTTACGCTGACGACACAGCCTTGATTTTTACGGGAAATTCTATTGATGAGGTTTATAAATTGCCACAAAAAGGATTTAACATTATTAATAACTGGCTTCGGATTCACCTTTTAACCCTGAATGCTATAAAGACTAAATTCATAAATTTTGCAATGCGGAAATCAAAGGCGCTTCAAACTAATACCAAATTATATGCTCACAGTTGCATGAATCCAGCGGCAAATAACATATGCAATTGTCCAGTGATTGACTTGGTGCCGCAAATAAAATATTTGGGAGTGGTCATTGACGAATCCCTATCATTCAAACCTCACATTGATACTCTATGCGGGAGATTACGCAAATTAATTTTTGTTTTTAAAAAACTTCGCTCAATAGCTAACTTTAACCTAACCATTCAAATTTATCTGGCCTTATGTCAATCTTTATTAACTTATTGCATCACATCATGGGGTGGTGCTGCGAAGACTACAATGCTACCTGTCTAACGAGCCCAGCGAGCGGTTCTAAAAGTAGCCACTTCTCGTCCCTACCTGTACCCCACTAACCAGCTTTATAAAGATTGTAATGTACTAACAGTGAGACAGTTATTTATCCAGTGCTCAGTACTCAAATATCAGCTCGCACTTCCTTATTCTCATAGTAATTTATCTAACACAAAGAGGCGAAACGTTGTTGTTTGCTCTCAACCTACAATTTTAAAAACTTCCTTCTCATCTAGATTTTATGTTTTTCTTGGACCATTACTTCATAAAAGATTAAATTATAAAACTAGCATTTATCATCTTAACTCGTATAATTGTAAGATTCATCTTCAAGATACACTTAAAATTTTAAACTACGAAGAAACGGAGAATTTGTTGTCGGTTTTAAATAACTCCAATAATTATAATATAATGTAATCAATTCACTTTAATTAATTTATACCTAGTTCCTATTTTTTGCATATGATGGTTGTACTGTATTATGCTGAGACATCTTTTTCATTAGTTGTAGCATTTTTATTGTCAATACCTAATATTTTATAAGTTTGTTTTATACTATTAATTAGTATATTGGTTAAAATATTAATTAGAATTGTATAGATTTATTTTCGTATCATAGTCCGCTTTTGCCTGAAACACAGGTTCCTTCCTAGTTCAGGCTCATGCTTACTCCTGGCTAGAAATATTTATTTTTAGACTTATTAATATGTAATAGAAGTAAGTTTGTATGAATAAAGATTTTATTTATTTATTTATTTTATTTATTGTATTTGCAACGAAAACATAAAGTTTGCTTCTGTTTGTAAATAATATTACTTCTATATTTGACATTGATGTCTGTCTGTTTGTGTGTGTTAATCGGTAGAGCGGCCGTTGCGTATGGTTTTTTGTTTTTATTTTTATTTATAACCTGTTGTCACGATGCGATGCGTCATAAAGAAACTGAAAGGCGAGAAGGTTGTCACGTAAAACATACCTAATTTACGGGATTATGTAAAATTTTCGTATCTGCGATCGTCGCTAAAGTGGGACAACCTTTTATTCACTTACCTGTGATCTTTCGGGTACAACAACGACAGTAGCTTTGTGTTCAAGTGTTCCATTCCCGTGTAAGACTCGTTGTCTTCTGTCTTGCTCTGTTGTTCTTCAGTGGTGTTGTTGATCGTTGTGTACGCTGTCTCTTTCTCGAGCGATTCTAAAGCTAATGCTAGAAAATTATAGATGTATTTTTATTTCCTTTCAATACTATATTTTATTTTAGAGTTAAGATTTATAGAAAAAAGAACATGTGCAAAAGGGCAGGACTCAGGAATGAAAACTTGAATATTAACGTCAAAACGTCTTACGAATTCTGGATCAGGTCCCGTGTCCTGACAAGAGTTTAATTTTTATGTATTTTTATTTCCTTTCAATACTATATTTTATTTTAGAGTTAAGATTTATAGAAAAAAGAACATGTGCAAAAGGGCAGGACTCAGGAATGAAAACTTGAATATTAACGTCAAAACGTCTTACGAATTCTGGATCAGGTCCCGTGTCCTGACAAGAGTTTAATTTTTTTTAACCCGTCACAAAAAAAGTGCACAACGCCGCTAAAGAAGTTTTTACTTCAAAACTATTCGCTTTGGTAATATGTATAAGATAGCGCGGTCGTGGGTACCGGTGTCGGCGGGCGGCAGCAGGTCCTGGCGGCGCAGCAGCGCGGCGGCGCGCGGCGCCCACGCGCCCGCCAGCGCGCGCGCGCCCGCCACCACGCGCCACACGCACAGCCCCAGCGCGCACGGCAGCACGTCGATGTCGCGCGCGCGGATACCTGACCAACGAACAATAATCTGGTGAAGGGACTTGTGCTCGGAACAGAGTATGATGTCGAACAAGTATTAGAGAATACGTCGATGTGGATGGTGGTTGTGCCTAGAAGACTATAATGTCGAACAAGTTGTGTAGGACACATTTATGTCAGGGGGCTATTATAGTCATGGTAAAGGGTCAATGGTTATGAGCCATGGTCTTGATTGATGGATCATGTTTTCGCCATTTATCGATGTACCCTTATCTCATCTTACCTCGAGCAGCTAAAGCGAGTACAGGCTGCGTTCTCTTGTTCTGTGAAGGTGATGATCGTCGGGGAGTCGAAGCTGTGATCGGGCCGACACATACAGACTGCACACCGCTCCCTCTGCCCACTCCAGAGAGCACTAGCACCTGGAATAGTTTAATAAAGCACTTAAAAACAACAGAGTCATGATTGGAGATCGTAGGTCAATCATTGTCAGTCATTGTCATTGCTGTATGGTCATTGGTCATGGTCAGTCGTCAATGGTCATGATTAGTGGTCATGGTCAGTGGTCAGTGGTCATGGTCAGTGGTCAGTGGTCATGGTCAGTGGTCATGGTCATGAGAAACGTAAAACAAGTAATGAAAAAGTTTTTGAAACAAAACGATTATAATAAACGAAAGCTTTATTTAAGTTTCAAATGCTCACCTCAATAAGATCCTTGGACATCGTATTGACATCAGTCAAGAACGGGTACAATCCAACATCGATACCTCTGAACATGTTGTTCAAGTAACTAAACACATTCGGAGGTTTAGTACTAAAGTAGGAAGGCTCGCACATCTTCCGTCTCACTTCAACAGATATCTCCGTCTCATAATCATCGTCCACATTAAACTCAGTAGGGAAATCCAGCCAATAGTGATTCACGTACGCATCCAAGTCCAAATCTTTAGCCAATCGGAAAAGAAATACAGCTAACGGTTTTAAGTCATTGGCCAATAGGGTGTTGAGTTTCAATTCTTCGTAAAGTAAATGTAAAGAGAATAGCACTTGCACTGTATGGGGAGTCAAAATACCATTATTATTGAATTGTGATTTTTCTTCTTCTTCTATAATGTCTTTGCTTTTAATCTCAGTTAGCATAGACGGTAGTTTCAACATGGTTGATAAAGGATTTCCTATAGTTTTGTGTAACTTTGAGTTAGTTAAATATTCCCAATCATCTTGAGTGCCATCGCTGGAGGTTCGTTGTTTTTTAGAAGCTGTTTCTGTGTGCACGTCTTCGTTTTTGGATAGTTTGTCTGTGTCGTAGCCTATTAGGGAGAGTAGAAGGTTCGAGAACATCGTCCATTCTTGTTGAGGTGTCAGGTCTTGTGTGCCGGGCGCGTTGCGGATGCCGTACCATTTGATTATTACCTTTAACACATAGAAATGTTTGCGTTGGATAAAGTAAGGTGCTTTTTAAAAGTGATTTATAGGAATCAGTATGTTTTAAAGTAGAGTTCTCACACGCGTTTTTTCGCGGTAGAAAGTATAAAGCAAGTAATCTACGTACTTTTTATAAAGCCAGATTTAAGAGCCTTTTTAGTTTTAGTATCTAGCTAAATAAAGTTACCAAATACCTGCATAGTAATATCCTTAGGCAGTATCTTAGTGAGCGCAGTGACACACCGTTTTACTAACGGACGTAGTGCCACTTGCGGGAGTCGAACCCGGAACATGGCACCTGATTCGAGTCGCAGCGTCACTCGGCCACAGGCGGCGTCGGATATACCGCAAGGTCCTAGAATTCACAATATCACTACATGTATAAAACAAAGTCGCTTTCCGCTGTCTGTCCCTATGTATGCTTAGATCTTTAAAACTACGCAACAGATTTTGATGCGGTATTTTTAAATAGATAGAGTGATTCAAGAGGAAGGTTTATATGTATCCCGAAGTTCTTGAAATTTGCAAAAAGGATTTTTATAAGATTAAGGTGAGGTACATATAATATAGGACCTTATCAAAAAAAACTGATTGTATCGGTTTTTGTTTCAAAGACAATAATTCAATTGCGTTGAATGTATTCATTAATTTCTAAAGAGTTCATAGTTCATTGACACATACCCATCTCTTTCGGTTCGTTCCTAGAATGCGGTACAGGCGACAACAGATGTAAGGCGGAGTCATCGAACGTTGTGTCACTGCGACTGGGCAACAAGCTGCTTCTCTTCGGGAATGGGGACTGAAAGGTTGACCGCTTCGTGTAGGGCGAGTCTATAAGACGGGCTAGCACGCCGCCTACGTGGACCTACGATAGGATGAAAGGTTACTTTAAAAATTAGAATAGAAAAGAAAATTAGAAGAAGAAGACATTTTTATATGATTGTGTTGGCTTGGTTGTTGGTTGGTTAGTTGATTCGTTTAGGTTAATCTAAACGAACTTAATTACTTTTTACAACGGTATAAGATATAGATTCTTTTAGCAAAAGAGAAAAACAAAAACTTATATCATGTCTATATAGTAAATGCAAAGCGCAATTGCCTATTTGTATTTGTTAAGAGTAATATTTAAAATTACTGATTTTAATGGCACTGTCACTGCTATAAGTAACTTGGACCTTAGATCCAGAAAAAAAAAGCTATAAATAAGAAAAAACATAGTAAGTATGTTTTTTTTTACTTCTTACCTTCCCAACAACACTAATGCCGGACTGCAGTATAATATTGCCAGCTTCATCAATCAACGCTATCATCTTCAAATGTGGCAACACACACGCATCTTTGGCCAAAACTGTCGTCACTGACCCAACCATCAAGTTAGTCTTCGACGCTTGTCCATGAGAATGTGATTTATGTAACCTCAATATCTGAAGCTTGCTAACACTGTTAATCTTGACCATAAAGCATAGATAATTATGACCAACCAGGTCAGTGTGTAAAAAGGTTTTTATATCATCGTCATGGAGTATAGGGTCTCTTCTGACGTTTGTAGTGTCAGTCCAAATATGTTCTATACAAATGTCGGGGTATAGAGGCAAAGATGGCGGTGTAGGTATTGCTGTGTTGTACATCATAGATGTAGATGAGGCTTGGCCTATAGACGCGTGCGGCGACATCCCTTGTTGATGGAATATGTTAGCTATAGGACTGTTAACTCGAGATCTAGATGGAGTATTCACTTTTCTCGATTGATAAGGACTTCCTAACCCCGTAACCCAGCTTGTAGCATTCCTATTACTCTGCATCGGACTGGCCATATAATCACAAGTCTGGCTAAAAGTTGTCGTGTTCATATTCGGGCACATAGACAAGCATTCATCTCTAGTCGCCTTCCGAATCCTCCAAAGAGAATGTATAGATAATTTCCAGTCGTACAATAGTAGAATGCTAGGGTTAGTTGTTACAAAGATGATTTGTAAATCTCCTTCATTGTAATACTGTAACCCTTGGGACGGTGACTTCATTAATATTGGAGTTACTTCATCTAAGGGATGAGTGATTGAGAAACAAGTTGGTAGCGGAATATCAGGCTCGAAACTCATTTCGGATTCGGCTCTATATCTTCCACTGATATTGAACAGATTATTCCTAGATCTGTTGAAGGAATTGTTAGTATCATTATGCCGACTAAATGACGGATACCCAGAGGAGTTCAACAGATTTGCGTCCTTTTCTAACAGCACGCCATATTTCATTGGCCATACTCTTTTGACTTGAAAGGGTATGCTTGTGATATATTCCCTTCCATCAACTGCATACACTCTCATACATTTGCTGTCTAATAGAACAATACTGGGCATTGATTCGTTTTTAATATGGTCGGTAGTGTCTTCAATTTTGATGTTTTTCTTGACATCTCCTATTTGAGTGTTCAGTGCGTCGATTAACATGGTGTTTTTGATGTCAACGTGAAAATTGGCGAAGCAAGCGTGTTTGATTGGGCTCTCTATGGTGTAACAGCAGATGGTTTCGCGCTGTTCGGGCCCGGATAATTTGGATGCAGGAGACGATATTAACCCTGGAAATTAAAGGATTTGAAGTTACAGTCTAAAAAGCGATACCAAACACACGATTTCTATGCATTGTATAGTTTATTTGCATAATTTTGTATTTTTGTGGGAAAATTTTGATTGAAAATTGAATTTCTAGATATGCCTTGGCGGTTTACGTACTGCGGCAATCATAAAAACACTAGGATCGACACCAAAGTGAACATTTAAGTTCAATAACTTTCAATCTTAATATTATAATGACATATACTAGATACCAGACGGAAATAATACATTGTAAAATAAAAACAATTATAATCAGTATTTACCTTTAGACCAAACAGCGGTACACCCTTTAACATACAGCTCTTCCTCATAACAACAATCAGTTTCTGGATTCAAAGGCCGGTCAGTCTCCCCGCAATTTCCTTTAGAGTGTAGATTAAACTTTCTGGACATGTTTCCAGAAGAATTAGCACTTCCAGTTCTCGAAGTACCTGCAGAGTTATGTTCGGACTCTGCTTTCTTCAGCCTTTCAGATTTGATGGAGAGGTTGAGGTCATTTTTGAGACGGCTGAGCGGCCGGAATGATTCCGAGTTGTTATCAAACTTAGGGTCTTTTGAGGGAGTATTGTCTTCCTCTGGTTCTGGAATTGATTGAAATATTGTAGATGCAGTCAGCACATAAAAATGTTAAGCTCATAGAGATTAATTCATATCTATAAAGACATCTTAGTTAATTAATCCTAATTAAAGATATGTCAACTTACTTTTACTCCTTACAGGGGTATTTTGCTTAACTTACATTGAGACAAATAACAATTATTTATCAATCCACTTGATTGACAGTTACAGACTTGAATAAGGAGCTATGTTAGTTGAAGATACAGAAAAGTGACATACTTTTTAAACTCTCACAATTTGCACTTATTATACTAAATGAAACAGGATGACATCCCATCCCACTGTTGGGCAAAGGTATCCCTCGAACACTCAACCATTCCTGTCTTAAAAAGTGAATCAAACAAAACCGTGAACCAACCTGTAACGTCCCGGTAATAGACCTCCCGCACACACCACCACTCGTTGTCATCCTGTTTCTCTACAAGCAAGCTGTCATCCTTGATGTTGAAGTTGGTTAGCTTGTAGAGCAGAGTGTTCTCTGTCGACGAGGTGTTGTGTTTGCCGTAGATCTGACCCGGATGCTTGGCGAGCACGGTGCGACCGTGCGGCACGAACTCCTGCGCAAGTTACGGTAGGTATTGCTGTTATAATGTTGTCTATGATGTGGAATATAAAGTTTGGTAAAGATAGGTATGGAAGTTGATTGCCGTGCGTGTAAATAAGAGTTCAATTGGTAGGGTTTTTACCGGAATATAGGTAAAACTAAAGGTTTGGCACCTCTATGGCAATAGAGTTTTACGTAAATACATTTTCTATTTTTGTGAACTTTGCCAGAATTTAAGCCGTTGTGATATCTGATGGGATGAATTTGATTAGGAAACTATTGATGTTCGATAAATACACAAATGTTTACTTGAGATTTCCTTTGTTTATCGTAATTTTTACACCGGCTTTTTCGACCAAAATAAAAATAATCTTACCAAAGGTTCAGACGCGGCAATCATTGTTTCATCATCCAGATTTGACGGGATATTATATTACGATACAAACACTTAACTGTTCACCTTCCTCGCTCGCGGGTCGGGTTTATTCAGTATTAGATAAGATTTTTGTTAACAATTTAATGCAAATCGCACCACAGAATCGCACGCAACAACTGGCGAATAATTTGTAAATTTGACAGTTCATATGAATGAATAAATGTCACAACTGTCATTCATGAACAACTGACATTCAATTCAATGGCAATGACCTTTCATTGATATTTCCCGCAGTGTAGCCATAATCATTATTTTAGTGTTGTACCTAAAAAAAAGAGAAAAGGATGGAATTTGTCGGTTTTTATATTTGACGTTGATTTGATACAAACTGATGACTTCCGTTGCCTAGCGGAAACCGGTTCATTCATCGCTCGGTTTGATTTGATTCCAGGTTAAAGTCATTTACTCAGTAAAACTCAAACTGAGATTTTTTAAATGGCAGATTATTGTTGCAATGCAACCAATCAAATCAAATCCCAGCGAAATTATTTGCAGCTGTGATTAGCAATGTGGCAGCCAACCACTGCCAGCCCGGCCCGTCCCGGCCCGGCCCGCCATATTTTTTATCTCAAGATAATATGGATGGCGGGTAGATTCAACTTTTTATTAAGTTTTGTTCAAGTTTACCTCCCAGTCCCTTTTTCTTTCCACCATCGCCACCCTCATCACACGTGGTAATGTAATATTTTCTCAATCTCAATAAATCCCAATTATTTTTCATATTTACCTACATTTTTTCGTATACAAATATACCAAAGCAGCTGACGAAAGTTATTTACCATGTTTTGGTTTCGCATTTTCAGGAGGAATCCTTCGAAATGGAGAACGAAAGTGGCCGTGTGGATACGGATATGATTTATCCGATGTTATACATTCCGAAGACGTGTACTACTCTGGAAACCAACTGTGATATGTCTGAGAACGTGTACATAGACGTGAACATCACCTCGCCGGACACGGAAGGTAACGAGACTTGTATATATAACGGTTTCTGCAACATAAAGCTTGTGGAACCTTACGAAAATGTTCAGAGAGAACAGTCCCCAGAAAACAGCAGTTCCACAGACCAGGATATCGAACAGATGCCCATCATACTGTCTGAGGCGAATCAGCTGACATTTCCGTCATATAACCAGTCTAGAGTGTGGATAGATCCTTCTAGAAGCCCTTACGTCAACAACTACGACTCCACACAAGAACAGTACTCCATATGCGAGTCCAGAAGCTGCATCACTGTAGAACAGCACAACACCTACATCACCCAAAATGTGTACAACTATAAGGAATCTAATGTGTATAATGTTAAGGAGCAATATCCTGCGGCAGTAGATTTTGAGCATAAGAAGTTCAGGAAGGTTCCAGAGACTACTTCAGATCCTAATTTGAATTATTATGAGGAGGATGAGTTTCAGTGTGGGGTATTCCTGTCTCAGCTGCCCGAGGAGATTATGAATGAGAAGAAAGCTAAGGGTGCTCTCAAACAGTTAATGTCTTCAGACTTCCAGTCAGGGTCTAAACAGAGGAAGACCATCATGTACCTTGGCCAAGACTCAAATGCTGGACAGACTCTGCAGAATATTTCTTACTCAGACCCAAACATACAATGTGCACTGCTTGAAAATGAGGACCCACAATCTGGTGAGATAAATTTGAATCTAATATAAACAATTTGTTTTATTTATGAATATTAATTAAATATATATTTTTTAATTTAATAATGCGTTAATTATAAATTAACAGTAACATTTTAATAGTTTCAATAAATTTGTTTTTATTTTCTAGTGAATTTATTCTATAACAATGCTCAATATATTTAATTTATTATGTTATCTACCTATTTGTATGTATAATTATTTGGGTATTGTATTTTATCATATAGGTATAAATTCATAATTAAAATACATACGATATGTACTTATTAATTACTTACTGTGGTGACTCCTGACTACTGAAAATCTTCAATGAGATGAGAGGTCTTTGCCCAACAGTGGGACATTACAGGGTAACTTTACTTTAGTGTAGTTTTGAGAATAAATAAAATATTATTTATGTTTATTACAGAAGCAACAAGAGATCCAATGAAGAAACAATACCAGTGTGATAAGTGCAAGCAGATATTTCGATGCATATCCGATTTCCGGCAGCACATGGTCGGTAAACAACTGAACTTACCAACAAGTAAGACGCTCACATACAAATGTACTGACTGTGGTAGACATATCAAAAACCTCAGGAAGTTTGAGATGCACTGCCTGGGGCACGGCGACCCAGAACTGGAATGTGACAAGTGCCACAAAGTATACGCTTCAAAATTCACCTTAAGAACCCACCGTAAGATCCATAATCGCAACCACCCTTGCGACCAATGTTCCAAAGCATTTGACTCTGAAGTAGAGTTGAAGTCTCATCTGAAGAAAAGTCACATGATATACATCTGTGAGCGTGAGGATTGTCCCTTTGTATCTAAAGATCTGACTGAAATTCAGGAGCATGAGACCTTGCACAAGGCTTGCAGTTTGATTGACAACAACTTTGGGGATACCATGGATTCAGTTAATAGTGAGGCTGACTTTAGAAACACTGAGACAGGCTTCAGGAACACTGAAGCAGGCTTTAGGGACACTGAGGCAGGCTTTAGGAATACTGAGGCAGGCTTTAGGGGCACTGAGGCGAGCTTCAGGATCAATGAAGAAGATTTTAGGAACAATCATGCAGAGTTCAGGAACACAGAGGAAAACTTGAAGAGTGAGGATGATGATGAGGAAATCGAAGAAGTCTACATTGAGGAAAGAGATGATGTTGAATCAGAAACAGAATCCATTAATGATAATGAAGTGGAACGGATCAAGAATGCTGAGACTGTGCTGGCTAAGGTCATGTCCAATAAGATATTCCTGCTCAACTCTAAGAAAGCTAAGCAACAAAAGTTTAACAAGGTAACCCAATACTTTAATAAAAATATTATTTTTAAAAGTCAAGTTTTGAAGGCGCCAATAATATAAGGCGTCTTGTAACTATGAATCTTATATTTATCAAAATAGGGCTGTGATTCCAAGTTACTTTGCAATGGTACTAAAAATCCCCTGGGTTCTGTGTGTATGACGCCTCAAGACTACTTTTATCTAGGGATAGTATGATAATATACCAAATTGAATGATTCTTTTTTTAATGTGTTCCTTATTGTCAGGACAAGGTTTTTATATAAGAATAATAAGGAATAAAAATCTCAAAATTCCCACGGGAACGGGGGCGCTGCGGGTGAATCCGCGGGGCACAGCTAGTATTAAATAAACGTTATATTTATATCGTAAAGTTTCCACATTAACTGTAACGCGTTGTTTCTACGTTTACCACATAGAAATACCGCGAAAAAAAGTTGTTATTATACTACACCTTTAAAACATTTCAGGTATGCGAAGTTTGCTTCAAGAACTTCGACCGGATCAGCGATTTGAAAAGGCATCTTATCGAGCACATAATAAGGAGTACTTTAGCTAAAACACCGGTCAGCAAATCAGGTACTTTAACCATTGTCTGCGAGGTATGTAACGTAGAAACATTTACTAGAGTAGACAAGTATAAAGCACATCTCCGCGAACATGCGAAACTTACCATTTACCAATGTACTTTCTGCGACAAATCCTTTAGCGATTCAAGTAATTTCTCTAAACACAAGAAAACTCATGGTATAGCATATCTCCAATGCGACTTATGTCAAAGGAAATTTAATTCTAAAAAAATGATAGCTCAACACATGGAATATCATATCAGGAATTCGCCAGTAAAATGCAGGTTTTGTGACAAAGTGTTTCATTTCGAATCTATGTTGAACAAACATGTAAAGAGTACTCATAGTAAGGAGACCGTTTCTAAGTTTAGGTGCCGTTTCTGTGAGGGTACTTTTAAATGTTTGAAGGACAAATGGGACCATGAATGGGAGGTCCATAGCGTGAGAAAAGTGATTGTAGATTGCACTGTTTGTGGCTCTAAGTTCCGGAAGTACTCCGTACTTAAAAGACATTGTATTGATATCCATCAGATGAATGTACCGCCGGCAAGGCGGTACTTTAGACGCAAAAAGCATACTGTGGACTTTTGTTAAACGATAACCGACTTCGAAAAAGAAGGTTGATATTTGTTGATTTTTATACTTTATGATATTTTATATGTGTTTTTTGTTATTGTTTTTCTTTTAGTATTTTAGAGAGATGAATTAAGACTGCAGTTTTACGTAGATTATTTATTAGGTATAATCATGTTTAGAAGTTTATTTATATGTTTACTTTTTACTCGACTGAGGCAGAGAAAGGGGATGTAAGTTTAAGTAGGGGTGTTACCCTAGATTCACTTTTTATGTATAGATTTTTGATGATATTTATTATTTAAGTTTTCTCTTGGAGAGTTACCTGATAATCATAAAGGACTGATTACAAATATAAACCGTTATATACTATAGTTATTTATATTAGATTATAATGTAAGTAATATATTGGTGAGAGTTGGCACCATACCTCTGTTAATAGTTTATAGTTTTTTGATCTCTATTTTATTGTTACTTAGTACATTTATTTATAGTACTTATTGTATTTTTATGAAAAGTATATTTAGAAGTATTTACTACATTGATCAGGGTGTTCAACTATTTTATACTACGCTTGGTATTTACTATGTAACCAATCATTAATACCGAAGGTGCAGAACAGGCGCGGATCCAGAATTTGTTTATATTTTTGTGATTTTCCAAAAATGGAACTTAACGGGAAGTTATGTCGGTGAGAAACCTAAAAACTTAGTCCAAAATTAGGGCTGCAAGGTGGGGCAATTGCCCCCAGTGACCCCCCCCCCCCCTGGATCCGCGCCTGGTGCAGTGGGACTAAACACTAATCAAACATATCATTGCAACGTATCAGAGTGGTGATGATATCATATGAAATGTACACTCTATTTCTTTCTTACGGTTAAAATATGGACTAACGGGGTCGATTATCGAACCGAAGACTATTCCTTTTGAAGAGGAAAAGGTTTAGTGATTTCATTCCATTCTTACACCATCACTAATTCCTCAATGGAAGGAGTTGTCTTTGGTTGAAAAATCAGTCTTGATGGTTTCAATTTTAACTGTAGAATAGATACATAAATAGAATATGGCATAGCCTTTCCAAGTATAGTGTTATCTGTGTTCAATTTAAGTACCTACCTAATTAACATTAGTAATTAAATGTACCGCCTTCTATAAGTGCCACAGTGTGTGATAGTCAGTTCCTAAATAATAAATAAGTCAGTAATAAATAGTAAATAGTCATAGTAAATAATAAATAGTCAGTTCCTAAATAATAATTAAGTAAAACCAAGTTAAATCGTGATCTCATCTCTAAAAAAGTAAAAAATATATTTTTTGAAATCCGTCTATTACAATATAATGTGTGAAAATGCATCAACTTATAAGAGCAATTAAATACTCTGTTAGTGTTACCAACTAATTAAAAACAACTATGTAGGTTGTATATTTGAAATCCAGAAATCGTCAACATTTTTTGTTCTTATTTTTTTTCTATTTTAAACAGATACGGATTAAGGAGCGTAGAGTAGTAATTAAGTAAAATAATTTTCGGATCACTCAGATCTATATACGAGTACATATTTTTAAAGTATTATTTATTTTTGACCAATTTCTTGTTTTATATTTACTATTTAGTTAAAGCATAATTAGAAAAAAGAGTGGTTGCCAGTAAAATTGTAGACCTATATTGTTAATATTCTAAATCGCAGTATTTATATCAATAACACGTTATTTTTTATGTATGTAATACTTGTATATAGGCTTATAGTTTAAGTAAAACTTTTATAATGATCTTGTATTAAATGGAAGATACAATTGGCACTGTGATGTGACAGAAACTGTCATACATCAGTTACCTTTACTTATGGTGCAAAGTTTAATAAACAATAATATTTAAAAAATTAAACGTCTGAAAGTTGGTCTGTAAAATCGAAAATTAGTGTGAAAAAACATTAAAAAGCACCCGTCGAAAATAATCGCGTAAAATGGTGATAGTACAAGGTTGTTTAAGATAGCCTTCGACTTATAAGAGAGTTTATATTTTGTGGTGTCGGCTTAATATGTATTTCAATCATGATGTTATTCTACAAACCCTTTAATAAATGTTGAAAATAAAACGTTCTTTAATTGTTTTAAGCTAGTTTATATATATATAAAACAAAGACGGGTTTGTTACAACACTTATAACTCGAGATCGGCTGGATAAATTGTCATGGTTTTTGTTTCGTTGGATTTGTCTCCGCCCTAAATAGCAGAATACATTTTAAAAACAATGAAAACTTGGAATAAAAATCTCAAAATTCCCACGGGAACGGGCGCTGCGGGTGAGACCGCGGGGCACAGCTTGTTAATAATAAAGAAAAACATTAATTATCTATATATTTTAGTTATATTTTTATTTACTTACACAGTACTTTGCATTATACTTAAAATTAACGTCAGTTAGTTCTATCCATCCAATCATCATAGTTTACCTAATAGTCACTATGTATTTGGCCACATGTTGTGACGTCCAATGCCATAGATTACTGCAAAGTTAGTATGTCAATCATAGATTATTTAATAGTTAGTATGACAATGTCTGCCGAAACCGACCTGCTATGTAATGATAAGATTTGATAATAGCTGTGAGTAATGCATGAAGGTATTGATATCATTGTTTTGAACACGTGTGGTCTTCAGTTTTAAATGGTTAAGTGTTTTCGACGATAGAATTTGTGATTGTAGTTTTTAATTTGTGTCAAGTGTTTACATGTAAGAGACTGTGTGTTATTTGTGTATTGGAAGACTGGCTGTATTATCTGACGGTGAGTCGTGTAAAGATCGAATCTTTTAATTACGATATAGGTCAGTAGGTTGTAACTGAAGTGCAGTATCGATCCGCCACTACACCCCAAGCTTGCAAGATTTCATAACAGCATTACAACAGTTTAAAACATAAACATATGGGTAATGTTATCCAAAATAAGAGAGATTGGTGATTCAGTGGCGGTTGGTGTAAACAGTGTGTGTACGGAGTATGTTGTGTATACAAATGGCGGCCTTGTGCGCGGTGCGCATGCGCGGCGGGCGGCGTCGCACGCAGCGGCCCGCGCCGCCTCAGTCCGCGCCTGACCGCCGCGGAGTCACGACGCGTCGCGCGCCCTCACACACCCACCGCGTGCAAAAACACTAAAAAACCATTCATCAATCAAATACAAACAATTCTCGTGCCAATACCGACCCGAGACATCTCTATCACACGACTTAGGTAAGCGAGCGAACCTCACTAAGTTATTATATGCTAGTATTACAACGATATCGAATAGATCACGTTTCGACAATTGAATGATCCTAATAGTTACCATACACGATTTGTTTGTCTGAATGTTTGTTTGTGTAGCAATAAGTTGATCGTTCGATTTTATTGCTTTATCTAACTATAGTGTCAGGTTTACGATTCGCGCCGATGACGGATTTGCACGTAAATCTCTGTGGAATTGAAAGATGTCTTTGTTTGAAAGCTCATTTAGACTGTAAAGTGCTTTTTTATGGGTTTCATTTGATTTGATTTAGATTACCTATCCTACAAACATTAAAGTTGATTTGTTCATTGAACCCGATTTACGCGCCTGGCAAAAGGTGTTGCGCCCCTGGCTATCTGTCAAAAGTTTGACAGGTGTAACGTCAAAATAATAACCCTTTGTACAAAATGAGATGGGGTCGGATATGTCCACTTGAAAGCGCAACACTCTTGAGAGGCCGAACCGAATCAAATGGGTTTTGCTTATAACAAGCTCACTTACTAAACTTATAAATAAACAAACATATGGTTCTGTACGAGGAAGTATTTACATTAAATACATATTACATACATTAATTAATATCATACGTTGACCTGTACAATCGTAAATTATGAACTACATGCTCTAATCTTCATCACTGTAGCAATACTCATTCATTGAGCATTATATTTTGCCTTGCAGTGGGATATTACATCTATACTAATATTATAAAGCTGAAGAGTTTGTTTTGTATGTTTGTTTGTTTGTTTGTTTAAACGCGCTAATCTCAGAAACTACTGAACCGATTTGAATAATTCTTTTTGTAATGGATAACTACATTCAACGGGAAGGTTATAGGCTATTTTTTTATCCCGAAATTCCCACGGGAACGGGCACAACGCGGGTAAAACCGCGGGGCGCTGCTAGTACCTCATATTTCTTTACTATGTACGATTTTTTCGATTGTTAAGCAACGTGCAGCTCGGATGTACTTGGATGGGTGGCCGACAGTGGCATTACTATCCGAGCGCTGCTTGCGTCGGCGGGTACATGAAGTTGTCCGTCCCAGTTGATTCAATCAATAGACCATGTCGGAGGGCTTTAGGCGGTCTAAAAACTAGACACTGCGGTTGGCTACTTCACGAACTTACTTTACCGACTTTAAGTGAAGAGGTTCTTAACATTTCCACATTGTCTTAATGTTTCGGAAGGCATATTCTTGTTTTAAATCAACAATTATGGATCCCTTTTTATCATTACAATCTTCTTTTCAGTTTAGGAAGACATTCTCTTCTGATAGGGTATTCGAATATAGAAGGTACTTTAGGTCTTTTTTTTTCGGTCGACCCGAAAATTGAACACGGGACCTTAGTCTTGCAGGCGAGTGCACATGCCACTAGACGTCCGAGGCGATGACATTTTATCAAAAACAATCTTTATATACTTGGTACTAGTTTACCTGGAGGCTGGAGGTTCCCAACTGCTGTCTCAAATGCTCTCAATGCATATATTTATGAATGTTATGCTACCGTCCGCGGGGAAATGTGCAAATTCCATAAGTTACCGAGTGAAACGTTTATTTTATGTCTGCGTATAAATAAAATGGCAAATGTTTGATGTTAACCTATCGGTATGTCGGGGAATAAATCTGCTAGTATTATAAACACGAAGTAAAAGAATTTCTCGGTAGATAAGTATTAGGTATAACAGCTAACTAATATTTAGTTACTTTTCACTTTGATAAGAGAGGAATTAAGCATTACACTAAAAGCAACTATATCAGAATTGGTATCTAACCAGCTTAGGGACATTAAGGACCAGATGACAAAGTTTGAGGAGGCGTTACACTTTTTCAACAATGCTTATGAGGAAATGAAGACAAGCCTTGAAGCCAAGTCTCAAATAATAGACACCCTAAAAAAGGAAAATGCTGTTTTAAATGCTAATGTCTCTGAAATTGGCAACAGGTTGAATTTAGTGGAGCAATGTTTAAGGGAGCAAAACATCGAAATAAATGGTGTGCCAGAGGATAAAGCAGAAAACATAACAACGATGGTAGCTCAACTTGCTGAAACTGTGAACTGTCCATTATTGCCTAATGATATAATCCAGACATTCCGAGTCGCCAAACAAACCAAATTAGGTAATCGCCCTCGTGCTATTGTTGTGAAGCTGAGGAATCGTGGGCTTCGCGATAATTTAATTTCTGCTACTATCAAATTTAATAAGCTCCAAAATCCCAAACTGAATACACAACATCTGGGCTATGGCGGTACATCATCTCCTGTGTACATATCTGAGCATCTAAGTCCTGCTAACAAATATCTTCATGCGATGGCAAGAAAGAAGGCTAAAGAGATCGGGTACAAATTTATATGGGTCAAAGATGGCCGTATTTTTGTAAGGAAAGACGAAAATTGTGCAGCCTTACACATTCGTACCCTCGATAATATACAACAGTTAGTCTAGTTTTGATTACGGTAAATATATATTGAATGTTTTATTTTAATTTAAATGGCTGCTACCATAGATATAATAACTGATATTGATTGTAGCCAACTGAGTAAAGGTCTAGCACTAACAATAAATGATCCAATAGATTGTAAACGCTTATTGAATATCACGCCAAAACATTTCAATGTCATTACGCAAAATATTCGAAGTATAAACCGTAATTTTGATAGTTTTATTGCCTATACATCTCAATTAGATTTCAGTTTAGATTTAATTATTTTAACAGAATGCTGGCTAGCTAAGGATTATAATCTGCCCATTTTGGAAAATTATAGCAGTTTTGGTTCTAAAAAGTTGTTCAATCAAAATGACGGTGTGGTCATCTATGCAAAAAATAATTTAGATCTTCAATTCGTTGAACGAATATGTTTCTGAATGTAACTGTATAGTAATTACTCACAAAAAGGATCTAGTAATAATCTGTGTTTACCGACCTCCATCGTTCCGAGATATCGAAAACTTTTTAGCCTCCTTAAATCAAATTCTTCTAGAATACAAAGATTTTTCTCAAGTTATACTATTAGGAGATATTAATATCGACATATCAGACATAAATTTAGACAATTTAGCGACTTCATCCTACCTTAATCTGTTAGCTTCGAACAACCTACACCCAACGCATAACTTATGTACAAGGGAGAATAGTTGTTTGGATCATACTATTGCTAAAAACCTAGCACCTATTAGCACTGCCATTCTTGAATCAACTATTACTGATCATTATAGTGTAATTTTGTCCATCAATAAAACCATAAAAAATAAAACAACCGCTGCAAAGTCGTTTACTAGAATAGATTGGGTTGCTTTGAATGCCGAAATAGCTAAGATAAACTGGTTAGAAGTAGTGACTGACAATGACATTCAAATAACTATTAACAAATTTGTAAACAAACTAAGAGATCTAATAAATAAACATACAACAAATACACAGATAAAACGGAGATATAGGAATATCAAACCCTGGATTACGCCAGGTTTGATTAGGTGCATTAAAAATAGAGACAGATTACACGCAAAGTTAAGACAAGATCCAGACAATGTTATTCTAAGGATTTCATTTATAAGATACAGAAACACATGTAATAAAATTCTCAAAAAATTGAAAAATCAATACTACAGACATGAAATGCAGAAATATAAATTAAATATTAAAAAACAGTGGAGTATAATAAAAGATGTTTGTAACTTTAGTAGTAGTAAGAATAGATATAATAATGAATTGTTAACATTTGGAATAAACCCCACTGACTCCCTAAACAAAATTAATCGACACTTTGCAAAAGCGGGTTCTAACCTCGCCAATGTTATTTTAAACCGACTTAACTGTAATGAGCGAGATCTTTGTAGTGCTATCACAGATGCTCCAAGTAATGTTAATTCTTTCGTCATGCTTCCGACAGATGTAACAGAAATCAAAAATATCATTAGGGCTTTAAAAAATAGTTCAAGTACTGGCTGGGACGGAATACCTGTAAAAGTATACAAGATGGGGATAGATCATTTAGCTCTTCCTATATCGATCATGTTTTCATGTTTTGAGGAAGGACGCTTCCCTGAACCATTAAAAATATCTAGGGTTGTTCCCATATATAAAAATGGAGATAAATCTAATATAAATAATTATCGACCGATTGCCCTCTTATCAACTCTATCTAAAATAATAGAAAAGGCTATGAATAATAGATTTAAAGGGTATATGGAAAAGAATAATCTTATTTCAAAAAATCAATATGGGTTCCGTTGTAAAAAATCTACAAAGGATGCAGTTCTAGGTTTAACTTCACGAATACAACAATCGTTAGGCACTGGTGATAAATGCCTTGCCATATTCTTGGATTTGGCCAAGGCATTCGACACCATCTCAATACCTCTATTGATCAAAAAGTTGTATCGTATCGGAGTACGCGGTAAACAGTTGAAACTCTTTGAAGATTACCTGTCAAATCGGAAGCAGAGTATACTGGTTGACCAGCACGCCAGTTCCACTCTACAGGATATAGAGTTTGGAGTGCCACAGGGTAGCGTATTGGGACCTTCATTGTTTATTGCATACATCAACGACATGTGTAACCTTGACATAGAGAATGGTAGCATTATCACATATGCAGACGATACGGTTTTATTATTTAAGGGTGCAACATGGGAGGAAGTCTATCTTTCAGCTAATAAAGGATTGCAAACCGTAACTCAATGGTTAGATAACAATCTTCTCTCTTTGAACCTAACAAAAACACACTACATAAAATTTAGTATCAGATGTGAAAATGCATTGCCAACATATGACTATAATATTAAAGCCCATTATTGCGGCAGAGTACCTACACAAGGTCAATCATGCGGATGTCCAGAAATCTCTTCAGTTTCTCATATAAAATATTTGGGTGTGCAGATAGACAAATCCCTAAATTTTAAAATCCCTATATCACCGTATCGTCGCGTATTCGAAAGTTAATTTACGTATTTAAAACTCTACGACATATATGTGACGCCAAACAGATTTTAGCTATTTATCGCGCGCTTTGTGAATCAATTCTAACATATTGCATTATCTGCTGGGGTGGCTGTTCGAAAACTACTCTACTGACTCTTGAACGAACACAACGTGCTATTCTCAAAGTCATTCACTTTAAACCTTTTCTTTTTCCAACTACAAAGCTATACGAAGAAGCCTCCGTTCTTACAGTAAGGCAGTTATATGTACTACTACTTACATTACACCAACATGCAATTAAGCCTGCTGCTTTAAAAAAGAACAAGAGTCGTCGGAAAGATAAAGTTTTTCACGTTCCATTGTTTAAATCAGCTTTTGGCAAAAAGTCCTCGATGTTTCTCGGACCGTATATCTACAATAAACTTGCTATGGTATTTGAAAATCTTCATGAATTTTCTAAATTTAAATTTAAAACGTCTGTATCAAATTATTTGAAATCATTGAATTATATTAGTACTGAATCCTTATTAGTTATCCGATCGTAAATATCAAAATATCAACTTACTATTTCAGCTTTAAATGTATCTGTGTAATATTTATAAAAATAAAATAAAAAATGTTATTGTGTAGAAAAAAATATATTGTGTAGGATAACAATATTGTACTGAATGAACGACTACCTCCTGAGATACAGTGTACACTAGTTCAGGAGGTAGGGATTTATTTCTTGTAAACCTATGTACAACTTTTTGTTTAGTGTAAGTTTAATAATGTTTGTATTTAGGTTTAGTTTTTTGGTAATAAATATAAATAAATAAATAAAAAAATTTCATCAAGTTAGTGGCATTTCTATCTGAGCGCTACCGCGCTTCGGAGAGTTCGTAGAATTGACGGTCGCGGTTGATTCAATCGATAGACCATGTCGGAGGTCTTTCGGCGGCCTATAAACTCAGAGTTGGCCACTAACCTACACGGACTTACTTTATCACGATAGTAAAATAATGTCAAGACTTAGGATCCTATTAAGCAATTCTTCGATTCAGCTGATTCGCTTCTTCTTTTCTTAGCGAAGTGATTCGCTCATATTGATAATATTCAAGATATTGAAAGTGGAAGTAGAGATTTAGCTTAATCAAAGAGTACCTACTGACATGCAAAGGTAGCTCCAACAGTAGGAATAATCTATACTAACATAATAGAGCTGAAGAGTTTTTTGTTTGTTAGTTGGAACGCGCTAATCTCAGGAACTATCAATCCGATTTCAATAATGGAAATACATAACCACATTCAACGGGAAGGCTGTAGGCTATTTTTCATCCTAAAATTTCCACTGAAACGGGCACAACGCGGGTAAAACCGCGGGGCGCTGCTAGTAATTGGAATAATCGGAATAGGTGATTCTAATTTGAATGGGGTGCATTTCGCCCAAGTTTTGTGATTGTACATGTGTAGGATTGATGGATACTGCCATTGCTATGCTACGATTGATATGATCACTCGATTAGAATTCACTGTATTGGAAACCACCCTAACACCTCTTCGTCTAATTAGTAGTAGTAGTAGTATTAGCCTGTAATGTCCTACTGCTGGGCAAAGGCCTCTCATCTCACTGAAGATATCAGTACAGTGAGGAGGTAGTCTAATTATATTTGATTTATTTAAGTATATTTCACTTACTTCCTGTTCTGTAGTTTTATTTCACGTGCCTTTCTCTTTAGGCCCGGTAAACCCCTCCTTAGGGATTCAGATCCAACGTAGAGGCTCTTTAGTTAAGTATGATGCTGAAGAGTACAACTGTAGACATATATTCTCGAATGAATAACATATCCGAGAATTCGTACCCTTACTAACTTACTAAGTAATGTAGATCGTTGAAGTAAATTATAAGTAGTAGAGTTTATGTTTCGTTTCAACGTGGTCATTTCTGTAAATAACAGGCGGATTTGAGAAAATATTTTTCGGATATAATATCCATATTTAACGCGCTAGTTACAGGCTACTTTTTATACTCATTTTACCAAGGAATCAGGTACAATGTGGTAAACCCGCGATGCTCAGCTGGTGTCAGATGTACACAGTACTTATACCTAGTAATTACAATAATTATACCGTTAATTGAGCTACAACAATGATGGGTAATAACAGGTTATAATCCCATCGATTCCATTTTACTACAAATGTGAGTCCTTCACAAACTATAAAATTCTCGCTATAAAACTACAATGTTACGATAAACCTTTTTAAAGGCCACACATTTTATAGTCCATTACCTATTGTTTAAGCCAATTGATCCTTACGTATTAAAAGGTTTTCTGATAAGTTCAAGATCATAACTGCGGTTGACATCTTCTGGTTACCTTGGAGAATTTTCTAGAAATTAGTTAGGTGGGTAAACATTATTTATAATGTTATCCAGAAAAAAACTGTCCTTCAGGATGCGTTCTATTGGAGCAGAGCGAAGCTGTGCAGAGCTCAATCTTCAATCACAACACAATGACAATGTCAAAAACTTTTCGTACTGGTCAATTAAACTCCACTCCGCTTCTAAACGCACACTTACGGTTGGTTCTAAAATCATTTCCAATAGGAATAGATTTGCCCATCTGTCCGATTGTGTCCACAGATAAAGCAGCGAGTTCCATCTAGTCGTATTTAATTAAAAGTAATAATTAAAACCACTCACAACTTAACGAACACGATGAGGACCTATGAAACCTTGTCCCTAATTAAAATCTGAACTCGCATCGGAGAATCGTTTTCCGAAGTAAAGTTCCTTTAGGTACCCTTGAGTTCCGAGTGCAGGAACTTCTATCAAAGGGAAAGTTAGTAACAAAGATGAGTTTTGTGCAAAATACCTATTCGAGTTTTGAAGATATTTCGTATCTTTTGTTTGAAATGTGGAGCGAATTTTGTCGTCTTCCTTTCCTGGGTATTATTATTCATCTATATTTTCGTGTCTCTTTGTTTGATGAGAAGTAAATGGAGTTGTCACAGTTTCCTACTATATATTTGAGCAGATCACTGTGTTATATTGAACTAGCCGCGCCCCGCGGTTTTACCCGCGTTGTACCCGTTCCCGCGTGAATTTCGGGATAAAATGTATCCCATGTGTTATTCTGATGTGTAATCTATATTACTATAAAGTCTTATCCAAATCCGTCTAGAAGTTTTTTCGTGAAAGAGGAAAAAACATACTCGTACATACATGCATACATCCTCACAAACTTTCGCATTTACAATTTTAGTAGGATTAAGTATTATTTATTGTAACTCGGACGATTTCCACTCATTAGTGCCTTATTAACGCGACATTCGAGTAGAATATCATCCTATATGAAAATGAATATATGAATAAATCCGACAGAGTAATATACCAAAGTAATAATTATGCGTAGTAACATATTTATGTAAAGCACCGACCACAATCACCGTACTACATATTCCATGACCCGTAGCGGGGGTGACCACTGACCTAAGTGAGGGTAATGTACCATAAGACAACCCCTTATTTATAGACACCCCCTGTGGTGACAAATTGAATAATCCTCCCTTCCACCTTTGAAGGGTAGGTTTAATATTAAAATTATAAATGCGAATGTGTCACGTTCGCTCGCACGGGTCTCGTACTTTAATATCGCAGATTGATCATTTTAAGAGTTTCGAAATGAAGAATTATTTGATTTGGTGAATTTGCATTAATATACGGTATCGTTATTACATTTGGTATCAATTAATTACAGGTAAAATGGGCTCGATTTAACAGCGATTAAGTAACTTGGGAGCTCTGCTACTCTACAATAATTTTATAAAGAGGTAGAGTTGGGAATTAGGTAGTGATTTAAGAATTATTTCCCCAATACTTATGAAAAATAGAGTTTCACAATGGATATAGGTTAAGTTTTTTATTACGGGATTTCCCAGGTATACACCGATTAATTAACTCTAAAATAAAGCTGATTGCTAGTTTATATTAAATTTTACCTGCGTAGTACCCGTTCCGCGGGAATTTCGGGATGAAAAATAGCCTATAACTTTCACGTTGAATGTGGCTATCTATTACAAAAAGAATTATTCAAATCGGACGGATAATTACTGAGATTACCACGAACATACAAACAAACAAATTTTACCTCTTTATAATATTAATATAGAAGTATAGATTAATAACTGCTTAGTAGGTATCAGATACATAATTAGGTACATACTTAGTGGTACTTGTAACCGGAGCCCCGTAACAGGTAGACATAACATACCGCCGCCGTCCATAATTACTCAAATTATGACATTTGCAAATGTCATTGTCACGTTTTCCCAATTATACGCAGGTGAAACCAAAGTTAAACGGGGCCGGCATTAATAATTTATTTTTCAATTACAATCAGGTTCGCGAATAAATAAACATTTGGTAAAAGGTAAAACCGTTTGGTGTGTTTAATAAATAATGGAATTAGTTACTTGCCTGATGGAAGTCTGCTTCTCTGATAACTTGTTAAATATTAACCGTGTTCGTTCGTATTGGTTCTGAGAGTAAACATAGGCTGAGCTTTGAGCCCTATCCATCTTACAAGACTTGAAGGACCGTATTTTATTTCTTATTCCTCTCGTGATTTTCTGACTTCCGTGGTCAAAATAAAACTATGACATGGTTTCTTTGTTTAATGCCGAATTCGTGTGAATTAATAAATGTAAAATAGTAACAGATTTATCCGGATTATAAATATTGAAGAACATTGAATTGAAGACCTACTTTTAGAAAGCCTATCCTTCTAGGTAATGCGAAAGTTTGCGAGGTATGTATGTATGTTTGTTACTCTTTCACGAAAAAAACCACTGGACGGATTTGGGTTATACTTTACAATAATATAGTTTATACATCATAATAACACCGCGTATCAAAAATATAAAATGTATCATATAAAATGCGTATAAAATGTATCATATCATTTTATCCCGAAATTCCCGCGGGAATGAGAACGACGCGGTTAACACCATGGAGCGCGGCTAGTCGGCTTATAAATAAGGGGTAAATAATATAAGCAAATATTATTAATTAGCACATTCGAAGAAATACCAGCGTGGAAACGTCCAGAAGCAAACAATACTATTATAAACCTAATAACATATTAAATAGTTTGTTTTGGTCAAGTTTAAAATACAAATAAAGGACCCCATTGTTGTATTGTTCTACAAATTAACTATACATTACAGTTGAGAGAAGTTTGTGTACGAGGCTAGTCCAATATTTGTTTGGTACAAGTTTACAAACTCGCGAACTACAAATAGAATATCAAATAATAATTTCGGCTCGTTTCTGTTCAATGAAACAGTTGGAGGGCATGTCTCTATCGTTAGACCGTGTTATGGGGCTTTAACAATACTAAAGTACACACGAATAACTAAAAATTTATTTATACAAGTTACATAGAAACTTGTTTCATAAATGAATTCCTTTCTCAAACAATTCGCATTTAATTCTTCATTCGCCCTTACTGCCCACACTATATTAAATTAAAAAGTAATTAACATAACACAGAATATGAAGGTATGTAATTCGTAGCTTGTCGCTGCGAATCCTATCAAAAAGCGAGCGAATTAGTTTCAGCGTTTAAAACACAAAACGTTGGATGCAAAAGGCAGTCGCTTGAAACTAAACAAAAGGAAAAAGAAAGCTCCATAGCCGAGAGATGCCTGCATCTCTTTTTGTTGCTGATGTATTTAAATTTTCAATTTTATGTTAATAAACGCGTTAATCGTTGTTTAAAATTGCATACACTTTTTACTGAAACAACGCGATGAAATGTCGATATTTATAACGGTTAATCAACTCTTGTAAAGTTCACTTAACCCTATACTTGGCAAAGATTTTTTTTCTATTTTTTTCTAATTTTTTTATAAAAAATGTGTTAATAGGTCCATAATGATAGGGTATATACAAATAAAAAAAATCGTGTGAGGGTAGTTTTTTATTTATTAAATGTATCATATTATATGACACAGCGCCAGATGTACAAAAATCAAGGTCAAAAAATATATGTATCAAATTTGACACACAGCCAAGTTTTAAATAATTTAATTTTTAAGAAATTTTAAGTAAATTACCAATGTAAGTTAAGTAAAACCTTTAAAAATATTTAAAAATACTAAAAATAGGGAAAATATTGCAGAAATTTGTTGTTTCTTGTTGAAAAAATGTTTCAGTTCCATAATTTTACATTACATGAAAATTATTATTATAGTGTTTCTCTTTAGAGCCACGGGACAAGCCCGGTCTTTTTGAGAGGTATGCGAGGGGATACAGATCCAACTCGTAGAGGCCACGAGGATGTTTAATGTAATGGATTACAACCGCAGAGACACATTCCCGACCATCAGAATGCACGACATGAACACGAATATGTCTGTGCAGAAGTAAGGGCTATTGTAGAAAGTAAATGAAAAAAGACTGGACTACAGGAATGAAGTTTGGATGGACTGCAAATAGGTTATTGCGGAGAGGTCGGCATCTGCCATAATATGTGAAGAACAGGTTATCAGCAAGGGCCCCCCTTAACAAACGACGTAAGGTAAGGGGGCAACATCGGCGTGGGCAACTTGGGGTGTAGAGAGGTGTGCCGCGCTTTCTCTAAACGTTACTCGCGGCGTTGTGCCCTTTTACACTTCCAGCCCCGGATCACACAGCCGAAATCGACGGTTCCTCTAACGATCGCCCTCTGGCCGACCGGTGAAAGCAAGCCAGAGCTTAGAGTCCTGCGGGCCCCCTTGATTGACTTGAAACAATGGTGTTGATACAAGTACTTAGTTGACTTCCTTGACATCATCACATAGCAAGTTCAGGTTTTCTAGCGATGACGGCAGTGAAGGAGCAGGCTATCGGAATCCCATGTTTGTCAGGACTTAGTTGAAAATCACCAGACGAATCACTTTCCTCTATGCCAGACTTGGCGCCAGATTTGAGTATAAGTACACTATTTTTTTGGATTGTCACCAAATGTGGACCAATGTCTTAAATTTTCCAGCCGAAGACGATTGCTCCTGAAAAGCAGGTTTAGTGGTTTTATTTCATTCTTATCCTATCTCAAAACCTTTTTCCTCTTCAGGAGCAATCGTCTTCAGCTGAAAAATTGAGGACATTGGTCCAATTTTGTGAAAATAAAAAAAATAGAGTATATATGAGCCAGAAGTCTGCAAGCTGTGGTCTGCTGTTGCATTAGTAAGTGTGATGATACCTGGAAATGAAACATATTATACAAATTTCAGCAAAAAAGCAAAAAATAACTGAATAAAATAAATAAAACTCGTAGAAGTGTACCTGGCACTGTGGCATATATGATACATAGTAAAATAAAACTCATAGTAAGTGTAACTGGCACTGTGGCAAATATGATACATTCGAAAAAACATGATTATTGTAAGTGGTTGCAATGCATCTTGGGGTATACAAATAGTGTTTGTCGATAGATGATATTATCATTTAAGTAATAGCAATGAAATTTGAGGAATAAAACAGCCAAATAGCAATATATAAGATTTTTCTTACCTTACGTTGCGCAGGCGCTTGTGAACGGTCCGCCATTTTGCGTGTAGGGTTGCATTGAAGGGATGCAAGTCTTCAAATATTTTTTTTTCCAGATTTAGTAAAAACAATCTACCAGTTATAAAATAAAAATATCAAAAAAAGTTAATACATAAGACTGCAGATTTTTTTAAAGTTGAGTGTATCAAATCGTATACTGTGCCAAGTATAGGGCTAAGGTACTTATGGTGGAAATTAAAAGCTTTACCAAAACAGATAAGTATAGATATATATATTAAAGTATAGAGGTATTCTATATTATATTCCCAACTGACAGAAAACCGGGACACATAGAAATGATTTAACTTCGGTAAAAGCCCAAAAAAGTACGTATTTTATCTACGAAAAAACCCATATATTATTTTACATGTATTCTACATAAACATAACACTCCATTTTCACATCACGAAATCAATTTGGTGCAGTAACAGAATTGGGAAAGTTCCAGCAAACCTGTTCAATTATTAAGTAGTATTAAAGAATCTCATAAAACTTTGAATGTAATCTCCTTAGAGTATTCATTCATTGGAAAGCTTTGGAGGGATTCTTCGTGGAGGTCCATTCAATTTCAATGGAGGTGCATTCGGAAGAGATTATCAAACTAACGCTACTGTGCTTATTGGGGACTCTTACAGTTATTCAGTGAGAGGGATTTGTTTGAAAATAAATCTTATAAATTTTAAGTAGGTAAGTAAGTACTAAGTTAAAAACTATAAAAGGCGGGCACTTCAGCTTGCGGAAGACAAAAGTCCCTTAAAAACCCTCAGAGATAAATTCTTGGGTTTCTGCAACTGGGTGCTGCCACTATCAGAGTTTTCAGCATGATATTAACAAATATTTCAGTCTGAAAATTTGGGAAGTATTAGTTTCGCTCATCACCACAGAATGAATAGTTCCTGCCTGATGGCGAGGCGTGTCCAATAATCCAATTATGTAAGTAGGTACTTGTAGTAACGCAGTTTGTCATGGAAACAGCCATTATCTCGGCCAACAGCGGTAATTTAGTGCTGCCGTAAAAATAGAGTCACGATATCAATTGACAAATTGATCGGAAGCATATATTGTATTAGTTATTTGTAACGTGCACGCATCGGGTTCTGAAAGAATAATAAATAGGGGTGCTTTAATATTGAAGCGGAGCGGATCTGTGCGGAGATCAACTGACCAATCACAACGCATTGCGCAAAGATTTTGACAATGTCAATGTGTTGTTTGACACTTTCACCGCGTTATAATTGGTCGATTAAGCTCCGCCCCGCTCCGCTGCGCTTCAATAGAAACAAAGATATAAAAAAATACTGAGATGATGCACCAGAGGCGATGGTGACTAGTAGTCCCGTTAAAGAACAACTCAAAGGAGGGTGTAGAGTGCGTGAGAGGGTACCTAAGCGATTTCTACAGAAACGTATTCAGGGTGCTCAGGGGAAAAACATACTAAAAGTCCTGACGTCTAGGAGGTGCGCCGGAGGGAAGGGAGGGTGACAAAGGTCTCAGTTTTAGGTTATTCGCGAATATCTCAAAAACGGTGCAATGTAGCAAAAAAAAGTGTATGATGAAATGAAAGCTTATATAATTCTCTATAACTTTAATTCTATCCACTTTTTCCATATTCCCAACCGTTATTAAACTACACGCTCCAGAAATGTCAAAATTAAGGAACTCGGGCAGGTAACTATGGAGCCTGCCCCAATGCTCAACAGTGACATGACCTATGTCATTTGAAAGGTCTTGAAGAGTTGTACAAGTTGCTCCTAGACAGTTATATCGAATTCGACGGCCAACTCGGTGTTTTCGACCACCGAAGCATTACCACTGGAGGTGCTGTGGAGCCTGGACGGAATGCTCAACAGTGACATGACTTACGCATTTGAAAGCTTTTACAAGTCACTTTTTAATAGTTATATCGAAATCGACGCCAAACTTGGTGTTTTCGACCACCGAAGAAAAAACACTAGGTGTATGTGCAGTTGACCCTGATCGTATTGCTTAACAGTGACATGACTAATGTCATTTGAAAGCTCTTACAAGTCACTCCTTGACAGTTATATCGAAATCGACGACCAACTCGGTGTTATCGACCACCGAAGTATCGACATTGATCGTATTGCTCAACAGTGACATGACACATATCATTTGAAAGCTCATAAAGAGTTTTATAAGTCACTCTTTGATAGTTATATCGAAATCGCCGTCCAACTTAGTGTTTTCGACCACCGAAGAATGGAGTTGGGCTATGCCATACCGAAGTATCGACGCTGATCCTAATACTCAACGGTGACATGACCTATGTCATTTGAAAGCTCTTGAAGAGTCGTACAAGTCATTCTTTGACAGTTATATCGAAATCAACCGCCAACGCGGTGTTTTCGACCACCGAAGAATGACACTGGGTTTATGTGCAGTTGACCCTGATGGTATTGCTCAACAGTGGCATAGCTTATGTCATTTGAAAGCCCTTGAAGAGTTGTCTAAGTCACTCCTTGATATTTATATCGAAATCAACAGCTAACTCGGTGTTTTTGACCAAAAAAAATATATATATACACATTAGTTCAATTCATAAAATAGTTATAAAGTATTTGAAGGGCAACATAAGCGATCACCCACTGTCACTGCACATGTTTAGGCTAACTCAAATATGTCATGGTTGCTAAATACGACACCCTTTCAGGCCGGGAACACAACTTACGCGTGTTTTAGATTTTTTTTAATCGTAATGCCATCTATTGAGTTCCTTTGCGCACTACTTTTATACTATTCTGATGCAAGGGCGGGCTTAAACACGCTGAATAAAGGACCTTGAGAAAATTGCATTCTTCTGTGGTCGAAAACACCAAGTTGGCCGTCGATTTCGATATACATGTCAAGGAGTGACTTGGACAACTCTTCAAGGGCTTTCAAATGACATAAGTTATGTCACTGTTGAGTAATACCATCAGGGTCAACTGCACATAAACCCAGTGTCATTCTTCGGTGGTCGAAAACACCGCGTTGGCGGTCGATTTCGATATAACTGTCAAAGAGTGACTTGCACGACTCTTCAAGAGCTATCAAATGACATAGGTCATGTCACCGTTGAGCATTAAGATCAGCGTCGATACTTCGGTATGGCATAGCCCAACTCCATTCTTCGGTGGTCGAAAACACTAAGTTGGACGGCGATTTCGATATAACTATCAAAGAGTGACTTATAAAACTCTTTGTGAGCTTTTAAATGATATTGTGTCATGTCACTGTTGAGCAATACGATCAGTGTCGATACTTCGGTGGTCGATAACACCGAGTTGGTCGTCGATTTCGATATAACTGTCAAGGAGTGACTTGTAAGAGCTTTCAAATGACATTAGTCATGTCACTGTTAAGCAATACGATCAGGGTCAACTGCACATACACCTAGTGTTTTTTCTTAGGTGGTCGAAAACACCAAGTTTGGCGTCGATTTCGATATAACTATTAAAAAGTGACTTGTAAGAGCTTTCAAATGCGTAAGTCATGTCACTGTTGAGCATTCCGTCCAGGCTCCACAGCACCTCCAGTGGTAATGCTTCGGTGGTCGAAAACACCGAGTTTGCCATCGAATTCGATATAACTGTCTAGGAGCAACTTGTACAACTCTTCAAGACCTTTCAAATGACATAAGTCATGTCACTGTTGAGCATTGGGGCAGGCTCCATAGTTACCTGCCCGAGTTCCTTAATTTTGACATTTCTGGAGCGTGTAGTTCAATAACGGTTGGGAATATGGAAAAAGTGGATAGAATTAAAGTTATAGAGAATTATATAAGCTTTCATTTCATCATACACTTTTTTTTGCTACATTGCACCGTTTTTGAGATATTCGCGAATAACCTAAAACTGAGACCTTTGTCACCCTCCCTTCCCTCGGGCGCACCTCCCAGACGTCAGGACTTTTAGTATGTTTTTCCCCTGAGCACCCTGAATACGTTTCTGAAGAAATCGCTTAGGTACCCTCTCACGCATTCTACAACTACTTCGTTGACGGGACTATAGCCATTTTTTGAAAAAAGAACAATGTTATTATTATGTCTCCAAAGTTCTTTTTGAACAATTCCGTCGCTGCACCGGAGTATCCCCATTAGTACACGTGCAAATCTATTTGAGCGTGAAAGAGAACAACTATCTATGCATGACAATCCATTCACACATGATTGCTACATTGTTTTCCTATGCATTTGAGCATCATTTTCCTCTCGCATAATTTTGTGGCCAACCCAAACTGTTTAGGTCTTCGATAGTAGTATATTGTACTTGTTTATAAAAAAATAATAATTAAAATGGGTCTTGCCGTTCTCGAGTTATAAATGGTGTAACTAACACGACTTTCTTTTATATACATACTAGCTGTGCCCCGCGGTATCACCCACAGCGCACCTGTTTACTACGAAAATACGGGAATAGTTCTAAGCTACCTCCCCACCAATTTTCAGCCAAATCGGTTCAGCCGTTCTCGAGTTATAAATAGTGTAACTAACACGACTTTCCTTTATACATATACGAGTATATAGATATATATGTAATATGTATATAGCCTCGTGACTCAGTACTTAATACGAGTATATACATTGTAACTAATCCTAACTTTAAACTGCATTTGTTCAACGTCATATCTATAATTCTATACTGATATCGTATACCGTCGCTCTGATACCGCCCCGTGACGTCACTCAGATAAGTACGTCATTCCTAGGTTGAACGTGTGTCGTGCGTCATTAATATGCAGAGATAAATATGAAACTCGGAAATATAGGTTTAATATGTAAACCTGTTTATTTACATAAGTTACGTCGTCCTGGTGAACTTTGTACTGCTTTTTTTTAGAAGGTTCTACCCTTGACGCAAAAGAGGGGTGGGTGTTATAGGTTTGACCGTATTATGTACGAGAATAAGTTGAACTGCTATGTCTGTCTGTATGTGGAATGGTAGTCCAAAATTTGTAGACCGTTTTTAGAGTAGTTTGTGTTTTAAAGGAGCTTTTTGCTTACTTTAATAGTACTCTTAACTGATGAATGAATTAGAAAGATGAGTTGGAGGTTATACAATTTAAAAACGTTTGTTCTGGTGTTGGTGGGACGATTACGTCATCTATAAAAAGGATTGGTAGGAAAAGCTAAGGATAGGGAATGAAGGCGACGTCCAGGGAAGACCTTTGCCCAGCCGTGGCAAGGTAAGCATAGGTTAGGTACAACGTTAAATGTCATTCTACCATTTCCCGGGCAAACAATCAAAGTAGCTGAACAGATAGAGGTGTCTTGAAGTATTGAATGTGTTCATCATATTATGTTGAATTCCACTGTGCCTAATGAACAGTTCATGCAAACAGACTTTGACCTTTGACTCCGAATAAGTTCCAAATGCACATGAACTAGGTATTGCCTAAGCGTCATTCATTAGTGTGGAAACTATTCCCATTTACCTAACCGCGGAAAGTAGGTATACAATTATCCCAACACACAACGATAATACGACTATTTAGTTCGTTAAATAACATTTTCCGCATATTTTTGCATTCAAAACATATTTTATATAATGTGATACTTCAGCAATCTAATGATAGTCCCAATTTGTTGGCCTTGATACAACGGAAGCGTTCTACATCAAGGGAGTTTTGTAAATGATGATGTTTTACGAGTTTTTTACACATTTTAACACTTTTGCGTTGTTATGATAGGAAGAGAATGTTTTTGACATTGTAATTAACAGTATTTTAATCGAAAACATGGACGGGAAAGCTCCGCCTACGGCCCCTTGTACTTCCACTGAGCCTGAAAGCTTCCGTAAGAGCTTTTTGTGTAACAACTAGCTTTGTCTATAGAAAATAAAAATAAAACTCTTTTCTACCAAAGAGAACAGCACGGGTACATAAGAAATGGTGTACCTATTTCAATCCAATAAAATGATATTACTATTTAGACTATTTTCAAAAAAAAAAACCATTTTTACTTTGATGGAAAACAACAAAAAACTGAAACAAACAGTGTTCATATAATCACGTTACGATTATCAAGCAATTTTCATCAAAAGCAGCCGTCTAAATAACCGTGACCGGTAGGTACTAAAATGACAGGCACAATACAAATAGCTTAATCCATGAGTACATCAGCAATGATAGATAATAACCGCCCGTGTAGCTAATCAATTGTGTACACGGCTTAAACAAGTGTCAACACAATGAAATGCAATTGAGACGGTTGGACGGCCAGTGGTATCACTATCAATGATGGTGTGATATTTATAACTAGCCGCCCCCGGTGATACCCGCGTTGTACCCGTTCCCGCGGGAATTTCGGGATAAAATGTATCCCATATGTTATTCTAATGTATAACTTATATTACTGTAAAGTTTCATGCAAATCTTTCTAGTAGTTTTTTCGTGAAAGAGTAACAAACATACATCCATCATAAATTTTAGCATTTATAATATTTGTAGGATTAGTGATAGTTTGTTATTAGTGAAATAGGTAATAGAGCATCAGTTAGTTCTTCAATCTGCTCTTAAGTTTATTTGTTTTTTCGAGTAGGTTAGTGCGCCTCCGAGATGGGCTGACGATTAAATCATCCGGAACCGACTGCTTAACTGCTGTTAAGTATAAGTAGCATTATAAGTCTGTTATGTTCTACTGCTGGGCAAAGGCCAATCATCTCACTGAAGATATCAGTACAGCGAGGAACCTTAGACATAATCACCACGCTACGTCTTGCTTCGGTCTGGTCTAGTGGTATGTGCATTTGCCTGCCTAGACTGAGGTCCGGTTTCAATTCGCGAGTCGACCGATATAATTGTTTCTATGTACCTCTTGAACATGGTTTAGGTTTGAAATAACCAATCTGCTCTTAATCTAAAAATATTCCCACTCACCGGGCGTAAACCGGCATCGACACCGGCGCAGTGGAAAAACGAAACCCCGGCGCCGGTGCCGCCGGTGCCGGTTACTTCAACAACTAAAAATTGTATTCCAATTTTTCCCAAAAGTGAAACTTTCATTCCAATTTTCACTCCAATTGGAGGGACCCAAACGAAAATGTTACAACTTCCAACAGTGGGTAAAATCGGAATAACATAAATAAATAATGAAACTAAAAAAACACTACAAGGCAATTATTTACTACAATGAAATAAATCTCTACTTTCTAAGAATTAAATCGATAGGAACGTCAGAAATCAAAAATTATCATTTAATTGCAGAATCATCTCATCATTACAGTTAATTATATTCAAATATCGATTCATATTCATAATCCGTTGATTTAAAACTATAATCTATTAACCTTTTGCATTATTTATAATAATAAACAATAATTAAAGAGATCAATGGTAGAATAATTAAAATGACGGATATTATTTACTTTTTTATCAGCTAATTTTCTTTGAAATGATGATGATGAAAAGAAAATTACAAATTTAAATTTTATGGAATGTTTTTGATTAGAAAAGTATTATAGACAAGTGTAGCTACAATGTATCATACTTGATTATTTTAATCTGATTTTTAATTGGTATTAAATTGAAGAATTTCGCAATTTGTTCGTGTTTCAATGTATGTCAAGCGATATCTTCAGTCGGGTTCGTTAGCGTTTTGAAGTTACTTCAAAACCGAGGATGTTTACTAAAATATTCATCTACTAGCAGCGCCCCGCGGTTTTACCCGCGTTGTGCCCGTTACCATAGGAATTTCGAGATGAAAAATAGCCTATAGCCTCCCCGTTGAATGTGGTTATCTATTACAAAAATACTTATTCAAATCGGATGGATAAATCCCGAGATTAGCTCGAACATACAAACAAGCAAACTTACATTGCTATGGGAACAGGCACAACGCGGATAAAACCGCGGGGCGTTGCTAGTTAATAAATAAAATAGATTACATAGATTTCATATTGAACCAATTTCAAAAACGATGTCATTCATAAAATATCTACTTTCAAGGCGGTTATTCGGTTAACAGTTCTAGAAAAAAGTTACAATAACCCCGAAAGGAGTAGTAGTATTAGCCTGTAATGTCCCACTGCTGGGCAAAGGCCTCTCACTGAAGATATCAGTGCAGTGAGGAGGATTAGGTGTAATCACCACGCTTGCCTGAAGCTGGTTGGTTATAAAAAGAGGGTTATACAAATTGAAACATCAATAGGATCCAGTCCAGTCCAGCCCCTATTAACTAGTCTAGTCTCACACCCATGGGGTGTCACAGCAGACAGCGGTTAGTTACTTATTAAATCTCGTTAGCCGTTACCTTCGGCCGGGACCGGTAGGTACGTCACTTAACCGGATTACCGTAGGGCTTCTAATGCTATTGTCTTAATTAGATTTGGATGGAACTTAAAATTACGTATTGACCTAACTGATGTTTATATATCTACACTTATACTATACTATTATATTATACTTATACACTACTAGCAGCGCCCCGCAGTTTCACCCGCGTTGTACCCGTTCCCGCAGGAATTTCGCGATAAAAAGTAACCTATGTCCTTTCTTAGGCTCTGGACTAACTGTGTACCAAATTTCATTCAAATCGGTTCAGTAGTTTTGGCGTGAAAGCGTAACAGACAAACAGACAGAGTTACTTTCGCATTTATAATATTAGTTAAGTTAGGATAATAGGTTTAAAAACTCCGACACGCACGGTTGGTCAGTAACCTACTCAACTTACTTAATACAATAAAGCTTTGTACAGGCAAATCTTTGGGACTACCGGTCTGATTTTCATTATTATTTTTTCAATGGATAGCTCACACAACATTCAAGAGGTGGCTACTTCAAGGCTACTTTGATCCCTAAATTCTCACGGGAAAGGGCACAACGCGGGGCGCTACTAGTATTCATGTTCTTAAATATGTAGTAGTAACAGTTATGGTTCATTATATTTTGATAAGCCCGTTGGCACAGTGGCAGTGAGAGCGCTTACTGTGGTTACCGGTTCGATGATATAGAAATCAAGCCAATTCTGAAAAGTAAGGAAACATGTTTAGTTCGACTCGAGTCTCAGTCTTGGCAGACGAATACATACTATGCCACTGGACCACCAAGGCCTTCCTTTCCTCCAACTTCTTCAACCTTCAATAAACAAAAAAATTGGTGCGTCTCCTTTATCAAAGTCGGTTAAACACACTCGCATCATATAACCAGTTAACTCAACATGGTTTTTGTGAACAGTATTTAAAACAGGTTTACATTATCAGTAGCCGTCACGTGTGGGCAATCGTGTCTGCGATTTGTACTGGCGCTCACGTGGCGGGAGAACTCGGATTATGTATGAGCTTGTATGAGCGTCGGTAGGCATCATACATATTTGTATGTGTGAATTTGTTGTTCAACAATGCAGTGGTTTTGATAGCGGATATGGGCATCGATTTTGTATTAATTGGATTAAATATTTGGGTTGTGATATTGTTATTTGGGTTCGATGTTGCTGATAGCGTCTGATAGTGGCATTTGAGCATTTTCATTATATATAATTGTTGATGACGGTTGTTTGAATAATTTTTGAAATATTGGAGGCCTTTAGCCAGTCTCTTAACATAACTCCGACACTCAGGGTTAAGTCACAATCCCGTACAAGTTCTTGATTATTTTTACCCGCGTCGTACCTGTTCCTGTGGCAATATTTCCCCTTCAGTACATAATTTTTGAGAAAATCAATAAACAGCTTTTGGGGACTTTTTTTATTATTCCCCACGGTTTTCCCCATTAGCGTATTCATTTCTGTGAGAATTGAAGGTCAATACGTATAAAATCAGTACAAGAGTTTAAACGATAAAGGCATTATACTTTCAACACAAGTAAGTATGGAACAGACTTACTACCGCTTCTCCCTGTAGGGAAGTAGGACCTCATTGATATCGTCCCAACTTTCTAATATCCATTTTGTCGTCTCTAATCCAATGTCACGACCAACTTGGACACATTAAACACATCAGCACTACTATCCTAAATCTATCAGAATGTGCCCAAGTGTCGCTCCATTAGCAACTTCCCAACATGTCGGCCACTTCTCGAAGTTTCTTTGCGGTGAAACCTCTAACTGTTGGCCCTCAAACTCCAGAGATTAGAGCTCGTAGTTTCAGCTTTACTGCTAATGTATCGGATTGAAACTGTCCGTTCAATACCTAGCTGAGGAATAGGTATTTATTAACTATAGGAGGATTTCTGGAACATTATGGAAGTGAAATCTGTCTTTTTAGTACTACTTACTTTACTAATAAGTAAATAAGTATTAGTCTGTTATGTCCTACTGCTGGGCAAATGCCTCTCATCTCCCTGAAGATATCAGTACAGTGAGGAGGAATTTTACTATTAATTTTGGTTAAAACTTCAATGGAAATAAAGCTGTTATCTGCGTGATTTTACATTAATATGAGTATAAGATTATTATTTTTTATTTATTTATTTTTCTTTCTGGCTGTGTTACTTTCAGCAAACTTTGAAACCTATTTTAATGAAATATAACATAGAGATAGTTGATGACCATGTGTCATCTAAAAGCTTCTTTTTATCCCGAAATTCCACCGGGCACGGAAACCGAAACCGCGGGGAACAGTATTGAAATAAGGATTAAACATACTAACGTAAGCTATTTTCATGAATACCGAGTTATCTTATCATGGTACATGTTACTTTAGTTCAAACAGAAGGCAGAAGGCTAGTGGTTGTTAAACCTTTAATCTGCTGTTTGAGATCAGACTGTAAAATACGGCACAATTTTTCATTAGGCAAACAATATGATATGTTGATTATCTTGTTTTCAAGTCCGAAAGCATGGAAACGGCCCTGATCATTTGAACTGCAGATAATATTTAAATTATGTACTTATTTTTACTGTCCTTTTAAGACTTACGCTGTTGGAATATTCAAGTAGGTAAACTGATAATATGATTACGCATCTTGGAACTTTAAGTATTAATGCTTTTTGTTATAAAGTTCATATTTTCCCATTGTTGGGGTAATTCGACGGGGATGGTAGAATAACTAAGTATCATTGAACCACTATCATGAAATTCTTTAACAATATTTGAAAGCCTTTCAAAGTATCGGACTATTTTAATAAATCCAGTGTTTATTTAGATTGTGTGAGTTGATGAATTCAACACGAGCGTCTCACACGAATTACTCTCCTGCTTGTTCTATTGATCTCGCCAACTCGTTCAATTTTACTAAAACAACGCCTAAAGCTGAAAGCACACTTATCCGAGCGTCGAACGAATCGAAGTCAAGGAAACCTCGTAACCTTATCCACACAGGAAGAATTAAACTCGCCATAAAATCGACCGCGCCGAAGAAGAGGTATCACGCGCGTTGCTATGTCGTACGCAACTGAATAGAATGCAAGCGCATCAGCAAAGTCGACCGCATAACCGTACCGAATTTTTATGACGTCATCCGAATTCGACTACAATTCTAGGGTTCAATTCGGACGATTACACGCGGACAAGTGAGAGACTCCATAAGGTTTCAAAAATAGAATTTTAAAATTCGTTTCGTTCGATTCTTTCGACGCGTTCGGTGTGTTCGGTGCGATGTGTGCGTTCACCTTTTCAAGTTTCTGTTTTTCCGTTAAGGTAAGTACTATTATTTAGTTAAGTGTATCTTAATCTGAACTGAGAGTCATTGGGATCCCTCTTTGACAGGGGTCAGAGGGACTGGATTAACGGCTGCCCGCGACTCAATAAAACTATCTTTATAGCTAAACTTGGGAACAAACCGTATGGTATTAGTTTTATTACCGTTGGAGAAGATAATATGGATGCTTTTGTGTATTTTCTCCCATATTTTTGCACCTTTTTCTTTTGCTGTTTTATACAGTCCAAACTGGGAACAGATAGGAATATTTTTTTCCTGTTAGACCCTCAAGTTTGAATGTGTAACTAGAGAGAGGAGCCTTATTTTATAAACTTAACTAACACATGGTTTAAATTATAAATTATTACCTACTTGAAATTATCTTTACAATTTAATATTTCAGTGCCTGTACTGCGCCGTATCGTAATTATACATTCTCCCATAATAAAACACATCGCCGCTAGTTTTAAAGCCATTAAAGTTATTTGGTCAAAAGCAATTAGTTTGAGGTTTCCGCGTCCATTGAAATAAATTGTCTCCCCTTATATGGACGGCGGCGACACAAACAATAGGTCCGAGTAATTCACAGTTTTGTTATTAGTTATTGTTTTAAAACATAGACATTACGACGGTTCAGAATTTAGGCAAGAGGGAGCAAATGGGACCTATACTTATCCGGTGATCCCGGTTTGATACAGAAAGGAATTAATGTAGTTTGAGTATCATTAGACACTGTACTCCATCTTTGCTTATAGCTTTATAAAAAAAGGTTCACCACATTATTAATTTTTATATTTTCCTTCACTTCGACAATATTGAAGATAACGTTTTTTATGTTATTAAATGTAACTGCATATAGTTACATTGTGCGGTCCATCCTTTGACGTGGTATTCATCTCTCGTTGAGAATGTCACGTGCAAGTAATTGGTCCTCGATTTTCAGTCAGTACTTACTTTATGAACGTTCCTCTGCAAGCTTTGAGTCAAAGCAAAGCTCATAGATTGGTAACATGCTTTGAAGTTACCAACACGTGCCAGAATCAATCTTCCGATGGAAATGCAATGTTTTGATATACTATTCGAAAACTAGAAAGTGCAAATAAATAAACTCAATTGCTGAATGTACGGAAAGATACAGATTATAAATTAGAACTGGATGTGTCTAAATACTGCTATGGAGGTGATTGTTTCCAGAGAAGATTAGAACGACACGAATACAACGATAGTTTGGGAAACGTTTGGTCCGAGTGTCAAATGCCTGGATGTGAGTCATTATGGCTTATCAAGTAGTCCACCAAGTAGGTACAAGTCAATCCGACAACTAAACGTAAACGGCTGGATGTCCTTAGTACTAGAAGTCAATTTGACCACTTACCCAACATTTTACTTGATAAATATGACTTGACATTTGGACACTCGGGCCAAAATTCCTGTAAAAAAATCGCTTTATCTTGCAACTAGCAGCGCCCCGCGGTTTTACCCGCGTTGTACCCGTTCCCGTAGGAATTTCGGGATGAAAAATAGCCTATAACCTTCCCGTTGAATGTGGCTATCTATTACAAAAAGAATTATTCAAATCGGTTCAGTAGTTTCTGAGATTAGCGCGTTTAAACAAACAAACAAACAAAACAAACTCTTCAGCTTTATAATATTAGTATAGATTAACATAGCAAAACAACTGCAGCATCTCAGACCTTCCTTCTTAAAGCCAGATTAAATACAAACAAAACAGAAACACGTATTTATTAACACGTTAACTAGAACCAGAGGAAAGCTTCTTATCAATCAAGACATGAGCTTCCAGAAAGCTTTCGTTTCATACCTGAAGCTTATTTGAATAATCAATTACTTTGATATTCAACAGACGCTCACAAACGGGAATACTTTATATATTTTTAATATCTTATTCTCTTAAAACCAAATCTCATGTAGGTGGCAGTAAATCCTAATTTAATTTTTAAGACTTTTTATGAACTGAGAAGAAGAAAATGTAATAGGGTAAGGCCGCCAAAATTGTCAATTATATCACAAAAGTAACACAACAGATTTTGTGTTACCGTCACACAAATGTAACCCAAAAGTAACACATCTTTTGGGTAAAGCTAGTTTCATACTGGTGAAATAAATAACCAAAAATAATACAAGATATTTTTTTTTAATGGGCGGACTGCAGTGCTATTGGAGTAATGAAATACGATTTTTAAATAATGTACTTGCGTACCTTTAATAATAAAATTGAAAAAAAAACATAACAAATCAATGAATTAAATAATAAAAAGAATACAAAGTTATTTTAACAATAAATGTTCTGACTTTTCTTTAACTTTTCGCGATATCTTCTCTGTCGTTCTGCGGCAGTTAACGGCATTGTCTATAAAAAAATGGACAGTTACTATACGCACATAAATAGATTATATTATAATTGAATAGAAGAAAACAATTGACTGCTGAATACATTAGTAAAACATACTAAATTAGTTCGGTGCTAAAGAGCCTTTCGTGCAAGTATAAGAGGAAATGCGGTCAGACATTCGACTGAATTTCCTAAGTAGAAAGTCATAATTCAAGGTTTTATACAAAATCACACTCAGATACATTAATTACAAAATTCAGTTCAAATACCACTATGCATGCGGTTTTATAGATCTACTGTGTTACGTAACACATACTTTTGTGTTACAATAACACAAATGCAACACAAAAGTGACACAAATGTAACACAAGCGTAATACAAATGCAACACAAAAGCTAAATTTTTACTACAATTTTAGGCTATATTTCGGTTATTTATTACTATTAGGTACTAATGGGCGATTTAAAAGATACTTTTGACCTTATCCTCCACAAATATAATATAACAACATTAAAATAACTGTTTCTTACCTCAGAAATCACATTAAATCATTTTTTATTTCCACACAAACAATAACGTGACGCGCACTTTAGGCTTCTTCACTGGCGAAAAAATATAGCTGCCTTTTTTTTTAAATTATTTTCGATAACTGTGTTGCCATATTAATACTGTATTTTGCACTTTGGCTCTTTAAATAGTAGCTTTGGGGTAAAAAATCGTCACACAAATAAATCGTAACACAAAAGCAAAGCAATTTTTTTATTTTAAAATATCGGTAAAACTAATCAGTTACAGGATTTTCGCAACACTATTATTATTTTAGCAGGGGCATATCATGTAATTTTTTGACGGTAAAGATATAACTTAGATATATTCTACAATTTATTGAATATTTTAACCAAATGATACTGGGAAAAAAAACGACAAAAAGTCACACAAAAAAATTGACAATTTTGGCGGCCTTACCCAATAATTACTTTTTAAATATAAGACTCACATTTTTGACCTTATCTGGTGGAATATTACAGTCTAATGCTATTACTATTAAAGCAGCGTTGTTAAAGCAATTTAAACCTTAATTATAGCGATTTAAACCATAATATAACTTTCATTAAAAGTTTTCTCCATTTCTCAGCAGGTGTTGAAGAATGGCCGGCTTCTGAAAGCCAGTGAGGGCGCGCTGAAAGAGTGACCTTAGTACAATGACGAAACGGTTCGAATTCAACTGGCAGATCCCCGTTCCTGAACCCCTGCTGCAGGTAAATAGTCTAACCACAGTTTACTTGATAGTTACTTTAGTATCTATAGTAATAATATTAAGAAATGGAGTTTGTAAGTTAGGATGTTCATAGGAACAATCCACCTTATTTCATTTCTCTTTATAAGACAAAAAGAAGACAAGACAAGAAGGCTTTCGCTTCGCATTGTCTACTATCAACATGTCTAAGTGTAGTCACGTTGTAGTCACATGGTCATGACACTCCCATACATTTTGGCCGTAGACAACCAAATAGAATGTGAAGCGATTCTCACTTGTCTATAGGTATTGTAATGGCCTTTTTAAGGTCCGTGAGCCTATGTTATATCTGGCTTTCTTATTCTTGTTCTTTTCTACATTTAATAAAGTTAGAAGTCAACCTAGCCTATTGGCACAGTGGCATGATAGCGCTTATTGTGTCGGGGGTTGCGGGTTCGACTCCCGCTCAGATTCAACAAAATATTTAGACATATTTTTTGGGTTTAATTAACCGTGTCAGGCCTGTGTCACTCCGCGTGTAGGTATTAAAAACATACCTACGGGCGGCGGCCACTGCGCAAGAGCCAATCTAGTAGGCTGCCACAAGCGAAAGAAAACACACGCGTGCGCGCTATATGTTCGCCTTTATAATATTAGTAGGATAGGATTATTTCAAAAGAGATCATTTAAGTAATAAATTAATTTATTAGTGAGGTAAAAATGATACAATTAGGTATTATGTTTTGTCCGAAACAAAAACAATTCCACACATTCATTTCTACACATTCATTTTTACACATACATAACATCTATTATTCTTTTGTCTATATATGTATAATGAACAAAATGTGTTTTATTTTATTACTTCATTAAATTAAATCTTTGGCAATAATCGTATAGCATATACAATTATGCAGCTAGCTCCTACATGAACGTACTCGGCGCTGCCTGCTGCGCGTTGCCCGCCACAAGTAGGAGTAAACGCTCGTGCTGTGCGCTAGATGGCATAAGTAGTTTCTCGAAGTAAGCAACCCTAGTCCGCGGCTCTTTCAATACGTATAACCATGTATAACTTATTATGAACCGTAGTATAGTGAATTAAGGCCCATATTCCTTCAAAAAGAAATTGGTAGGTATGTAAATGAACACGTGCTCGACTGGACCGCGAGCTAAATTAAATCATATTGTTTATCAGATTCGAGTCATATTTCTTTGAAAACCATTGCGAAGTAAAGCTTCTGTACGTAGTACTAGTTATTATTCTGTGACCGTGTGTGAATATTTGTCCGGGGTGTATTTATTTCTTTAACCATTCTTTACTAAATTTCGTTTAAATAACATTTCATATGGCCTGAAACTAGTAATAATAATTTACGAGAGCACATGACCCCATTTCCAATTCATTCTCTTTTACTCACTCTTATATAGCAAACCAACAAACAAAAATAATCGTTACTACCGTCCATGTTTTGTTTGCGCTGAAGTGGTTAAACAAAAACCTGGTGAAAAAACAGTGAACCGCAGACCCATCGCATACATTTGAATACAAACACCCAAGCAGACTAAAAAATAGGCCAAGTTCACATTGAAACTGTAATTTATTATCCTAACAATCTCGATGAAAGCCAATGTCAAGATTAAAAGCATTTTTCTAGCGCGAATCATTCACCATTTAGAATCTCCTATCTAAACTAGCATTATAAAGAGATAAAGTTTCCAACTTTGTTTGTTTGTTTGGGGCTAATCTTCGGAACTATTCATACGATTACAATAATTCTTTCGCAAATAGGTAGAGTACACTTTAGGTGCGGACATAAGCCATGTATTATTATTTTTTATAGTGTGTAGTATCCCGAATTTCTCACGTGTAAGCTAGGTTCATTTTTGATATTTAGAGATTGGGATTGGTCCGTGTATAGAATTCCCTTAGGGAGGTTTACGAAAAGAATTTGACAATGTCAATGCGCTGTTATTGGTATCAGGCTCCGCACCGCTTTAAGGGAAATGCACCCTTAGGAATATTGGGATATAGCAAAACCTATATATACATTTAATTTAAAATAATCAATAAAAATAATAATAATTATTTTTTGCGGGACATTTGCTACTCAAATATTTTAATTGCCGCATTGGCCCCATCCAGTGAGACAAATAGGAACAAACAGTCCTTATTTTATTGGTGTGGTACGTTTTTCATCCAGGCTTTACACACATTTCCTTTTGATCAATAAACATACAGAAGTGAAAATAAAACATTAAGTAATTACTTCTTACTTGTGTAGTAAGAAATAATAGCGTATTCTGTAAGTGGGTACTTACTTATTCCAAACATTAGTTATCAAGGAAAAGCAGAAAAATCTAGACTTTTCCGTACAAACAAGTGCATAGATAGCAGTTAAATATGTGCATTAATGTGCAGTTACTTAAATATGTAAGTATGATTTTGGTTTTCCTTTTGCCTTGCCCTACGTGGAATGGTGCCAATTTGAACACCAAGTTTTTGACTAATCGAAGGTTTCATTTAAAATATAAATTAAATAATATAAATTACCATGCAAACTTCCACCGAAAATTGGTTTGAACGAGATTTAGTGAGTAGTTTTTTTTTATACGTCATAAATCGTAAACCGCAATTTACCTTTCATTCAATTAATTCAAATCTTCTAACTACAAGAAGAAGTTTTATATTATGTTATGTGCTGCGAAGGAATCCTGCATGGACGAGTCCGACTCGCACTTGGGCGCTTTTTTCTAGTAGATTAAAAGCCAATAAACACAATACCAGTATCACAATATCACATGATCTAGTTAAATTCAAAGTTAACAACGCAGTTCCCTAGTACCTACGTTCATTGTGAACTAACAGACATGACACCAAAACAACTCACACTGGTTTCTTCAGGTTAAGCGAACACTACTCATTATGAATTGAAACTACGTTCACGGATACAGTCTTCTGTGACCACGGTTCCTGTAAAGAGACCGAAACGTCAGATAAAAATGTAAAATAAAAGCGAAGTGTATCCGTAAACGTAATTCAATTCAAGATAAAACTCATCTCGTAATCACAGTGGCCATTTATCGTCCAAGGTGTTACTATAAATATCCGAATCAATCTGAAGGCAGGTAGACTCGTAAAATGCGGCGAGATGTACAAAAATACATTGTTTGTATCATATAGGCTGAAATAACAGGGTTTTTCATCATAGACGGAATTCGGAGATCGTAAATCAACGATCGACGTATACTGCGAACAAAGGGTTTGGTCGGAGTTGCAGCGGGGAAGAGCTGTCAAAATACGACGTGTTGTGACAAGATGGCGCCACAATACAAATTAAATCTCTAAGCGTTTGACAGTTGAGTTGAGCGAGTTTACAAGCCGCAAGCCGGCAAGTTCAACAGAAAACAAGTCACTCACATCAAATGTTAGTTAAATGTCAAAACATCAAACTTAATGAATAATTAAATCTGAGTTGATCGTGGTTCGAGACAGAAGCGGTGAATTTGGCCCTTAGTGGACATAGTATATTTATTATCTAGCCACCCGCTATAAGTCGAGCCCCAGACTTCGCTCGGCGGAAGGTCGCAAGCACTCGACTTGATAATCTTTATCTGTTCACCGAACACGATGTGACGCCGACAAACATACACATCTTCATACATATGTAATGTTTATTAAGTAACAAATCGGAAATCGCTTGGAATGTAAACGATTGAGGGAAATGTCATATTTTGTTTGATGTGACTTTCATATTAGCTATTCGTGTAGTGATGTTTGTACTTGGATTTATTATGTGATGACTTTGTGGGTATAATACATACTTAAATATACTCTTATATGTAGAGAACTGTACTTTATAATATAAAGAAATATACCGAAAAAATATAAAATAAACATGCCTTCCAAGAACCTCCTCCTTTTTTAAATTAGGTTAAAAAAAATAACTAAGTACCTACCATAGATTTTTAAACCAAACGCAAGTATTTTTTTGACATTTCTACATTTTCACTCTTGCTACAAATTTGTCTCATCTCGTGAATACACACACAAGTTCCTTTTTGGGGGTGCCACTGAAAGAAAATGTCCTTATAAAAGTCGCTAGCAACAGTTGCCTCAGCACCCATTTAGCTCTACGAAGACACTCACTCAGCATATCGTCTTCTCACCACAAACGGCCATAACTTTTAAAAGCGTAATGAAACCACAAGAACAGTTAACACTAAATAAAACTGCAATTCTCGTCTAAACCATTCTCTGGCCACCATTTGGCTCGAAGCCAATAAAATTAGACAAAAAATTAACGGCTCATAAAGTGACTTTGATGGTGATTAAGATGACAAACAAACATACAAGTTTATGTGGATTCGTATAGTTGTACTGGGTGGTCCATATATTGTGATATGACCGTGAGTTTACGGAGATATTTCATTACTATAGCTTCTCCAACTAAACGTTAGTTAGTGACGTAGTAGTTTAACTAGGCGATGTTAACTTATCGCGATTGTTAAGCAACGGTTCGGATACTAATTGGACGGGTGGCCTATTGTAGCATTTCTATCTGAGCGCTACTGTGCTTCGGAAGGCACGTTAAATTATCGGTCCGATTGCTTCAATCGTAAGACCATTTCGGAGGCCTTTAGGCGGTCTGAGAACTGGGACACCTGGGTTGGCCACTCACCTATAGATACTAACGTACTTTCAACTAGACTTTACTTATTTAAATTATTAATTATGTAGAACACAAATAAATACAAAGAAATGACTTTCATGACACATTTAAGGCTACTACAGAGTATTAATGACCCCATATTTCGTATGTTTTGACACATTATATTGTACTCTATTTATTCAACAGATCTTGCATAAATAGAAGTAGGTACATTGAGAATTTATTTTTATACGTTCTTACATAATCTCATGGTGGTTCCTTCATTATATTTTTTTAGAAGTTGTATCAATCGTTAGACCATTTCCAGGCTATTGGGCATCCCAAGAACTCTGGGTTCTATAATATTTAACTATCAAATGATTACCGCAACAATATATACTCAGACAAATTCACTCGCGGTTATTTAGACCCAAACTAAGCTTGTATTATGGAATCGTAACTCACTGATACTACTCAATATACACAAATTCTTTATAATCTCAGAATACAGAAAGAATAATAATACATATATATAATTGACATCCAAACGTCGTCACCAACAACTATGCCTTCACATATTGAAAACTCCCGGCGGGAATCGAACCCGCAACCCCCGACACAGTAAGCGCTCTCACCGCCACTGTGCCAACAGGCTTGTCCATATTACTTTATTATTATTTCCAAACCAGAAATCTCGATCACCACCCAACAGATAACCTAACTGCCGTATTGACATGAAGTCATTGACTGACAGTTATTATCTGTCAGTGTGTCAGTAAACAGGAAGTTGTCAAACACTTGTCAATGTGTGTGTTTGTGTGCAGGGCGCGGTCTTTGACAGATGGACCGAAGAGAAGGATAACACGGAACTGGAGCAGAACTGCACGTTCAAGGTCGATGAATATGGATTCTTTATTTATTGGAAGAGCGATGGGAAGGTGAGTTGAACCCTTACTTTATAAACTAGTAATATTATCTAATATATAAAATTCTCGTGTCACGGGGTGCGTAATTGAACTCCTCTGAAACGGCTCGACCGATTCTCATGAAATTTTGTATATATATCGGGTAGGCCTGAGAATCGGACAACATCTATTTTTCATCCCAAAATTCCCGCGGGAACGGGTACAACGCGGGTGAAACCACGGGGCGCAGCTAGTAATATATAAATGAATCGCTGAATCTGTTGCTAAGCGCATAACTTCAGAACGACTGCACCAAATTGGATGATTCTTTTTTAAATGTGATCCTTAGTGTCAGGACAAGGTTTTTATATAAGAAAAAAGGAATAAAAATCTCAAAATTCCCACGGGAACGGGGGCGCTGCGGGTGAAACCGCGGGGCACAGCTAGTATTATATAATAATGTATGATTTTCTTCTTTCGAGTCAATGACGCAAAATATTTTTTGAATTTATATTTTTTCCGAACCAGTAATTCACAAGCGAAAGGGCAGCGTCTGATACGCATGATAATCCTACTAATATTATAAATGCGAAAGTGTGTGGGGATGTATGTATGTTTGTTACTCTTTCGCGAAAAAACTACTGTACGGATTTGGATGAAATTTTACAGTAACATAGGTTATATATCAGAATAACACATGGGATACGTTTTACCCCATTTCCGCGAGAACGAGTACAACTCGGGTAACACCGAATTAAATAATTAGCATTGGTGAATAGATGTCACATTTTAATGTGACCATTGGATTGGATACTTTACGTAGCAAACACTACGTTTGTATCCAACATTTTAGTATTAAAACGGGACACCCCGAGGCGCAACTACTAAGATGTGATATTCAAAATTGCTGGAGACCAAACGTAGTAGTCATATAGCAAAATGTAGTGGAAAGATGTCACTTGCACACGAATCGACAAATTATAAAACTTGAACATAAAGGTTTGTAATCCCTATCACCGAACTCCTTCCCAAGATACAAGCTTTTAAGTCTAACAATATAATGCTAAATAACAGTCGAAGGGAATCCTTTGAGCGTCTCGGAAGTGACAAATATGCGCAAGTAATCCCGTATTAGCCCCGTGGGATAACGCGGGAACAAACAGACCATTTAAGGACTTTTGGAACTGAGTTTGGAGTGTGTATATAACTTATTTTGGTAATTTTTTGATGGACAGACGGTGGTTTTTTAAGTTTGGGCGTTGTTATTGTTTTAGCTCGGTCAATCATAATGACGTCTGAGTCATATTTTTTTAACGCCCGATGAAAAGAAGGGTTTTAAAAATGTTGATAAAAACGTTGACATCGATGTCTTCGTGTGTGTAGCACCGTAGTTCTCATACGGATGGACCGATTTCGATACGGTTTGCATTTGAAAGCCAGTTTCCTTGCGATGGCTGCTATGTGTAGGTACAAATCTGTCTCGCCGTTTTCGTAAAAGGTTCTTAAAGTTTAACACTTACAAACACATTTGAGGGTGCTGCGATGCAAACGACAGCGAAGGCCACTAACGAAATGTTTAGAATAAAAATAAAAAACCTTTGTCCTCCTACCATTTATGTATGTATTCTATTTAAAAAATCGGCGTCGCTCGTCTGCACCTTGGCACCCCCATGTCTATCATAGGACACTTGTCATCCCTAAAATGACGTATTATCGGTATGACAAGTAATTATCCCTAAATAACCAGCTCAAACTGAACCAGCATGTGCTATCAAATATAAATAGGTCGTCGAGATAAACCTGTTGAAAAAGTTATTAGACATCTATGTTCCTCGCAATTGGTTATTTCCCTGAAGAGTTGACGGGCAAAGCTCTGCATGTTTCATATATAACGACATTCACTAGAGCTTTCAGCTCACCTCAAATACGTATCACGATTCAGAACGAACGCGAAAGCTTAAATTATAACTTTAATATTAAATAACTTTGAAATCCTTCGTCATATTTGTTTGTAAGTTATTTCCTCCATTTTTAGCGTTTTTCTTAAAGTTTTTATTGGTTTTTATGTGCGAGAAACGTACTTTAATATCAAATAACGGTATAATGTTTTTAGACATTGTTTCTTCTTATTTTGATATTAAACCCCGGCCTTTAGTAAAAGAGGGTGAATTGTTAGGGTTTATTTATTTTGGGGGTGCAAGGAATGTAAGTTAGGGCGACTGTAACCAGCAAAATTTTGAAAAGAGAACATTGATCATTGCTTAATAATTTTGTCATCTGTTACTGTAAAGCTCAAAGTCACCGTTCCGCCGCTTCACACCTTGTATCAATATTACTGATTTTACAAACGGATTCCAAGTTAGTATATTTTATGAAAAGAGTTACTTCAGTAAATAAAGGGGTTGTCTATGGTTCGAAAATCAATCAATCTGGGTTAAGTTTTTAGATTTTAGTTATTAAAAAGCAGAACAAGCTTAATATTGACAGACAAATTAGCCCTTTCTGTTCGGTGGACCGTTTTCATTATTAATTGGCTCACCGGTCCAATATTAATGCTGGCCATTTCATTTTATACTTCAAATCTAACTAATTCCCTCGGCTTTACACCTTTTGGGCCACGGTTTAACGACGATAGCGATCGGCGATGTTTTTGATAAAAGGACATAGAATATTGAACATATACGAGTATCTTGTGTTCGTTCTTATTTCAAAATTTTAGTTATGCGTCTTCGCACGTTCACATTCGAATTTCTGGTTTGAAAGTAACCTTTAGACTTCACGAGAACGAGTATTTTGATGTGTAAAATAAGTCCAGACGATTTGGACTTTGGATATTGTGTGAACGTTTAAGAAACAATATCATTAAGTCATTTGTCTTATGCGGTTGTCGAATTGGTTTCTTTCTTCTTAGGTCACCGAACGCAGTTTACACTAAATCCTATTTTTTCTTACTAGAGTTAAAGTGTGGTCGAATTTCCAGCCGAAGACGATTCCTTTTGAAGAGGGAAAAAGTTAAGTGATTTCCTTCCATTGTCACTCCATCACTGAACAACCTATTCCTTTACGGAAGAAGGTGTCTACTTGAAAAATCAGTCATGATGGTGTTAATTTTAACCCTCAGAAAATATTGAATAAACTCTGTATACCCACGGTGAACACCAAATGAGTTGTCAGCTCTGTCGGTCACCGAATGAGCGCTCCGAATTTTGACAAATGTTGCGGTCACTGCGTGCGGCGAATAATTAATTTACATATTACGCCACACTGTGCGTGCCCTTCCATGTGAATTTATTAAAAAGCTGTTATTTTAACATCACAAACAGACACTTCATATTTATTATAGATAGATCATATTAACAAAAAGCTGATTGGGGCTTTTAAAAACTTATTTAAGTCGTATCAGCTTTTGAAAGCTTTTCAATGTAACAGATTGAGCGAAATCCTGAAAAGTTTCATATTTTTGTTGAAATTAGTTAACTTGAATGCTGATTTCAAAATGCTGAAATCCATTATTGTTCCACTGTCGCGATGTCGGGTAAAAGCTTTCCTTTTCGCATAATCGTATCTCGTAATTTCGCATCCTTACATATTTGTATCTATGCTAAAAAATATTTGGTTTATTTTGTCCGATTTGAATAATTCTTATTGTATTGGGCAGGTACATATATTCAAGAGGAACTGTATTCTATTTTGAGACTACATGGTCAACTTGTTTGAGGTGCCATATTCCTTTATGACACTCAGATTCATTTGTCCTTAGAATCCTAGGACATAATAGCCTATTATAGGCTATTAAATAATAGGCTATTTCGGTACAAGTAACCATTGAAGACAAGAGTGACGTATGTTATGAACACACTCAGCTCAGTTAGAGCTGAGTGTAACAAAGCTATTAGAACAGACGGGTCTATATTTTGTACAATTGGTATAGATGGTACAGATCTTGGAACTAAAGATGGATGGATGCAGTTTACTCACCCCGATTTAAAAGAGAAGTTATTTGTTGAAAGAGAAGAGGTCAAAGAGAACTTAGCAATTTATAACGATGTGCCGAGTGTTGTTAGCGGTTTTCCCTCGGAGCGTTAAAAAATCTTAGGTCGTAGTAAAAAATAAGTACATACCTAGCCAGCGATTTAACGCTTATCGCATCCGATTAGCGCTGGTAACGAGGATATCAATCGAGTGTAAATTGAGTGTTAAGATCTCGAGTTTCACATTGAAATAATAGTTAGATTAATATAATAGCTCCTAGCAGAACGGAATACCGTCAAACTATTCTGAAATGAAAATCAAAATCGATAAAAAAATAAAGAAATTATAAGCTCTGGAAGATTCTCTCCTGTCTACTTATTGCAAAACGATTTTTTTGATGCGACGTCTACGGCGCTACAAGCTTAATTGTGACGTCACATGCCTGTAGTGCTGTCTCTGTCTAATCAGCAACTTTGACCGCCTGTAACTGGAAATAATAGCGATATAAAAGAACGGATTTTTGTCTCAAACACGTGATAAAAAAAATAAGTTGGAAAGAATTAAAAAAAATGTGAAATAACCTATTCATTTAACAGAAATGTCACCCTTCTCTCTTTTATATTTTTTCAAGTTCCATCCATCATCACCCATATTAGCATTTTTAAAACAATAGGATGAAAACAACATTCATTTAAAATGGCTGTTGAAATGTTTCGGTCAGCTTTAAACATTATCAGGCGGGAAATATTGTTTTAAACTGGTGTTACGTGACTCAGCTGTGTCGGGTCGATTGTTAGTACTCGAGATAGGACACCAGGGCTGAAGCCTACTGGATTTTACAATATTTCTGAAAAAATACTGATCATCCTCTGCAGGGTTTATCATCGTTTGGATTGAAAGTGGTTTGCGAGCTGCGATTTGACGAACTGTAAAAGTGTAGGTCAGTCAGCCAACCCTGGTGTCCAAATTTTTACACCGCTTAAAGGCCTCCGGGTTGTTCATCCCAAACCCGAGCCAGTGCGAGTGGTGATTATGCCTAATCCTCCTCACTGGACTGATATCTTCAGTGAGATAGTGTTTGCCCTGCAGTGGGACAATACTTCTACTACTACTAAAGGCCTCCGACATCATCTATCGATGAAACAATCCGGACCGATCTTTCTCATTACAAACGGCAGTCGACAGCTACACCATCAAAAACACTAGAATCGTTTTGGGTTCATGGTATCGTACGGCCAAATAGGGACCATTATCAATTCGTAAATAATTAACATCGGATCGTTAACAGACGGTAACCTCGTGTTTTGTAGAGCGTTAACACAATCACACTATTATTGATGTTGAGGTGGTTGCGGAACCAATAATCGATATCTACAGGCAATCCACGATAGGAGAGCAAGCTTTGTTATGTGTTAATAAATGTCATTTTTTGCGGCTGGAAATCAGATTAAAATGTGACATTTATTTACATATTAGCAGAATTTTGCGAATAAAAATGATTATTCAAATCGGACAATGTGACATTTATTTACATATTAGCAGAATTTTGCGAATAAAAATGATTATTCAAATCGGACTGGTAGTAAAATGATTATTCAAATCGGACTGGTAGTTAATTAGATAAGCCCTTACAAAGAAAGAACCTTTACCTCTTTATAATATTAGTAAATAAAAAAAGCTTCACCTGCAAGATGCAAGAAGCGTTCACGGTTTGAGTAAGCGATGTAAACTTGCGAATTTGAAGCACCGTACACTTTTTTGTTTATATAAAAGCGTTTATCTCAGAAACTACCAACTTAATTTTAATAATACTTATTGTTATAGACAGCCACATTCAATAGCAACGTTACAGGCCATTTTCATCCCGAAATTCCTACAGGAACGGACACAACGCGGGTAAAACCGCGACCCGCTGCTAATCTAAGTTATAAAGTAACTACTATACAAAACCAAATCTATCGCCCATCTCTTCACAGGTCAATGAGTAATTTCATCAGCTGTTTCTAGTTTCTACGTATGAAATTATATGATCAAATAGATATGGTTACGTACGGTTGCGAATGGTTACCTAAAGTTATGAAACGACAGAAGCTTGTATATAAAGGTAACGTTAGGCACTTGATATTTTCTAGTTTCTACATTTGATCAAAAATAGACATGGTTACGTACGGTTGCGAATGGTTACCTACAGTTATGAAACGACAGAAGCCTGCATATAAAGGAAACGTTACAGACTTGAATGTGGAGTCGCCGGAACATGCATTGTAGTCCTGTCTTTCGATATTCTTATGAATGTATTGTGTTCTATAGAACCGGGTGATAGCATTGTGTGGCAACGTATTGTGAAGGTAAATGATTATGGTAATTTATACTCTGCTTTATGTATTTTGAAGTGATAAGTACTGTTGTTTGGAAATAGGTGAGGGTGCCATGGTGCACGAGCGACAGTGATTTATAATAATTAATAACACTTAGTTATAGAGTACAGATATCTTCAGTGAGACGAGAGGCCTTTGCCCAACAAGTGGGACATTACAGGCTAATACTTACTTACTTACTTATAGAGTACAAGCGCTCGTAGCGTAGTTTGACGAAGCGATGTTTAGGCGATTGCGATTGTTAAGCAACATATAGCTCAGACCCTACTTGGATGGGTAGCTGATAGCATTTCTATGTAAGCGGGCACGCAAAATTGTCGGTACTAGTTGTTTCAATCTATAGATCAAGTCGGTAGCCTTTAGGCGGTCTAATAACTCCGACATAACCTACACGAACTATCTAAATTTTAGAGTAAGTACAGTTTAAAAAAAAACTAATCGATACTTGCACAGTGACACCTCTGTGAGGATTTAGACCCTAAGTCCCAAGGCCCTAAGCACTGGCTATTTGGACCCCCTCCCTAGAAGCCTACTGTGAACACGACAAGTTCAAGTAGATTGTTTGGCGTGCTCGTGAATCTTTATATTTGAGTTACAATTAAATATGTGGAAATAAATATAGTAATTTTATTTGACAACAATATAGAAAAACACAGAAAAGAATATTTCATTTTTTAAATCAAGACAAGTCAACAACTAGCACCATGGTAACCTTACATAGCACGTTCCATAGTATGTAGACTTTTGTATCAGCAAGTAGGTTAATCTACCATACTTGACATCCTCTTCTCTTTTAAGAATTTAGAGTTAAATTCTTGAGACCAATTCTTGAGCTTAACTCTAAGAGTCTGGGGCCGAATAGAGGTTTAGTCAGCATATCAGCTACTTGAATATCAGTAGAAACTTGTTGAACGTTGAAATCACCATTAATAACACATTCTCGAACAAAGAAATGTTTAAGCTTGATATGCTTCGTGCGCTTGTGATATTCATACTTTGGGTTACGTGCGAGGTAGACAGCCGACTGATTATCTAAGTTTAAGACTGGTTTTTCTATCTTCGTCAAGTCGCTGAATAACCGTTTCAGCCATAAAATTTCTTGTGCCGATTCACTTGCGGCTATCAACTCCGCTTCGGTTGATGAGATAGACACTGACTTTTGTAACTGGCTTCTCCAACTTATAGCAGTACCAGAGAATAAGCACACTGTACCAGATGTTGATCTCCCAGTAGTTATATCTCCTCCATGATCTGCATCGCTATAGCAGATTAACTGTGGCGATAACTTCTTTTTAAAAGTCAGACCATTACCTGAGGTCCCTTTTAAATATCGAAAGACACGCTTGATTAACATTATGTCTTGTTTTGTTGGTGCATCAAGATGTCTAGATGCGACTCCCACAGCGTATGAGATATCCGGTCTTGTGCCTACGGATAAGTAAGCCAGAGCACCCACAGCTTGCCTGTACGGAAAGTCTTGGATAGATTTGCTATCTTCATTCCATCCATTTTCGTTTTCTTTGATCATGGGTGATGGTGCTGATTTGCAGTTAGACATTCCATATCTCTCAAGAATTTTATTTGTGTACGCTTTTTGGCATAAAGAAATGGACCTGTCTTTTCGCACGTCTATTTCCATTCCAAGGAAGTACGACGCAGGTTTAGTTGTAATTTTGAATCTTCCTCTTAGTTCATTCAAAAACTCTTCGCCTGCTTTAGTTGAGTTGTGCGCTACAAGTCCGTCGTCAACATAGAGAGCTACAACAACTTTGAATTGACCTCTGTTACGTACAAATAAGCATGGATCTTCCTCGCTTTGTTTAAAATCAGATTTCAGTAGAAACTCAGCTATGCAACTATGCCAACAGCGTGGCGCTTGTTTCAAACCATAAAGGCTACGTTTCAATTTGCATACTCTTTTCAATTTTCTTTTCAATTTGTCCCATACAGCTTTTGCTGTGCTGCAGTTTTTAATTTGTTTCAGCTCGGATGGAGCAATTATAAGTATAAGCTCCGATCTTGCGAGTTTGTCTTTGTCGATTTCGTCGGCAGTTGCGTTGGGCGATAACGTCGTCTCAATATATTTCCATAATTTGTTACGGATTAGCACGGCTTCCGCTTGTATGACCCAAGTGTCATAATTATCCCTCGTAAGGGGATCAATTTTCGACATTTTTGATGTTTTGGGTACTTACTTTTTTCAATTCAACTGTAACATCAAGTTTTTCGCTCTGCTACCATGTGAACACGACAAGTTCAAGTAGATTGTTTGGCGTGCTCGTGAATCTTTATATTTGAGTTACAATTAAATATGTGGAAATAAATATAGTAATTTTATTTGACAACAATATAGAAAAACACAGAAAAGAATATTTCATTTTTTAAATCAAGACAAGTCAACAACTAGCACCATGGTAACCTTACATAGCACGTTCCATAGTATGTAGACTTTTGTATCAGCAAGTAGGTTAATCTACCATACTTGACACCTACGTTAGACTCTCGTTCACCCCTTTACCCCGCTAGATGGGTGGGCCCTATGCCTTTTTTTAATACCCTTTTTTCATAGTTCTAAATCCCCAACTCCTCCCATTTTGCCTATTATTCCAAGAACGAAATACCCACGAATATAATGAGTATACAACAGTTGTTAGCACATAACGTACAGAGCTCTAATTAGTCATGTGCAGTGCCGAGTATTAGGACGCTAACTGCGTGTTAATGACGTGCCAGTTGGCATGCCAGTCACTCGACTGATCTGTGACGTGTTAGTTGTTAACGTTACTGTGATGTTTACGTTATGGGTATATTGTAGCGATAGTACTTGTTCAATCAAAGTTTTACGTAAGTCATAGTATCTACGATCTACATTTATGCCTGTTTGTTTTAATCTAGCAACGTTGCGTGGTTTTGTCCGCATTGTACCCAAATGTAGCCTATCCTCTAATTAGTAACTTAAACGTAATATAAAAATAATTCTTTGAATCGGATCGAACCCGTAATTCTAGAAATTAGCGCGCTCTTATGAATAAAAAACAATAAAACTGTCTAATCAAGCTTAATGAGCTTTTTATGTTTCATTTTAATTTCCTTTTCCTCAAAAGAAAAACCATTACATTTCAAAACTTCTTTCAAGGACATAATTATTAATTTTCAAGAAATAGACTTTCAACCAGTGTAGTCATAGACTATGTTTTACCCCGATTTTTTTGTAGGATCTCGAATCTTATATTAAGACATAAGAAGTCTTCTTTGCCTAACAATAGGACACATTTTTACTTGTAAATCTTGAAGATATCTCGTTTTCGATACAAGAGCGAGTCGCTCTCCCGGTCCTGGTCCTTCCATCCACTAACTGACCTCTTCCAACGGGACTCAACTTGTCTCTCACTCGACCTTGCCGCCTAACGAGCAGCCACTCAAACTTGGACACTCCTGCCTTCATTTTAGAGTGCTCTTTACCTTGAGAGCCTTTGGAAATTGTGTAGGGTGGAGCGCAGGACAATTTTCATGTTTTTTACGTTAACAAATGACATTGTGGGCTTTGGAAAGTGATTACCTGGCGGTGTGCGGGCTTCAGATAAAATTACATTTTGTTGTACAAATTGTTGACTCTGCGGCAGAAATTCCTGCATAAAGAATTGAAATGAACTCGTTTTGAAACTCTTTACCTGTTATAATAACAATGAAAGCATGTTTTTTCACTGAAATTTCATTATAAGTACAGTGACAACGAATATCCTTAATGTATTAAGAGTGTTTTAATGTACTTCTCTGGTTGGTGTCAGGAAGCTCTTGTCAGAGCAGAATGGAAGAAATGTGGGGATGTTTTTGCCAAACAATGAGACACTTTAGGCTCATATAATAAAGCATTTGCATTTCCACCAGAGCTATGGTGAGAGTATTTTTGGTATGCATCAATCAGATTGAACGCGACATCACTTTTACTGTAGTACAGCCCCGTAGCTTAACACCCTTACCATCAAGCCAATAAATAATAATATTCAATGTGCATCAAATAAAATACTGGAGTTGTAGGTGTTAACGTAGGCACCAAAAGCTTTGATAAATAACTACAATAGAAATATTTCTTAAACTTCTCCATTTCACTCAGTATATCATCCCACCTTCCCAATTAAAGCAAAATACAAAAAAATACATTTTAAAACGCGACGCCCTCACATAGAAAAGCGAATAAACACTTTGTATGCGCCTTTCATGAACATTCAATAGTGGGAGGAATACGCCGACCTATTTAAATGACAGATACAACCTAGATTCCAGTCTAGACCAGACGTATCTAGATAGCTAACTGTCAATTGCAGGTGACGAGTTGGAAACTGTTTTATAGATGCCTGGTTACTTCGACGTAACTCGGTAACTGGTTACTCGGTACAGTACAGCACTTTAGTACTGTGTCACAATATGAAATAATACAATTTTAATTCAACTTATTGGTTTATTGGGTATGGTAGGAATATGGTAAGGTTCTAAGTTTGTAAAACATTAATATAGGTTGTTTTTATCATAATAATATTTATTTGTATTATTTCCTCCTCACTGTACTGATACCTTCAGTATGAAGAAAAGCCCAAGATGTTTATAAGGCCTTTGCTTGGCTGTGGGTCATGCATGATAGTCTGATAAAATTAACTTTACTTTTACATATTGTTTTTGGATGCGGATCTCGCTGTTCCCGGCGTACCCATAGGAATTAGAGAAGATGAAATTTGACCTCGGAGCTCTTTGGTATTTGTATCCTGATATTCCCTCAGGAACGGGTTCAATTCCGCTACTTCTGAATTTATAAAACAATTGTTTTAAGTAACAATCGTCCTCTGTAACCGTACACTAACGAGTATCTCGATTCGATTCCGTCGTGAATTCGATACGTTCAGTTCAAATTCAATTACCTGAAGTTATATTGGCTTACGTTGATCCTTTTGCTAAATAAGATCGTGAATAGAAGGCGATTTGTTTACAAGTGGTAGGGTTTCCTTGGCCTTGCGCGGTGCAACTTGCCTCGAAGCTCGAAGCTCTATTATGAGTGAAAGCTTGCGTAATTTAAATGGAAAATTCCCTGCTGTTCAGTAGGGTAATGATATTGGAAATATAGTTAACAGCGGCGACGGTTTTAAGGTTGTTTCAATTATTGTAAATGGAACCTTTTGTTGGAGTTAATTGGTAGCTTTGATGATTCCTGATTTGTAGGGCTTTGTTTGTGCTAATTTGGATATACATTATGTAAAGGTACCTGTTGACTGCGCAAGTTTACAAGATCGCTTGTTCTGAATGTTAAGTTTGGAAGACTTACAACTTTACTGAGCATTTAAACAATGAAACAACATTATTTATTACCTACTCAAATGGCTCTTAGTAAAGTAAAGTACCTAATAGCTTTTGATATCCCACTGCTGGCTAAAGGCTCAAGATATCAGTACAGTGAGGAGGATTAAATGTAAGCATCACGCTTGCCCAATGCGGTTTGTTAACGTGTTCTCGAACCCGAGCCATGTTTGAAAAGTAAATTCGAAACATGTTTAAATGATAAAAAGTATTTCAAATAGAAAATAGGGTACTGCTACGAGTATGCGATTATGTTTTCACATACCTACACCTACACATGTAGCTTAATTTATAACACCACTTCAGCGTCAAAGCTTTATCATTCCTAAAATATATGCCTTTCTATCTATTTACGTCTACTTAACGGTCGTATCTCCGCATCTAGTTATCAAAGAGCAATCTCTGTAGTACTTCCCGACTGCAGGAAACACTATTTCCCATCATGGATCGTTTCCCCCACGATATTGTCGTTGAAGGGAAATTGCCACTTCTTAGTACATTCTAACCTTTGAAACTATTGTGAAGTGAAATGTTCAAACAATTTCAACCTTTATACTTTATAATAGACTGACGGTGCCCCGTGGTTTTACACGCATTGTGCCCGGTCCCGTGGGAATTTTGGAATGAAAAATAGCCTGTAACCTTCCCATTGAATGTGGCTATCCATTACAAAAAGAATTATTCAAATCGGATTGGTAGTTTCTGAGATTAGTGCGAGCAAAGAAAGGAAAAATTCTTACTCTTTATTATATGAGTATAGAAAAGTTTGAAGTAAATAAGCAGTTCATATAAGTTTCCTAGGTAAGTTTCCAGAACAGAGAGTATCAGAATAACCTATTCACAGGAGTTTTATTAACTTACGTAACACTCGGGACGCTGTTTGAGTTTTGATAGAGCACCTGCAGTCTAGCGACCCGCCCTCACTTTACTCCGTTTAATCAAGTTCTCGTAGGATAGAAAATCTGAGAATAAAATCCTAAAATCTTCCATCAACACCAGTGTGTTAGTAAAAACTGAATGAAAAATCGTTCAGCAGTTTTTGCGATTCAAGACACACATATTGTGAATTCGAATCGGGGGCGGATCGCATGACGTGTATTTCTTGTATTTGTATAAAAGTCCGCTACCCGCAACCGGACAACTCTCACGCGACCCGCACCCGGCCCGCAGCCGCACTGCCACGTTTTGCGTTTTAGCGTGATCACATGAACGCAACTTTGTTTTATTTTGTGCAAAGATATAAAAATAGTATAGATATAGTTGTAATGTTATTTTGTCTGTTTCAGGATGGTGACGTGATAGAATTGTGCCAAGTTAGTGACGTGCGCTCGGGGGGTGTGCCAAAGGTAATTACTTTATACTAAAGGGGATGCACGACACTGCGAGCGATTTTTCAAAAAAGAACATTATAAATTGTCTCTTGATTTCGGCAGTTTTAGAAGTAAATTGCAACTTACATTTGAAATGAATTTGCATCTGTCGTATTTATTATATCCTCTACTGTTCTGAGATTGGGTACTGGCCATTGCCGGAATTGCTATTGAATAAATCGAATAACTTAATTGAATTGAATTGAATTGACTACAGGCCTATTAGACAGTCTAACAGCAGTCCTTCAGGCAGAATAAAGTCTAAAATAGAGGCTGCCTGGACTATATCTGCGAACTGTATTCACTAACAGTGCATATTGAAGCAACTTTGGAAGGCATATAATATGTATATGGGGTGCCCTGTATATGCCCTATTTACCTGAAAGTGACTGAATGAATCAGCGCTTCGGAACTTCGTCGCTGTCTTCTTTGGACAGTTTAAGCAAATCCTGAAAGTTTGCTTGTAGGTATAATTTGATAATTACATAATTAAGTTTTTCAAGTGGTGATTATGCCTAACCCTCCTCACTGTACTGATATCTTCAGTAAGATGGGAGGCCTTTGCCCAGCTCACCGAAGATATCAGTAAAGTGAGCAGGACATACCATACATACTACTTTTCATTCGCTGCCGAAAAGCTATAAAAACCGCAGAGACGTACTTGATACCGCACAGCCCAGTAACTCCAACACCTGACAACCTCCTTCTACCATACCCAGGATTCGAAGCTGAGCTTCAACCTCCTGAACAAGCACGGGGACACCTTGGAGGACAAGTCGCTGACCATCTGCAGCGGCACCGACTACATCAACATCAACTACCAACACGTGGTGTGTCCGGACGCCGCCACAGCCAAGGTCAGACCCTTCAATCTTATTGATGGAGTAGTACAGATTAAACAACAGTTACCACGTGTAGAGAACACAGATAAATCAATAGTTACTACGTGTAGAGAGTTCACAGATTAATCAATAGTTACTACGAGCAGATACCAGATTAATAAATAGTTACTATGTGGGGAATAAATGTTCTCAGGTCGAACTGTTCATAATCAATAAATTAAATCATTTTTTAGTTGTAAATTTTAATTAGCTTGTGATAGATTTCAAATCGGTTTTTGAGTTGTCTTTAAATATATTGTAAACCTAGTTTAAGGGTTTAAAGTTTATATCATATACCTACATAATGTATCCTATTTGGAGTATAACGCTTTCGAGAGCGTAGCCAGAGGAGCAATTTAAAATAGTAAAATAGGGGTTGTCAATCTGTATCAATTATAAAAGTTATACCTCAACTAATAAGCTACGTTTCACCAAAGGTATGGTTGCAAGAGCTCCGAAGGATAACACATAATGTGAAAGCGAATAACGTCTGTCCAATGACATGCCTCAAGAAGCAGTAAGTCTTTTATCTATGGTGCGCGCGCGCATGACGTCCAGGGCTTTGGTTGTCTATGTCTGTGGTTTACAGGTGTTTCGGATAATTTAATGTTCTGTTATTATTATTTAGTTGATGGTGTTTGTTAACTCATTGATGAAGTGCCTGATAGATAACATTATCCATCCAATGTGATGTTAAAAATACATGACGGTCTACAAAACAGCAGCAGCACGTTCGTTACAGCAGTGACGACTACTTAGGATTTTTTTGGAAAAAAACGTTCAACTTTTGGTCCTTAACTATAATATGTGTTTCTTTTTTGTCGCTTGATGTCCTAGTGGCGAACACGTCTTGTCGCTGGCACAGTGGCACCACCAAAATCTAGCCGATCATTAAAAGGGTTAGAAATTATATTTGGTCCAGGTAATGCTAAAAATTGTCTTTCCAGTTTAGGAATCGCTCAATGAGTTAACGAACACCACTGCATGACATCTTTAATCATAATGCATGTTTATGTGTTTGTTCATTTGCTTTCTAAAGGTGTGGAAGGACTGTCTCCGTGAAATCACACACAACAACAAAACCAACAATGTGTGTGTGTGGACGAACCTTATGAAGCAGTACGTAGTGTTTAATTTCGCTTGAGCTTTTTAGATTAAGGCCTCTACACATTAATGACAAAATCCGGCGGGTTTTCACGGTTGGTTCGGCGAATTTTCATACTATCACATAAAACAATCACAACGCTTTGTAATTGTCATACTTATGTCAGAAAAAGCTTGGTAATGCATTGTCATAAACAGGGTGTGTTTTCATACAAGCGGAGCGGATATTCTACCACCTGCATTACTATACTACTCGTAGTAGGCTAGATCAGAGTTTATTGTCGCGTCGGCACTGGTATTATGTGGTATGGATCATATGTCTGTAATAAAGATTATTTATTTTATTGACTATACCAGTGGTAGCTACTGCCCACCTAAGCATAGATGGACTTTTCTTTTGTGTAGAGGCCTTTCGGATTAATTTTGTAGTCTAAATTTTCATTCGTCTATCTAGCTAACAAAAACATATTTATCGTATTAGTTATTTTTCCTTGCCTATAAGTAAATAAATAATACACCCGGATAAAGTTAATTAGACCCAAATAATTGCATAGAGGGTTGCGAGTTTGATTCCCGGCAGGAGTAAAGAAAACGTGCGGACATATAGTTGTTGGTGACGACGTCGTCTGGATGTCAATAATTAAATACTCATTTAAAGTATTTGTGTACCTATGTAAACGTATCAGTTAGTTAGATTCCATAATATACGCTTAGAGCTTAGATCTAATTAACCGTGTCTGAATTTGTCTGGTTGTATTTATTTATTTTCATTTATGTTTACTTAAATAACAAATTATCTACTAGTTCTCAGACTTACTACCTCAATATAAATAGGTAAAATAAGTAGGTACCGAATCGTTTCAGCTCGTGTAACTTTTCAATCTAGTCGGCTTTGAAGCGTAACCATCGTGATGTTGGAAAAATAAACTCGCTCTACTCCTTGTCCTGATTATGTAAAAACAATAGCTCTTGTTGGGTTGGAAATATGGATATAAATAACAACAAGCTTTTTGAGAATTGAGAAACTAATAAAAAGTTCAAAACATTTAAATTGTAGCTTTCTTTTGTGTATATTTTAAATTGTATCGTGAAAATGTTTGCTTAGTAAAGTTGGGAAAGGATTTAAGGATCATCAAAGTACATTTAATAAATGATTAACATTTGATTTAATTTAACTAATAATATAATTAGCAGCACTTCCAAGCTATTGTACGAAAGTGCCTATACCTTCCTCTTATACTCGTATATGTCTGTCATAAACATTTTTTTACAAATCCGACTTGATTGTGTTCATCGCGTTCACAAACAAACATTATAACTATTATATTTTTTTGTGTACTTATAGATTTTGTTTAGAAAATCACTGTTCCGATATCGTCATAAGAAAAGGTCGTTTGACCTGCAACAGAAACTTACAGGCTCTTTCTCTAAAATAAGTTAGATGATATTTCCTTATTTTCTTACTGTATAACTTTTTCAAACCAAAAACCAGCTTTAAACCTAGCTTTTAAACTATATTTTTTTAATCGTTTAGTACGGAACCATTCTGTTATAATATTTCATACACCGAATAAACGAATGAGACATCGGATAAGTAGCATACAAAAAAAACATCCCCTCGAATTGAGAACTCCTCCAGTTTTTGAAGTCGGTCAAACCAGTCTTGTTTTACCCAATCAGTTAAAATGATATTTCCCAACCACAAGTCGAGTTACAGAAAACATAAAGTATTTAATCGTTTCAAAGACTTTAACGATCTCATAACGGAAAGTTAACTTGTAATTAATCTCCGGATTAATTAAGTGGCGTTCTGAGCTGCGGATAAGAGACAAGATGAGTTTATCAGAGCAAAGCTTTTGGTACAGAAGACTTGAGATGGGGAGAGATGGTGTTAACTCGATTAGGGTTCAGCCCGTGTCGGGGAAATGGGTATTTACCTTTCAAAGCACGTTTCATAGTTAACCCCCGACCCATAGGGTGAAAGTTTCACATGTCTGTCTGTGTGTCTGTCTGTCTGTGACATCATAGCTCCCGAACGGATGAAGCGATTTAAATTTAGTTTTTTTGTATTGAAAAAAAAAGGTTATTAACTGAGTACAAATGTATGTAAGAATAATATTATTACTAAGTACTTAGTTAGTTAGTTACTAATTATTCAAAGTAATAAAACAATCCGTAAAACATTTAACGTTGTTAACCGTGAAGTCACGTTTAAAGGTTTTACCTAAACTACCTTGTATTCTTGTTACAGTTTAAAATACCTATATTTTACTTAGTTTCCATTTTACAGTCCACGCCTAACCCCAGAATACTAAATGATAGCTTAACTAGGTACTAAGTACTCTCAGCAATGTCACAGATATGACCATTTTTGAGAATCATTGGACGAACTGAAACTTGAATAAAATCATGACACTACACTTTTCACTGACATATCCCTTGACTTTGACAGTTGTATAATTTATTGGCAATCTAGGTGTGCCCTCCGGTTTCACCCGCATCATTGCTTACCGTTTAAACCTTCCCTGGATTACGACAAACATTTCAAAACCAGAATCAATAATTTCCGTCTGATAATATTTCCGCAAAAGTTTTAAAAAGGCAAGAGTACCTTTCAAATCTGAACTATGTAATATAATGAGCGGAAAGGTTAATTATTTGAAGGCGGTAATCTCAGGAACTAGCAGTCGGATTTGAAAGCAAATATTTTTGAACACTGTAATCCTGAATTTCCCAGGCGAACATGCGCGTAAACCCACACGACGCTGCTAGTTATGTTTTCAAACTATTTAAAAATCAGTTCATCTGTTCAAGAGCTACAATGCCCTAGATTTATAGTCACACTGGTCCTTCAATTCATACAAAAACCTAACTTTATATCTAAAAAGGTCAACCGCCAACCTCCGCGACCGTACTGCTAACTAATTAAGTAGCCATCAATCAGATCGTGTACAGGGTGTCCCAGTTTACACACGCCTACACGCCTACACTAGCGCCCTCTGCAAACGACCGAATCCATTTGAATAGGTCTTCCGCACGGGTGGCTCACAATAAAACGCGGGAATTAGGCTCGTCCTTTTGTTAACCTTTTAAAAATATGTGGGCTCGGAAAGGTAATTAAATGTGAAATAAATACGGTCCTTATTTAAACAATCTTTTGATACGATGTAAAGAGTTAAGGAATATTTTTAAAGGATGTGGGAGTTGGTTTTTGTATGTTTAACTTATTTCATCAATATAAACACTGCGTGGGCTTCCCTAACTTAGGAGATATCTGCACAAGTTTAAGCCGTGTGCCGGCGAAACTCACTGAGTAGAAACAATACGCCCTTAAGATACGACTTCTAAAAGATACTACATACATACATGAATTTTCAGAATTTCTCCATTTGATCTCGCAGAACTCTATAACCTAAAGACTATACTGGTTTCTCTTCTGTCTTCTGTAACCACGGTTCCTGTAAAGGGGCCGAAACGTCACATAAAAAAGATGTTGAATAAAAGTGTATCCGTAAAGGTAGTTTTAATTAAAAATCTCAAGACTAGATAGTGACTTCAATTTCAGCAGTGCCATTTGTATTCAACGGCTCTAAGTTATAAAGCAACCAACAAGTCAATTTATTTATTCAACTAGCCGTCTGTCACTATACAGGGTGGCCCAGTTCGCAAAGCCCACGCGAATGCGCAAATGAATTTAAATAGACTTCAGTATCTTGTTGGAATTGTGAATAAGATCCTAGATTAAAATAAGGGTGGTGTTTTGGAATAGATTTCAGATTACGAAAGATTTTTTTGTTTATGTTTTGAAGCGCGAGAGTTTTAGGTCGGTTACATCATTTATGTATTCCACTTAGATTCGAACTTCGAACAGACTACGAGCTAGGTTTTTATGGATACCATTTACTACCTACCTTTTTTAAAATCCATTAAATATTGAATCATTTTTAAAAGTACTCTTTTCATATACCGAAATAATGTTTGTTCGGGACATGAACGACAGTGAAGATATAATATCTATTTATCTAAGAAATTTTATATAAAAATCACACGAATTGAGAACCTCTTAGTATGATATGAAAGTAGAAAATAAAATATATTTTCAATACCCTTCATTCAATTTCACCTTGTAATTCCACACTCCAATTTCCTCGCAAAGATTTTCATAATTTATTCGAAGGTTTAACAATTATCCAGGATTTTAAATATCTCATTTTATAAAGGTCTTCAAATCGTATAATTAAAACCATTTTTATCGCCTAATTGTGCGAAGAGGTCCATTATCAAAAAGGTCCGATTTCCTGAACGTAGCCGACTTGCACTCGAGAGTAATTGTGTTACGTCATCTTAGAATATGGGCTCAACCCGGGAGTTAATTAACTTACACGTAATTTTACCTTCATTAAGAGAGAATGCCTCATTTAAGAGCAATGTTGTTTGAATATTCTGCGGTTAATGTGTAATGTGTATTTTATTTAACGTACTACCGACACGAGCGGCTTTACTTGTTATCTTTAGTTTCAGTAATTTATATATGTTAAGTATTTGTGTGTAAGAACATACTTTTGTGAACTTAACCTAAGTTTAATATATGCTTGCTGTCCTGTGCATGTACTTAATTGATTTATTTTTAATTAATTATGGTGGTTGCTGTGTTTTATGGCTTTGGTTGGCTTTTTTGCTTTACTATATAAAGTACCTTATTAAGTTAAGTCAAAATCAAAAGAAAGCTTTTAACTCAATGGTAAAAACTATTATTTCGTCTGGACATCAGAAATAATTGTTTAAATTACATTAAATATTGTTTAAATTACATTAATTGAAAAAAGTATGATGGAGTTAAAAAATATTTAAATGTTACCTCAACCACGAGCACTAAGTACTTCGCTTGTCCGTACTTTGAAATATAATAAAAGTTACGCCTGAATCTCAATTTATCCAAACTATACTGCTAGGACCGTTTACTCAAATATCTTCCCTAAACTGACTACAATTAAAGTCCACTTCACCTAAAACTTAAATCCTTTCCCAAACTAATCACTGCACCTCTTCCAGTTGGATGCGCCTCTGCTTCCTAACCGATCCTCGAGGCAAGGTTCCAGTGAAAGTAGTCGCCAGAACATTCGCCTCAGGGAAGACGGAGAAACTGGTCTACCAGTGCCTGTCTGAGCTGGGCCTTCCGTCTGGCAAGAACGATGTGATGGAGAAGGAAGCGTTCACGTTTGACAAGTTCTACGCGCTGTACCATAAGATCTGTCCGAGGAATGATATTGAAGAGCTTTTTAGATCTATGTGAGTATTTTCAAGCCCATATGTCCACTGTATTATCAATCGTTATATTAAAAATCGGTTATTTACGCATAATATTGCCCTCCATGTTCTTATAATATGGTGTTATTTCCTAAAACGTATTGAAAGCTAAATATTACTATTTTTATTTCTGTCCCAGCTGAGACTGGCCCTTACAATTCCAGGCACAGATATCCTTACAATTCCCATGCTTCCCATTCCAGAACTCAAGGCAAGTCGGACCGCATCAACCTGGAGCAGTTCGTGAACTTCCTGAACGAGAAGCAGCGTGACCCGCGACTCAACGAGATCCTGTACCCTCTGTACGAGGACAAGCGCGCCGTCGAGATCATCAACACCTACGAACAGAACGACGAGGCTAAGACTGCTAGTAAGTGGCTTACGAATTTAAGAACGACTCAAGACTTAAGATTCGTAGAATTAATAGTCGTTTTATTGTCGATATGATTAACAACTACGAACATAACGAGGAGGTAGACCAGGGTCGCAAACTTTTTATACCAAAAACATCATAGTATAATGAAACCCATTAGAAAAGGAGGGGAATATGATAAAAATGAAAGGAAAAATATATTACGGGCGATTTGAAGTCGGGATGGAGAAGGGGTTTTATGAATATCAACATTTCTGTTACCTTGTTAAGTGCGGCCACCATTCGCATATCATATTCCTTCAATGTCCATGACATCCATTTCTATCTTTCCTTCAACTTGTCAAGTTTCCATATCATCACTACCTTCCAGAATGCCTGAGCAAAGACGGTCTGATCCGCTACCTGATGTCGGACGAGAACGCGCCCGTGTTCCTCGACCGGCTGGACTTCTACATGGACATGGAGCAGCCGCTGGCCCACTACTACATCAACAGCTCGCACAACACCTACCTGTCGGGCCGCCAGTTCGGTGGAAAGAGTTCCGTCGAGATGTACCGGCAGGTGCTGCTGGCTGGCTGCAGGTGAGGGTCGGAAGAACTTTGTTAAAGAAGTTAGGTGTGGAGTTTGAAGGTCACTCACATAAAGCACAGATTTCTCCCAATGGTAGGAAATTTGGTACAAAGCTTGTCGGACTCCGGATTTTGTGTTAGCGCTTTCCTCCTAAATAACAAAAGTGGTTTAAACTTCGGAAACGACATAGTTGAAACGAACTCTAAATTACCTCTTTTTTAAGTTATAAGTATTTCAAGTTTTATTAACCCCTCATATCCCGCGGACGCGATTTCAAGCCAGACACAATTGATTTTCTATTGTGTTTCTAATGCCGGTAAACAAAAGGTTAATAGATAACTTTTTGGTGACTGTTCTTACCAATATTTTAGTTTTAGAAATATTAGTAGTGGTAATTCAGGTTAAGTAGTATACAACATTAAAATTTCAACATTATTAATATTCTAATATTCTACTAAATTGTAGGTATGGACGTAACCTTCAAAACCTTCTAACTAACCCATATGCACCCTCCACAGATGTGTAGAACTTGACTGTTGGGACGGCAAAGGAGAGGATGAAGAGCCCATCATCACCCACGGCATGGCGATGTGCACCGACATCCTCTTCAAAGACGTCATCTACGCGCTCCGAGACACCGCCTTCGTCACCTCGGATTACCCCGTCATCCTCTCGTTCGAGAACCATTGCTGCAAGGCACAGCAATACAAGCTAGCCAAGTATTGCGATGAAATTCTCGGGGATCTACTGCTGAAAGAACCGTTGTCTGATTATCCGGTGAGTTTTTATACTGTATCATAAAGTTGTTTTCAAGATTTTGATATTTTATTAACACCAACCATTTAAGAGAGTCTACGAGTATTCTCCCATTTGAACTCTAAAAAAATAGTATCTAGTCTATAGTTAAAATAAGTAGGTACTTATTTCCATATTTTCAGTTGGAGCCAGGAATGCCGCTGCCCCCTCCATCCGCGCTGAAGCGGAAGATCCTCATCAAGAACAAGCGCCTGAAGCCCGAGGTGGAGAAACAGGAACTGGAGCTGTTCCGCCAGGGACAGTTCGTCATTGAAGACGAGGAGAAGGAGGACGCTTCGGCGGTCGTGCTTCCGGATAAAAAGGTTTGGTCATCATCACTTTTAAGGCTAATACCTTCAGAGGCACTTCGGCTCGATAGGATCTTATGCACTTGGCTATCATACTTATCATTCTAGAAATTCACGGGAGTAAACAGGAAAAGGTTAACTTTACTTCCGTTGGTATATAGGCGTGACAGCCACCAGGGTGTAGCTATTCCTACCCCCTTTCGGTCTGGAGGCCTCCTTAAGACTTACATACACTTAACTAATTAGAGTGGCCACTAGGCCTCTAGACTAGTAGGCTTATTACTTAAATCTGTAAGTCCAATTTGGCAAGCGTGGTGATTACGCCTAATCCTCCCCACTGTACTGATATCTTCAGTGAAATAAGAGGCCTTTGCAGTGGGTCATTACAGGCTAATCGTCAGTTATCCTCTCCGTCGGCAGGTGGAGGAGGTGCCGGTGGAGGCGCCGGCGGGCGAGGAGGCGGCGCCGGCGGTGGCCTACACCGGCTCCACCACCAACGTGCACCCCTGGCTCAGCTCCATGGTCAACTACGCGCAGCCCATCAAGTTCCAGGGCTTCGAGGAGGCCGACAGTCAGTACCCGTCGCTAACATATACCTCACTAGTTCTTACCACGCAATAGACAAGTTTAAGTCCTTCACTAACCACTAACAACATGTGCCTCACTAGTACTTCTCACGGCTCACCACGAAATAGACAAGTACTTCGCTCTTCCATGGTTCTGAGTTGGGTAAAGAAAATTTTCGAATAAAGAATTTTTCAAACCCGAATTATTAATTATTAATTATTGCTGGAGTTAGGGTAACTCGAGCTATTCAATGTTGCTGTACAACGAATACGGTTGATATATGTACAAATTCATCCCAAACATTTCAATACTAATTGTTTCATAACTCCTGGCCAACGAACATTCTCTCGCACCAGTATTTAAAAAAAATAACAGAGGATGTTACAAGATCGATATCGAACCCAATTTTTTTTACTTATATTTTTTTTTGTCTGTCAGTCTGCGTATGTTCAAGCATCACGCAAGTACTGTTCCCCTCCGCTTCAACGAACATTCCATCGCACCAATGTTTACATTTACCTCACGAGTATCCGAATGTCCCAGGCCGCAACATCCACCACAACATGTCCTCGTTCGCGGAGACCACGGGCATGAACTATCTGAAGACGCAAGCCATCGACTTCGTCAACTACAACAAGCGCCAGATGTCCCGCATCTACCCCAAGGGCACCAGGGCCGACTCCTCCAACTACATGCCGCAGGTGAGGGAAATAACCCAACATATTGTCGAAAAATTAACAGCCTGCAGTCCAGACGGTCTGAAAACTTATAAAGGACCAGGATAATACGTCTTTGGGGAAAATACTGGAAAATAATGGGACCATATTTTCTCATATAGCACAGACTTTTTTGTCTGGCACAGACTTCTGTTGATTATCTTATTGACAGGAGTCAAATTCCTGCACCAGCAACACAACCTGATTATTTAATCTATACTTATATGTATTAAATTGTTTTATACCTTGATTTAAAAAATAACCAGCAGAGTTTCTTGCCCATTCTTCTCTGCTGATGCTCTTCCGAATGGGTGGTACGTTCAAAAGAACCACTATGGGGCCAAAACTGAATATAAATATTTAACTTTGACTTTGACAAACACCTGGAAATCATTCCAGTTACATACCTTTTCTAATTCTAATCTTTTTTCCCAGGTATTCTGGAACGCCGGTTGTCAAATGGTGTCCCTAAACTTCCAAACGTCGGACTTGCCGATGCAGCTCAACCAGGGCAAGTTCGAATACAACGGTAACTGCGGATACCTCCTCAAGCCGGACTTCATGCGTCGAGCGGACAGATCGTTCGATCCGTTTGCTGACGCGCCGGTAGATGGCGTGATCGCAGCGCAGTGTTCTGTGGCGGTGAGTAGCCATTAAAATAACAGAGTAACACGAGTTGATGGAATCTAATCATTATTCGGTTTTGATAAATAAAGTGTTCTTTTTAAGATAACTTATTTAAATGTATCAACCATACTGGACTAAGAGCCCGTGAACCCCAGACTTTCGTTATTTTATAAAAGCTGAAAGTTTGTCAGCGCATGCTCCCACACAAAGGTAAGAACGATGGACTATTGTGAAGTTTGGGTAACCGTGGCTTTGGCAGGTAAACGGTACTAAAGGTGTGTAAAATACCGATCTAAATTCGTCAAATAATAAAGTGTGATTTTTTGGTATTACCTTCAGAATATTATTAAAAATCACGTTATTGATTGACAGACACTTAACATCGTGGCAACCCCTTGCCAGACACCCCTAATGTTCATGAAATTATAACTCTACTTATGTTATAGTATAAAAGCTGATTTTTATATATAATACTTAGGTAATAATTAGATGATGTTTCCTCATCAGCCAGACATTTTTGATAGTTCCAACCCCTTGCCAGACAATGATGTAGGGTCGCTGTAGGAGCGAGCGCGAGACAGTATATGTATGGTGGGTGCGAGTGAGATGGCGAGATAGGTCTATCGCGATCCCTCACTGCGCATGTTTAGTACATGTTTACATCAGCTAAAATAATCTTATATGCTATCTTCAAGTATTAATTGAAAAGTTATTATAAATTAACAACATAAAATATTTAGAATATAACGCAGCTACAACTAGAACAAATTCTTAAAATTATGGACTCAGTTTTCAAAAAGTTTTTACTTAAGATTAATACCAATAAAACTAAAATACTCATATCCTCAAAACATATAATAAACCCACAAGAAACTTTAGTAATAAATAACAAAAATATTGAAATAGTAAATAAATTCATGTATCTGGGTAGTTACATCACATCAGACTCCAGATGTACCTTAGATATCAAAACCAGGATAGCAATAGCAAAGCAGGCTTTTCACAATAAAAAATATCTACTTTCTTCCAAAATGTCTAGAAAGGTAAAGAAAATGTTTATAAAATCATATATTTGGAGTATAGCTTTGTATGGATGTGAGACGTGGACGATGACTCAACGGGATAGGGAGAGGTTGGAAGCGTTTGAGATGTGGTGTTGGCGTAGGATGGAAAGGATTAGTTGGACGGAGAGGGTGAAAAATGAAGAAGTATTAGAATTGGTGAGAGAGAGTAGAACACTACTTGAGATAATAGAAAATAGGAGAGGGAAGATGATAGGACATCTCATACGACATGACAGATTCATAAATAATATCATGGAAGGTAAAGTTGAAGGAAAGCGAGGTAGGGGAAGGCCTAGAATCAGTTACATGAGTCAGATTAAAGAAAAAGTGTCTGTCATGTCTTATAGAGATGTGAAAGAACTTGCACTGAATAGGAATAGATGGAGAAGTCTGCATCGGACTCACCGACAAGAGCCTTGCTCTTAAATTTATGATGATGATGATGATGATGATGATACAGACTATAAAGTATATTCAATATATTATTAGTGTATGATACGTACATTATATGCTTACAATTTGTTTATGTGATTTTTTAAATGAAAGTGATTTTGTTTAAAAAATTAAGTCTTGGGCATTGAGATATATGTACTACGTACTAGAGAAGTCACTTCAAACAAGCTTCGTGAGAGATTCGTTATGGTGCGGGGTCAACTGTTCACTTAGTCGATGGCCAGCTCTGGCCAGAACTACATGTGTTACAGCTATTGTTTTTTTTATAAAATATGCCTTCATGTGCATTGCCTTATTGCAAAAACACTTTTAAAAACACAAATAGAAGTAAAGGAGTGATCTTTCATTTGGAAGTATAATTTTCTACTTCGAAAACAATTTATATGAATATTGAAAAAAAAAAATTTTTACATCAACAAACGGCCATATTCCAAAGAGTATATGGGATATGAGATACAGAGTGGACACCAAAGTGGACACTATCGAGATATGACGAAGATAAATACCTAATTCCTGTTAATATTATATATCAATCATCTTTTTATATTAACCGACTTCAAAAAGGAGGTTTGTGTTCGCCCCTAAGTTTTCAAAACATGATACTATTTTTTGTCTGCGATTTCTCGGAAACTATTTATCCTATTTGGGCGGGATTTATTTTACGGTTTTTTTTTAATGGGTTTTTTATATAATTATGTTAAAATGCTCCATACTCTTAAAAGGCTTCAAAAACGAGGCTATGCATTTTCGGTTGATTATTATTTGATTAAGTATGTAAACAAGGGTTTTTACTAAACGTAAACGTTTTCAAAAAACAACGGACTTGTAAAAAAATCTTTGACATTAAAGGGGTGCCCCAGGAATGGATCTATTACTTTCGACTCCAATTAAAAGTCAAGCATTTATATTACCAGTCTGAGTTAATAGTTTTTATATTATTTTTTACTCTCATCAATACAAAAAAATCAAACTCAAACACAAGGTCACTGCTCTAAACCGCTGAGGAGTTCCCTTAAGTATTCTTCGTCTTCAACATCTGGCAGTTCTATCATCAGAGCGACTCCAGACCTTTATTAAATTGTAGCACTAAAATATTTAATGGAAAAATTAACAAATGCTCTAGTCGCTCCTATGATTTTCAAAAGTTTCTCTCCATTTCACTGGGATGCCATCATCAGATATGTACCTCAAAATATCTTCACAAAAATCATGAAAATCGGTTCATATACAACGGATTATACATCCGCGAGCACACAAAATAAATCATGTATATATACGGACAAATTGAGAAACTTCCTCCTTTTTTAAGTCGGTTAAAAAACCTTTTGCTATTATTCTTCATATACTTTTTTGTATTTTAAATAAAAATTTACTTCTGATGTATTGAAAAAAAAACTAGGTAGGTACATATTTCTACTAAAAGAGTCCGGTCAACTAATAACTAATATTTTCTTTAATACACTATAATAATAATCTGTAATGTCATCAATCTATTTTTTTTGCATTATAATAACTTGTAATGTCATTAATATATTTTCAATTAAATTTTTGAGTATTATTTATATGTTTTTTTTTTTAAATACCTACTTAATCTGTTATTGAGGGATCGCGATAGACCTATCTCGCCATCTCACTCGCACCCACCATACATATACTGTCTCGCGCTCGCTCCTACAGCGACCCTACATCATTGTCTGGCAAGGGGTTGGAACTATCAAAAATGTCTGGCTGATGAGGAAACATCATCTAATTATTACCTAAGTATTATATATAAAAATCAGCTTTTATACTATAACATAAGTAGAGTTATAATTTCATGAACATTAGGGGTGTCTGGCAAGGGGTTGCCACGATGTTAAGTGTCTGTCAATCAATAACGTGATTTTTAATAATATTCTGAAGGTAATACCAAAAAATCACACTTTATTATTTGACGAATTTAGATCGGTATTTTACACACCTTTAGTACCGTTTACCTGCCAAAGCCACTACAACCCAAACTTCATAATAGTCCATCGTTCTTACCTGTGTGTGGGAGCATGCGCTGACAAACTTTCAGCTTTTATAAAATGACGAAAGTCTGGGGTTCACGGGCTCTAGGTCTATACGAAATTGGACATCGTGGTCAATTTACAAACGTTATGATTATGCTTTTAATTTCTAATTAAAATAGTCATTCCATTTGGCTAACTGGTTTTCTCTATTTTACTCATGAAATATTTTTTTTATTACTTACACAGTAAGTACTTCGCTCTTCCGCATATTCACTACCCACATAACATAACGTATTTTTTAAATACTTTATCCTTATCCTTCTCACTGTACGATATCTTCAGTGTGATGAAAGGCCTTTGACCAACATTGGGACATTACAGGCTAATACTTTTATCCTTATGCCAACCAGATACCTAACTTCATAGAATTAATTCATAATTGTTCACTACTAAACCCCATATCTTTAAACTTTATGACACCCCCATCCCTCCCCAGGTAATCGCCGGTCAATTCTTGTCCGACAAAAAGATTGGGACGTACGTAGAAGTGGACATGTACGGGCTTCCTTCCGACACCATCCGCAAGGAGTTCCGCACGCGCATGGTGCCCGCCAACGGACTCAACCCCGTTTACAATGAGGAACCGTTCTTGTTCAGAAAGGTATAGTTGAGGCTTGTTTTATGATAACGTTAAGAACGGTTTAGTTGGGGCATGTAAAAAAAATTACACTAGCTAATATAACTCTCTCTCACAACCCTCACTCTCACAGGTAGTACTCCCAGACTTGGCAGTGCTTCGTTTCGGAGTGTATGACGAAAACGGCAAGCTGTTGGGACAACGTATTTTACCTCTGGACGGGCTTCAAGCGGGCTACAGACACATCTCGCTGAGGACTGAAGCTAACTTCCCGATGTCCTTGCCTATGCTGTTCTGTAATATTGAGCTGAAGATCTACGTGCCTGATGGGTTCGAAGGTGAATTGAGACTTGAGATTCCATTGCGTCAATTGAAAATTCATAGGATAGTTGTCTCATTTGTATTCCCAGTAGCGTAACGTGGAAATTGAGTTTTAATTCAGTGTCAGGTGAATATCGATAGATAGTGTCCACTGAGTGACAACTGTGACAACTACTGACAAATAAGTATTCTATTAAGATCAAATTATTGAGGCTCAATTGACACGTAATTGATTAATTAGGTTAAGTAGTAATTTGAAGCATTCAGTATTTTTAATGTCCAATTGATAAAACATGACTGAAATATAATAAAAACGTATCCTGAAAAACGGTATTCTTATTATATATTTTTTTTTAAAGTACCTTCTGTAATTTAATTAATAAAATATTTGTTGTACAGACTTCATGGCCGCTCTGTCCGATCCGCGCGCGTTCATGGGAGCTGCTAAAGAACGGACTGATAACATGAAGCAGATGGGAATCGAGGAGAGCGGGCCCGAGAAGAAGTCGGGGGCCGAGGAGAAGAAGGAAGGTAAGAGAGGAGAGAGAAAGAGAGAGAGAGAGAGAAGGTGGTTCCATTATCTTTTGGCTTCATAGTACACACTAACTGCCTTATTCATAAATGCTGTTCAACTAAAACACTGTTAGAAAGCGTTTTGTTTTTCTTTTACTCTTTGGAAAATGGCGTCCGTCGGAAAGGGACAAATCGTTTGATAGCTAAGTAGATTGCTAGAAAATAAGTAAGAAGAGAGAAAACAAGATAAGTTAAGAGAGAGAGTATGAGAATACTGGACGGCATTTAATGTAAGAGTGTTTGATTATGAACCGTACCTAAACCATTAAAAACTATTTTTGCACACAGTTATCATAAATCAAGATGAATCCTCACTCGCATTGCATAGCGGGCTAAAATTAGACCTGTACTTAAACATTAATGATTGACTATAAAATACCTGCGGGGCGGTAAATCATTCGTGAGAGATGATCTTCGTACCTATAATTTACTTTCAAGAACGTAGCTATATCTTTACTTTGACGACTTAGCTTAAACACTGTTTAAAATCTTTTGTCTCTTGCACTTCGGAAAATAGCGTATGTCGGAAAGGGACAAAACATTTGATAGCTAAAATGTAATTAATAAGCCTTTGTGAATAAGACCCTTAGACACAATTAACTGGTGTTAAAGGAGACGTCAAGGATTGGTTTTCGATGGTGATTTCGCCAGTGGGGCTGGCAAATGGGGCAGCCCTCCCCCCCTGGTGGCGCCCTAACTAGAACCCATTTGGTAATTACCTTCCAGACGTCTCAATCATCCAGACGAATTACGGCTCCTCTTTTGCCCGAGCCTCGACCAGATAAACAATCTGGGGCATAAACTGGGGCATGAACACCGTAAAATATATACCAACTAGCTGACCCGGCAAACGTTGTTTTGTCATATAAAAATTAAGGGGTGGACCACCCTAATCACTAAAAATTGAGATGTTAGCTATCCTATCTTTCAAGTTGGATCAAATTGCACACGGTGTGAAAATATAATTTAAAATCGTGTCAGTAGTTCCATCGCGAACCAACAACGTGACACGTAATTTTTATATATAAAGGTAAAATGATGTATATTCCCTGTACATACAGCTACATATTGAGTACGTTCCTACATCGTAGAGCACACGTAAACTCGTTTAATTACAACGTTTGTTTAAAGTACGCCTCACCTCTGGCCGGCAATAATTTCTATCTGTTTACCGCTCTCTGTCTGTCTGTAAATGAAGATATTTTCAGAACAGGATGCCTGGGTGGTCCAAGTGAGAGGTTAACGCGATTTTATGAAGAGGAATTGAAGGGCAAATATCATATTATATATTGGTTTTCCACTTTGATTTAAAACTTACGTTAGTACCTTATAGCTTATAGGTACCTAAAATAGAGTTTAAAAAATTCTACCTAGCTTTAGAAAAGAAAGTCAGTAAGAAAGAAATCTTTAATCTCTTAATAGTTTAATAAATAGCTTAAGTTGAGAACTGGCATACATAGATCAAATTATCAAAACGAATTTTAAGAATGTGGCTTATTTATGTTTTACTCTTAAACTTTATTTTCCCAAGTTAGTTTAGAAGTCACCCAGCAAAGCATATAATATTTGCAAGGTCGTCAAATAAAACATCTCTTAGACTAAATACTACCAGACTTTCTCTTACAACTTGTACCACGCATTAGTTGAAATTAAGATGTAATAGCACGTTGGAGTAGGTTAACAAGCCCCGTCCATCAGTGTACCGACTCACTTCATTAGAGCAACGCGCGCGAATCACAGGAATGGAGAAACGATGTGTCAGCGTTTGTTTGGGTAATGTCGTATTAAGTAATTTATAACTATTAATAGATTCTTGATATTGTAACACTAGAGAACTTAGAGATTTCACCGACATTTTGCTGATTTTGAAACAAATCATTTTTATTCAACAAAATGAGGAGATTCAGCTATTCCCTACTTTCATTGGCTACATATCCGACCCCACTTTACAACCTTCAAAGAAATCTCTCCCTTCCAGAACCGCCGCTCGTCTTCGAGCCCATCACCGTGGAGTCCCTTCGCCAGGAGAAAGGCTTCGTGAAGACTGGCCGGAAGCAGCAGAAAGAACTGGAGGCCATGAGGAAGAGGCACGCCAAGGAGAAGCAGGCGCTGCAGAAGAGCCAGTGCGCCGCCTTGGAGAAGATGATTAAAGGGAAAAAGTGAGTTTCTTTGGGTGGGGAGTTGGTGTTTATTTGGTTGGGTTGTTTGGGAGAAAGTCAGGATGGGGTTAAGCTTAGTTTCTATGGTTGAGTAGGAAAATAAGTAGTAAGTACAAATTGAAATAATTTTCGAAGTGTTTTTAGTCACCCATTTCACCCTGATTGGTACGATAGGTAGGGAAAATTCACAGTCGACTTCTAACGGAAAAGCACTTTCACGCCTGAACTACCTAAAACTCCCTGAAAATATATTTCTCTTTCCAATAAATTTTAGCAGTCGATAGATCACAGCACTTAATTAAAATATTATTTGCTCATTGATTTGACATGGATTTATCATCATACTCTTAGCTTAACCACATTTAATACACTTAGTTCAAGTTCCAAAAAAATACCTAACCATCTTCACCTGACCTCTCCAGCAAGGACCAGCTCTCCAACGACGCAGCCTTCCGCAAGCTGGTGAGCGAGCAGTCGACCGCGTGGAGCGAGCTGGTGGCCAAGCACCGCGTGGAGGAGTGGACGAGCGCGCGCTCGCGCCTCAACGAGCAGCGCGACCTGCTCAAGAAGATGATGGAGCAGACGCAGCAGGCGCAGGTCAAGCAGTTGGAAGGAAAACATGAGAGGTGAGCTTGGAGTATGTGCAGTCGGCCAATCAAAATGCTTTAGTACTTGATCTAAACGTAAACTCCAAAAATCTCATGGAAGTATAGTAGAAGTTTGACTATGACATTTCTTTTAGTATGCTCAGCAAGTCGATTTCTCCAAATGCTAATGCTGGATCAAATGCTCAGAGCCATGTTTTCTACAGTTATTGTACATACATCATTACTTACATGTCAATGAGTATTTTCGAATAATTTGTCAAAGTACTAGGGCGTAGCAATTTGATTTACCTACTGTGTAGTATGTATCACAAAACCTTTTTTCTCCATAGAAGGAATTGTGTTTGGTTACAAAATCGGCAACATCAGTTTACATAATAGAACTAGCAACGAGTGATAGCTTGTACTTATTTCTACGCTTTACTTGATCACACAATTCTAACTCTTTAGGGAGCTTAAAGAGATGAACGCTCGTCAAGCCAAGATCAGCATGGAGACCAGCAAGGAGGTCGCCAACGACAAGACCCTGAAGACGAAGCAGGAGAAGGACCGCCGTCTGCGCGAGAAGAAACAGAACAACACCAAGAAGTTCATGGATGAGCGCAAGGTATGGGAGATAGTTGAATAAAATTTAACTTACGTTTTGTCAACTCACATACGCAAACGAAGAACGCCTCGGTGGTTTAGTGGTGTGTCCACTCGCCTGCCAAGACTGAAGTCCCGGATTCAATTCTCGTGTCGACCGAACACATGTTTAATATCTAGCGTGATGATTACTCGCGAAATGAGAGGCCTTTGACCAGCAGTGGGACATTACAGGCTAATACTTTTACCTTTGTGTTTAATAAGTAGGTAGCTCTGTTTAAAAAAGTGTTACTTCAAATTAATACTAAAGATTTTTTGTCAGTGTCCCTGAAAATTTTGAGAAGATATATCTATACATAGAATTATAGGTCTTTCAAGCGTTGCGTTTTGTTATTTACAGACCCAAAATATCAAGCACGGCCGCGAGAAGGAAAAGTTGAAGGTGTCTCACGACAAACAGATGGAGGAACTCTCCAAGGATATTGACAATGTGAGTCGATGCCATTTATAACTCATGAACTGCCTCACCGATTGTAGCCATTATGACACATCCCTTTCTTATTTGGTTTATTTTGGTCAGGGGTAGGATAATAAGTTATTAACATCCTGAAATTCCCACGGGAACGGGTGCACTGTAAGTGAAACCGGTGGGACACAGCTAATTTACATGTACGAGTATTTCCATGAATTATCATCTATACTAATATTATAAAGCTGAAGAGTTTGTTTTGTTTGTTTGTTTGTTTGTTTAAACGCGCTAATCTCAGAAACTACTGAACCGATTTGAATAATTATTTCACTGTTAGATAGTCTATTTATCGAGGAAGGCTATAGGCTACATTTTATCCCGAAATTTCCACGGGAACGGGCACAACGCGGGTAAAACCGCGGGGCGCTGCTAGTCACTACCTATGCATAACAATACATAAATCACCCCGTATGCTTATCAATACATCACTATTCCCCCTATATTCGCAGCTGATCGAGATGTACAAGATGGAGGAGACCGAATTCGACATGACAAGTAAAACTGAATTCTTTGCATGAAAGTACCCCGACATTGCTCCCTTGTTGGAGCAATTGACTTGACAAGTGAGTGAATAGTGATCTCTTAACAAAAACTATTAATAATCGGGTTAATAATGGTTAATTATAAATTAATCGGGTTTAATAATGGTTAGAAATAATAGTTATTATCTGGTTATATTAATCAGTGTTTGAATGTTGAATGATTTCTGGTTTTAATTGTATTAGGTGTTCTAGTGTAAATGTTCGATGTTGAAGAGAAAAGCCAACAAGCTATGATAATAATCTACATACATAATGGTCGATAAATAACGTACCTGCAGAATAAAGTATGCCAAAAATACTTATTATAAACATGTGTGTTATTAAATATTCCTGTGACGTAATACTTGTTAAATGAGCGCTTTATTTATCCCACTAAAAGTAGTTATTATTCCAAAAAGAGAAACACATAGGTATTTCATCTTTATACCATTAAATATTAAGAGCACTTAGTGTTCGTTTCGGTGTTAAGTCTAATCGTTTAGTTAGGTAATTCATATAATAATAGTTTTAAACTATTAATAGGTAATATTATTATAATAATTGCATATATTAAAATAAGGAAGAACGCACCGTATGGACCAAAGAGTAGTAATCCTGATTCCTCCCGCGGGAGTGACCCCAGTATCCAACATAATATGTAAATACGTAGTTTCTATTATAATAATGCTTTGTTATATATTATTATTATTCTATAATTATATGTGTATTATTATTTTGCACTATTTTTATCTGTTGCTATAAGTACATACAGTATTTTCCATTTTATACACATTATTAAAAATCTTCAATTGTATTATTAATTTGATATGTATAGTGTATACATAGATAGATATTTTGTTCAAAATGTAACCAATAAATATATTATTCCGTATCGCATTTATAAAATAATATTATTATTCAAAGAAATTAAAAATATGCACTGCTTATATAGAAATTGCTTAGTTATTTGTTTAGCTTTTTAAAGTAGCTTCATTAGATAAGTAATTATATTATGACAATTATTATTTCTTATTTTTCACCAACCCGCATTTGGCAAGCGTGGTGATTATGCCTACCTCCTCACTGTACTGTTATCTTCAGTGAGATTAGAGGCCTTTGCCCAGCAGTGGGACAATACAGGCTAATAGTTTTTAATTATTATTTTTTTATATAAAATGAATGAGTTTGTCTGAGCGTTTGAGTTCTAAATGTAAGGATTGAGTGTTAAAGTTATTTAAAGTTACATTATTCCTCCGAAGCAGCGTATTCTAGCTAGAAATAGATAAATATAAAATTAAGCACTACATTTTGATATTTATATAATAATACTATTAAAGATATTAAAGGAGTCTTAATATTTTACAAATTTATTAAAAAATAGATATTAAAGTTAGGAATCTCTTTCTGAATTATTTATTTCATAACAATATTTCTCAGGGTGGTTGGAGTCGTTACTTGATATAAATCTAAACGTTAACAAACAAAATTCACCGAATTAACATAATTTTATTATGTTCTTTGACTCATGAAAGTTATAAAAAGAATTTGTATTCTTCATCATCATCATAAATTTAAGAACTCGGCTCTTGTCGGTGAGTCCGATGCAGACTTCTCCATGTATTCCTATTCAGTGCAAGCTCTTTCACATCTCTATACGACATGGAAGACACGTTTTCTTTAATCTAAAATCAACAAGGATGATTTTCAAGCCACCCTGAATTTTTAGTATTTTCAAAACTTATATTATTGTTAACGTTGGTTATTATTATAATAATAAGGTAGATTTGTTGTGCTTATACATATAACAAATAATATATAAAGTATTGTTAAAACATTCCTTTGCAGAAAAATAGTAATAAAATAGAGCAACAATATATATTATTAATAATGTGGTTATGGTTAATAAGATGTTTTTCATTAATAATAATAACAAATGGTTTAACTGTTTTTCTGGAAATTATTAATCACAATGTTAAATATTATAGTTGTACTATTTTATTGATACCTTACTTTATTATTAGAATAAGAAAAATAGTAAAAGCTAGGTAAGTATGTTAGAATTTAGGTAAAAATAGTGCTTGGAAATAAATCACTTTCTGATATTTCATAAGTTTAGTCGTTAAGATGTACATTGAATATAAAAGAATCAAATAAACGGGATCAATACTTTCGGGTGAAAACAATCGTAGTTTACTAGTTGCGTATTTAATGATTTCGTTTTATCATTTAAATCGAGTAGCCATTATGACACATGTGCTTTTTTACACAGTACAACTAAATTTAATTCAAAAACTAACAAACAATTAATGTATACAATTAAGAAGACAGAAAACATTTAAAAAAATATACGAGTACGTAATTCTCTTTTTTCAAAATTAAACATAGTGGCAAGAAGAATACAAGGACTCTACTTGCTATTTAATAGCTGACAGGACCACTACTGCTGCCCAAGCTGTCTGTTGTTATACTATATTTACAGATAGTGAGATTAAGGAACCCTCAGGACCTAATCATGTTCATAAAAAATCGTCCAACCTTACCGGGGTGACAGTGTCATCGCTCTATCTAAGCTTGAAGCACGGCCGTGAACCAGGAAGAACTTCGTTCATTGACCTTTATCTAATTGTCTATAACTAGTATTCAATAATATAACTATCTCACTCCCACAATACGTTTGCGGCGTGGTGAAAAAGTGATACTATTGTGTGTGTGACAGAGATAGATAAATAAAGGTAATTGGACGATTTTTTTCAGCTATGGGACCGTACTTTAGTACCTGTAGGCTTCCTGTAGAGTTCAATTTGCTATAAAAACTGTTACGTTATAAGCAACACTTTAACCATCAATGTTTAATTAATTTTGCTATTTTTTAACTTAATAACTGTCATATTCTATTGCAAAGCTGTTATAGTGATTAGTGTAGAAACTTATAGGGTACTTAGTAACCAAAGATTTTAAATGAATTACTTTTGTATTAGTAGTGAAATGTTAAAGAGTTTACTCCCTGTGTACTTATAAGGTGACTATCAATGTAATTTCTGTATGGAGCTTTAGCAACATACATAGTTTAAATTCGTGTTAGACGTAGATGATTTAATTAATCGAACTATAAAGAGTTAATAATAATCCCGCTATTTAGATGTTAATTAATAGTACAATTATGCCATGCCAGTTCAATCCAATAGCCATTTATAATCCAGTAGTTATTTAGTGTAACCAATTTTATTTATTTATTGTGCTTGTAAAATAAATTGGATTAGGCTAATATAGTAGGTAAGAATAAAATAAATAAAAATAATGTTATATTCATAGAAACTATACGCATTATTTGGGTATTATAAAATCGGTACATTAGGAGCTTTGGAGATCACTATTGAAACTGATTAATATAGCCAAATAATATAAAACATTAGTGTTTAAGTAATTTTTAAAGCCAATTCAGATTTCAGTAACTCTAAAACGTGTATTGGATATATCCGTGTATCCGAAATCTGTAATTCCTTGAATGTTTTAATAAAACTTATTGTATCTTACATTACTTAGTTTTTAAGAAGTGTATGATCCATATTATTATGTATTATGATAATTAACTTCAACTTGTGGTTATGGATGACAATTATTATTATTGATTAATAATTATTAAAAGGAGTAAATATTAAATAATGTAAGTTAAATTAGGTGCATAATTTATATTGCATTCTAGTCAATTTTATTCAAATTATTTTAAATATCAAAATTGAGAACCTTTATTATTTTGATATTTACAGTATTAGCGGTTAATCGTTTATCATTAAATAGAGTTAAGATTGGTGTTTTCATTCTGATTCAATGATAAGTAATCAAGTATGTAATGTTATTAAATTCGTATTTGACAAGTTTACATCTTGTAGGAAGATTTGATCTTCTGGGATGAACAAGGGTACAAGGCAGACTGCGTCGCAGCGTCACAATGACGTCACAGTCTATCCCAGTTAACGTAGATCTAATATTTATAAACATGAAAGTGAGATCAAAATATTAAGTGTTTCTTAGTAGATAGGTTTAACTATTACATTATATGAATAATATTATTAAATGTAATATATTATTTCAATTTTATCAATTTATTGGCACTTCATTGAGATATCGAATTATGTAATTCAATTATATTTTCTTGGTAGTTATTGTAAAGTGTTGAAAAAAATTTAAAACGAAAATTATTATATTAAAATGAGGAATGTGATAGAAAGTGATTGTTATTCTGACTTTGGCCTACAATATAGATGGTCTTTTGAGATTGTAACTATTTATTACTAGATATTTAGAACACTTCAATTTATTTTACAACATATTGACAAGTATCCTATTAGCCTGATGATCTTAGACTCAAGAACAAAACGGAGTCTTCAAACGAGACTTCCAGTCACTGTTAAAAATGTTGTAACAATAAATGAAGTGTATTTGATCATTGAAAACTTTTAATTTCACAGCACTAGAGCACATTTCTGTATATTTGTAGCACATTGGAGTTTCAGATTGTCTTTTAAATTTAATTGTTGACAGAAAACAGTTAGAATAAGAAAGGTATGAGTAAAGCATATATTCTAAAGTCAGTGTAAAAACTTAGTCTCATTGATCTTGTAATTAAAGAGATATAGCAAGAAAATAATCAGTACATAAATTAATTGAGGGTAATGGTCACAATTAACTGTTCTTTTAAAATATTGTACAGAATATCTTAAAAGCAGTTGAGTTCATAATCAAGATATGTAATTTTGGATTGTTTGAGCACAAACATACATACCTGATTGGCATACATCTTGATGAATTAAATTACTTTCGTCCTTTAAAATCCAAATTGACCATTATCCTTAAATTTACGTATAGAAATAGTGAAACACATGTATCCAAAGAATTATTTATTGTTTAAATACAATAACTAAATTATAACAATTAAAATTAGTAGTGTTTTATTTTATCCTAACTATCTACAGATACTACAAATAATGTTACATTGCCTTCCTTCTAGACCTCATTACGTCATCATACTAAATTGGAGGAGATAAATCAACAACCACTTACCTATTCAAGTTCTTAGCTTCCAACACAATAAGGTGTGTTATAAAAAAAACCCAAATGATTTTCAGTTAGAGGAGACGGTATGCGCCAACTAGAGGACATTGCAGGCCAATACTTTTTATTATATCTGATTTGTGTAACTGTGTGTCTGTTGAGGCACACGCAAGTAAACGCTTAGTCAAAAAAACATCTATTTAATTGTTTGATTGATGACAAATATCCCCTTGAATAAGCTTTGATTTTTAAAAAAACAGCATCTGTCCCACTATACTGTCAGGTCAGAAGTTCTCTGAAGTATCATAATATATAAATCCTGTCTTAAAAAAGAAGAAACTCACTATGAATTGAAACTATATTCATAAGGCATGGGACATAATATGTACTGAAGTGTAGTAGGGTTCAATGTAACAGTTATAGAACTAGCCTTATATTCACTTGGAGGACTTCATGCTTCTAATCTTTTTCCTTTCTCTGTAAAGACTTTCGTGGCGAACTGGAAATAATAAAGATACTTTCATAAGTATTGTTCTTGAATCCATACTATTATTATAAAGAGGTAAAATTTGTAAGTTTGTTTGTTTGTTTGTATGTTCAAGGTAATCTCAGGAATTATTAGTCCGATTTGAATAATTCTTTTTGTAATATATAGCCACATTCAACGGGAAGGTTATAGGCTATTTTTCATCCCGAAATTCTCACGGGAACTGGTACAACGCGGGTAATAACCGTGGGGCGCTGCTAGTATTACATATTTTTATAATTAAATGGAATTCAAGATTGTTGTTCAAAATATTTAAATTAAAAGACAAGGTATGTAACACTGTATAGATTAGTTTTTCTAAAACTAGACAATTCGATGAGTAACAGCGGTTTTGAGGCTCATTAATATACACACCTAATTCAAAGTGTAGAAAAACTTAACTATGTGCGATTCTAAATAAAATACAATATGTGGAATCGCATTTCGTATCGTATAAAAATTCTTCGAATTACCATTATCAATCACATCATAGAGTAAAGAATCTAATGAGTAAAATAAACATAATAAACGTACATAACCTCAACAAAATATGTATGTACTCACTGTAAGGGTCGAATATAACGAGCTCCAGTTTGTCAGCTAGGCGCTCCCTGATCCTGGTAACCTGATGACCGGATACCACACTTTCCAATAAAACCATTATATTCCTGAAAATTTAATAAACAAATACATATAGTTGGTATTTTTGAAAATTATTCTTGTCGGAGTAGTTGGGATCTACTTACTTGCTTTTGGCTTTTTTGAGTAACACATTTGTGAGAAACATATTTGTGTTTATAATTTTATTTATTTAGAAATGAATCAGGCAATTACTCAAAATAATCAAATTATTCATGAATTAAATTCAATTTAGTTTGGCTTGGTATTCGATCGAAGCAATTTCTTGCACAGAGCACAGATTTCTTGTTTGAGGGAAAGCAAGCAATGACACTAATGACAGATTGAATTGAACAGCTGACTGATTGACGGAATGAATGACAGCTGACAGCCGAACGAAAAATGAGAGGAAATTTAAAAATTTAATGGAAAAAGCCGGTTTTCGTACAGCCCTAATAATTTCCTCATTTAAAGCTTTCCATAGACAACAAAAATACAATTCATGCCACGCGAACAAAAATTTAAAAATAATAAATTAATTTTGACAGTGATCAAATCGTGTAACACGTGCAAATTAAGATATTTTATTGTAATACAATATTTATCAAAATATACAAATGGAATAAAGAGTTTTCTTGGATACGAGCTACAATAAAACACCTGCCAAACAAAAGGACGTATCCTGGTAACATTCCGAAAACAAACTCGTTCAAGTGATGATGAACTTGTGAACCGACCGGCGTCGTTGTGGCGTTTTCGTGTAACTTCTTTTTGTGTTCTTTCTTTGTTCTTATTGATGTCGCAAATGAAGTAACCGAATTAATATAGTGTGATTAATATAGAGTTTTGTTTTACGTAGTGTAGTTTGCGATAACAGAAGAATGTTAAATAACGAGATGGAGAATGGCGGCGGCGACGCCACCAATGTGTCACCGACCAAACTCATGGTCAATTACATACCCGAACTGATGACACGCGACATGATGTATGCGCTTTTCTCTGCCATGGGCAAGATCGAGAGCTGTAAACTGATAGCCAACAGAGGATACGGCTTCGTGGAATACGAGAAACACGAGGACGCCGAGAAAGCGCGAGCAGCATTCAACGGCCTCCTCATGCAGGGTAAAACACTGAAGGTATCCTTCGCCCTGCTGAACCCAGAGAACAAGGTGAGCCACAAACCAGACACTGAGTCCAACTTGTACATTAGCAACCTGCCGCCCGACATGACGCTGGAGAGGCTCAACGCGCTTTTCAATCAGTTCGGGAATATCACTAATAGCAGAGTGTCGCAGGGCATAGGGTTCGTGTGCTACGAGGCGCGCCCGCAGGCGGAGGAAGCCATAAAGCACATGAACGGACAGTCGCCGATACCGGGCGCCGGAGCCATCGTAGTAAAGTTCGCCAACAAACCGAATAACAACAAGAACCCGCGGGTGTCGACACGGAGCGCGGTGGGCGCGGCCCCGCTGGCGTACAACGGTGCGGCGGCGATGTTCAACGGCAGCTCGCCAGCCGCCTTCAACGGCAACCTGACGGCGGCGGCGTTCGGTGCGCGGCCCGCCGCATTCGCGCCCGGCTTCCCGCAGGCGTCGCCGCCGCCGCTGCTGCCGTCGCCGGGTAAGGCGCTGCCGTTCATCAACAAGGGCCAGCAGCGCTTCAACCCTATGGCGGCCACGAACCACTCGCCGCTGCCGCTGCTGGGCGCGCCAGCCAGCCCCGTGCCGCTGCTCGGCGCGCCCCCCTCCGCGCACCAGACCACAGTGTACGTATACAACATCGGCGAGGAGACTGAGGAGCTCGCGCTCTGGCAACTCTTTGGTCCTTATGGTGCAATTGACTCTATTAAAGTGATAAAGGACCCGGAGACTAAGAAAAACAAAGGTTTCGCGTTTGTGAACATGCGTGAGTACGACGAGGCCGCGCTGGCCATCCAGACCCTCAATGGGTACACGCTCAATGGACAGGTTCTATCGGTTAGCTTTAAGACTCAGAAGAGAAGCGCTTAGATTGTGTACGGACGTTCAAAACGCCGTCTCATATTATGTGATGTTCCGGGCCGAAAGCTTAAAGATTTCATTCCAATCTCAATATTTTTATAGTCAAGGAGAATGGTCCTTGTATGTGCATTTCAGATTAGTCACATAAGTATTTTTGTAAGATTTAACATAGTTTTATATTCGCGAGAGCGCGACATGACTATATATTGTGAGTTTAGTTGGCTTGACAGTATGTATATGTGTATGAACCCACTATTAATTATCATATGATATGGTATTATATTATGGACCTGTCGCTGTATGTATTGCCCGGGGCGAGGGGCGAGCCGCCTCATCCCGCGCTCCTCTCCCGCCCCCAACCTCCAGATATTTTATTTTTGTGTAAAACAAACACCTCTGTATGATTTTTATCTTTAATAAATTCATGTTTAAATAGAATTTATCGTATATTTCTCTATTTTTGTATATACATATCCTACCCTTTTGTTGTCCTTATTTACTTACGTATTATACATAATATTTAATAATAATAATTAATGTGTACATATTATTTGTGGCAGTAGTTAACATGTTTGTTAGTATTATATTGTGCATTGTCCCGCGGCAGGTCACTTGTGTAAAACTTTGCTTACATATTGCATGTTCTGTAGTCACATCGAAAATAACATTTTTTTATTTGTTTATGTTACGTCGAGGTTTATCGCTCGAGTTATTGTTATTTCCCGTAATATTGAATATTATTTTTGGCAAGTCAGGCCTTCTAACCGAAAATCTCGCGTTCGCTGTATACCTATTTATTGAATACCGTCATAGACGAGCCATGAGCTTTAATCTGTACATTTTTAAGGTTTCAAGTCCATTAGAATAGGTAGGTAGGTGTAACATAATTGTATAATTAACAGCCAAACTGTAGGCGTAATGAACACGGTAGGCTCTTTGATATCGAGCGTTATGAGCCCGTATCGTTCGGGTACCCACCCGTGAGACGCCTGGCAGACGCCACCAAGCTATGAACCTGCCTCTGATGCGTCGGGCCATGTAACATGATAGCAATACTCCACACATGCCCAGTGGTCCAAAACTTACTGCCACACAAGTACTGAAACACAATTACTAACCAAAACATCATATTAAAAGTGAAAGTAGAAAGTAAGTGCACCACATGACATCTAGATGGTGAGTAATGTGTAAAAATTCATTATTTTGGAGTGCTGTAATCGCACAGCAATTTACTTCTTAAAAGATGTAATTCTAGTCTTATTTTGTAACTTATACACTAAAGTACAGTAATCATTTTCATATTATTAATGCTTAGGTAGCGATGCCCCGCGGTAATTACGAGGTAACTAGGGAAAAATGAGTAACGTTTTAATTTTTCGGGTCGCTTCCTCTTTCCACAAGATTCAAAATATATTTCGGCTTAAGTTAACGCGAAATAATTGGATTTCGTTTGTTGCCCTGTTTCAGTTTCCATTCGCAGATCCGTCGTAAATGCTACATTGAAAAGCTAAATATTATGAAGGCGTTGTAAAAATATGAAATCCACTATTTTTTCTACACAAAGTGGGTGTAACTCGCGAACTCGGTCACAAATGTGTTGGTATTATCTTTGGGAGTAATATTGCATGAGTAATGTTTTATTTACGTAGGTGGGCGATAACGTGGCCCAATGATCAGATACACAACTCGGGTATTACTATAATTACCTACCATATTTTTACCGAACGTTGCATTTTTAAAAGTACAAAATTTTACACCCGTGTTTCTAAGTAACCGATACTTCCTCGAAATATACTTTTATAGCTTCCTTTAAACTTGTAATGATCTTTGCCTTGTAGGGCTGACTCTTTCTCAGTATTATTATATTACGGATAAACCACAGTTGGTTTTCGAAACCAACTGGTTCAAAATTCCGGATTATTTCGTTATGTCCATATCCATACTTTATTTTATGGTAGATGTCAATCAAAATAGTTTATATACATATTTTGAAGTAGGGTAATAGTGCTTAAAAGTTATAATATATTTTTTCCCGCAATTACAATTACAAAATGTCGCCAATAGAAAATGACGTCTAGTTCTGTTCGCAGAATTCAATGTAATAAAATTATCGTTATCACAAAACGCGCGATCGTTTCGAACCATAAAAAATGAAACGTGCACAATTTTGAAATCGGCAGGTTTTCTTGAATAACCTTAGGTACATATTCACAAGAATGGCATCCATAGCACCACAAAGGGAAGTGAGTCACAATCCGCAGTCACGCTCGCGGCGGGCCTTGCTGCAATCTTAGCATCTAAAGTTGAAAGAACCCTTGATTGTAAAGTGCTGACAAAAGGCACCTCGGCTGAGAAAAGTAAATACATTACGTTTCGACGCCAAACCACAGAGTAGTGACGCACAAGCAAACAAGCGAATAGATCGGTCAAATGCTCAGGACTTTGCGTCCTTTCCAAGGGCAATGCCTATAAATAATGCGTATGTAGACCTGTTTATGGTTACAACGACCTTTCCCGTCTGGACCGAGTCTAAGTGTAGGGCCACATCTGCGGAACGTAGCGCGCCGAACCTTCCGCTAAATACGCTCGTAGTGTATTTCAAGTTATCTATGACACATCAGTCGAAATTACGCCGCGTTCTGCGTAGTGCGTAACCTTCCGTCGGGCGGTTTGTTCAGCTAAAACGCATTTAATGTATTTTGCATAGCAAGCGACACATCACGCGACGCGTTGCGCGACCGAAAGTTCGGCGGGCGCCGGGCGTAGCTGAACGTGCGGCTTGTGTTGTGCATCGCGCAATTGGGCTTTTGAAAATAATAAAAAATTGTGATAAATCGAAAGATTATACATATATTAGTTTTATAACAAAACTATTTTTATTTTAATCTAATTAAATCCATGTTTCTGGGCACGTGCGCACACCGCAAAGTGTCGATACAGACTACGACGACGCCACGTAACTTTCCGTCGCGTAGCGCACTGAACAAGACGCCGCATTTAGCCGAACGTGCGGCGCCGTACGTTACGCAGATGTGTCGCGAAACTAAAGCCGAACGTGCGGCGCCGTACGTGCCGAAGGTTCGGCGCGCTACGTTGCGCAGATGTGGCCCTACACTAACCAAATTCGTAGACGGAAAATATCGATCTTGTGTTTGATTGTGATAACGCGAACTCTGGTTATTTTACCGCGTCACTGTGCAGCTCTGCGTTTCTTCGAAAGTCCTTTCGAATACGTTGGCAATTATTTTCGAAGCGGCCATCAGAAATACCGCAATGTCATGCGCCGGCTTATATTTCGGGACGAGGCTCTCACATCCTTATGACAACAGCTTCGAATAGTACTTGCTCCCTTCACCGCGCGCTATGAAACTTATTTCTAAAAATAATTTATACACTAGCCGCTCGTTACTTGGATGATATGAACACGAGTTTCCCTTTTCCAACCTCTTGAGTGTCGAGTCTATTTTCACTAAATAATGGCGTCTTTGTCTCCCGAGTAGGTAGATATTATATTCAGAGGTGGGTTTCCCGATCAAATAATTGTTGTAGCACCTATGAGAAAACTCAACTCTATAGCGAAAAGTATATTAATTCATTAATATTATCAAATCAACAAGTAATTTGGGCGTGGTTAGGTTTTCATTGCCAGCATTTAAGTACCTATCTATTGAGGGATTTAGAAAGCCCCATTCTTACACCTGAGCCACTCACAGGTTTAATATTGGATCACTACCAGAAGACGTGTTCAATCCTATTACATTCATTTCAATACCACCGCAAGACGACCAAATACAAGTTTATCGTGTTGAAAACGTGTCCGATTCATAAAAAAGAAGATAAGTTATGCAAATAACTTTGAATTTCAATGGCTTTGCGATATCACCGCGCGGTTACTAGGAGATCATTAATTAAATAATTGTAAAAACGTCGGTATTAGTTATAAAATAAAGAGATCCGGTATAAATAACATGAAAACAAAGGCCAGGGTTATGTGACATGGCAAGAAAATTCTAATAACACTCGAAATATTGAAGATTTTCAAAGTCAAGTGGCAGAGTTGGACTTGGTGTGTTTATCTTGTTGACCAGCGCGTCACTAAACTTCAATCAGTGTTAATAACTCATGCAAGACGATGCATTATCTTCGTCTGGCATTATGAAAAGGTTTATGTCAAAACAATTTTATGGATTTAATTTGTACTCGTAAAGGGTTTTAGCTACGGGTACTAAATACCTAGGAAACTAGTCAAAATTATACAATGACACAGTTTAACGACACGCTGGATCAAAACAACAATAGTTATTTTCTAAACCTCATCAAAATCAATCAAGCATTGGCATTCGTTGGAAAAGACATTAAGAATGTCAGTAACGCACTATGCATGCAGTCTAAATATAGCGGTTAATATATCACCGTCGACAGACGGACAAAAAATAAACCCCTACAGAGAATTCATTTGCAATAAAGACAAGTCGCTCGGTACCCATCTATCTGTCTACGTTGCTTTTGGAACGGTAAACTCTGATATTATAAAGTTAAAGATGTAGGCAAGTTAAAAGTAGAAACTCACAAACTTCCTTGACAGTTTTCTAAGTTTTTGTCTTGTGCTGTTTGCAATGTGATAAGATAAGCCTAGAAATCGAGCTTATTGAACTTTGTTATTTCAATATTAAAAGGCTGATTAATTAAATTTAAAACCTCCGACATCAGGTTTAGCAACAATGCGACCTTCGATAAATAAATATGTATCAATGACGTCATTTTTTAACACCGACGAAGCTATTTTATACACAATTTTAAAGATGAACATTTTTTCTTCAGCCAAAATCCTATTATAACCAATTAAAATTATGAGAAAACTACGAACAAAGCATTCTTCTTGTCGAGTCAATATGGTTATTTATTTTATTTATATGTGTCCGGACCAGAATTTGGCCACCTCTATCGCATTGTTATTGGCTTTCCATAAATCCTCCACAGTGCAGGACATGGGGCAGTTAGGGCATTGTAGTATGTGTTTCATATTCTGGATGGCGCCACATTCACAATTTCCGTTCTCTGAGAAACCCCACTTGACACGGTTTTCGTGGCATCTCCCAACACCAGTTCGGAGTCTATTTAAAGACTTCCAAACCGTCCAGGGGAGATCACCACCCGGAGGGAGCTTCTCAGAGAGCGGAGAGAGATGAGATGCAGGAGGGAACTTCTTTTTCCAGAGCTCCAACCTAGCTTTTGGAGCAAGCCTCTCACTTAGGCTAGGCTGTCTAAGGAAGCTGTGACGGCTGCCCAGGCGCGACGGCGGTGGAGACAGATTGTATAGGGGATGCCTGCTGTCCCGCATCTGTTTGTGTTTCTCCACAGAGCAAGCGATTTCCCGTCGGACACTAGGTGGAGCTATACCGGCTAGAGAATAGATGTGTGGGAGAGGAGTCGGTTTAAGAGTCCCCGTTATGATGCGGCAGGAGGCATTGAGGGCGACGTCTACCTCCTTTGCATGTGCAGACCGAGCCCAAACTGGGCATGCATATTCCCCTGCCGAATAGCATAACGCTAAGCTGCTGGTACGGAGGACCTTCGGCGATGCTCCCCAGCGGGTAGATGTAAGACGGCGCAGAATATTATTCCTGGAACTGACTTTGGACTTCAGTTTCAGGCAGTTTTCCCTATATGTCAGTGAACGGTCCAAAGTGACGCCGAGATATTTTGGTGTTGGGTTATGCTTAATTTCTACGCCATCCCACATGATCTTCAGTACCCGGTTAGCCTCTTGGTTGCGTAAGTGGAAAGCACAGGACTCTGTTTTTGATGGGTTTGGCTTTAGCGAGTTTATTTTGTAATATTGTGTTAGGTTTTGTAGTGAGTCCGATAGATTTGCTTCTACTTCCACGAAGGTTTTTGCCTGTGAGGTGAGTGCCAAATCATCAGCATAAATGAAACGGTGGGTCAGAGGGTGGTGTGGCTGGTCGTTTGTATATATGTTAAACAAAATAGGTGCAAGGACACTGCCCTGTGGTAGGCCATTCTTTTGATTTCGCCATCTACTCTTATGTTTATGTAAGAGGACTTGGAAACGCCGGTTACGTAGCATTTCGCCAAGGACTTTGACAAAGAGTTGGTCTTTGGTTAGGATGAATACTTTTTTTAAGAGTAAGTTTATGTTGACAGTATCGTAAGCTGCACTAAGGTCAATAAAAGCCACCCCAGTTACCAGACCTCTCTCATAACCATCCTCAATGTGTTGTGTTAGGTTGAGTACTTGCGCGGAACAGGATTTGCCGGGGCGAAAACCTGCTTGTTCTGGTATTAACTGAGGGTCAATCAATGAGGTAAGGCGGTTTAAGAGCATGCGTTCAAATAATTTATATGTATGACAGAGTAAAGCAATCGGACGGAAGTGTTTTGGGTCGTCAGGTGACTTCCCTGGTTTGAGTAGTGCAGTGATTTTTGACTTTCGCCACATTTTTGGTATTTTCGAAGAGGTAATGCAAGTATTGAACATAGCTAGTAACCAGGCTGTAGCTTTTTTGCCAAGATGTTTCAGCTGTTCCACGGACATGTCGTCGATACCAGCGGCTTTCCCATTTTTAAGCTGTTTTATGCAGGTTTTGATGTCGGCTAGCGTAAAACGTTTACTAATTGGTTGGCAACTGTCAATAGCTGGATTACTGGGGGGTTTGGGTAGAGAGATTTTATGTGTTGATTTGCCATTTAAGAGAAGTTGGTGGGCTACCTGGTTGGCAGTCACTGGACCTGGCTGCAAGGCTGCTGGTGGGTCACTTGTCAATTTGCGGAGAGTTCCCCAAGCTTTTTTACTATTGTGCGCCATATCCACAGACTCTACGAGTTGAGTCCAGTTATCTTGACGGTTTTTTGCTATGTGGGTGATGACTTCTTCCCCGAGTGAACTTGTAGTGGTAGAAAAGGGGTCTTTGGAGAAAGAAGATGCATACTGATCTAGTAGTTTAGCGGAGTTATGGTCAAGGCCAGGGATATATGCTGTGCTGCATCCACGTGGAATACATTGCCGTGATACCACCCTTATCACTTCGACAAATTTGTCGTAGTTTTCAGGGATTGAGGGTAGATCTTGCAGTTGTTCGTCCACTTTTGCAGCATATTGGTCCCAATCAGCCTTTTTAAAGTTAAACCGTCGCTGTAACGGCACTACATTTGGCTTGATGACGGCCTGTACCGTACACATTATCGGTCTATGCTGAGATCTTGGTATGGGTTTGCAGGTAGACTTAACAGTGTTAGAGGCTATGTCTGGACTAGCAAAGATGAGGTCCGGGTTGTAGCCGCGTTTCCACCGTCCGCTATTGAAGGAAGCCGGGAGTTTAGGGTTGTGGATTAGTTCCAAGTCATTTGCTTCAGCCCAAGCCTCAACCGACTCCCCACTGTCATCTGTGCCAGTATATCCCCATGTGGTGCTGTGACTATTGAAATCTCCTAACACTATTTTGGCGTTGTGTTTTGTGAATTCGGGTGTACATTTAAAGTCAAAGGTTTCCCCGGGGGGGCTATATACTGAGGTGATAGAACAAGAACCGATATCTATTGAGAGGATTTCCGTATGATTTGGGGACAAGATGGTAGATGCTGATTCTATGAATAAGTCAGGTCTGGCAAATATTGCGCTGCCGTGTTTGGGATCAGGAATTTCTGCAATAAGGGACATGCCGGGTATTTGAGGTCTTGTAGCCGCCAGGTCTCTATGCGTTTCTTGAACGCATAGGACATGGCACCGGGTTTGTTGACATAAGTTGGATAGGAGGTCAGCTTTTGTTTTGGAAAATCCTTCGATGTTTATTGAGATGCCTGTGAAGGCTGGTTTTAACAGTTTTTTATTGTTTGGCGCTGAGAAGTGCCTTTTACAACAAAGCATTTTCAACCAATGACGTAACGCAAGATAACACAATACACGAACGCTAAAAATAAAATTAATCTCTCATTTATATTCAGTTTCGAAAAGTAGGTACTAATAAAGGTTATGTGTTTAGCTGTGTGAAACTGAAATGTGGATACTTCTGTTAGTCAAACAAACAGTTTACCAGTTGGGCTAACGACTGAAATTAATTTATCGCAGCACATAAACTTGGTTCAAATATAACTAGTCACGAGTGTATTCGTCGAGTAGTTCGCTGTCTAGGACTGTGAGTCTAGTCAGTTTTCATATCCGATTTATCCTTCTTATCACTGTAACTTACCTACAGCTAAACATGAAGATTTACTTAGCCGATTTATCATGCAAATTTTGATGACAATGCTTCCCACCCAGTTTTCTTATGATCCAAGTATTTCAATATTTATGAAGATCATTATGAATTAATGGTTTAATATAATCCACGGGTTAGTCACGTAGCAAACGCCGGTTGTAATGAGGATAATTTGGCAGAACGCCAGAATAAGCTTTGTTATATTCTTATTTATGTGAATGACAGTCTCTGTGCTGCGGAATGGAAGCAAAGATACATTCGGTTCACGGCGAACTCATTATAATTAGTCTCGGTTTTAACACGACTCACTTGGAAGTATAAACGCATGGAATTTCTACAAAAAGATTGTTTGATGAAGACGCTTAAGAAATACATAATAAGTACATCATTGTTTAAGAAACCCTCTGCTAACATTCGACTGTTTCGTTAGATCTCTACGGATAAGAAGACTGTAACTATATGTTAGTTAAGTATTTCTACTGCCACTATTGAGTATCTTTATTTTTTATAGCTACACAACAGTAGTAGCTATAGATTTAATGAAAAAATTGTTAGACTAAGTCGAAAATGATTGGACGTTATCTGAAACACGCGTGAACGCCGCGGTTTTGCCGAGAAATTAAATTTCGGGGATACAGATTCGATTCTCGATAAGTACCTTTTCGAAAATGCGAGTAGTGAAGTTTTTAAAGTTTTCAAGATACGAAATTTGCATGTGATAGTAATTTTTCCTTTCTTTAAGGTTTGGGAAGGAAAATGGTGCTCCTATATGTTTGCTTAGCAGCGAATGTTCGTTTGGTTGTCTTGAGAATGCATGAATCCCCAGGTCCCGCTACAGGCTGGTATAAGAACATTGGTAAGTTTTACATACCTAATGTAATAATAACTACACATATACATAATATATCGCCATTTCTAAAATGCAAATGCAAAATGCTTATTTTTTATTGCATCATAGTGGGATGTGAGCAAGAATTTTTATATGTATTTTATTATTAGGAATCTAATTCGTAAGGTTTTTCCACTAGTCATAATCGAATTAATATTTGAAATCCCATTTTTAAAATTGGTTCCAAACCTTAGTTTTAGACTTAAAATTAAAAAAAAAACCAATTAGATTGTTTAGAATTTAAATGATAGGTTTTAAAAAGACAGGGTGCATTTGGCTCTGTGAATACCCTGCGGTAATCAAGAACAAGGTTCGAAAAGTAGATTATAAAATATCTACTTTTAAAATTAGCCTTTTAGGAGTTTCAAAATATGTATGTTCTTTCAATTTATTTTTATTATTTCTTGCCAAGTTTTAAGTTATATGAATATATTCATACAAAATATTCCTAAATGTAGTGTAGATTAGGTTATTCATATTTTTGTAAGAAGCTAGGGTTTTCAAATTATTGTGAAGTAATTTATTTATTGAGGGAAAATATTGGTCTTATAAATCTAACAAAAATAATAATATAATTTCACTCTGTCTCACTATTCTTCCCATCGGTAAGGATGTTAAAAATATACCTACTGGCATTGAAAATGAACGCATTTGTAATTGTGGCATAAGCATAGTGGGACAAAGTGCAATATTCACCTAACAATGTAAGTATTCAAGTATGTATGGGAAATAAACTTAATAAGTATATAATATAACCATTGCTAGGTTGTAATAATATTTTTATTGGTCTGGTCATGGCTGCATCTGATTTTATACTTTTCTTATAATATAATATCTATTTATGATTTAGCTTTAGCTCCAAATGTTAATATATTCTGTCTGGAATATTAATTTGCATCATATATTGAACTAATCATGATCTTTTATTTATCTATGTAATTACTAATGAATTTATTTGATAGCAAGCTAGATTTTATTATAAGAGCACATTAATTAATTAAGGACATATATTTTTTACACAGCACTGAATTAGATAACCAGGAATAAACAATTGTTTTATTATAATTTGGTTTTTTATTGTGTCTGGGTGAAGGGTGATAATAAAAAGACATTATAAAAAGCTTATTCTAGTTTTTATTTGTCGATTTAACATAGACGTAAGGCATTCTCCCACCTACTGTAATTGGCACACTATACCTTCTCAACGTAATATCACTTGACAATATTATGGAATGTTTCAACACAATTGGAATGCCCAAATGATTACACATATAATCGTATTCCTCATCGCAGTGGTGTCTACCCCACTCGTTCGATATATTCGAGTCAACTAGCCAGATATCGATTAATATAAAAATCAGGACTAGAGTTTTAAAGTATCGCGCCGTGAATCACTGTTATGTACAACTTAGACTGACTCAAACGTTTGTGACTCGTGCCGGTCCAGGGAACCGAGCGGACTTACCTTTAATAAATTAATTTAGCGAGGGATGCACAAATTAAAACACTGGACGATATTGGCACTGATTCAAAAGCTAACTTAATAAATAATACTACGATACAATTATACAACCATACAATGAATATCCAAGTACAATACTGTATACAAAATACTGTTCACAATTCACGACGATTTACAAAATAAATAATTATAAAAAATAGACAAACATAAAATGGACGCAAAATAATTTCACATATTGCACATGAGAAAATAATAAAATACACTTGATTTGATTTCTAACGCCTCGAAAATATAAAGTTAATAAAACAAGTTGATATTATTAAAATGACTGGCCACCTTCGATCCGATCCGATCCACTCCGTCTCTAATCTCGTGTAAACCGGTCCTGCACACATTAGGCACTGGTTCGAGCTAATATCAAAGCTAATTCCGATATACATCTTATACAATATAATTTACGCTAACTTGTAATAATTTCAAGCGTGTATCGGGTGTAGGCCGTCGTTATAAAACAATTCATTTGTTGCTGTAACTCGTTTCAGTGTTCCAGTGTCGTACGAGTATAATATAAATAAACAAGCGTAATATCAAATACAATATCATTATTTTATATGGATATGCAATAATTTAGATTATTACGCAACTCTCAGACTAGTATTTACCTAATTAGTATACTGTGGGATACAAAAGCTGCTCACTCTAATTCTAACTAATCATTACTGATATTTTTGTTTAGTAAAAATATCTAATTATTTTTTGATCAATTTTTACAAAATGCATAATAACTTATCATTAAAAATATTGATATAAGTACACAGTTAAATATTACATAATTGTTAGTTACATTATAAATATACAAGTCACGCTAAGTACGAGTTGAAATATCATTGTATTTTGTTTCGCATATCTTAAACATACATTTGTACTATTTATAAATTTAAACCAAAATAATATAATAGAAACGCGTAATTTTTTGCGTAGTAACAAAAAATAAATGCGTGGATACGATGTTAAATTATTTGAAAGTATTTACAATTTGTACACGCTTGCTTCTATGTACCGAATGTGCCCATGTATTCCTTATCACAGTACAACAGTGCGTCATAAAACCGCACCGTAATAAAACTCGAGTCGAACGGATCAAGGAACAGAACTAATACGACACAGGCACATGTAGACTAAAGTAACGTGATTATGTAACAATTACATTCTATTATACAAATGTACAATTCGATCTACGAATAGGTAAATAATGAACACAAATGCGTCTCCGCCGCGGGGCAGAACTGAACGAACGCGGGGACGATATCCTTACCCGAGGCTTCTCAACAGTCGAACACACTTCGTCTCGGTCACGCCATCCAAAAGACTCACTGTCCATGAAAGCATAGCTTTACAGGCGCGTATTTGTTATTACACGCCTTGCAACTTACACATAAAACTATCAAACTGGCGACAAATTGAATACGTACACCTGTGTTGCGTTGCGAAGCTTACATGTCTAATTCTGGATTGTACTTTTTCAAAATCTGACGGCATTGTAAACATAACATAGACTACCTACCAAACTAAAATTTTCAGCGTGTAGCTAAGGATTTTGAATTCCGTTAAATAATTAAAACAAGTTTACAATACGCCTCATGCACAGAGTTCAGTACTGTAGTAGACAAGCTGAAGTATGAAAGCTACACTGTGATGGGCAGTAGTGTTGAGCAGCGTGTCTCGTCAGACGAGGTAGTGCGAGAAGGCGGGGCGGCGCTAGGAGGGCGGCGCGGGGCTGAAGCGCACGCGCGACGCCGACGAGGAGCTGGCGTCGCGCGCCGACACGTACGAGTCGGTCTCCGACGGGCTGTCGGAGCCGCCGGGCGACGCGCCGTCGGCCGCGCGCGCGTACTTCTTCAAGCTACTCCTCAACTTCGTCGGCGCTAATTCTAACCCTAAGTTCGCCGGCCTCTCCTCCTGCGACTCTTGCCTGTAGAAGTCCCTCGGCAACGAATAATCGCTCGACTTCCTCGGGTATTCCGTTTTAGCTCTGTTCTCTTTTCTGTACTGCCTCGAAGGCGAGAATTCTTCGGCATGCGAGTTGGATGCGGAGGAATTTGACGGCGTTCTTCTGTGCGTCAGAAACTGAGGTGATCTGTAATCCGGTTCCCTGTACTCGTACGAACACTCGTCGTAGGTGTACCTCTGGTCGTAAGGAAACGGCTCGTTTCTGTAGAAGTATGCCAAGTCCGTAGACGATGAAGGTTGGAAGTTTTCTCTGTAGTTGTGGTATAAGTCAGCCAGCTGGTCCGAAGTGGTTGACGGAGTGGTGCGCGCGCGGGAGCCTGCGGGCGCGGACGGCCCGTAGCCGGACGAGCTGGAGGCGCCGTATTGTATGGGCGAGTCTGTGAACCGGATCGGTTTTGGCTCTTCTGCGTGTAGGCTCGTGATCTGCAAAAAGAACAAACACAGGGTATAAGTACTGTAACATTTCATATACATGTAAAAAGTATTAGGTCTATATGAAGATTTCATTACAATAAAAAAGATAAAGAGCGAATCGATGGATTAGTATAACACTGCCATATACAACGTCTAATTTTAACCAACATTTTAAAAAGCATACAGGAAAAGCATTTTCTAGCAAATCCAAAAGTACCTATATACATCCAAAACCATTAAACATTCAAACATGATATCGTAATGTTGGAGTGTAACGTACCGGCGAGCCGGTGATGGCGTTGAGCGGCGGCCGCAGGTGGCGCGTGGGCCCGTGGTACGTGTTGTGCGCGTAGCCGAAGCCTTCGTACACGGACGAACTCAGCGGCTCGGGCTCCGACTCCGTCCTGGAACACAATACATACACGTTAGGTAAACAGTAAGTATGTGTTTATGTTGTCTACTTATTCAACGATATGATTTGACATATCGAGTACTCGAAATGTTCCCGATCTGACAGAAAATATTATAACGTAGCTGTGGGTACACTAATTATTTATACTCGTTTCGGGAAGTCGATACAAGTTACTGACTTGATACAATCCTCGATTAAAATAGCAAGAAAAAGATAAAAATAGTACAGTTGTCGTCGAATAATTTTTTATCGACATAGGTAGATGGCGCCACAATCATTTTAATCGTTTTACGTCATTGTTCACATAAAAATAGCCTCATAGATAAACTAGCCGCGCCCCGCGTTGTACCCATTCCCGTGGGAATTTTGGGATAAAATATATATTCAAAATAATAAAAATAAATATATAGTATCCCACCTGTGGGGTTGTAAGGTGGGGTGCAGCGGGCTGACGTTGGACACGCGCACGTCGTAGCCCGCCGCGACGCCGCCCAGCAGCGCCGCCATGTTGTACAACACGAGCTCGATTATACTCGGCTTCTTGTACTTGTAACCTGCAATTTATTGTTAGACATCCTTTGAATAGGGCCAGCTTGATGGTAATTCTGGTGAAAGGTGAAATGTAGGCATATCTTCGCTAGATAAGCCTACATCTAGGATAGATCTTTCAATAAAATTACCATCAGATTATAGTAAATCGAGCTGTTGGTACGAGAACTTATATGATTGCTGGACTGTAGCTACCTACCTTTTGGCCTTTTGTTCATACCTTCAAAATGCCCAAGCAGCCAGGTTCCAAATTATCACTTGCAGTTTATAAGGGTGGCGCTAGTAACTTTACTGACATAAACAATCTAGCATCCTGATATAAGGATCAGCGTGGAGGACTGCCTATAGCATTTTACCAATCTATAGGATTTTGAATAACCAGATCTTGCTTTTATATCCTTAATATATGTCCATAAACTTGTACTCATACCTGACATCTCCAGAAAGTAAGCTATTAGAAAACTGGTACTTACTGACACATAAGTGTAAGTTTCCATTGAAGCTTAGCGGAGCTCAACTGACCAATCACAATGAAAAGATTTTGACGATATCAATGCGGTATGATTGTCAGCTGAACTCTGTTCCTTAATGGTAACGCACCCATAGTCTGGTCAGCAGACACCTGGTTTTCAGTCTATCTTATATTTTTCAGCTCAATTTCCTTAGACTACATTAGAAAGCTATAAATTACTTTAGAACTCACCTTCAGTACTATACAGGGTCGGCATCGGTATATACCTCGATGTATTCGCTAGAGGGTACTCGGGGCCCCATTCGTCCGGGCTGAAGTCTGTATAAGTGAGAAAACAACCTATGTGAATGAAACATAGGCACGTTAGTGTACGGTGATGTAAATGTGTGCTAAGTGTATACGGATGATTTATGGGTGCAGCAAGGAATTAATTTTGTGAGATTTAATCTGTTTTTATTTATGATTTCAAAAAATTAGGAGGGTATTTTTAAATCCTTTAATTAATTCCTAGTTACACCCACTTCATGTTTTTATACTTGGCAAAAAGTAAAATTATCCAAACAGGAAATTCACCATAAGTATCAAAATAATTGGCTGGCAGTTTTTATCTTTAGACCTTGTCCAGTGGACAGGTAGAGTTAAGTAAAAACCAATTATCAAATAAGTAACATATGACTTTAAAGCCTACATGTACTTAAACTAACTTACTTTCTTTAGTATACAATTTATGCCAAGTAAAAAAAATAAACATACATTGATGATCAAGAAAACATTATGAAATGTTTTCGTAAAATAAGAGTAAGTTTCATAAAGGTAAGGCTAAAAAGTTATTTTCATCTTGTGTCAATCAGCGCCACATACGGGCAGAAATGGAACTAAAATGCGACACTAACAATATTTTACGATAACATATAAACATAAATTAATTTTACAATGATAAAATAGTGCGATTCAGACATTAATAACATAGGAATAGGTACAATCGTTTTAAAATTATGAAATAAGTTGTGAATTTCTATGAATAGTATTTTGTAAGGGTGTATATTAAAACGTAGACTATAACTCTTAGAAGATGACTTGTATAGTGCATAACTAAGGGGCAATTCTGCTAAATTAATATTGTGTTAATTAGGTCTTAATTTAATAGCGTTTGAATAGTTTGACACGTTTGGTTAGCATAATACAAAAAGTGTCATCTTATTAATAGAAATACAATTAAGACAGAATCGACACACACTTAATTTAGTAGAATTGATCCCTTCTTTCAATTTTATTTAGCATCTGTCATTTAATGGTCAAATACTAAGTACAATTTGTTATGCAAGCCATTATAAAAAGAGGAGTTACACTAAATTCTCTCATTTCAAACACATGCAGTCAGAAGTGTTTTTTGAAAATCACACAGTAATCGCTATCCATGCCACACAGTTCATTTTAAAAGAAAATAACTAAATAATAAGCAAAATAAAATCATAATTCTATATACTTACATTTACAGCTTCATAGCATAAACTTTATACTTAGTTTTCTTTCTGTTATTTTTTAATTTTTCACCGATTTCCCAAAAAAAATATTAGGGTGCGGCCATAGTGGTAAGCTGAAGCGTATCTATGTACCGTCACCGTAGTCACTACCTAACCTAACTAAGGCTCTTGTTATTATAAAAAGGGGGTATGTTAGTTATTAGTAAATCCCATGTTAAAAAAATACACCATTCATAGATTTTATGGAAAAGGTTTTATTTAATATATAATTAAAAAATTAAACTATGAGAGAACCAGATCACCTCGGGTCGGATTGTTTAACAATTATTTTGTTTAAATGGAGCGTTATGTCCGCTCTCTGAGCCTCTGCCTGTCTAATCCACCACCGTTACAGGAACATAATGTTAACGATGTTTTACTGTATTTTGTACTATAACAACTGGTTTAAACTACTTAAAACCGGTTTTGGGAGTCCATATATTAATAAAACATCAAGTCCACTCACCTTAATATATCTGAGAAGGAATAAAGCAAGCGATCTCTGTTACTGTTTATATAGAGTCCCAAAACGAGGCCATTATCTGTAACTAACATTGTAAACATTTGCAAGCGTGCCAATAATGACAATGGGTGAAAAAAAAACAAGCAAAATACAAACTAACAAATAGGTAAGTACAAAAAATACATATAATAAAAATAAATGTCTTACAAGTGAATACATAGCGTATTTAATATGAACTGCTAAGCATGCATAGATCTTACTCGGTAAAATAAAACTTACGAAGCGAACAAATGCTTACAATTTACAAAAAAATAAAATTATAATAAACTAGGAAGTCAAACGGCTAGTTGGATTACCAGAGAGTAACTACACGAGAATAGCCAAGTATATACTAACACGCACACATCGAGTACCACACGACATAACATTTTTTTAACGTTTTTTATTTAATTTTTACTTTTAAGGTGCCTTTACATTGTAACGTGCGTTGCAGAGGTGTCATTTTGTACTGTGAGAAAGACCGTTATCTATCGCGGTATTTATAAGAAGAAATATACAGTTTAGGCAGAATATCTGTTCGGTTCGAATTTATACATTAACTATGAAAAACTTAGTTTATATCAAAAACTAAATGACTATTTTAAACTTAAGGATAGTGCAACGATCAATGTAAGGGCACCATTACATCAAACAAAATCCATACACAATAAACTACGCCTTAACTAAATGTTCCTTTACGTTCAACTCTACTAGTGGATACTTAACTTTGAGACAATATGGTATTTAGATAAACACGTCCTTTTGATACTTGAAAACAAATATTGGATTGAAATAAATAAGACTCTTTTATTGAGAAAATATTTATCAACTATTTTGTACGTCTTGTAGTGAAGATTTTGTGTTAGTTGCAGAATTTAAGGTACCTTATTACTAGAGGCAACTATTGAATTATGTTAATATCAATTCCCTTTATTTTGTACCAACGCGACGTTTATTTATTTGTACCGGTTTGACCTAATGAAACATGATTGAAAATCACGCTGAGAATAAAACTGAGATAATAGACAGACGGAAATTAAACAAAAGGATAATAAAAGAAATTGAAGTTCGTTGAAATATAGCGTAGAAGAGAAAAGCGAACAAATCCCTAAAGTAGGACAAAATGTACACCCAGCAGTGGACTTTTATAGAGATTCTTTAGTCAAAGAAATAAAGACTAATGTAAATGTGTTTAGCCGACTGCCAGGAAAGGAGTATGTAAAAGGACGTCTCTATCAAAATACATGTTAAAAATAATATGTAAATACCTAACCGAAATACTCACAAGGGTATAGCAAATTATCTTGTGAAGTTCCTTCACACGCAGCGACAAACAAACAAAATTAAATTCATTAAACAGCAGACATACACAATTTAAACCACCGACCTTACAACGAACAAGTCACTTTCTTTTTTTGTATTTTTCAACATGTTTTCATATAAAACTCGGGACTTGGACTTGACGCGTGTGCGTTCGAAGCGTGCGGACGTCTTTACTAAGCTAAAATATTAAATAAATTATTTTGAAGTGTCAAAGAAAAATATACTCTACGACTCTATGAATAAAGTTCCCCCAAAACTCGCAGAAACATCTTTAAATACTCACCACCACATAGAACCACCAACCGGTAACTGTCAACTAGTCTAGGAGATCAACATCAAGAATGAATACTCAACGAACACCCCCGAAACTGTTGGTGTCTGGAAGTGGTTATGACGGTGGATCTACATCAAACATGGAAGACGAGGAAATTCATGTGAATAGAAATTCCAGAAAAAGAAAAGAACGAAGTGCAGATTGCGATTACAAAAAAGAATTGGCAGATTTTCGACATGAAATAATGAATTTTTTTCGTGAAACTTTCCATACCCAGAGAGAAAGCATGTCTGAAATATGCAAAGAAATTAAAGAAATTAAAGAGGAAATCAAGAATATCAAATCTTCTTCGGAAAAAATGGCAAACGATTACAAAAATCTTTATGATGCGGTAAATATATTAACCACTAAGCAAAATGCAGCTGAAGAGAAATTCACCGCTCTAGAAGAAGATATAATACACATAAAAGACAAAATCAAGGGCAAAGAGACTGATTCCGATGTAATGACGAGACAAAATAACCTGTTTCAAGAAATGAATGATCGTCTGCAACGAGTTAAAAACATTATCATACTAGGCATAGATGAAGCTAAGAATGAAGATAAAACAATAAGGAAAGACCACGATAGTACAGAAGCCCACAGGCTACTCAAGCTAGCTTACAATGAATGTCCATTTCCTCAAGGAACCATGAGATTGGGAAAGTATATAGAAAACAAATCACGTCCTATGAAAATATTTTTCGAAAACGCAGTTATGCCAAAACTTCTTTTAAAACATAGATCTAAACTACCCCAACCAGTTAGAATCTACGCTGATCAGACGCCCATGCAAAGAACCTATCTACAAACAATAAAGAATGAACTCAAAATGAGAGAGGACTCGGGAGAAATGAACCTTGTAATAAAATACATTAAAGGAACACCGACAATAATAAAACACAACCAAAAAAACTAAATTTCTGCCAAGCCACTGCAACCACTACTTCATTACCTACTATAACTCATCAAATAATTAATAAATATGAGGAATTGCCATCAAACCCAGGTCTCTTAAAGTTCTTCTATGCCAATATCAGGAGCATACGAAAGCAAGGAAAATTCGAAGAATTACAATGTGTTTTAAAAAGCACAACATGGGATATACACATTATCATCCTAACTGAAACATGGCTGCAATCTGAGGATGAAGCGAAGACCTATTCACTACCAAACTACAACCACATATTTGACTACCGACGAGAGAGAAGAGGCGGTGGTGTATCAATCTACGTTCATACTAGCATAACCTACGACATCACTGAATCGTTCAACCAAGACGGGAACCACTACGTTTGGATCTATTTACCGAAGTACTCTCTCAATGTTGGAGGCATCTATAAACCCGGTGAAACTAATAATGAAAATTTTCTTAGTATCTACTCAGAACAACTGGAGAATAGATCTAGATCCATAGTATTTGGTGACTTTAATATGGATTTACTTCGTCCAAATAAAGAAAGTATTGAATATCAACAAATTATAGAGGAAGCTTCATACAAAATATTAAACAAAATACACAAAGACTACAGTACCAGACAAACTGAAGAAACGAACACTATTCTCGACCATGTTATGACAGACTTAAACAAAAATAATTTTCATCTTTCAATTATAGACTCTGCAATATCGGACCATAAACAGATGTTTCTTGAAGTATCAAAACACAAAATTGTTATAAAACCGAAAATTTACTATAAAACAGTTAATTATGAAAAACTTAAGGAGTACACTGCAGAATCTGTTTATGTGAACGATGAAAACGATTATGAAACCTTAAAAAAATTTATTACATCCAAAGTAAACCTGAGTACGACAACTAAAACCAAAATTCTGAACCTACCAACAGAAGATTGGATTAATAAACAGGTCATAAATCTTATTGATGAAAGGAATTTGCTATGGAGAAAGCTCAAAAAGGATAAAGACAATGAAAGTATAAAGAAAGAATTCAAAGCTAAACGAAAACAGACTCTAAAGAAGATAACCAAGGATCAAAAACATTATTATTATAAATTATTCCAAAACTGTGCTTACAAACCTAAGAAAATGTGGGACTTAATTAACAAATTAGCACAAAATAAGACTAAGACGGAAATTGTTCCTCCAAAATTAATAAGTGAAAGCAAACAAATTACGGATGAGCAAGAAATATGTGACGTATTCAATAAATTTTTCGCTTCAATCGGAAATGAACTAGCAGGTAAAATACCACCAACATACCACACAAATCATGGTAACACACTAATGTACGAACCTGATTACAAACATAACTCTATTCTGACACAATTTAAACCATGCACGCCGGAAGAAATTTCATTAATTATAAGTAATCTTAACACAAATAGTAGTACCGGACTAGATGATATTAGCACAAAAACCCTTAAATGTATAAAAGATGATATATTAATCCCGCTAACAAACTGCATAAATAAGTGCCTACAATCAGGGAAATTTCCAGATAGTCTGAAAATAGCAAAAGTAACTCCCATTCATAAATCTGGTCCCAAGTCAGATCCCAGTAACTACAGGCCAATATCAGTCTTACCAGTTATCTCAAAGATATTCGAGAGAGTGATATACATACGACTAACTGAGTATTTACTTTCGAAAAATTTCTTTAATGAACAACAATACGGATTTAGACCTAAATCAAACACCCTTTCAGCGACTTTAGATCTAATAACCAAAATGAAAACTAACATAGACATCAAAAACATCTGCCTAGCAATATTTATAGACTTAAAAAAGGCTTTCGACACAGTAAGTCATTCAAAACTTTTAGAAAAATTATACAATTTAGGAATTAAGGATATCGCATTAGATCTACTATCATCATATTTAACAAACCGAGTGCAAATTGTTAAAATAGGAAAACATAAGAGTTCACCGCAATATTTGACTTGCGGTATACCGCAAGGATCAATCTTAGGCCCCCTATTTTTCCTTATATATGTAAATAACATTAGCCGCATAGGACTAAAAGGTTTTTTAACGCTGTTCGCCGACGACACAAGTTTATTTTATTTCGGTAAATCCATAAAAGATATTATTAATGATGCACAAAACGACCTCAATACATTAAACGAATGGTTCTTACACAATCTACTTACAATAAACACCACAAAGACATCGTATATGATAATAGCAGCAAAAAATAAAAATATTCCTGAGCACGCACCCTTACACATCAACAATTCAATAATTAATCGAACTCATAAGGAAAAATATTTAGGCCTTGTAATTGACGACAAATTAACGTGGATACCTCACATAGAACACATACGATCAAAATTAATATCACTTACTGGAGCTCTACGAAAAACAAGTAAATTTATACCGCCAACAATAAAAAATACTGTTTATAACTCCCTTGTAAAACCCCACCTTGAATATCTAATAGAAATATGGGGCACTGCATCCAAAACTAACATCAAAACCCTACAAATAACACAAAACAAAATAATCAAACGATTGTACAATTATGATTACCTAACCCCAACAAAACTAATCTATCAACAAACAAAACACCAAAATATATCACAGATGTATACCTTCAATACATGTCTACTAATTTGGAAATCACTACATAATAAAATAAAAACTAACCTAATTTTTACCAAAAGAACATTTAGTCACTGTCTCCGAAACAAGAACAAATTAGTATTACGGTTTCCAAGAACAAAAAAATATGGCACCAAAAATATTTTATACGAAGGAGCGAAATTATATAATAACTTACCAGACTCATTGAAAAATACAGAAAAATTCAAAATGTTTAAAAACAAACTTAAATACTATATCCTTACTACTAACGTCGATTAATGTATTATAATTTAAAATAATTTTTTTTAGTTAGTTATATAAAATTTTAAATATTGTTATGTCTCTTAAACTATAATAGGACTACTAACACATTAACAATTACAAAAGAACTCCTACCAACACAAAACTTACTCCATCCATACACAGAGATAACACGTACGATACAAACGCAGCGGCCGCGGCACGCACACGGTCAAAGTAAAGTAAGGGCGCTTCCACATACGCAGTGGGATACATACAACATACTTACGTAGAGCTTCTGAATCATTACTAACAATTTTACAAAGTCGACAACACAAAACATTTTACTTAAGTTTACAATACACATATGTATTTATTAACTTTATTACACAAATTAACCGAAAAAAATAACTAATAAAATCATACCAGTAGGCTAATATTTCATACAATTAATTATACACCTAAGTACTTGAAATAAATTAATGTAAGTAATACTCAAATATGAAATTATACTTTTTCGGTAAACGGTTACAATTGTTACAAATATCAACACCTAGTATGGAATTACCCTAACTGCTACTATACTTACACCACATGACGCACACTAAGCGAGTTGCCAAACTGCAATGTTCGTTACCGATTTGAACAAACGAAAATTATTTGTTTACTTACCCACATCTTCTTAGATTTTGTTTAAAAACATATTTTTCTGATTACTTGTATTATTTTTATCATTTTGTTGTTACAAACTGCATGCTTCTGCACACACTTGTTTTTAAGTAATTTAAATGTATTTCTCATTGAAGTGAACTGTTATTTAAGTTCTTTTTGAGAATAAAGATTCTATAAACCTAAACCTACTTGTTCATTGTAAACGATCGACGTTTTGGCAAGAACCTAATAATTCTTTCAGTCAATAATCGCGATAAAGTCTTAAAGAATTTACTCTTAATTACACTATCTGTATCTAGCTTAGGTTTAAACTAACGTAAATGCTTGTCGATCTACAAACGACCGCTGTAATTGTAATTGTATTCGCAAGATTTCATGTAAACTTACGTTCTTCAAAGATGTGGTAAACCGAAAAATAATTGATTTCATAACAAATATGTAACAACATTCCATATTGAATTGATTACGTTTAAAATTAAAATCTAAAAATAAGTCTTTTAAAAATGTTTTACAGTCTAAACTTAATTATCAATTCCTGGGCATCGCATCGTAATCATTAAATAAATATTTACAAAACGCGTAGGTTCGAATAGACGAGTCGAGTTCGGGGTAATCGATTTAGAATGTCACTTTATGGGTTACCTAGTCGAATGGGTTAATTTTGCATTTTTAAAATCGAATGCACATTTTGGTAGGAATGTGTCAGTAGAAATTGATATGTATAGATATGGCAACACTGGCTCTACGACGTCACTTAGGGTTCAAACGTATTGCAGGATAAGGTCTATCGTCTATCTGGGGAATCGATCGATGGTAAATTAATCGACGTCGATTGACGATTTAAACACTGACATTATATCGACAAAGACGACCAATCAAGTTACACCTTTAGTAAGTCACTGAGCGACTTATGGTGACGATTCGCGGTCTCGATCGCTTCTGTATCAAGAAGCATATTACTATCGAAAGTCGATCGTAACCAAATCGATATCTATCGAATAATGGGTTTGCATTTTAAGGCACAATTTCATGCTCAGCTTTGAATTCGCATCAATAGTGCGAGTGAAGTGAGAGTGAAAGTAAACGTTAATAATGGTCGTTAATCTGTAAATTAGGGATTGAGTAGCGTGTTCTGTATCTCTATAACCTGTATCTATAGTATGACGCTTACAAACAGGTCAAAGACCATTCAAGAAACAACTATAAATAAGGTTCCAGAATTCCAGTTTGGAATCGTGATTGGCAATGGACAACCGGTTAGGTCAAAATGGGACAGAAAGCTTAGTCTGGCGAAGTAAGGATGAACGTTTGCCATCGGGGCCTAAGTGACGAGGTCTGGTCTCATCCCGGCGTCTTGGTCCGGTAACAGGACAACTTGGAAGGACGTGAACGGTAACGTTGGATCTGAGGCATCCATCTCGTTGAATAGCGAGGCCGACGTTATTAGGGTTGTTCATTTATTTTCACCCGTTAACGTTATGGAACGACGCCAGGTCGGGACGAGTATAATGTTGAAGCGAGGCACTTCGGCCTATCGGATGTTGGAGGTGGTGAGTGGGGGTTACTGTTACTGTGGCGGGGCGCGCGGGGCGCGGGCGCGGGGCGCGCGGGTACCTGCGGGCGGCGGCGGCGGCAGCGCGGGCGCGGAGCTGCTGAAGCGCGCGGCGCGGCGCGGCGCCGGCACCAGCGGCAGCTGCGAGCGCGAGCGCTGGTGCACCGTCGACGGGCCCCACGTCTTGCCCTTCACGCCGTCCGCCGGCACTGCGGACAACCACCACTGCTGTTAGTGTGCTGGCCATTAGTGCACAAAGCCTCGACCAGACTAAATGAGCCAATCCACCGAGCATACCGCTTGCGCGAACGCCTCGCACGGCGTTCATGGACGTCGTGATGTTGCTGGCTCGCGTGAACTAACGACAAATTAATGCCAGTGGAGATTTGCTATGAAAACCGTGTAGGCATCCATACATGTGTGCCTAGTGTCGTTGTGAGTGCGTGTACTCACGTGCGATGGCGCGCATGATGGCGGGCGAGCCGGGCGGCGTGTCCTTGGCGACGGCGACGAGCTGCTTGACGCTCGACTCGTCCTCGGACGGCCGCACCGTCAGCGTGTGCCGGAAGTCCAGCGGGGACGAGATCGTGTTCTTGTTGTTCTTCAACTTCATCTTGCTGAATTTACCTGCAATACAACGTTTTGTTTGGTTACTGGGCTATTGGTTCATAGAGGTAAGTCTACGGGTAAAAGAGAGCTCATAATCTTATTATCACTACTGTACCATTTTTTTTCTGAAAAAAATACAGAGGTAGCTAGGTAGCTTTTGAATTGTATTTTTAATGGATTTAAATTCTTTACAATATCTTTAAGTATGTGACAGTGCCCAAAAGTATTATTTGAATAACTCCATCAAGATTAACCCAGAAGTATTATAATCTGGTGTCTATAATACTCATTTACTTTTCTTGTTACATACAAGTACGAGAATTTAGTCACACACTAGGAATGCTCCAACTTTCTACTTCAATCACACGGAAGGCTAAAACTCACCTTTTCTTTTATTAGGCATAGGCGGTTGATTATGAGACATGTTGCTAGCAAAGATGAGTATGTGTAGTTCTCTAGCCACCAGGTCAAACTCCCTTTTCTCTAACTCCCTCTCTTTTTGGAGGAGGTTCTGTTCGACCAATCGCTGTTGGAGTTGAGCTCTTGTTAACTCCTCTTCGCGACATCTTAGCTCCTGGAAAGATTAAGAGGTATGTTGACATGAGGTAGGACTTTTGGGGGGTGGACATTTAAAGCGTTTTTTGTCAATAGGTATAGGAGTTTACGACTAAATGAATTTCCACGAGAGCTGTGCTATGCTATGTTTTAATCTTTTCAAACTCAGCATAGCATAGCAGATGCAAAGGCGCCTAATAATTGAGATTCGATTTAGAGGGGTTGGTAGTTCAAACAGTAGCACAAGCACAACCGAATGTTAAATTTGACATTACACAAAACCTGATATCATAACTGGATGATGGATTACGATATTATATCCGTTAATATTAAATAAGAGTATGCAGTTGCAGCCTTTTTTACATATTTTATAAACACCTTGGAACAACACTTAAGATGGAAAATGCGTATGATCTAAGTACACAAGTAACTTACGTAAAAAGCTAAACTTAACAAAAATACTGCTCTTTTTACAACTTTGCCGTCAAACTACGTAATTAGAATAAAAACTGACAACTTAATAAAAATAGTGATACCAATTAAAACGAATGACACTAAAGCACACAATAAAAAGCGAAACAATTTGTTAATTTTGGGCAAAATGAATAATAATAAATAAAATAATCTACAACATCAATGTATCACTAACCTCTTCTATAGTTTTGTATTCCTATCCGTTAAGAAGCGTTAGTGGGAGACAAAGTAGCTTTTATTAGTTGGGTTTAACTTTCAAATGTATGATCAATAACCGACGTCAAAAATAAATAATTTCTTGTAGTCTAAATGGTCACACCATTAATCAATGTGCATCAATAAGAGATCACTATTATAATGATATCTAGTGACCAGTATCATAACTATGAATAGTGATCATACATGAGTGACCACTATTATGATTGCTAATGACCATTAATGTGCGACCACATTATAATGACCTTTAGTGACGATAAAAACAGACGGTTAATATGGTCACTTTAATAATGACATCTAGAGTGTGGGGATGGGCAAATTTACACGAAGATTTTTAGTCAAAAATACCGATTACGGTAATGTATTTATGTATATATCCATTGACCAATGACAATTTTTAGATTGTAATCCAGCAAAAGTATTTTATTCATTGACCACAATTATTAAATATACCTACAATAGTTGTTGATGCTAAGAATAAAATCCACTTTTGAAGTCGGTTAATAAAACGCAAAGCTATGTGAAAGCAATTTAAAGTTGTTATTTTATCAAGACAAATGTGATTATTTACAAACGGGTTGATAAAGCCAATAATTATAACATAATTTTGAGAAAAACCTTTTTGGAATCTATGTCATACATTTTGTTATGTAAAATGTATAATATAAAAATAGTTTTACTATGAGCGTGAATAACATAAAACTATTTCAGCTGTATGGTATGATTACAAAGTATTAAATTAAAGACTTATTAAGAGCCACTTTCACACTGTTGAATCTAGATTTTTTTAACCCATTTTACGCAGCCCTACCATTTAGAAACCTCTTCGCAAAATTATAAAATGAGAGCTTACGACTTGAATATATATTACTGTGATATAACATCGAAGTCAAAGTCAGTTGTCAAAATTTAATTTTAAAAAACCTCTCATGAGTTACATCAATGAAATCAAAATATTTATATTCAATTTAACTTCTATAATTTAGTGAAAGTTGCTCTAAATAAAGTCACGAACATTAGTAATCTACCGTAAGACAAGTAGCAATCGCTTAGCATTCGATTCGTTTCTTCTATCAAAACGTGTTCTTAGCAATAGTCATTTGGTCAATTGACACATCACTATTTATTTTGATAGTGGAAGTGCCGGATCCAAAAAAATATTACTGGGTTCAGAGCAAAGGATTTTTTCATAGACTTGATCCTTAATGATATATGTCTTATCAATTTTATTACGGGATAACCCTAAAGATTTTTCAGGCTTGAACCTTTAAGACAAGATCCGCCATCGGATGTGACAAAACGAATAGACTTGCTAGTGTCCTACGCGATTGCCACTAGTCCATGGGATCAGTTCCACACCCGCCCCAGCCAGCGTACCTTCTCCTTCCGCCTGAGTTCCCGCAGCACCTCTTCGATCTCCAGCCGCCAGCCGTCCTGCATGGTGTGGAAGGGCTCGTGCGGCGCGCGCGTGAACTCCGACTGTCTGATGCGCTCCAGCTGTTCCAAGATCGCGGGGAACAGAGGGCGTTCGCGAGGGTTCGAGTGCCAGCATGCTGGAATTGGATGGTGGGTTGTTGAGTTTCATGAGGTAGGTTACTTTTTTATGATAATACAAATTATGGTTAAATAATAAGAAAGCTGTGTTGACAATAGCGATCTTACACGGAACACGTTGTCTGTTATTTTTCAAAAATTCTATGCTATTTGAAACCTTAATGGTAATTATGGTCGATTTATTGGTGGAAATTTTCCAAACATCAAAATGCATAACGTCGCTGCGCCTGCAAAATCCGCTATGTATTTTTTTTTAAAAATCGGTTTTTGATGCTTATTTATAGTATTTCTCAAGCCACGTGCGCCTGTAAAATCCGTTTTGTAATAACTCATTGGGTTAAGAAGATAACAAAACCAGCTATGTAATTTTGGTCAAAAACGGATTTAAAAAACCCCCTATGTGAGCAGGAGACACATAGCGTATTTTCGGTTTAAAGCGAGTCTCTTAGAATTGCGCTTTGCAATGACACATAGCGGGTTTATCAAACAGGAGACGTGCCATGTGGCACGTGGTGCAATGTTTACGAGTGTATTTTGTTTTAATTAAGTACGAGCCCAAATGCAAAATAGTTCGTCTAGTATGAAAAGTAGTGCAAAGCGTAAAGTATATAGAGTATATATTGGTAAAATAATTAAGAATGTTTAATAAAAAGTAAACCACAATTAAATGAATACCTATTTTAAAGTTTATTTTAACTTAACTGAAATTCTTTAATGACTTAACTTTACATTAAAAAAAATAAAAAATATCCTAAATAACAAAAAGCAAAAGTATTCGTCTACCCTTGTTACTGACGCAAAATAGTTCGTCTACATGTCTTCACCACTTAGTTGTGTCGCCTTTCCTCTCAATAACAGCTTTAATGCGAAGAGGCATGGTTGCAACCAACACTTCACACTCCTCAGGCGTTATGGACTCCCAAACTGCCAGTAGTTTAGCCTTTAAGTCGCTCTTTGATCTTGATGGATTTTTACGCAGAACTTTTTTCATTTTCCACCATAGGGTTTCAATCGGCGACAAGTCCGGGCTGTTAGATGGCCATTCGATTGTAGGGATGCTTTTTGCCAATAGCCACATCTTTGTTGTCCTTGCAGTATGGCATGAAGCACCATCCTGTTGAAAAATGAATGAATCTTGATGTTTGAGAGCGGGAATTGAAGGCAGTAAACTCTCTTCCAAAAGGTTTTGATACCTCACAGCAGTGATAGAACCATCCACAAACTGCATACAACCAACACCTTGTGCAGACATGCAGCCCCATATCATTAGAGAAGCTTTTCTTTTCGTTTCGTTTGAGACAATCAGTATGAAATGCCTCATTTTTGTTCCGAATCACTTTTTTCCTTTCATCACCGACTGTCACTTCAAATTTTGACTCGTCACTCCAGATGATACTACGCCACTGATCGGAAGTCCAATTTAAATGATCACGAGCAAATTTCAACCTCTTTTTCTTTTGTACAGCAGTCAACAGTGGTTTCTCTTTAGCGGTGTAAAATCCGTAACCCATTCTTTTAAGGACTCTTTTGCATGTATCGACTGAGACGTCTTTGTGAATCATGTCCCTCCATTGCACCGTGAGCTCTCCAGCTCGAGCACGACGATTATTTTTGATAATTTTCTTCAGAACTCTGTTTTCTGCAGCACTTGTGATGCGTGGTCGACCAGTTTTCTTCAAACAAGAAGTCGTTTTAGTCTTTTTATAGTGTTGAATAATAGACTGAACTGTAGATCTGGGAAGTATCAATTCTTTAGATATTTGGTAACTTGATTTGCCAGCTTCGACCCCACAAATTATTCGCTTTCGCAGCTCTTCACACACGGGTTTGCCACGACCCATTGTTATTTGAAAATTAATGAAAATTACTGAAATTTTCTGAATTTATACTCTCTCATGTGACAAATGGCACAGAATTACTTTAAAAATTTTAAATTATGGAACATCATGGTACAAAGAAGGAATAATTTTATTTAACTCAACGATAGACGAACTCTTTTGCATCAATTAACAATTAGACGAACTATTTTGCTTGTAAGTTCTTCGAATTTAAAACAGAATATCTATAAATTGAAATAGCCAAAATAGTTTATTAGTACATAATTTTAAAAGGGCATAAGTAACGCGACATGTGATGGTAGAACAGCTTAATCTTTTTATATGTATACCTAGACAAAAAATGAAGTTAGAAAAAATCTCACAGTAAAAAAATTCGGACTAGACGAACTATTTTGCATTGGGGCTCGTAGTTTAGATGTTAGATGGTGTTACAAATTTCATTATAGATACCTGGTTTGGCATAATTAATGTAAGTATCCTATTTGTATTACTTATTAATAAGTTGATCACTTAATTTCACAATTCTAACGTTTAATTTGAGAAGCGCTTATTCAAAATAGCTATTTTAACTATAAAGTATCTTTAAGATCATTAATTAGGTTTAAAGTGATTTAATATTGACTTTACTTATTTACTTTCTCGTACGGATTAAGTTTTTTAATTAAACGTACGAGCGTCTCTTAGCCACTTGGGCACGATAAAAGTAGATAGGAGACTGCTAAATTGTAAGAATTTAAAAAGATTGTTTTATTACGTTACTTATTATTAATTTTTATTTTATATGTAGTTTTATGTGTAAACCCTGTTTCTTGTAAGTTAATTCGTCCATTAATTAATACTGTTGCAATTTAAACTTTTAAATATTATTTATTATGTTATAATTATGTTATATTTTTAAATACCTGTTTAATTTTGTTTAATATTTTTCTAATTAAGTATAATACATACTTTATAATTGAACTTAAACCTATTTTATTATTTTAAAATAATTTAGTAAATGCGCTAAGTATTCTAGGAAGCACAAAAATGCAAACTATCTAGTAAAAGCATAAATCCGTCATGTGGTGAAAAGTCAGGTAGCGGTAATTACGACCCGAAAAAAAACCGCGATGTGCCCAAATTCACTTAAAAAAATTCTTGCTCCTGGAATATCATAGTAAACGGTGAAAAATAAATATTTTTGAATGTCCCGATATAAAGTCAAATTTTCTGCATACTTAGTTTTAAAATACACTTGAGAGCATAGAAATCGCACATAGGGTAATTTTCCTTCATTTTGACTTCGATACTTGTTTTTTTTTTAAATTAAAGGTTGGTTGCAAATATAACTTAAATTAAATTAAAGTACACACTATTAGCTTCCTAAAAACCCATAATGTCTGGCCTTGACCTTCCTTATCATAGCAGTACCGGCTTACCAATGGAATGGCCTAAATTAGCTCGTTTCAGGTAGCGCGGTTTGTGGGACTTTGAGCAGGTATAAAACGATAAGGGATGATTGAAATGACATCATTTCCATACCAACTCCCAGTCAGAAAGGTCATTTAACGAAAACGTCATCTCTCTGATCAAGAAAATGGATACCACACCAGGAATAGCGGCTCAAGCGGTTGCACTAATCGAAGCTGGACAGAACCAAAGTCAAGTGGCTCTTCAATAAAATTTGAGCAGATATGCTGTTCGACATGTATACCTGCGATATTAGCAAACTTGTGGCTATACCAGGAAACCAGGAACAGGCCCAAAACGTGCGACAACACAGCGCAATGACCACTTTCTTGTGAATACATCACTACGAAATCGCCGGTTAAATGCAGTTCAACTCGGACAGCGGCTCCAGGAAGTTAGAGAAGTGGAAGTCAGTTTGTGGACAGTTAGAAGAAGACTAGCCGAAGGAGGTCTGATAGCGCACAGACCCGCAATTGGCCCAAAATTTACCCCAGCACACAGACAAGCACGCCTTCAGTTTGCTCGAAATCACGTTAATTGGACTATGGATCAATGGCAGGCAGTCCTCTTCTCCGATGAGTGCAAGATGTGTCTCCTTGGTAAAGACGGACGGAGTAGAGTCTACCGAAGACCCGGTGAGCGTTTTGTTCAATGCTGCATCTCCGAACGGGTCGCATACGGGGGTGGTTCGTGTATGTTCTGGGGAGGTATTTCACTGGAAGCGAAAACCGAACTTGTCTTCATCACAGGGCCCGATACCGACCATCGATCGCGTGGATTGACTTCCCAACGTTATGTCGGGATATCCTGCAAGAACATGTTGTGCCCTTTTCGGGATTTATCGGCGAATACTTCGTTTTTATGAAGGACAAAGCTAGACCACACACCGCTGCTATAGTACGCCAGTACTTGGAGGAGGTTGAAGTACTCGTTATGGAGTGGCCTGCTCGAAGCCCAGATCTCAATCCTATTGAGCACTTATGGGACGAACTAAAGAAACGAGTAAGAGCCAGAAACGCAGTGCCTACGAGTCTCTGAGAGCTTCAAACCGCGATCAAGGAAGAATGGGACAGCATACCGAAGGATTTCGTAAAAACATTGATTTCTTCAATGAATCTTCGACTCGAAGCTGTTATTCAGGCTAGGGGAGGCATGACCTCGTATTAAAAAATCGTTACATTCACAGATTTATTGTTTTTTTAACCTTTAATACCTGCTCAAAGTCCCACAAACCGCGCTACCTGAAACGAGCTAATTTAGGCCATTCCATTGGTAAGCTGCTACTGCTATGATAAGGAAGGTCAAGGCCAGACATTATGGGTTTTTAGGAAGCTAACAGTGTGTACTTTAATTTAATTAAAGTTATATTTGCTTCCAACCTTTTATTAAAAAAAAAAAACAAGTATCGAAGTCAAAATGCAGGAAAATTACCCTATGTGCGATTTCTATGCTCTCAAGTGTAATATTAACAGTTTGAAAAAGAAACAGTTTTTTGCTTCTCCTGAAAAGTTGAATTTTTATCCATAGCGGATTTTGCAGGCGCAGCGACGATAAACCCCTTTATAGTAATAGTACATACTAATATAATATTGTGATACAATCTTTGCTCTACTACAGAGATGCCATCAGTGACCCTTCACTGAGAGTCCTACATTCATCACGATCATTCTTAAATCACCAATAACTTCACCATCGCTGTTCTGAACTACAATAACCCTTACCCTACTCTACATAAGGGTGTTCCTTACCTTCCATGAGCACACGCCACGGCTCGGGACAGGTGCTGGGGATGGGCAGCGTGAGCTTGTTGACGGCCACCCCGTACGCCACGGCGAGCGCGTCGATGCCCTTGTACGGCGTCTCTCCCGTGAGGAGTTCCCACAGGAGTACCCCGTACGACCACACGTCTGACGCGTGCGAGAAGGTCGAGTGTTTTATTACCTGGAAGTTGATGGACGGGTTTTAAGTTAGATTAAAATACTTTTACAGTTATATGGGTGAAAAACTTAATTATTTTTGGCTTTGGGCAATAAAGATTTGTTATAGGTATGAAGAAAATATGTAGCGTATAAATCAGCTTACAGATGTAGATTAAGCTGCGTAAAGTTTAAATTTTTATCAGCAAATCTGGGCTCAGTAACTTTATGTAACAAAATTCAAAAACAGATATATTGCAGTATGTTAGAAATAACTTATGTCAGACGTTGCATTAAAAATTAAACCTATACAGACGAAATCATAACCACGACTATATTTCAATTTGTACGAGTAACAAGAATAGTGCAAACAATTCCATTGCTCAGTCAATATCTTTGTATATCCGACAAATTGCTTCGAAATCACCCGGTACAGGCATACGAGATACCGAGGAACGAGCGCCTAGCTAAAATATATTTCACTTCCTAGCGTTGCAATTTTTAAAGTAGATAGTTTGTACAGTACACTGCTCTGTGGGTACTCTTACTCGATCTTCTAGAGGATGGTGGTATGCATATTTCTGTTTTGTAAAGCGTTTGTCAGGATAAACCACATCATGAGGTAATGCCAAGGTATAAAATAATGATCACGGGGAGAGACGCTGTTGCGAGCGCTTCACCCACCTCCAGGTGAAGGTCACCGTACGTGACCGAAACGTGTTGAGGAACTCTCAGCAGTAGCCTCTGTCGTACGTAATTTCCCGTTTAAACAAATAATAATGATCATGGAGTTACACAGGAAAGTTTAAATATAAATAATCCTCAAAATTGAAACTTTAATCTTCGCATTGTAACATGACATGAACTTCGGCCAATTTTTCTTATTTCATTAAAATTGAACTGAAATTAATATCATAATGAGGCTTATGTATGCAAAATGTAGCATGATTGGCAAATACAAATGCAATGACAAAGACATAGCTAAGAATCTTCCTCCCCTTGAGATGGACGAGTAAGTGCATCGGTCCCGTACTGTACCTAGAATATGGGAAGCAATAGCTCCCAGCGGTATGTGTATCGATCGAACAGTGCACGGTTGCCTTTGTTGCATTTTTCATGTGAAACTTGTAGTACTAGATTTATTGTTCCATCAGAATTGCATCTAGAACATATTGGTATAGATTTTGTAGTTCACAAGAGTATGGAGCCTAGAGGGATAAAGTTTCCTGTAATTTTCTTTGAGCACAAATAAGTCTAAAGTCTGCACGTAACCACGTGTGGTGCAATGCAACACGTTCCACTCGTAGGAAAATAGTAATTACTAATCTTAGAAGAGACCCAAGATTGTTCAGATATTTTTTATTCCCAGATTCTATAATACAAAGTTCAGAGCTTATTTTGGGTCTAACTAGTAACGCAACAAAATCCATTTATTTTTGTAATTATGCCTAATTAATGTTACCGTAATCCGATAAAAAAGTTTTAAATTTCAAATCGCAAAATAAAAAAAACTTATACTAAGCCTTGAAAAAGAAATCGGCACCGGTGTCATAAAGTTTATGACACCCATAAAATATTTACTATGAGAACACAAGTCATGTCTACTGATCACATATTACGATAGAGTACTAAAACATGAATTAGCATACTCGATTATACAGCTGGTGCGATAGAACACACGGCTATCAATCAAATGAACATTGAAACCTTCAATAATCGCCGGGCGACGATTAATGTCGAAAAATTCGTGTAGAGCTTTGAATAATTAAGCTGTACCACGATATGTTTTAGCATGTAACTGTGTAATTAATCGATATCAGTTCTATGTTTTCAACCAGCATGATTTTACTAACGTTGTATTTGCCAAGTGTATGTATTTTTATGTGTATTTCAGGCCGAAAAGTAACAGTTAAGCTTGTAAGCAGACCCGGTTGTTTCAATCGTTAGACCATTTCGGAGGCCTTTAGACGGTCTAAAAACTCCGACACCAGGGTTGGGTTGGCCACTAACCTCCTCGAACTTACTTAGTTAAATGAAGACCAAGAACTTACTTCAGGAGGCATCCACGCGTAAGTGCCGGCCGCGGACATCCTCGTAGTCTTGTACACTTCCCTGGCCAGACCGAAGTCCGTGATCTTGAGGGTCTTGTTCTCCAGCGTGTCATCAGAGAGGATTGATTCACTTAGCAGAACTGAAACGTGGAGAAGATAACAGTTAGTTATTGAAGTTAAGAAGAAGAAAGTAGCGTGTTGAGTTCTGCTTGAGGCAAGGGTCTCTTCACTCATTAAAGATGTTAGGTTAGAAGGTTAACTATTATGGCTTACTATTATGAAGAATTTAAACGACCAATACGTGATTATCCTCTAGGTTCTCTAGCTTAATGATGAAGCTATAAAAGCTATTCGATTTCCATTAACATAAATAAAAATAAACACGTTGTATACTTTCTTAAAAAGCTCATTTCTCCACCACATCATGCCCTCTGTTAGTTACCATCCCTGAACGGCCACATAAAAAGCAAGAGCCCTATACACACATCCCCAAACACCCTCTTGTAAACATGTATGCAGGGTAGGAACGATACCGCGGGCAAATATATACGCGAGTCTAGACTTGGCTTGTAAACCTCTGTTTTACAACGTAACAAACAAACAGGGGGAAGGTTCCCAATACTGAATCGATTCGTTTTATTGGGGTCAACATGACTTTAGTGAAATGAACCCCGGTATAGACGACCTCTTTCACTTTTAAAGTTCATGGTGAGGGGGTCTTAAAGGTTGTTACCAATTTTATGTTATTGACCGTTTAATTTGATTTCGTCCAGACTTAACATGTGTTGATGTAGGTAGAGGTGCGGCCCGTGGAAAATTATACGATACAATTTAAAACTACATACTTGTATTACTTATAATATCAATCTGTAATAAAAACTCTTTCACACATTCACCACTTCAACCTTGAACACCTTGTATTTTTTCACATTCATATTAACAATATTTTTTTTTATACGGCGAAAAAAGTTAGAATCAAAAGTCGAAGACGTGATGTTATAAATCACTGTACAATAAGATATTACATTACAACATCAGATGTTTACTAAGGTCATGGACGAACTGAATAACGATTTAAATGTTACGTAAATCAAGCCATCAATAAAAATATCCAAACGACAGAGACGAGGAATCTCAAGAATGCGAAGAAGGTGAACTTATTCTTTACCAATAACTATCGACCGAAGGTAAATTCCTAATCATTGACCTGAAAACTTAATGTTAGCCATCCAGCATTCATGAAGGTCGTTCTTGGCAGTCACAAAGTGATTCTCGTCATACCTACAGTGGCTTATGACGTGACTTGCCCACATAAACTGTTTAACGAATGTGCCCGTAGCGTTTCGCTGTGTTCATTGAAAATTTAAAACTTTTGGAGACTTTCAGACTGGTCTGGTACAAATATGCGTATCCAACAGCTGACATGACGGGATAACTCATTAATCTAGCACAGTTTTATTCCTTGTTTGCATAATACAGCTTCTATTATTCCAATTGCAACGTTTATGAGATACGTCGTTTAAGTATGCACTTATATTCGTGCCCAACACCGGCATGCCACAGAACAGGTTTATTTCTTCAAATTCAAGGAAATGCCAATCTAGTGATACAGGTCGATTAAACTGTTGATGTATAACTTTCATTACAGAGAGTCACGCCTCTGGCCGATGTCATCCGATTAAATTATGCATTTCATAACCTGTACATCAACGTATTGCAGTACCACTTAATTATTGATTGCTCACTCCTTCGCAGGCTTTAACGACATTTACTCATTTACTCTTGCAGTAATCTTTCACTGTCCCCGTTAAGATAATATCTTCCACAGTCGATGTCTCCGTTTAATGATCGGTTACTGCTACCACGCTAATGTGCTAATACTTCATATTGAATGACTATCAAAAATACATAAATATCTAACCGTTACGTAGAGACAATAAAGTTTCTTGTTGGAGGTAGGTACATGATATCAATCATTTTCCTTGTCTCAAAAGGCTTACAAATCACTTGCATACCGGCAAATCATCGCGGGTATAGAGAACACAATCTTTCTGCATTGGACACGGCCAAAACTGGTCCAGGTTTGTTGTCGTCCCATTCATACGTCCATCATCATGAGCACAAAGGCGCCAGTCAGTCAACGGGCTGCCGGCCAACATGACAACCGATTGTAATTCGTCAGACTAGCTTAATGAGGATTAAATGGCGTTATTTTGATGGCCGATCGAAAACATGACAAATAAGGCACATTTTACAGGTCAAATATTCAAATAGATACTCTCGGTCCAATATCTCTTTTGGATTAGCATGTTGATACGACGGGTAAATTATGAAATGTAAATGAGACGGAGGGAGTTGTTCATTAATTCAGTGAAGGACTTTTGAGGGTCTCATCCGAAATGTATTCGGTCGTCAAACCAACAGCCAAGCGTCGGGAATTAATATGGAGCTCGAGAGCGCCTCCAATTTAGAATAGACAACTCTAGGTGGTTAAGCAAAGCAATTTATAAAACGGTTCGAATCAAACCACTTGATGCCAATCTAGGAGACGTGGGCAATATAAAAACAAGTTAATCTTTTCCTGAGTCAAGTCCTGATGTCATCGCTCGGATCCCAGGAATCAATTTCACCAAGTCGAGTGGAGGCGAGCGCGGTGCGCACGCGACTCGCTCATGAATTATTCAATGAACTTACGCACGGGAAACACAAGAACAGGATATAGATCCGGTTCCTCTCTAGATATAAGGAGACAAAATAATTCAAGACAGACCGCTCATTTATTAGAGCCCCGCGTAATTAACATGTTATTTCAGAGCCAAATATGCCGGCGACATAGGCATGCAATTATAAAGTTCAGCGTGAACCTTATTAGTATGGAGGAATTCGAGGCGTTTATAGTACATGGCTCGGGTAGAGGCGGATTATCCATAATATTGTAACTTTTGATAACAATTTAATAAGGAAAAACCCACTGCCATGTTATATTACAACCAGCATAACAAGCCGATTCCGAAAATCGTAATTATTATAAACAATCGGCGATTGTTAATGAACCACCTTCCAACGAAACCACTTTGTAAATAAAAAGAAAATCTACATAAAAAATACGTTATATCGTGTCTAGAATACATAATGTACTAATGACTTGACTACATAAACAGTCTAGACGTAAGAAGTAAATGTGTTTGTAATATCACATCTATGATTCTGAGAAATGTATCTTAAACCGTAAAAATATGTAAAAACAAGATGTATTATGATAATTTACGTTCTATTGTTGCGCGGGATGTGTAATTGGGAAGTAAAATTGCTTAACATTTCCAAGAATTTGTGAATATTGTAATGTTTCACTTGTTTCCAACATCCGTTTTATTACTTCTCGGATTAAGGGGTTAAATATATTTCCAGCGGGTGGAAATCATCTCGTTTAACAAATGGGGTGAGGGAAAAGGTAAATATGTACACTGTTATCTCCTTTATTGTGTGCGCAGAGAAAATTTTATTCGGCGGAAGGGTAGATAAATGGTAAAGAGGTGCCGGCAGCCACGTCTGTACAGTTTCAGTTAAATTGAGCGTCACGATAACAGGAGATTAGCTATAATATTCCATTTTAATCCACAAGCCCGAGTCCACCAAGTTTTTGTAAACGAAGCAGCATAAAGTTTTATTTTGCGCAATTTAAACAGCCATTACCGACCACCAAAACATCGTCAAAAAAGTTGGGAAGTTCCGAAATGTTTTCGACACGCCAAGGGGTTATTTTTCAGGGGGAAGTTTTGACAGGTCTCGCCAAAGTTCCCAAGAATATAAAACCTTAAAATTAAATCGAGTTCGACAAAGAAGACGGTAACTAAATGGAGACCCGGAGGAGGTAATTTGTCGAATATTTGTGTGAAATTATATTTGCACGACGTGCAAAAATCCGCTGCGAAGTTTGAATCGAATCTGGGAGTTGTTCTTAAATACTTATTTATTGTCATTGTCTGACAAAAACAAGGGACTTTAAGACGCTGATGTTCCGTTGGTATTAGAAAACTTTGGAGCTCCGCCCGGTTCGAAGTTATACGGGGAGGTTTAAACTGTTCTTTTCGAAGAATTCTCTTAACCTTTCCTTTTAAGCCTCTCTTTCATGAATTTCCGGTGTATGTAGACGGATATAAACTATTTATAGACAAAGGGGAAACTAGGAATTAATTTATATTCCTAACCTTTAGTTTTACTGTTATAGCGTAGTGAATAGAGGTTGATTTTAAAAACAAACAAGTATATTTTTCATTTTAGTCTATAAAAACCAAATGTCAAGCGACAAATACAGCAGCAAATTAATATCTATAGAAGCTACCGTATAATACATGTCATACGAACTCCCCGCATTTTTATTACCAACTTTGGAGCGAGTTATACGAGCACATTACGTGTCGCAAGCGGGGCCGGCTCCGAACACCCGCTATTTGAATATTTTTATATGAACCAGCAATTTGTATGTGAAACTTTTATATTTTCCCGTCCTCGTATTGAAATTGAGATGTCAAATGTAGATTAAGTTTAATCGTAAACCGTGTAGCGTGTGTCAGGTATGCAGGATCTTATCTAGTTGATAAAGTTAAAACGTAGCTTAAAAGAAAATGAGTTTTCAGTTTTTCATTTGAAGTAAGTTTGTGTAATGCTGACGACTGCTAGATGGTGGATGATAAATGATAATGATCTTCAAGTAACGAGAGATTTGTAAATGTCGTCTACAAAGAATACGATTCACTGATTCAATTCAGGACAATAGAGTTCATTTGTTAAAGAAAGGTAGGACGAAAATGATATTTTTAAAGAAACTGGTTGGATTAACAAAGTTAATTTCAAAGTTGTCAATGAAATAAGTGTAGATAGTGAAAGTCAGATATTTTTATTAAATTTTAGCCCCAAAGATACGCTTTTGAACGAACCACCGATAAAATATGGATACACTTAATAATAAAAATACGGATGAAAAATTACTTATTATAAGTTAAATATTGCCCCACCAAATGTACTACTTAATAAAACAATACCTAAAATGAACCGTACCAATTACAACACACCGTAAACCACAAAACAATTTTAATAGGACATAAATAACAACAATTACAGTGTAACTGTACAACACAGTGTTAATTATCCAGAGGGGATGAACGGGGCGTTTTGGGGAGCAGCCCGGGAGGGTGACAGCCCTTTCAATTAGACAAGTACTCGCGTACGTGTGTTAAGATGGTAAGGCTGCGGTTCTACTAGAGACCACATTTTTACTCTATACAGGGATATGTCTTTGGTCTTCTTATCGAGTGGATGGTCAACTTGACCAATCCTGGTGTCAGAGTTATAGAGCCGCCAAAGGCCTCTGACTTGGCTCATGTAACGACTACTATCCGTAGAAAGTAACCGGGACCGACGGCTTAACGTGCCCTCCGAAGCACGGAATCATCTTACTTTTCGGACAATCAGGTGATCCAGCCTGCAATGCCCTAACCAAACTGAGGACAGTCTCACAAAGTGATTTTTGTGAGATATCCCCACCGGGAATCGAACCCGGAACCTCCGGATCGTGAGACGAGCGCTCAAACCACTAGACCACGGAGGCTGTTAATATGTCTTTGGTAGGAAGATGGGATATCATAACATTTTAGAATGCGTAAGACATACATTGTATGGAGATTGAGTTGTTGTTGATGACGAATTGGTTGATGATCACAGATAGGTAGCAGATTGACATTTTTACGTGAGAATAAATTAAATGTAATGTTTTTACATGTGATAACTTGATCTGCTTTCACATTACCGATACATATCGGTTATTAGGTCCAAGGACTATCTAGTCTCGTACGAATATCCACTTTTTCACTACAGTTTATGCACAGAATTATATGCACACTCTCCAACCTCCATTACCAACACTGCCTTACTCTCGTATCTATAAAGTAACGAGGCTGCGATGAGCGTAGAGTTGCGTGTATTGACGCAAACGCTAAGTTTCCGCCACGCGCGTTATGAGTGACGTTGAGAGCCTAGTGCGTTGATATGTAATCAGAAACGGGCTGAAATTATTCACTTATAGAATACTAGTGTTTAGTTCTTGGTTTAGTAATTGTTTCGTCGGTATATCGTTTATAGTTGTTGCTTTAGATTGTATCTGTAATAGGGACCTGGGACATAACTAGTTTATAAAGAGAACCCTCATAAAGTATCAGCAAACTTCGACATTTGCTAGTATACCTACCTCCTAGGTATCGGTACCTATAGGTATGTAGGTAATTTACAAACAATTCTTGCATTTTAATTGACGCTTTATAAAATCTTGAAAAAATACAAGGTTAGATAAATTTAATGATAAGTACCTTTTAAATCAATAACAAAACCACATTAAAAGGAACCAGTCTAGACTTAAAATATAATGTGGAAACAATACAAACAGGAAAATTAACATCCACATAATATTGACGACAAAAATAACGCGCGGTACTAAAAGTTGCGCCATTAAGTGGTATCGGATGTCTTTAATGTGAAGAACTGGACTAGTTATAATATAAGCTATGTGTACGCACTGTTTATAACACGAAACTATATACATAATACATATTGGTGATATTTGTATAGAGTTTTATGGTAAGTTAGTTTTAAATGTTTTTCCGAAGCAAAAGAAGGTAGCTAACCTCGTACAATCATTATAGGTAAGTAAATAAGTAAGAGTGGACAACCCGCAGCAACCCGCAGGAGTTTTTGGATCGCATATAGGCCTTCGACATGGTCTAACAATATAGCTATGTAAAAAAATTCATTCATATTCACATTATTTAGTGGAAACCCAAAACAATGTATAATAGTTCTGTCACAACGGCTGTCAACAACATACATTTTTGGCCCGATAATGAGCTACTTTTTAGGCTATTCAGTATTCATGCAACCATATCTCTTATTCCCGTACAAAATATCTCATATCTCACAACTTGTATGAGACGAAACCGCAGGGACCAACAAGTACGTACATACAATAATAAAACAGCTGCACAGTTGGACGTCGTTTTATCAGTTGATTATCCTCTTTAGCGGCGCCTGCGCCTATCCGCCCACGCGACAGCCGACTAAGCTTTATACTACAAAATTGTACAGCCAAATGGATTTCTCTCATATTAGGAACCTGGCTATTATCTCAACATCATATGGTTACTTTGAACATGTTTCAAATTATTTTTGTAATGTTTCGCGGACCTTTTAACGGTAACATATCATTAGAAGGCTATTTATTTAAAGTCTGTCGGGTAGGTTAATTTATGGGGCTTCTGAAATGTGATCTTTCCTTTTTAGGAAAGGATTTGAATTGATGGGTCTTGTCTAAATAATACTTTATCTGCAAATTATTTATTCGTTAGAATAATAAATAAATATTTTGCCCGAGAGCAAACAAGGCGTATTTTATATGATATATTGCAAGTACATCACTACATAGTATAAAACAAAGTCGCTATTTTTGTCTGTTTGTCTGTATGCTTAAATCTTTAAAATTACGCAACGGATTTTGATGCGGTTTTTTGTAATAGGTAGAGTGATTCAAGAGGAAGGTTTTTATGTAAAAAAATTCCCGAAATTCCCACAGGAACGGGCACAACGCGGGTAAAACCGCGGGGCGCTGCTAGTAATAAATATAATTACTTTGTAAAATTAGGAAAAGTTGTGCAATACAACACATTTCCTAAACATAAACTACCTATACAAATCATGCGCTACCGTTAAAGACAATGAATACAAAACAAACAATAATACATATTACAATAAAAATAAATACATAATCTAATTGTGGTAAAATATAAAATTAATAATAAACATTGTCAATAGTGTGGCGCCATGGACAGACAGATAAACCGGTTGCGTAAACCATCGGCCACAATTCTTGTTAGTAATCATTAAAATATACAATCATAGAGAGGATTGGCCAGTCTCTAACCTCACATACACGTCAAATGGTAAAATAATTCATGGCGACAGAAATAGAAAATACTTTCATAGTGTTGCCGTAGAAGGCATAAATTATTCAGTTCTTTGACCATTTGATTGGCTACAATGTTTCTATGTATTCTTGGTATCCTATGCCCGGTTTGGTTTTCTAACAAACTCGAGATGGTTATGAAGTACTTACTTACGTAGATCGTAAGGCCTCATTCATTAGTAGGGAGACAGAAATATATTTCTCACGTTTTTTGTTCATACATTATCAGCTGACGCATAATTAAGTTTAGTAACTAACTAAAATAAACAGGAAATGTCTGTATTCCTATTTAAATACATACTGATTATGACTGTAAACGGTTGAATCAAGTCAAGTACATAGTCAAAATAAAACTATCAGAAGAGCTGTGCCAACTTCTCTCAACCACAGAGTTCTGAAAAAAAAAACAAAAACAAGAAACCGACTTGATTTTCATAGGATCCTAAAATAAATATAATAGCTAAAACTTTCCAGGCGAAACAAACATTTCAATAACGTAAAACGAAAACAGATTTCCAAGAGAACAACTAATAAAACCGAAATAATTCCAAGTAACTATTTCACATGGAATAACGAACGTGTGCATTAATTGATAAGTGTCGATCGAGCGATGGAACATCTGCCTCCTATCCGCAGAGCCAGAGATCCTGCCCTTCCGCCGACGTTCATTAAAATCGACTAATGGAGCAAGGGAACCCAATTAACTCCAACATTGACTACCAACGGAATTGTTGACAAGAACTCTCTGGCTCCAAACTAATGGTTCATTTGAGTTTTGATGGAAGGATTTAGAACAGTGAATTTTTTGATTGCTTCAATGGGACACTTTTCTAATGAATTGCGTTTGATAATGTTTGACCGTGGTAATTTCTGTATTGAAGATGAAAGTAAATAATTTCTCTATTGGAAGATTTTGTGCAGAAATGAGCCAACTATCGGAAGACCGATCATTACTGCTCATACATCTCCATTACTGTTTTCCTGTACGAAACTCAAACTTGCTCACAACTCATACAAACAAACATACGTTTTATAAAAGATTTAGTGATTATACCTACTCTGACTTATCAACACAAACATTTCAAACACTGTAACGTCCACATTGAAAATTAGTTCTGGCGACATTTTCCTAGCAGCTTGTAACTGCCGGCGTATCAAAGCCGATAAGCTCACGTGTGCCTAATAACACGGTTGTTTACGTGCATAATACGTGCTCCGTGCTGGCGACTCCTTGGAACAGGTCCTCAGGAGATCAACGAACTCACGAGCTAGATCTAATGCTAATGGAACCACATTTTTATAACTCCTAGGCTAGTTTTATTGTGCAAAACGTATGTGATACGAATTTACATTTCATTAATTAGATTGATTTATTTTCGGGGCTGTTGCGAGATTTTGTTATTATTTTATAACCCGTCGATTATTGGCAAGGGCTTCTCTAGCTTATAAAATTTCTTAAGATCTCTACTTGTCAAAGTCTCCAATATTTGTAAAAAAAATACTAATGCGAAACGCAAGTTTAACTGCGTCCTGCTAGTTAGGGTATATTACAATAACAATCGAAAGTATTTATAGAAGCCACAACTCATTTAGACCAATACCAAATATTATCATTCAAAGCATCTCCGAAACAATTTTCAAAGTCAACGGCCGGTCAATCACCATGTTTTCACAGATTTCCAAGAAATGACGTCGCCAACCAGACACTGCGTTAATTTGTACATGATCGGATGACACCGCGCGACGGCAAACTGACGCAAATAAGAGAAACGTGAAATGCACCATCTAGAGCTAAATTTAACCCTACTTAGCCCACCGTCTCACATCTTAATTGTATATCGCAGCGATAAATATTGCGTTACAGCTCTGCACTTAAGCAAATAGTAGAATAAACACTTAGTAAATAGCATTATAAATTTCATGACGAAATAGCATTATAAATTTCATGACGAAATACGGAATAAAAAGGCGTGTCTGTGTATTTAAACTAGCCATACGATAACTATTTTATGTTAATTGTGTGTCAATAAATAAGATGTCGAAAAAAAACGTTTACAAGAGGCACGTTGCGAGCAATTAGTGCTAAAATATGAGGAGAAAACGAACAAAGGTTACGGAGTCAATGAGGCAATTAAAACGGGGCGTGTCTACAAACTCTTAATACATAAACGGAGACCGGAGTGTTGGTCTGTCGGTCTCTCCTACATACCTTATGGGGCACTACGTTTCGTCAGGTTTCACCCGCGACAACGTAAACAATATGACGTGCTATAGAAATTGTTATCTTATGCCTAAGTGCGTAACTCGCAATTTCCGACGTAACTATGACAAAGCTAGCAATGTTCTACGGGTTCACTCGCGTTATTCTAAAGATAGTTAGGGGATAAAGTAGCAATCCCCAACGCTAAAATTAAATTAAATTGTGCCCAACAGCTTAGGTATGAACGTCCAACACACAAGCAGACAGAGTTTCGAGTTTATTCATAGTATGAACTGTAGTACAGTTAAAACAAGTCGAAATAGCATGATTATCACAGATCCTGACGTGACGTGAAATTGTATTATCTTAGAGAATTGAAATTATTAATTAATACCGCAAGATTCGGTTGCTTAACCAAAGTAACAGCTGCGATTATGCAACTTGTTTTAACGAGTGTCCAGCGTCCAGCCGACTCTACCCGCACTAAAAGCTTTAACAAACAATGTTCAGTAGTCGAGTCAGTACATTTGGAGCATAATAGCGGCTGTGCCAATTTTGAATCGCTTCCAACTTCAACGGGCCACCAATCTTGACTTCCATTCAACATGGACAAAGTAACACAGTCGCCAAGATGTTAACTTCAGTACCGTGGCAAATTAAGGAATGCTTGCTGACGTTTTGTACGCGTTTGTAAGCCAATTAAGAATTAAAACGACATGGTTCTACTAGAGTCAGACGCATGATTCAATACTTACTGATAAGTCGATAGTTATTGTTAGTGTGTTGAAATGTCGTGCCGTATCTTACCTGAAACAAAATGATTTGTTATTAGGTAAAACAGTCTCATAATGTTACATCAAGTACTACATTCGTATAACAATCTTGTAATGCTAATGTCAAATCCTTGAATATACTAAAGAAGTACACTTTTCTCAAAATTAAATCTTAGTTTCAAGAATGCATGTTTATAATCTTTCAAATTTAAAAAGAAATAGTAAATTCGTTTGAGATGTGACGCAAGTGTGACGCTAATATCATAGACGTCAAAATTATAATACAATCGTGTCGCCCTCGTGTCGGATATAAAAGATATTCATCACATATTCTACACTCCAGCAGAAAACACAACAGCTGCTTGTTTACGAGTAAGTTTATGCAACTACCCATCTCCCAAAAACATTCTCAAATATACTAGTCAGTTAGTATACCTCTCGAAATAAGCCTCATATAAAACCGAGACAGTATACAACACTATAAAACCGAAGATCTGACAATGCGCTGTTATTTCCCAAAGGATAAACACCAGGTAGACAGCCGGTATTAAATAAAGTGGTAAAATGAGTTTATCGTGCGAACGTCAACCGTAACAGTCGGGTAATTAGTAGCTAGATTATAGTAGTAGTAACTGTTGGCTAAGCTGTGTGGTAGTATTAGCTGGCATATTAGTGCTATACTAGCAATGTCTAACAGATATAAGCTTTTTGATCTTGTTCCCGTGGAAATTTCAGGATTGAAAGAAGCTTTTAACTTGTTGTATCATTTAGAAAAACAAGTCAAATTCGACTGGCAATTCTCGTCCTGAAATAAAGAACAAATAATTGTTTCGGAAAGCTCTGAAGTCATGTTCATCATCCCTTAAATACCAAGGGTTTGGTTCCACTGTTGGTATTAAATATTTCTTCAGCGACTATAATCTAATCTGCTGTCCGTACAGAGGTCTGTGTCTGACGCCGCATGGTACGGAGACGAACGTCCAAGGTCGCTCGGTAGGATCGCCGCTCTTAGCTAAACGAAACGGTACAATATAAACGTCTTTCTTTCACCTTGTTTAGTTTTAGGTATGTATGTAAGTACTACATACTACATGTACGGTATAGTGACGATCTAATTGGTTAGTAATGCGCAAAGTACGTTACTAGGTATAGCATGGAGTCTTTTTAGAACTTTGTCTTGTTCAAGCTGTTTAACATAAACAATTGTGTACTGATATTTTCAGTGAGAGATCTTTACGCAGCTGCTACATTATATGCTATCCCCTTATTATTTTGGTTCTTTATATATTCTGATGAAGTTCAATATAGGTCATCTATAAATATAGGATTGATTCTACTTAAGAATCTTTATGTATTTTAATTTCTAAACATTATTCAGTTATCAGGTTTTGACAGAAGTTTAAATTCAGTTGTCACAAGTACTTTTAAAGTAGTGACTAGTTGTTAATTACTAGGTCTTTAAATCATTAACATTATTAAGTTCCTACTTCAGTCTGACTAACATAAATTGAGACTGAAGGCACTGAAATTGAATATTTAACGAGCATTTTATTTAACAACCATTTATTAAATAGTTAATAAACGTTCCGACATAACCACATCACGTTGATAATAATATTTGCATCAGTCTAGGAATTGCGGTTGCAGACGATATTATACCATAAAATCGTGCGTAAATCTGCGTGTAATTATGTAGGATATAAAACTTAAACAAGCATATATAAGCTTAAGTCTTAATATATAGTTACAACAGTTATTAAAGATTGTTATCAAATGTTAACTACTTATTCCTGTTTGTTCATTATAATGTTAGAAATACCCGAGCAATTGTGACAGTAACTCATCAATGGAAAGCTACATTTATGATTTCAGGGTGTGTTACTATAAGAGCTGTGCTACGCAGCAATATTTGGTGATCCACATTACCAATCATATCAAACGTAGCATAGCATCGAAGCATTGTAACCAGGAACAGTTTTTACAACACACATTTTTATCCCAAACTTACTTAAGGATTAAAATCAAAGGTATAAAATCCGCAAGCCATACGACACACTTCAGCAGCAATGCAATACGAGATGTTTACGTAAACAACCGACTGATAAGATCGTTCACTTAGCTAATAATACTAAAAGAGTACTGTTTTTGAAAGGTCAGTGACCATAAAGTGTGTCAGAGCTAGGTGTCATGTCAGCGTGATATGATGATTTCTCGCATGTACCTGCTAATCATCGGATTGGCTAATTGTTTGTATAGGTAACTGGGTCTAGTCTGATTTTTGCGAATGTTTTGACATAATACTGAAAACGTATGTTTAGAAATACTTACTAGAAAAGTAGGTGTTAATTATTACCTAGTTTTCTAGTATTTCTTAACGTTTCCTACGTAGTTTTGGCAGAGAAGGCCTTTATTTTGTTTGGTAAGGAACACCACGTAAATACATATATGTTTATGTGTTTGTACTGTATTTTATCTTTTCTGTAGTGAAAACTTGCAATATTTCTATATTTATATTAAAAGCCCGTATTAGATTGCTAGATTCCTTTAAATGCAAAAGCACGTTTGAAGTTTTACGGAGTGCGATAACGTTTGACCTGTAACTCAGTAAAATAGAGCAATATCGCATTCATGTGCCACTAAAAAGCTTTTAAAATATTAAAACGGAACATTAAAGCCATTAGGTAAAGTTGAAAAACGTGATTCTATAAACATTCGCAAATGAATTGCGCAACTTTATTTGCATTGCTTATTTAAATATTATTAAACGATTATGATATTGGGCAACAGTTGCTGACGATTATAATACAAAACTTTCTCAGTCTTCGACGTTAGATGTGGCGAAATAAAGTCTGGCGCCAAAGGTGACATTTTTGTATAATTTCATCCACATTCTTGTGGACATTGGTTCTAAAGATAGTAAAAACAAATATAAATTGTCTATCCCTTCAGAAGATGTACATATACGCCAAAACGCATAATTTAATTTCAAACTTGTGATTACTAATCCACTTTTTTAGGATTATTAAGTACATAATTTAGGTACTTTTTGTAGGTCTTTTAGTTAAACATATGTACCACAGGATGGTCTTAGTCGCCATAAATACATAACTATAACTTGATTAACGCATTTCACTTGCCTCTATTAGCATAATACATTTTCAAGGTCTGTTCCGTTGATTAGATTAACATTGTTTTGCCTTAGTAAAGGGGTGTGCCTTTGCTTTCAGGTTTTGATTTTTAAATAAAACTTCCTGACTTGGTATGTAGGTGTAGGTGTACCTATAAGTTAAGTTTTAGTAGCCACGTAATATGTTTAAGTTCTGGACCACCTACATTCGTTTTTGTTTACTTGGTTTAGCGATGAAACAGCCTGATAGACAATGCTTCATTACATGGCCATCAATTTTAACAGGACAAAAATTTTAAATATTTTTTCAAAAAATTCAAAAAATCATGAACCTTACCCATTCAACGCAATAGTTACACAAGTCTTTAAAAGTCAAAGTTCAAGGCGACCTGATAAGGCATTCGCCAATTGCCACTATCACTTATGCGGTACAAATAACACTTGGTTTTACCAATGACGAAAACTGGCAGCAGTCGTCAGCGACAATAATATAACAAGTTTCAGGCGTTCCGATGATACATTATCGAAATAGGACGATGGGTTCGATGGTCAGAATGTACGGCTAGTCGAAAGTGATATCTTCCGTGCTGATTCACGTCACGTCGCAAACAAACAGCTTTCTGCATGACTCATGTCTTCAAGCCTCGCGATAGTTTCGCCGAATATTCAATCGTTTGTGACCGGGATGGGTGCTGCCAGTTTTCAGACAATTCGTATCAGCCATCTTTCAATTGATTCTAAATGTATTCCGGGAAGTGTACTACTCGATTTGTTATTGATTGGGTCGAGTCAAACTATTACTCATGTTGATTATGATTCTCTTCCGTAGATTTAGATGTCAGCTATGCTATTTTAGCAGAGAATGTAAATTTAAATTATCTGCTGTAAGCACAAGGTTGAATAACCTTAAGACACCTTAATGAAAAGGCCTGTAGGCACTTACCTTTTTATAGCTAGACGAAATTAACTATCATTTCATCCAGACATAAAATGAAAGATAGAGAAGACCAATAAAATGTGATCATGTCTACAGTACTCTATCTATAAGAATAGGTATTATAATAATCCACAACAACTGCACACTTAATTGCTCAGTACGGGCATGTGAATGTGGCTCATTTAAATCCCTTTCGTAATAACCCAGCTCGGTCCCATAATACCCTCATACATATTCATTCTAACAAGAATTGTAATCGGATTACACTTGCCCGTTTAAGATACGAAACGTCATATTGTGATAGAATACGTAATTACGATACGGAGACACTTGATCGAGTTGTGAAATCTGAAGCGTGTCTATTCATATTCCGGTCAAATTAAAGACATATCTATGAAGGGCTTACTTACTTATGCAGTCAAGCTTTCCACACTGCGGTTAAACCACAACTCATCTCAAAGAGTACAATAAGCGAATTACTGTTTAAAGAGTTCCTCTACCACTGATATCAATATAATGTAACGAATATATATAATGTAATGAGATGAGAGATATCGAGACGAAAATAATTACGTTATAATATTATAAAGCTGAAGAGTTTGTTTTGTTTGTTTGTTTGTTTGTTTAAACGCGCTAATCTCAGAAACTACTGAACCGATTTGAATAATTATTTTTGTAATAGATAGCCACATTCGACGGGAAGGTTATAGGCTATTTTTCATCCCGAAATTCCCACGGGAACGGGTACAACGCGGGTAAAACCGCGGGGCGCTGCTAGTTACGTTATAAATGTTGTAATTAGATAGTTATAGTTTCACTAAACATTCAATTAAACAACTAAGTAGTTAAGTAGCACACGGAAATCTAATCAAATATTTTAAAACACTAGTGCCGTTTAAAAACTATAAAATTCATTATTTATTTGACAGCAAATTATCTAAATTACCTCTGCAACATGTACCGAGGCATTATAATATTGTGAATGATATCATCAATAACATTTGATTAGTTCATAAAAACTCACAAGCAAATCCGAATTGTCTGAACGCAAGGACGTGGACCGAACGAACTAAATTCAACGTTAATTGTTTGGTAATTAAGTAATTTATTGCTTTGTTTTCAATCAGTGTCAGCGAGTTCGGTCACCCACAAATCGATGAAATGTGGGCGAGACGATCCAACTCTTTCGATGAAAAAAGGGATTTAACGCTTTAAAAAATCGTTAAACTTTTATGGACCAAAATGAAGATGCTAATTCGTCCTTTCCTTTGATAACTTGATATAATATTAGTGGTTGATTAATCTGCACTCTTTGTCTGAATGTGATTGAGATTGATTAATTCGTGGGGCAAATCAAACCGGTTGCTCGTACGAGGATATGTTGTCAAAAACACGTGCAATAAATTGCGGAGTAGGTACCCAGTCTAATTTACTGGGTAATTTACGTTTTACAATCCAAATGGCTTCTTCGTTAATTGATACACGTGACGCGATCTTCTGTGGATTCCTTGATACGAGTATCTATGGCGCCTGAAGGACAATTTACTCCTAATGCCATACGTAGGTACCTAAGTAAAGGAATGGTAGAATTGATCGATTTTTGGAGGGATAGTCGGTTTGTTTGGACTTGTAAGTGATAATGTTGTACTGGCAAACTGGCGACAAACTTCACACAAGTTGTGACCGACATAGTCATACCTCTAGGAAATTTTGTATAGTGGAAACTAGCCTACTATCTCCCCCAAGAAGTTAACGAGCTAGATATTTAACGTCTTACTTATCATTCTTTCAAACAAAGGCCATGAAAAGTACTATCAGTGGAACTCTTGCTAACAATTTGCACATTATTTAAGCCAAGCCCCGCAGGCGACTTCAGAACTAGGTCCTAGGTTGGGCACTAATCATATGATAAGCAAGGTTAAACGAGGTTCGAGTAAAAGTTGATAACAAGTTGTTTAGACTTTGGTAGGTAAACGTTATGGTGTTTGCTAAAGAACTCATAATCCTAGAAATCTTTTACGAAGGGTCAATATATATTTGTGAGTTACAAATAGTTTTATTTATAGTTTTGACATTGCAGCGATGGGGGGCCAATCAGGCAGAAAGCTGATTAGAACTTGTTCGGGACATCCCCGCTGCGACCAACAAGATTGAGTGAGATTTAATAAGCCGAGCAACCAATTAATTTAGACGGGGTTGGTTAACCAAACCAAAGACATAAGTTCTATACACCCTATAGGGAAGTTATTAGAGTAAAGTACCTTGCTTTGGAAACAAGAAATCCAAATAGTTTTGATAAGAATTACTTGCAACAAGTATTTCAATATTTTGAAGATATTAGGTGCAGTAAAGTCTTAACATCAATAAGTAAAACACCCTGTAATTCCCACATCAGTTCAAGGGTCAAGGGTTCTGTCACCTCCAATATATCATATCAGCAAGTATTTGCGAAAATAAATAAATTTCACACGATCGAAGCAGAAACATCACATCCGGCAGCAGCTCATTTCAAAACGTATTTGACCGATACGTTCGGTTTGCGCAATCAACTCGTCTCGATCGACCTTAACTACATATATATATATGTTTCTCCCGGATGCACTCAGACACGACTATGTCATTTTATATAACAAGTAACTGCCTAATATTGATTGAATTTTGTAATTTTGATTTGCATGTTTACCGTAAGTAGTGTGGTATTTTATTGGATTTGCCTACTCGCTCTAACTTTGAATGTTTCTTTTTTCTTAGAAGGTTAAAGCAAGCTATCATTGCCAGCTGAATGTTAACAGACGTCTGATGTTGCATTAAGTATTACTTACAAGTTTCATTTTTCTGGTTAACCAGGAACACATACAAAGGATAGGTTATCTTTATAGTCACAACTCAACTGGACGGTTGGTTAACTCAATCAACTTTTAACAACTCCTGTATGGTGATTTGATGCCAAGGAGAAGGTCCTAAGGATTTAATATCTTTGAAGGTGGCAATCACATTCATGTTCAAATATAACTATAGGTATTACAATTTAACTTTATATAAATATTTAAGTGGTAACGACAAAAAGTTAAGTAACAACAAGATTTTTTGCATCATTTAAACATACAAATTGCTGCAAAAACGACCAACAAAGAATTCCAATAATTCGGCCATAATATTCACTAACAAAACGTAACTTCACGCACATAACGAAACATTTCGTAAAGGTCTCGATTACACCCTGGACATGTTACAAAACATTGTCCTACGAATATGGCCGCAGTTTCCACTCAAGTAAGCGTGGTTAATTAGTTTAACAGATTATGAGGGGTTTTCATTTATCCGTGAGTGGATTTACGTCACGGTTACTTTGTTAACTCAACATAGAAATAGGCGATCAATGATGTTAATAATAGCAAAAGCTTTCTATATATAACTTACTAAGAACTTATAATAGGCACCTAGTTACGTATAAGCATTTAAGTAAGTATTAGCCTGTAATGTCCCACTGCGCGACAAAGTCCTCTCATCTCACTGAAGATATCAGAACAGTGTGGAGGAGGCATTTCGGTTGCACAAAATGTGGGGTGTCTGCAAAAGTAGTAGATCTAGCTAGGTTGTGTTTTAACACATAGAATTAAGGTTAACCTCACTAAGTAACTGTTACTCATCAAAAGAATACTCCGTTACTAGTTAGTTATTTATAGGTACAAAACCAACCCATATATCGGTTAAACCATAAAGCTGGTCATACCAACATAGCGAACCGCAGTTAATCGTCAAATGAACCGTAACCTAAACACGGTTGAGTAACAATAACGTCTTTGCGAATGTTTTCGCGCAGATTTCAGTCGAAGCCACTTACTTTTAACTACCTAGTCAGTTTCTGTACCAGAGAGGATTACTACTGGACCTTTGGGCAGCTGGATCTACTTTGTACAACTATGTTAAAGTACCAATGTGGTCGTGTCTAATCGTTGGTTGTGTTTTTTAACAATCTTAAAAACTAATAATATGTCAAAGATCGAGTATATTAAACGAGTTACTACTTTCTGGCTATCGGACCCGATATGCAAACGTCCCATGTGAAAAACATTTTGACAATATATTTACACAAGTAGGACTGTATTGATATTGTTTGTTTAAACATTAATTTCGAGCCACTAGCCTATAGGAACCAACCCTTGTATCGAGAGGTTTTAGCCCGCCTAAAGGCTTCCGACATGGTCTAACAATTGAAACAACAGCGACCGACTGCCTAACGTGCCCTCCGATATTGTTTTCGTCCACAACAGAGTCGCCGACACCCGATCAAAATGCAGATCCGACAGCCGATAATGGGAACAACCTAACGCTTTCCGAGTACCATAGATAGTATACTTAACTACTCTGTTAACTATACTATAGTACTTAACTTACTAAGTATATTAAGAAGCTTTGAAACCAACCGTTCTGGGTGCGTTCCGTATAAGGCTAGTGCGGTCGGTGCCTTTGACAGGAATAACTATAATAATATTAACCTCAAAGAAGAAATGTAGTGAAGTGGTAACTTACAAGCTCTAATTAGAAGTCATAGTCAGAACTCTTTGTAAAATGACTACTTGGATAGGTAGCGGACAGTGGTATTATTTATAAGAAAAGAGGGCTAGGTAATTTATGGTATCGCGGTCTTTACTAAGGTGGAGCTTTATAGACAGGCACTCTTTTTATTATTTGTCCAACTTCAATTAATCAAGTTATAATTTTCCTTAACAATGTCCTTATGCCAAACAAAGCAAGTTTAAATTAAATAAAACAGTCTATCCGACATAAAAATGCGTGTTACTGCGACAATTAAACAATGTTGTTCAACATAACCTAATTCACACCAACCGACTGCGCAGAAAGCAAGTCCCAGACAATAACGAATAAAGGTCTTTGTTAATTAACCAATAAATTGTTAATTTACATAAAACAAGGAAAAAATATTGAAACATAGTTATTATCAATGGTGTAAATACAAATAACACTACAATACCTACTTCATTATTAGTTTAGGGCCGTGGGAAATACACGCGCATTCTCAGTACAGTATTATTTTTTCTTAGAAACATACGTCATAGGTAAGATAAGCTCAATTGATTATAACTCGATAATGTATTGAAATAAAAAATCTTATTGTAATCTTTATTTATTGTGGTTTTTACTTGAAAACGTGAACCAGGTCGGATACTTGTTTACAGTTTACATAACATAGGATAATACAAAGACCCCGCTGCGCCGCGACTATCTGTTTTCATGTTCGCGATTTACTCAAAACTATTAAACGGATTCTGATGCAGTTTCCACCAACAGAGAGAGGGGAAGGTTTTTATCCAATACAGAATCTTTATTAAAAACTTAAAAGTCCCTATTACAATTTTAAGCGCAACTTCCTGTAACCTGTCCGGTAGCCTGTAACCTTCCCTTTGAATGTGGCTATCCATTACAAATAGAATTATTCAAATCGGATTGGTAGTTCCTGTGACAAACGCGTTGAAAGTTGAAACAAACAAATAAACAAATTCTTTATATTAATTATATTATACATAGTTACCTTGACTATGACGTTATCATATAGTAGTAAAGATGTTGGTGTATACTTGTTCTTAGATCCGGGATTTGGCGTCGAGCCATAGAGGCTCTTGAACTTAGTTCAACATCATATTGATATAGAAATAATAGTCTATTGTGTATAAGTGGTTATGTTTTCTCATGCCCGTGGCTACATTTTGATCTTAATTTAGATGACGTCGGGGTAGGTATTCATTATGCTAATTAAATTATAATAAATTTATGAATTTTGATTAAATAAAATATGAAATTTATGATTAATGGAATAAATTGGTATTAAGGTCGATTTATATCTACAGACATTGAGCGTGGCAGACACGTGCCGTGGCAGACACCGACAGACACCATTTATTTATATGTAACGTATCGAAACGTGCCGTGACAGACACCCCGGCTACCGACAGACACCGTCATCGGCGGCCGCTCTCACTGGCAGTTACTGCATAGCTTTAGAAGAAAAAGCATGTTATGCATGTGCCGCCTCCTCTCTCTCTCACCCCTCCCGCCTCTTCTCTCCCCTCCCGCCTCCTCTCTCACCGCTCCCGCCTCTTCTCTCTCACCGCTCCCGCCACTTCTCTCTCACCCCTCCTGCCTCCTCTCTCTCTCTTACTCCTCCCGCCTCCTCTCTCTCTCTCTCTCACCCCTCTCTCTCACCCCTCTCTTTCACCCCTCTCTCCCAACCCTCTCTCTCACCCCTCTCTCTCACCCCTCTCTCTCGCCCCTCTCTCTCACCCCTCTCTCTCACCCGTCTCTCTCACCCCTCTCTCTCACCCCTCTCTCTCACCCCTCTCTCTCATCCCTCTCTCTCACCCCACTCTCTAACCCCCCGTCTCATCTCTCTCACCCCTCTCTCTCACCCCTCTCTCTCACCCCTCTATCTCACCCCTCTATCTCACCCCTCCCTCTCACCCCTCTCTCTCAACCCTCTCTCTCACACCTCTCTCTCACCCCTCTCTCTCACCACACTCTCTCACCCCTCTCTCTCAGCCCTCTCTCTCAACCCTCTCTCTCACCCCTCTCTCTCACCCCTCTCTCTCACCCCTCTCTTTCACCCCTCTCTCAACCCTCTCTCTCACCCCTCTTTCTCACCCCTCTCTCAACCCTCTCTCAACCCTCTCTCTCAACCCTCTCTCTCCCCCTCTCTCTCACCCCTATCTCTCACCCCTCTCTCTCACCCCTCTCTCTCATCCCTCTCCCTCACCCCTCTCTCTCACCCCTCTCTCTCACACCTCTCTCTCACCCCTCTCTCTCACCCCCCGTCTCATCTCTCTCTCTCACCCCCAACGCACAATCGCACACAACGCCGTGTCGAAGACTGCCGAACTGAAACGACGTTAGACGTGTACGCAGTTCCGATACTCTATTCACACTGCCCGGCAAGGAGCCACAGACACGTACAGACATGAACCGCGCAGACAAAATATTCTTTCCGAGAATACTGGCCGGACACGACACGTGTCTGTACGCGTCTGTACGGCCACGTTACGATAGATATAAATACGTTAATAGTTACTGTATGGAAGAATATCATTTTGTCTGCCACGGCACGTGTCTGCCACGCTCAATGTCTGTAGATATAAATCGACCTTAACTCGTGTTAGTGCTTTGAGTTTTATGCGAAATTAGAGTATAGAGCACAATTCTTTCTTGAGCATTCAAGTTTTACCGATAACGTGATGTTTTTATTCGAGTTAGAGCAAAGAACAAAAGTACATACTGGCCATTAAACATCAAGGGGGTGAAAGAAGAAACTAATCAAGCATAAGTATCTAAACAAAACCATAATTGTTAAACAACGCCATTATCAACCGCAACGAACAAAGTATCAATTACAAAAACGAAGCTTATTGAGAACACGTGAAAACTTAACAAAGAAACATTCATTATTATGTGTTTTACACTGTTTAATGTAACTCGGTGGCCGCCATTGAAAGTTGTACGGTTATCATAACAGAGAACTCGAGACTTCGTATCACCACAAAATACATCCAGAAGTGCAACAACGATACATTTCAAAACAGACGCACACATACATGGACGCGCGTTTATTATTATTTTCACCAATACACCACAGGCAATACAGCTTACCCTTTGGGTACGGAACCCTTAAAAATCAGTTAGGCGAGACTCCTGGAAGAGAGGGAGAAAGGTCTTTGACCTGCAATGGGTACAGGCTTTAATTAAATAATCTGCACTGGCATTCGTTTGAACCCTACTGAAACTCATGTGAGCGTGAAGTCTGTGTGAGTACGAAGTCCGTAGTTGGTCGTCTGGATGTATTTCTTTTGTGGTAGTATTACATGGTATTGATGCGCAGGCGCACGCGCTCTGTTGACACAGCCACCTGCCAGTAACGTGTTATTGTAAGGAGTTATGTTATTGAGGTAGCTCGTAACATCTTCTGTTTACTTTTGAGTTATGAGTTTTTACAGATTGGCGAAAGGAGGCGTTTTAGAAGTTTCAGTAGAAGACGTCATTGTAACGATATCGTCATCGTCACAGTAAGATCAAGCCACGTTATGATAGACGTCATTACAACATAATACATCAACAAAGAAAAAGTACCTTAATTCATGCTGTCATTGTAGACTTCTTTCCTACAAAGTGTAGATTTCAGATTAGGTTCTATCATTTTAACAAACTGGTAATAAAAACATTATAAAAATTTGCAACAACTAGCGATAACTTCAGACTAGCTTACCTTGCCCTATAGGCACATACACACTACTTTAGGTATCGAATTTGATATCGCCGCGTGCGTGACTGCCACTGCCTGGTATTATTATTATGTAACGTTAGGTATGTGAATTATGTCATGTACGCAATAGCCTACTTCCGCTTAGGGCTAAAATGAGAAAATTCGCACCCTTCCTAAATGTGCACCCTAACTTTAATATACTAAGAACACCATGCCACAGCCCATGTTTAAAAAATACTGTATTGATTATTTGCGGTGGATTAGAATCACTACATAGTTTAAAATTAAAACAAAGTTGCGTTCTGCTGTCTGTCCCTATGTATGCTTAGATATTAAAATGTACGCAACGGATTTTGATGCAGTTTTTTTAAATAGATAAGAGTGATTAAAGAGGAAGGTTTATATTGTATAAACATTCCTGAAATTCCCACGGGAACGGGCACAACGCGGATAAAACGCGGGCCGCTGCTATTTAATATTCACGTTGTTTTAAAGTTTAAACCATGCAAACAAATTGCAGCTTATTGATTAGTTTGAGTAAAGATGTGAATGTTAAATGTTTGCCCTCAGAGAGTTTCGAGTCTATTTGGTCTATTATAGAGTTTATGTTGCGTTAATATGCACCAGCAAGTTTATGGGTGAATAAAGAACTAACCATATTCATTAGCTTGAAAAGCATAGCTTCTACCTACACTTTATATCTACACTTATGCACAGGCTTCAATTCATTACTTAAAGCACTTTGCTAGAGATTTTATTGCGTATGAAACTAACACATTCGAGTGGTGGTATGTGGTAGTATAAGGTAAACCGAGAACTGTGGAGTCTATCTGTCTGTCGGTTATTATCGTTAAAACGCGGGTTTTTCCGTAATCAATGTTTTGTTTTCATATCATGGCCGTGGGCTGCAAGTTGGTTCTTTATATATAAAACAACGTAAAATGGGTACAATTTATTTTTAAACCCGATTCAAACAGTTACTTTGCTAGTTTATCTTTGCTATAGGCATTCTAAGCGAAAATGAGATTTTGAATTGAAACTACGTTTTAAGATACGGCTTCTTTTGTCTTAAATTTAACCGACCTTGAATTTTTTACTTTTCCCAACACAATTTCCTAAAACAAACAAATGTGTTTCTCTTTGTTATCGAACGTTAGGTAATTACGATATTACCCCGGCATTACCTACATCGGAGTCAGCCGCATTGCAGCTACGGCTACCGTTTATTCAAGTCATTCATACCATTCATAAGATTGAACTCATCAATTCGGAGTATTGAAGTATAGTTCGCGGCTGGATCGACTGCCCATCGACCTCCACAGCCTCTGTACCACACCGAACGGTTATAAAGTACGACAAGATATGGCATGATGTTTAAAAAGACATGATACGGAACTAATGTTGCTAAATAAATTACTTTGTACTCAGTATAATAACAATTCTTGCACACAGCTAGGAGTGCAATGGTTTCGGTGTCAGAAGGTTTGAATTCTGTCACAAAACCAAAGAAACATTTGTCAGACAGTCAAACTTTACCTCAGTTTGATTTGATGCTATACAAAACCAAAATCTTCGATCATCTCCCTCCAGAAGCCGATGTGTAGCTGTACCGTCCGAGTACTCTACCAGTTATTATATTAACGATCTATTCCGCGGTATTGATCTCCATTTTGTGAGTCTATCAATCAGGCGTTGTCTTTGGAAAGCATTCTATTTGAGTTACGTCTGGACGGAAATAGAGTACAGATTGCGTGGGTGTGCTCAATGTTTTCAACATTTGTTGGTTATTGACATTGCTATTTTTAATGACTTAAAAGAAACAAGTTTGTTTGTGTTAAGTAGTAGCCTTACTTAATAATTAGTTATTTAACAAGTATAATTAGCCTGTGTAGTCTTACGGGCTGTAAAATTCTATCCCACTGCAGGGCAAAAGGCTTTACTGGTAGCTCGTTCGAATAAGAATAAATGAAAACATATGACAGTATCAAAAAACTAATTACAAACGAATGTAATAAACATCTGAACATGGCATTATTAACAGCTATTAAGAGAACTTAAAAGTCCATAAAATATTTAAGTAGCGTGAGTTGAGTGGTGACCAAAATGTGGAGGTGGTATTTATCGATCTGAGAAGACTGCGTCACTGGAAAAGAGCTACATTTTTATAAATCTACTTTGAAACTAATAGAAATATAAGAATAAAGTATGTGGTTAAGATCCCTTACGTTAGAAAGAAGCAAGATATGTATGTTATATTTGTAACTACCTAGATTCGCTCAGAAACTATAATTGATAATAAAATTGTAAAACATCTAGCCAATAAATAGTAAATGTCGGTATTATGTATTGTTTCTGCATCAACTGTTCATAAAACAAATCACGAGACTAATTAAAAATCAATGTCAACATTACATGACAATTAAAGGCAGCTGCCACAACCCAATAAATAAAAACGGTAGTTATCTTATCGTTTATCTACAAACGCGAATAGTTTTACCCGCACACGACAGACTTGATAATTATATATGCGTTTCGTACACAGATGAACACAAGATAAAGGATAATAATAAATGGAAATCGCAGAATAAAATTACAGTCAGTATTGAACGGTTGAAATATCAACCGATGATATTTTCGCAGTTAATGGCCCTGCAGAGCTGTATACGGCGTTTTGACCAATATTCTGAGTTCTAAACTTTACATTTAAATCAAGTTCTGTGTTTGTTTTTAAACGTAGGTACATTTGGTAAGTATAATGGCATATTATTTAGCAACATTTATTTATAGCACTCAACATCTTTAGAGGGATCTTATTTATGAGGTAATCGTAGTTTTTGCGTCAACTATAAACTGTGCGATAGAAATTAATGTAGACACCTTTTTTTAAACATAATAAAGGGTTCGGTTAAATAGAATGAATATCCATGTTAGTATATATTATAATGATAATTTACCTAACAAACAACCAATGATTCCCGTAAACAAAATTCCAGTTTGGTCAAAAACTTGTCTAAATGAAAGTAGGCAGACATGTTAGTTAACTCTAGCAGATCATTTATGGCAATTAACGGCCGAGGAAATGGAGAAAAAAGCAGCGTTAATCAATAGAAACCGCGCCGGCTCGCCGGTGGCGGCCGATTTGTCCAACTTCACCTTATTTTATTAGACTTTTTCCAGTCATCTGCATTCTGCCGTGTCATTAAATATCAAGGCTGCGATACCGGGTCCGATATCCATTCGAAGGGTCTCAGCCACCAACCTAATTGCATTTTAATTGCAATCAACGGTATAAATCTTGTGTTAAAAAATAAACAATTTCGAAACATATTATATTCAACATTCCATCAAAACGTTCTGGCCGGTCGCATAAAATTGTGGTTTCGTGCAATAATTTTTGATTTCGCGGTGATTAAAGTCATCATATTTTTGGAGATTGGTATTCCTTTCATAATACACGCGCTGTGTTGGCGTTCGGTACTAAAATTAAGTGCCCAAATAAAAATACTGCACGTAGGAATGATAATTTAAAATTATGGTGTTATACTTTATGACTTATGATTAAAAATAATTTCTGTGTATTTTGTTGGAGTTGTTTACACATTACACTCCATTCGATAAGGTATGGTGGGCCAATAAATCGAATTACCTGCAATGGCCTCGGTCGACACTGTCTGGAGCCAAGCCAACCAAGTCGAGGTTTGATAACTTGAATAAGTAGGTAATAACTATGTCTGAAAATATATTCTTCGATGTGGCATCGAATTGGTTAAACATTTGCTTCAACAAAACAACGAAACGCGTATTTTATGAATGGACGATGAAACTTTACAGTAGTTATAGTATAACGTAAATGATTTTATCCGGAGGCGCTAAGTGTTAAACTAAGAACTTTGATGAACTTCGCTTTCCATTTATTAAAACTTGTTATCTATCCTTTTTTTCTTAAGAAACAAGGAATATTCAGGCCACCCCTATACACTAAGCGCATCAATCAATATTAGAAACAGTTTTATTAGCAGAAAACGGATGCGGAAGTTAGAAGGCGGATGCCAAGGCGCTAACGAGTCAGACAATTTTCCTTTTATCTTCCAAATGAAGCGTCTTTTACGGAATAAGAAATGTTTTACTTACGCTGGACTGGGAGGAGTGGTAAGAGTTTTTTATTATTCCGTTTAGGGTCAGTAAATCCAAAAACCGCTGATTTCATTTCATTTAACTGAACTACATACTATTGTACTTAATTACGGTTTATTAACGAGATGTTTTCAATGTGGTATCAAAGCCATGTGATCTAAACATACAACAACTTCATTATTATTCAAGATCTTAGTTAGTATCTTTAACCCTAACTATACATAGCCCACTCTAATCATCCAGAAACCAACAAAACCAAAATGACTAATATAACATCGTGAAATCGCTTTCAATTTACTATAACTACATTACGTTAGCCAGGCTAGGAAGGCAACAGGAAGCTTCCCCGATTGCAGGGTGGATAGGGGGTGAAAAGGTTCGCCACTCCATCAGAAGGGCTACCGACTACCGGGGGATGCTATAAGGATATTGAAATATAGGGTCGTTACATACCGATGCCGTATTTATAGAGGGATTCTTTTGTACTTTCACACCTTGATGGTAGAGAAAAAGTGTATAATAAAGTTTTGTTGAGTGGAATGAAAACGTTATTGCCTATCTTCTTTTAATTAAATGTAAATAAATAAATAAGACAATAAGTATTTAGGTACCCAATTGACTCTCAGCCTAGGTGGAAATTGCTTAGGTTGAAATTTGGTTTAACTTTTTAAGTTAAGTGCATAAAAAAATAGTTTACTATCTATTTACTACTTCTTACAATTAAATACACACTCACACTCGAAAAGTTAGCAAGCTGCAATAGCACTATCTATGAACCAAGATGCTATTGTACAGTATCATAACATAACTAACTTCCCCAGTTCCCTAGCAAGTTACTCACACTTAAATAGGTAGTTCATTATTTAAATAAATCCTAAGGATGAGTTAGTTATAATTTCAAAGTTTAACTAGAAAGTGTTATAAACAAATATAGCAAACTTCTAACATATCTATAGTAACTATAAGCTTTAAGTTTCTACAAAGGAATGAAAGTAACTTCAATGTTTACAGACAATAACATTCCATTCAATAACTCTGTATATACATTCAGTGCTTGCATATTAATACCACCTATTAATACAGTAATGTACTAAGTCCATTAACCTACAGAATAATGCATCAACCTATAACAAAAACTGCGCAAATAAGATACCTGTACTGTAGGTATGATTGTCATAAATAAATACCTACTCAGTTATTTGTGTGGGGTTAGCAAAATGTGTTAACATATTCCATTGGGTGCAATAAACTTAATGTCAATCACATAAAAGTTACTTAATTTGTATACTTGTATATGTTAGTGGCAAATCAAATGAAACCTTTTATTTGGTTAATTGTTAGCTAAGCTTAAAACAATGTTGATTTATATTACATGTAAAAGAGATTCTCGACCAGAAAAATGTCTGTCGCTTAAGCCATGTTTTCACAGAGTTTTGGTGATCAGTTTTAAACATTTGCTCGGCAATCAAATGAAAGTCTGACAAGCAATTTGTTCGGTACAATTAATAATTAAAACATAAGATGAAAACACAACTTAACAGAACATCCCCAAATTATCATGCATATATTATACATTTAATATGTTCTTTTATGAATTGTACCTCGAAGGATAATATTTGATTTTCTTATTATTTAGAAGGCTTTCATTACCCATTAAAAGTCCAGATGAAACTAAAATAATTTAAGCTTATAAGCTAAAATAACTAAATGTGTAACTCGCTATAACAAGAATATTAAAATAATCATCATGAAATAATATTCTGTTTATTAACTTCAAATACCTAAGTTACATACCTACTTAGGAACTAGTTTCTAATCTTTATACCTATCTTTTGCTTGGTTAATACTACAACAACTATACCCGTGACTATACTGATAAATATGTAGGTATCTCAAAAAAACCTAATTATGAATCTACCTAAGCTGATCTTTATATAAAAGTGGATATACAAAATGTAAATTGATGTATTGCATATTGCGTAAATTTGTATACAATTTATTATTGCATGTCGAGGCAAATCTATGCAAATTATAGGTAGGTTTATTATATTTACTTTTAACAAACCAAGCAGATTAAACTGTCATTCTATTTAGTTCATCTATAATAATTATGTTACCTAAGTAGGTATATGTTCTAGTCTAGTAATTTCAATAGTTATAGTTCTTTTTAGGCTTCCATAGTATAGAAACACTGTTTGTCCATCTATCACATTTACTTTGATAACATTCACAACAAATTAACAAACCATCAATAAAAGTCTTACATCTTGCCATTCGTTATTGCAATCAAAATCAATTTAATCACAATAATCTATAGCGAAGCTTGTCAATTTTGCACTCTCTAAAAAAACCAATGTGGGTTGCATTCGAGCTGACAAAGTAATAAGTGGCTGTGTGTGGGCAGAACAATATCATAGGCAGTTGCATAATATTGCAATCATGATTATAGCAAACATATTGTAGAAGTTAGCTATAAGCAGTAATAGGTAGGTACCATACTAATCAAATCACTGTGTATTGTATTAGCAACATAAACTCAAACATACCTAGCTAGATTCATAATTAAGATAAATAATAGAAAATTTGCAATAATAATAAAAATCTGAATAGGTTCAAAAATTCCTTTATTGGAGTAATTTTCAGAAATTAATCAACTGTCACATACAATCATTAAAACAAAATAAATACTTAAATAGAGACACAACCTTTATTAAAATACCTATATTTTATTAATTACCAATGCATGATAAAAGAGCAAATCTAAGTAAAACTTTTTCATATCTTTAGCGGTAAGTTGGCAAGTGGTCAGGTATAGGCAGGTCAGTTTGGTATGTAACCAAGTAGGTAGGTACTTAAGTTATTTATTGTTAACATTTTAAACACAGATAAAGGTGCCATAAACCCTTTTTAGGTCTATGTAAGTGAACAGTCAAAATAGTAGTTATCAGACAATGGAATGTGCTCCAAAACTGATAAGTTTGTTGTACACCAATGTGGGTTATGGCCGCGGTCACTGACTTCAAGAAACCCTCAAGGATCTTTCTGATAAGATGATAATGAAGTGAGGTTTATTGACATTTGCTTTTCAATTTCTTTCAGGATTTTAACTAAACTAATCCCCATGCAAATATACATTCCATAAAACTTTACTGTTTATGTGGCTAAGTTGTTGAAATGTGTAAGAACCCCGCATCAAACTAATAATGTATGTCTTCAATGTGTATCTAATATGATACACTTGGTGTTGAAGAAGAAAATTAAGTACTATAATGTTATGCCTAAGCCCCAATTTCACCATTAAATTGAACTTGATCTATTTAACTTAACCCTAGTTCACAAGCTAAACAGTGGTGAAATCTTATAATCTAACTAAATTGTTAACTAAAACCAAGTTTAGTTCGTCGTGGTTCGAGATATAAATGGTGAATTTAGGGCTAAGTAAGTCTAAGATGTAGTACACAGTGGGTGGACTCACCATTAGAGCTCTTGAGGTCCCGGTGTATGAGCGACATGGGCGCGCCGCCGTGCAGGTAGGCCATGCCCTGCGCCACCTGGATGGCCCAGTCCACCAGGATGTCGGGCCGGATCTTGCGACCCGCCAGCACCCGGTTCAGCGGCCCGCCGCGCGCGTACTCCATCACCAAACACAAGTTGGGCTCCTCCAGACACACGCCTTTCAACGACACTATATTCTCGTGTTGCAACACCCAGAACAACCGCGCCTCTTGTAACACACTCTCTTTGATCACTTCTATGTCTTCGTTGGCGTCTTGGCGCGCCGCCTTCACCGCTACCACCTCGTCGTCCCAGTAGCCGCGGTACACTTTTCCGAAGCCGCCGACCCCGATTACCTCCTCGAGCTTGAGCTCCGAAAAGGACACCCGCGGCGGCTCCATCGTCAGCGGGTCCTCCTCGGTCACGTACATGGCTGGGAAGATCCCCACTCGGTCCCCGATCTTGCCCGTCCACCATCCTTCGTCGCCGGAGATGTTCACGTCTTTAGAGAGAACTTCGACGATCTCCCCGCGGCGGAGCGACAGCTCGTCCTCGCCCTGCGCCGCGTAGTCGTACACGGCGGTGAAGAGGGCCAGCGGTGGGCGCTCGCGGTCCTCCTCGGCCGCCATGGCCGCGCGGCCGGCCGCAGGCCGCGGCGGCATCACCCCGGCCGCGCACCCATCGCCCCGCGCCTCTTCTCTCACGCGCCCCGACACTGCTGCAGCCGCCGCCCACCACCGTACATAACGCACAACACACCAACAACAACGCGTTTGGTTAGGATCACCGTATTATTCCGCCATCTTTGTTTTTCACATCGATCATGGCGGTTTGATTAGGGGAGAATAACTGGCTTGTACACGCACGCTAACCGAAGCACTCGCGGCTTTCCGAACTACAATGTTACAAGAGGATACTTCGCTGCGATAAAGTTAATTATTTTCCATTCATCTATCACGAATTTTGATAGAATGACGAAATGACAACCATACCGTAGCGAAGTCAGTGACAAACTGACATTTGGTGTTGCAATTATGAACAAGCCAATTTCTTCCCTGACTGAAGTTAGCAGATAAAACAAAACAAAATTGCCACTCTAAAATTATAATAGAATTTATAACCTACTTCATTAATCTTTTACGAAATTATGAAATAATGAAAACACTTTTAAATTAAATTAAAATAAAATGTAAATGTTCTCCAGTTTTACAATTCAATTAAGCTACACTAATAAAGGCGCCATCTATTAGTTACAAATAAAACTATGAAGTTACGACCATACGTCTTTTCCTATTTATTAATTTTATAGACGGTTTTAGAACTAAAATTCTTAAAATTATAATTATTTTACTAATAATTTATGTAAAACTCAAGTTTAATTCTTAAATTCAAAATGTAATCAATTTAGAAATACATTACTTCCTTTTGATATGTACTTTGGATCTCATTGACGAACGGTCCCATGGTGTAATGGTTAGCACTCTGGACTTTGAATCCAGCGATCCGAGTTCAAATCTCGGTGGGACCTTGATTGGACCTGTTATTGCTTTTTTTATTTTTATTATTGTATTATTTTTTCAATTTACACACAATATTGTATGAAACCTACAAAAATATCATAGAAACTATCTCGGCTATCGGCTCACAACTATGTAGAAGCGTAGTCTGTGTGAGTTCGTTGGGATGCTGGGTAGGGAGCATTATTGATCGCGCGAAAATGGGATAGTCGCTTCCATTCGGGGCGACCACCCAGCCCGCGATTGTCGGACGCTTTCTCAACCTCTGAAACACGGTTAAACGCCTTAAAAACAAGACTAATCAACCAAAAAACGTTAAAAAATACGCAAATAACCACCTTCGCGATTAAAAACCAATGAAATATGTGAAAATATAAAAAATACAATAGTGAAACCGCCGTGGCCGACCTAAACATACTGAAAGTGACATGTCACTGTAATAGCGAAGAAAAAATCGTTTAATACCTCACCAATACGCTTCTAACTGCTTAGTTATAGTAACCAAACCAATATTTAATTGTGATATTATATAATTTAAATGGACAACCCACGCTACATTAATTTCCAGTGTTATTAGATTATAATGATGGCCGATCTGTTATCTCCTGGTTAAACACATGAAAATGGAGATAATTAGAATAATGTACTGTACAAATAGTATTTATTGTGGTCAGTTTTGTTTAAAATGGTGCTGGCGGAAGCGCTGGCCTGAAACCACGTACATAATAGCAAGTGAATAACAAACGTGATTAATACAAGGTTTTATTAAATAAGGTGAAATAATAAATTAATCAAAATGAACACCTTTAACGCCCCAACCACTCAAATCAATGCTATGGAGAAAATAACTACAGTTAAAAGCAATAAAACCGTTGATTTAGAAGGATACGTTATCATAGTAATGCAGACGAAAGATAATAAGGTCAAGTTATACGGTGAGTTAATTAATTAACCTGATCATAACCCTTTGACTAATTTATTGTAAGTAAATCCATTAAAACATCACGCCTTACAAAATTATGATAGCAATTTATATCGGAGTGTAGTATTACAGTTTAATAGGCGTTCTGTTAAAAAACTATTTAATTTTGTGTTTTGTGAATAAATTATTTCCTTCTCCCCTTCTATCCTGACTTTAGGTCAAATCTTAGTGTTCCTATAGTCCCGCAATGGCTTAAAGATATTCCTATCCTAGCTCGTAGGACTTATTTGGTTCTTACTTTTAAAAAAACTTAATATTTATTGATTTCCCTTGGATATTCTCAGGGTCCCCAGCTGCTGGTCACCTCGACAACCTGGAGGTAGCTGATGAGATCATGGACGTCAACGAAACTAAGTTGGAGAATATGTCACGCGCCGAAGTCTTGGGGCATATTCATGAGGTACCTAACTAAAATAAAATAATTAAAGGAATCTATACGGCTCAACCTGCGGCGCCTGGAGTCAACGAGGGATACGACATTCAAGTCGTATGTGCTTCAAGTGCCTGTGAAGCACAAGGCAATGTTCTTCTCTCCCGACTTTTGGCCCGCAGGAGTGGTATATCGTCGCTTCAGGGAAGCATTTACGAAAAAAATCCCTGACTAATATATTAGGCATAATTATAAGTATAAATGTATATATGTTAGTTTGTAAGGTATGTATGTAAAGTAGAATGTAAGCTATATTTTATTGTTGCTCGGTTTGAGAGGTATCACCTTTCCGTGACACAGTTTACACTAGTATGGGAGGTGATGTCTCGATAACTGAGCGAAATATAATGTAATTACATTTGAAATGAATAAATGAATTTGAATTTGAATTTGAATTTGAATATTATTATAGGAAATCATTAACGGACATCGTCCCACTGCTGGGCAAATCTTCTAAAAACGTTTCCTTTTATTTTATTTGTGTTCTTTTACTATAGGGTGATTAAGTATGCGTACCTAGGTAGATAATTTAAGTCTAGCTAGATTATTAAAACTTACACGGATATTTTAGCCTGATTTTAATAATGATTTTGTTATACAAACCGCCTTATTCATCTATACTAATATTATAAAGCTGAAGAGTTTGTTTTGTTTGTTTGTTTGTTTGTTTGTTTAAACGCGCTAATCTCAGAAACTACTGAACCGATTTGAATAATTCTTTCACTGTTAGATAGTCTATTTATCGAGGAAGGCTATAGGCTACATTTTATCCCGAAATTCCCACGGGAACGGGCACAACGCGGGTAAAACCGCGGGGCGCTGCTAGTAAACTATAATTAACTTAAACAGTGTTTTGTCTCTTTCGCTCTTTGACAAATAGCGTATGTCGGAAAGGGATAAAACATTTGATAGCTAATTTGTTAATCAGCGTTTTTATAAATAAGGCCCTAAGAAAATGAGGATTTATCAGCAACTACCTAATTTTCATTCTGAATTTAACTAAATAAATATTATAATGTATTAAATAGTAATATGGTAGGTATTAAATAAATGTAATATTAAATAATATTCCTTGTTGCAGTGCATCTCATCGTGTATGATAAAACTGCGAGTCAAACGGAGAAACGAGTCGAAACTATGTAAGTCATAAATTTAATTTTAGAAGGCTTTATTAATTTATTATTTAACATACCCACCCAAATTATAAATTAAATTGATTTAAGTTTTTACAATCACATATTACTATACCTACTCTGATTAATATTGAATCGTATAAAGTAAGTAAAGTCGAATTATAAAATTTATATTAGTCACTCTAAGCTACTAGCATCGCCCCGCTGTGTTATTCGCTGTACGATCATTCCCGTGGGAATTTTGGGATGAAAATTTAGTTTTTGAGTGTGCTAATCTAATAATATAAAAATGAATCGCTGAATCTGTTGCTAAGCGCATAACTTCAGAACGACTGCACCAAATTGGATGATTCTTTTTTTAATGTAAGGAACACATTAAAAAAAGAATCATCCAATTTGGTGTCATTGTCAATTGTCAGGACAAGGTTTTTATATAAGAAAAATAAGGAATAAAAATCTTAAAATTCCCACGGGAACGGGGGCGCTGCGGGTGAAACCGCGGGGCACAGCTAGTCATAAATAAAAGTAATATAATTATATAATATACTTTATTGTATTATTCTTGAGCCTCTTGGCTAGAGAATCATTCTGATGCTATTGTTTTGTAAATTAAATAGAGCAACTTTTTCTTTTTGGAAATCTTAATACGAATCGATTTCGAGAATTTTTTATCTTTGATTTGACCCTTTAGAAAACCTTTTTTAATAGCCTAGATCTATAATAGGTAATATTATAAAGAGGTAAACTTGTAAGTTTGTATGTTTGAGGTAATCTCAGGAATTATCAGTCCGATTTGAATAATCATTTTTGTAATAGATAGCCACATTCAACGGGAAGGTTATTAGGTTATTATTCATCCCAAAATTTCCACGGGAACGGATACAACGCGGGTAAAACCGCAGGGCGCTGCTAGTTCTTTATATATGTACTTAAAAAGTGAAACCCATTTTGTCTAGTTTCACTCTGTGTTTGTTCACGCTAAGCTAAACTCAAAAACTAAGTACGTGCTAAACGAATTTTTATGCGGTGTTCTTCACCAACAGAGAAAGTAATTCATTATTCAGATTATGGTTTTATTAGTCATTTAAATGACGAATTTACTCCAGGAAATTTTGTTTGACCGATGCGAAACGACAGCAGGTCAACAACATCACAGGCTAGTACAACATAAAAAACCTTAATAAGCATACCTACCTAGCTGCACGAAAGGCAAATCTTTCCCTGTGTTAACAATTTTGACTTTAACATCTTAGTCGTTATTTCGCAAAGCAGTCAGCCCTCGCGCTTTGATTATTATTTATTAATACAGTGTTGCCAAGTCACGTGACCTAGTTCTTGTATAAATATTCAGTAAAAGGCAGCGCAACAGGACAAGAACGTTCTATAATCTAGAATGGATAGTAGGCTAGATTATAGGCTATTTAGATAAAAGATAGGTAATAAACAAAATGCAGAGCGCAATGCATTGTGCATTGCGCTCTGCATTTTGTCAGGTCTAAAAATAAAATAAACAGAAAATGGATTACTTATAGCTTTATGGGTCTGATTAATCTATATCTATACTAATATTGCTGAAGAGTTTGTTTTGTTTGTTTGTTTGTTTAAACGCGCTAATCTCAGAAACTACTGAACCGATTTGAATAATTCTTTCACTGTTAGATAGTCTATTTATCGAGGAAGGTTATAGGCTATTTTTCATCCCGAAATTCCCACGGGAACGGGTACAACGCGGGTAAAACCGCGGGGCGCTGCTATTAATAATAAACGATGTACCTAACTAAAAACAATGTTATACTGTGTTTTGTTTCTTTTGCTCTTCGGAAAATTGCGTATGTCAGAAAGTGACAAACTACCTATTTGATAGCTAAACTGTTCTTAATACGCATGTATTAATATGGTCCTATTTATATAAGTGTTGTGCCAATCTAAAAGAAATAGAGTTTAGATAGGTAACGATAGATAACGGGCGTAATACCTAAATATATATTTAATGCTCTCAAAATAAAAGACCTTCCAGAAAATACATTATAATTATGACCATGCAAAAAGCCGCTAACTTTAATACATGTCGAACCGTTCGAAAATTTCTCCGAAATTTCAATTACAATAACAGAGCCCCCCCCCAACCCCCTCCCCCGGTTTTTACCTCGATTATTATGAGGCGAGTAATACTGCAGCACGTTGCTAGTAAAATATTATAGGAGTCTGGGAAGTTGACTCTACTTACCCAAGTTTCACCGAGTCCAAATAGATAGATAAGAACTAGGAAGAGATGTTTTAACTCCCTCTACCCACTATTACCTGTACGTATCTAGGGAATAGAGCGTATATTACGGAAATATGAGTTTGTTCGAATAAGTCGATAAAGAACCTAGGCTAGGGAATATTACCACTGATACCTAGTTGAAATTTTAAAGAATACAAAAAATGTGTTCATAATCCCAATGCCTTTGCATGAACTCTCTTTAAGGTGGGATGTTCTAGGGATCTTCTTAACGACAAGTAAAATCAGTGGCCTAAATTGAGCTGTTATATCTACTAACGATGGTAACAATGGTTTGGTGGCCCATCCTTGTCATAGTTTTTTAGACTGCCTCGTTTTAGACCTCCGACATAGTCAGTTTTAAGACCTCCGACTCGACGCACGTCACACACAAATATAGTTTAGTGTACAACTAACTAACACGATTTTACTCCTACACTAATGTCATTAGTCATTAGTACAGTATACAGATACCAAATGGCTTCACTGAAGACAAACTTAGCCTTAGAAATGTGAAACTCCTCTTAAACCTTAACTCGAGCATATAAAGTTGAAAATTAATTAACACAGCCGCACTGCATTACGCCATTGTTCAGCCGATAAAACAACGAATGTGTACATGTTCCGTTTAATGGGACAAGGTTGTATTATAGTTCAATTAAGCGTTTGATAGAACTGTGTCACATTAAGCGGGAGGTTTAGCGAGCGCACTTCGTTTCGTACGCACTGGCTACGTTTTCGCTCGGATGTGTTAGCCTTTGAGGTTATATTCTGATGGTATTGCCAGCATTAAATTGGTCCCCTTTGTTTTAGGGAGATTTTGATTAAAAATGTATTGGACCGTAACCGATGAGAGGATAGGGTTGCTATCTTTGCAAATTGTGTATCGGTTTCACCTCAAATGAGTTTTAAATGTCGTTTCTGGTTTGTAAATATCCTTATGTAGACGACGTATAGTATTACGGTTAGAGATAAGTCACTTATACATTCCCATTTATCATGAAAAACGATTCCATATACCGCATTTAAGAGAGATATTACCCAAAGTTATGTTAAGGAAGCCTTACAAGTTGAGCGGGCAAAAGTCCTTCGTCTCTCCCTCTTGCGGTAACTAGACTCAAAAACATAAATTAGTCCTCAGTTTGGCTTCTCTGAAAAAATGCTTAATTCATTTCAAATATTGCGTAATAAAAAGTAAGTAATAAATTAATTATGTCACATAATAAGGACTTCTAACCTTTACAAAAAAAAAGGTGATTAAACTAATCTATACGCAAAGTGAATAAAAAAAACAGTTGTAGGACATTATATTATGTTCAGGAAACCTAGTTCCTTGTGTTTTACAATACACAAATGACTCCAAACAATCGTAGATGATAAAGCAAAGAAAATTGTCAGATAATAATTTCAAGCATGAAGCGAAGTTTTGAATATTAAAACGAGGAGGGAAGAAATTGAGATTGTGGAATATTACAAGTAATTAAATAATCTGTAATTGAAATTTAACTATTGGAGGATATGTAATTGTTTTAGCTAGCCTATTTTTTTTCCATAACTGGGCAATAGTCTAACAGAGAAAAATAAAAAGTTCAATAGAATATTGGATCCCACAGCTGGGCCTTAAAGTCAACGTTGCTTTAAAAGTTTAAAGTCCTACATCAATTACTGCGATACTTATAGAATAGACAGAACATAATAGCAATGTTTTTTTATCGGAATACATAAACAGTAACAACTGTAACTGTTGGCATAATGATCATACATAAGTTAAAACATCATTTGTCTGAGATATCCCATAATAGGGTAAAACCTGACAGAAGATATCCGTACATTGACGAAGATCATACTTAATGCAGGTTGGTGATATCAAACCTGAAGCTTATATAGAAAATACTACCTATAGAAAAAAAGAAGTATAAACCTAATAATAATATATTGTATTAGGACGCCTAAAGTAAATGTCTATTGCAAACGTAGCAACATTTCATATTGCGACAAGTGAAAAAGAAAACCAGAAACAGTTTAAACACGAAAATAATCTGTCACAATATCAAATCTTATAAGAATCTTTTTGCAACAACCATCTCACGCCACGTCAGAAATTCAAACGTGGAATCACTTCGGAAAATTGTTGGGTAAAAAAATAAAGAAGGTGGCAACATCGATGGAATTAAAGCCTAGAGTGAGATAGCAAACAGGTTTACTAGTCACCGCCGTTCGTTCTTCATACTTTTACGTACACTGTTTTCCACTTGAAAAAATATATTTAAATATTAAAAGTGTTTTTAATTAGTTTCATTCAGTGTGTTTTGAGTTTTAAGTGCTTGTGCTGGTTTGGTTTAGTTTAAAAGTGTTTCTTTGGAGTTTGTAGAAAGTAACTGGTCAGTGTAAGGTGAGTGAACTTTTGGTGAAGCAAGGCTCTTGCCCTTTGGATCTGCCGTGGACCCCAGGCTCTGGAGTCTGAGCTCTATGAAAATATTTACAATTACACATACCTACATATTTTTTTACCCCATTTTTTGTGGTAATTTTCCAGTTTTTCACACAAACACAATTGTGTTGAATGTTTAAACAGTTTAAATGTCAATAAAAGAGTGATTCATGCTAAGCGAAGAATTTGTGTGAAAATATTTTTGGATTCGTACGGTGTAATGTTAGTAATTGGAAATTATTCAATACATACCTACCATACCTAATTACACAGTGGTGATTGTATGAGAGGTATCAATTTAGTGTCATATAAGAGTGTCATCAGCATCACTGAATAAGTACAGAATAAGTAAATAGATTTTTAAAAAAGAGTTACTGTACTACCTACGAGTTGTTATCCCCGAATTCTTCAACTTTTTGTTTTGCAAAAATACCTAAATCTTTCTTCCCCGAAATTTATTATCAAGACAACACCCTCCCATTACAGTTATTCGGGAAAATGAATTTCCGGTTTCACCGGATACGGAGCCAAATTAAAAACTTTCAATTTTATTATTGATGGTAACTGAGCTGAGCTCGACAAAACGAGAAATTAATGTAATTGATTCGTTATTACTCTGATTTAGCTTCGATCTATCTTCTATAATATGTACCTACCTAGGTACTAACATTATAAAGAGGTAGGTAACGTTCCTAACTTTGTTTGTATGTAAGGGTTCATCTCATAAACTATCAATCCGATGTCAATAATTATTTTTGTAATAGATAACCACATTCAACGGGAAGGTTATAGGCTATTTTTCATCCTGAAATTCCCGCGGGAACGGGCACAACGCGGGTTTAACTAACGAGGCGCTGCTAGTATCTTTAAAAAGTAATAAGTAGGTATCTAAAGTAATATCTGATAGTAACTTCAATTATTTCTACAAGTAGAAAATAATACTTATAGGTACCTACCTACTATTTATTTGATTTATATACATAATGAAATTAATATTACTTAAAACCAGTGCGTCCCGCGGTTTTCCCCGCGCTGCAAAAAAGTCTAACCAAAATCCAACAAAAAAAGGTTACAAAGGTGTTTGAAAACTCGTTTGTAACTCGTACATAGTTTATTAAGTATATAAAGTAATGTACACACAGGCACATACGTTGAGTTGTTAATACATAGGTACATGCCATCACAATAGTCCGAGTACAAAATATAAAATTATAATGTGTTGTGACTCGGTCTGTCTTCTTCAAGGCCAGTCGGTTGTATTGTCGTCTTTTTTATATATTTACCTAGGTATGTAGGTAACGAATAAGCATAATAAGTATCCTTTGGGTGCCTTTCCAGAGCTATGTTGTGACGTTGCCATACCTAATATAGGGGTGGGATGTTGTCTATCGTAACATAGGTACCTACCTACGTTCGTTCGTGAAAAACTTGATGATATTTTAAGCTGTTCAATGTCTGTTAAATACACAGCGTTGTAACGAAACTTAAATGATAATATGTTAAAGTTAGTCGGGCGACCAGTATAAAGCCACTATTTGTCATTTTCTTACGTCTGTACGAGACTGACATTTGTGTTAACGTGTACTGGTGCGTAAGCGTAGGCTGAAACAACCCGTCCTAGGTGCGTTTGATAAGATTGGTAACTAAACTATCAATGTTATGCGGAAAGGCTCAGTCGGATCATTGCACACGCGAAAAGCCAATTTCAAACATGATTTTTGTTAAAACTATTTGTTAGAACTACCTACCAACTTTTTAGGTATAAAACCAATCTGCAAGTTGATCTGCATTAGATTTGGTTTAACCTAATCATTGAACTTCTATGGTCAGTGAAATAAGAGGTCTTAGCCCAGCTGTGGGACATTACATGCTAATACTTTTTTATTCGATCTCGTGTCTCGTACCTATACTCTATTTTTTCTCTAAGGACTATTAAAATGTGGACTAATGTCGTCAATTTTCCAGCCGACGACGATTACTCCTGAAGAGGAAAAAGGTTTAGAGATAGGGAAAGAAGAAATAAAATCACAAAACATTTTTCCTCCTTAGGATGTCCGATAGATTTTCGTGCCTATACCTACTGTTTTCTGTTTTTTTGGAGAACATTGCAGAATTAACAGACTAGAGTCTGCAACGCTGCAGGTTAGGCAATAAAACAATTTATTTAGCAACAATAATAAAACTGATTTAACCGCAACTTGTATTTCGCGCTCGTTACATGCACAACCGTTTCATTGGCTATCTCGTAATTTAGTGTTACATTTTATAATGCAAAATATTAATAATACTACTGACAGCACTCGCTTCGGATAATTAAAATTGCGTAAAGTTCCTGTAGTAATTTCGGGATTAAAATTACTCCGAATACTTTCTGTAAATCCCAGTATTAGCTAGTGAAATCAGCATGAAAATCCGTTCAGTAGTTCAGGTAGGCACGTTGTGAGTTTAGCGCGTTTCCTTCATCTTCCAAACGCCCCTGTTCTGGGTCTAATTTCTCCAACCTCTATGCATGGATGTAAGGCATCTAGATCGCAACGCAGGGGTCGTCTTTATCTATTCCTCGCCGTCCTCGTCCTCGGACCTTTATCTATTCCTCGCTTCCTCCAGCACTCTAGTCTCATGTACTTTACCCTAGGCACCTGGTATATGCATCTCCTAGTGGGTACTAAGGCTCTTACTATTTTTACTTGACGTCTTTGGATACCCCTTAGCTGTAAGCGACCCTTACTAGGCTGCTAGTTAAGTATTTTTAAGGGTAAATCGGAACCCATCAATTCCCACACTTGCCAAACTCTACCAAAACCAATTAGGTCTCATTGCAGTGCACCTAGATTAGCTAGACTCAGCCGCACTGTTGTAACCTAACCGTTACGCAAGCGTGACTCAAGACATTACAATGTCTTCCTATATCGCACGTTCTATACTTACTTAGTTAGATGATAATTTTATAATCACGTACTCGGGTACTTAATTATTGATTTTGTTTAATTTTAGAATACCTAGATATTGTTAGACGAAGTATTTTTGACGTATGACTATTTAGGAATGAATTTTATAGTTAGCTTGTTGATCGAAGGTAGCTGTATACGCATCTGTTTAATATGGCTGATTATTCAATCCAAGACAATTTTCATTTTAAAGAAGAAACAGTTTAAGTACCTATTGGGGTAAAAAAGGAAACACTAAATATATTGTTCTTATACAAAAGTGGTACTCAAATCGACCTTTAGCTTAGATTTTACCTCTTTCAACAAGAAATAGAAATAGATTGTAATAAACCACGCTTACCTCGCGTGTCTAAACGAGCTTGAAAAGTATTAATATAATAATAAAAGCTTGTCGGTTTGTCGCGTAGTTACGTAAACACTTTCTCCGGGCAGGAATGCGCCTCCTGACTAGACCCAGGGGTCAGATGGGTTATATAATCTCTGCCTCCGGTATTTTTAGACCCTCAGATTTCTATTAATAGTGTGGTTAAAAGTTATTTTGAAGTGAGTTACTTAGGTAATGTGCGTGGGGTAAGTTAGGGCCTACCTAGTTCATTAGAAATTAGTAGTAAGAGTGTGGTAACAGCCTTAGTTCTTAGAGTATTAATTACTTACTTAAAATATATTGTCGTTCCCGGTTTTTTCGTTAAATCTTGTCGGTAGCCTTAAGGCGGTCTAAAAAATCCAGCACAATACTTGCCTACAAACCTACACGAACTTACTTTTTAGAGTTCCTTACGAGTCTTACGCTCGTACTCAAAGACGTCGAATGCTTCCTTTGTAGAGATTTAATGACAGAAATGTGTGAAAAATTGAGGAAAAATTACATCAAATAAGTTAAATGTCTATCTAATGGATCTATCTGAGTTAGTACAATTTAAGCATCTTTCTATTACAAAATGCAAGGTCAAAGTGTGATAATTTTGAAATTACACTGTTTAATACAAAGTTTTTCGATACCGTCATACCAAGGAACTATTTTGTTTGTTTTTCGGCTCGCAGCCAGTAAAATCGCTAAACGTCAACTTTTAAGCTTCTAGCTCTCTGTACGTCCTATTCAACGACACGTAGTAACTACAAGTATAATATTATTATCTCCACTGGGCCAGTTCATTGAATCAACACTGGAATGCAAACTGGTTCTACACTAGACCATAGACGAACATAGATAACTATAGAGCAGCATAGAGTATCACGGATTCAACCGAAAATTACAGCACGATTTGGACTTTGATCCGTCAGAATAAGGTTTAAAGTAATGAAAAGTAAGTTGATCTGTTCTAAAATTTTAAATTGTTGGTTTTTGTAACCGACTTTTGAAAAATAGGTATTGAGTATGGGGCTTTTGCCGTTTTGCATACATATTTTCTATGCTATCATTTAAAGGTAGAGATGGATTAAGATATCTATAGTAAAACAAAAAGATAGATTATGCAGTATTCTATAATGAAATCTATACTTAGTCATTAAATTAGGTAACATAACAATCTATTGATAACTTTTCTTTAGGAATTGTATGCTAAGTAATAAGATGCCCTTAAACCCCATTTGTTACGCGCATCCAAAACAACCTAACAATACAATTACATTTCAACCTATTTCCAAAGGAGTTACAAACAAGAGAAATCCCTTTTTTATAAATTAACAGTACATTTCTTTTTTTCTGAAAAATTCCTAACAAAAGCTTTCCGCGGGCACTTTAAAGAACGCCCCCTGAAAGTTGTTGGAACTTAAAATTGCGGGCATACAAAGGAGTTGGCACAAGCACTCTCTACAAGCTTACCTTGTGAAAAATACACGGGAGGCATACATAGCGTTATGTACAGGCTTATGTGCTCTACACCTATATTTACGTAAGTTAGTTATGTATAATCTCTGTACTGGGGGTCGATTCTGCTAAATCATTATATCTTGATTGGATAGTAGAATAGACACCTTTGTCAAACTATTATACCAAGACTATGGAGATTTAATAGTAACACAACTTTTACGATTAAGCACAACTGAAGCCACCAAAAGAGTTTTGAAAATCGGTACATAAAAAACATCACGCGAATTGAGAACTTTTTCCTGATTTCTGTCATAGAGAAGTTTTTATGAATGTGTTCTTTTATGAACACTTACATACAAACAAACAATAAAACACTTCTAATCCGAATATATGTTAGTAAATCCTTCATGATCCCTATCTGATGGGGAATTCTTCCTCCTTCGTAATACGTTGTGCTAAACACACCCCGAACGCCAACAAATCACAAAAGAACACAAAAATCCTGGAGTCGCCATTTTTCAACTTTATGAGCTTAACTATCCTTCGCTTGACGGTTTTACTTGTTTTCGCAATACTTTCTGGATTTTTATAAGAGCTACCGCTATTTTTTTAAATGGGTTTCGGCCCATTTTGTAAGCATATAAAGTAATTACCTTTTGATATACTGAAAGAAAGATCCATTCGCAATTTTCCTACTAAGAAAGGTTTAGGCGAATTGCATCTGCTAATATATTTTTAACTGTTTATTAAAGAGAACATTTTGCATTGTACAGTTAGGTACCTCTTAAAGTGAGGTAATTCTTGAATCACCTATGTTTATTAATATAGGTAACCTTTTGAATACACAGAGACTTTTCCATGTCTGTATTAAAGAAACATAACCTTTGAGATTGTTCATAGAAAACATTTATTTATACTTTCCTTATCCCTAAGGAACTTTAAAGTTGTTTTAGAAAAATGAATTATTAGTCGCATTAAGGCAGCGGTTACTAAAATATTGGTAAAGTTTAGCCAAATGGGAGAAGTTGACAGGATTCTCGGATGATTTGTGGGCCGGCATTTTTTATAATTCTGGATTGTTATTTCTTTATTTGAGTTAAGATACCTATTAGCAAACGGTGCTTGTTTGTTCGTTTAATACATACCTAGGTTGGCTGAAATAATACGATGGAATTAATTCGTCCAATGAATATTTATTTTTTTAGGCACTGTCTTTTACATACAAGTTTCTTTAAACAACACATAAGTACAGATTGAGAGATGTGGGTTGGTACTCTCAAGACTGATACTCGTTCCATATAATTATTTATGTCTTCACATAGTGAACTAATTACCGCAAATGTTTTTGAGGATGAATGGATATCATACATCGATACGGTTGAAAATGAAATTGACTTACTTAATTTGGATATTTGGTAATTCCTAGTAAAATATGGAAGTTCGAGGTCAGTCGCCAACCCTTGTGTCCCTAGTTTTTAGACCGCCTAAAGGCCTCCGACATGGTGTAAAAATTGACTTGTAGTGATAGGTATCCTTATTCATATACTTATTATTTTTGGAAGTACAGCCATGCTATTTGATTATTAATTGAAGCGGCCGATCCCAAAGACCTAAATGTAAAAATTTGGCGGCTCAAGAATCACTTTAAAAATGACATTTATTTACATACAATGACAAAACTTGATCTGCCATCAAAGATTGCCGGCAGAGATAGCTTATTGGGAACAGGCCAAAGTAACTGATGTAGCGTTTACCATGGCACATAATCGCTACATAGTGTAAAAAAAAGTCGCTTTCCGCTGTCTGTCCCTGTGTATGCTTAGACCTTTAAAACTACGCAACGGATTTTGATGCGATTTTTTGTAATAGGTAGAGTGATTCAAGAGAAAGGTTTTTATGTATAAAAAAATCCCGATATTCCCACGGGAACGGGCACAGCGCGGGTAAAACCGCGAGGCGCAGCTGGTTGAACATAATACCTTAATACTAAACCACATAATACGCATCAGAGTTCATTGATCACCGATTAAAATACAAATACCTTCGCTTGCCTGTTGGTTAATGTATGGCTCGTGGGCGGTACGTACAATGGAGCTTCACCCATTGACTCATGAAGGGAATGTTGGCACTGAGTGGGAATATTAACGCTCTGAAGGTTATCTTGATTGGATAGGATAGATTAGGTGTGAGTTAGGTCAAATGACGTTACCTAGGATAGAAGGTAATTATAAGGTGCTTAGGTTATATGAAAAACTAGCTGCACTCAGCGGTTTCACCCGCGTTGTACCCGTTTCCGCGGGAATTTCAGGATAAAATACATCCCAATATGTTATTCTGATGTGTAACCTATATCACTGTAAAGTTTCATCCATATCCATTCAGTAGTTTTTGCGTGAAAGAGTATCAAACATACATCCTCACAAACTTTCGTAATTATAATATTAGTAGGATAAGGTGATGTATAAGCTGCAAGTTGGAAAATTATTCAAATGGGATTGGTAGTTTCTGAGACCTTATATAAACAATCACACAAATAAATAAAGTTAGAAACTTTACTTCTTTAATATAGATTTTCAGGAAGAAAATAATGAAGGGTTTGTCATTTTGTCCGCAGTATCAGACATCGGTCACAACATCATCCAGGATGCGTTCCTCATCGCGGTGGAGGAGCAGGCCCGCCAGCGGCTGCAGCGCCTCTCCGCGCTCAAGCGGATCACACCCGTGGACATGTCCAAGCTTTCTGTCGAGGTGAGCAACAATGGTTCTTATTCTAAGGCACGAAAGAACACATAAATCAGTGATGACCTGCCAGCGGTAGCAGCGGTTTGATTTTGGAGGTCGGAGTTTCGCGTGTGGTAAAAATTACGATACACGCGTGTACAAGTCTTTTTAAAGACGAGCTTAACCACCCTAAACCATTTCTATCTCGAACCGCAATCAATTGAACTCGTTCGTCCCATTTTGTAGTTTTGACCTCAGACTAGCTCGTGAACCAGGAGAGTTGATTGATGGAGTTCAGTTGTAACGGTGAAATTAGGACTAAGTTATGTTCAAACTTTGTCTACACACGAGACGCAACTTATACACAGCTATCTTAATCACTTCCAATCCTGCAATCCTCAAGTCTTTGTGCAAAGACAATGGTCTGTGTAATTCTGTAAGCCAGCGCCTTGCGCTTCGAAGCAGACTCTTCAGTCAGTTCACTTGTCTAGAACTTCAGTTAGAAGCTGGTGCAATTTGAGAGAGACAGCTTATTTGATAAACCTTAATATTGGGTAAATAAAGCAAAGATGATGCTTAGAGTCTTTTATGATTCATTAAAAGAACTATTTTTAATTGTATGGTTGATTTAGTGTAGTGTCTGAATAAGGCATTTATTGATACAAGACATTGGTCATTGTATTGTCTGGCTAGACGTAGTGTACAATATATACATGCAACTGATGATGCAATCGATGCAACTCATTTTGTTTGACTGCACTTTAAGTTATTATTTATAAACATAGTTTTTCATCGGTCGTCATTAGGCAGTTTAAAATGAATAAATGAATCGGTTGTGTGTCAGAAAAAAACTTACATATAATGCAACTTATTTTTTCCATCATATGTAATTTTATTTCTTTGGATTTGTCCTTTGAGCTGTCTATACGTTGACTTTGGCCTTAACTTCTCAACATCAACAGTCATCTTACCAAAATCAACACCTTTCTCTATAACGATTCTCACGTCATCCATTTTTGTAAACATTCGCACTTATAATATTAGGTAGACTAATCCCAATGTTCCTTATTCGCTACCTCTTATAACCTGTTCCAATGTTTGACTAGTACCGCGCGATTCGTTACTTCCTTGTGGAGTGTTCTTGATTCTATTCAAGAAATTCTTTATGTGAGTTGTTTCATATGGACTTTATGTAGGGAATAATGTAAGTTTCTTTATCTAGTCTAGCTAGGGTAGGGGCAAAGTTTGATGTAATGTTGGAAGTAAGGGACAGGTAGGGAAAAGTTTATCTTTTACTAAAGGTCGTTGGAGTTACAATAAGGAGGTGTCACGGTAGACGCAAGCGGCGGCGTCTAGCGAATTTTTAAAGCACATAAAGTTCTTGTAACCCTCCATCGCTCCACTGTGGCACTCCTGTTAGGCAGTTCTATAAAATCTCTATTAGATACTTCACTTATTTGAAAAATACAACAAAAATAACTGAATACAAACAATGCACTAACGATAAAGAGAACATATGTTACGCATTAAGATTCTTTGTAATTTTCAAAAGAATTTAATTTCGTAAAAGTTGTAAATGATCTTTGCGTGATGACTATGAAAATGGTTATTACACCAGTCATTACGATGACGCAATGGAGTCGGAATCATCACGAACATCTAATCTGAGCGGCGATCTTTAATGCACTCAACAGTGTTAAGGATTTTTTCTTGGTTATAATGATCCTTAGATTCACTTGATATGGATAATTTGTGGAACTGGTTTTGGACTGAAATTATCTTTACATTTAGTTTTTATTTGGATCATCGTAGACTATGGTCTAGACTGTTTAGACGTATTTATTTGACACAGTCTAGTCTATTTCTAGTCAGTATAACAACAGATGTTGATCCAACTCTTTAGTCCGACTGATACAAAAGTCTCCAAGTTTAGTTACTGTGCGATCCTTCGATAAAGACTGTATGGACTAAGGCATGCACAGTTTATCTTTTCAAATTGAAATGTATTCTATTGTATCTAAGTACTTAAAATCATATATCTGCCATTCCAGATAAGACGCGGCAAACGTCCTCCAACAGAAAACCGCACCGAGCTCAACGGTTACATAGCCAACTCCACAGTGTACGTGACTTCCATCAACGAGAACGGGGCCATAGAGTCCAAACCAGTCATATCCTCACCCAAGTCCCAACCCAAGAGTCTCCCAGCCAAACCCGCTCCCGTCATAGCCAACGGCATAGACAAAAAGGAAGAAGAGGATGAAAAACAAGATGTTAGTGAAAAAAGTGTAAAAGATAGTGAAGTGACTAGTGGTAAAGATGTTAGTGAAGCTTATAATGTGGCCCGTGAACATCTGAACAACGGGAGAAGTGAAAAGTTATTGGGAGAACCTGACCACAGGATCAGGGCGACGGCTATTGTCGAGAACAATAAGTTGGGGCCAGGAGAGAACAGGTCAGTTTACTTGTTTAATTTAGGATATTACTTTCCTCAATTACAAACCGTAGTAAGTACCTACACTGTTTTAACTCAACGTATGATGTTGAGGAAGGCTCGTACCTACCTGTTTTTAAGTTCCTTATTTCGGTTAATCTTTCGAGTTTTCACTCTTCTTTGACTTTAGGCGGGGTGCCATTGCCACTGTGCATGCAAGGACAATCATTCGTTTTTTTCTTAAACTTAATATAGATATTTTTCCTAAAAATCGTAAGACAACGTCACGGTTCTTGGCACTCCCACTTGTCACTAAATTTGGAATATGGAACAGAGCCGAAGGAATAAACCAAGTTCCAAGCTTCATCGAAACCAACCTTTGAATCTACGAAAACTTTCAAACATCTTCCATCATCTTAAAACTCGAAACCATTAAAGTATCGATACGCCTTCGTCATTGGATGATGCTGTAAAATCTCGTTAACTGAAGATGCAAAACTGAATCCATCTTCTCGACACACGATTTCATTATTAATCCCGGGCGTCCCGCGGGAACTACCGACCTCGATGTAATTTTCCCGGATTTTTCCATATCAATAATTTTATGTGAATATTTTTCTTACACTATATGCTAGTGTCGTTACTCGTTACCAACTCCGTGGTAACTTTGAATATTAAGCTGGTGAGTTATGCACTGATTTTTAGTTTTGGAGATATATTAAACAGACATTTGCTTTAGCTGCTACTGGAAAAATCTGGTGCCGAAGTCTTTAAAGGTCTCCGACGAGGTCTGTCGGTTCACGGTTGTTACTTAGGACGGATCGTATTTGCTAAATAACAGTATTACTATGGGCTTGTTTATTGGCTGATACCGAGATGTTGAACGCGTATAATGCAATTGAGGCTTTGCACATAATATAGGAGCTCAACAATACAGGAAGGGCGATTATCGAATCATTTGAAAACCGAACGTTGGTCCATTTCACCAATCACAGCGCAATTGAGATTGTTGTCTTCCATAGTAGGTATTGACATTTGTGTTTGACACATTTGTGTTCTTTTTTCAAAAAATCGCCTATCGCCATTCTTGATGTAATGTAACCCTACTTCTAGGTATCAACCTATAATGTAAAATAGCTCACTTATATCACAGATTATATTATAATGGTGATTATGCCTAATCCTCACTGTACTGATATCTCCAGTGAGATGAGAGGCCTTTGCCCAACAGTGGGACATTACAGCCTAATACTTACTTACTATTTATATAATGCTCCTCATACACACATAAGCCTGCAGTTTCATACTAAGAGCAAATATAATAGGCGAACGTTCGCCAAGTTGGTCACGTTACAGTAACCTCGGTCGCGGCTTCCTATTTCATTCACTTTCTAATGACATTGGAATTCATTTAGAACAATATTAGTTACAGATTGTTACTCTTAGACTGATTTTTGATGAACGTAGTTAACTGCAGACTGATCATGGTTGAAGATTTCATGACATATTTTTTGCCGACTTTTTGAGCGCTACCATTTTTCGGAGGGCACGTGAAATTGGCGGTCCTGGTTGTTTCAATCGTCAGACCATGTTGGGCGGTCTTTAGGCGGTCAAAAACTCCGACAGCAAGGTTGGCCACTACGCTAATCGAATCATCTTTCTTCAGCCGATTTCATGTCTCAAATCACAAAATCTTTTTTATGCACAATTCAAACAAATAATTAGATTATAATAGTAGATTATCTATCTATCTAGGTAGGTCGTTTGATTGTAACATTACTTAATCACCGAACAAATTAAAATAAGAGGAAAAAATCCATTTTCCTGTATTTAACGATCATAATGAATGAATTGATCCTCTCTGATTGTTTAATTGGACGCCATTAGCAATATTTTTATTTAATTTGAACAAAATCGTTTTGGAATGCTACGCTTCCACTTTAGATGAGCTAGCGATAGCTAAGCTGTGCGAGAACTATATTCCTATCCATTTTGGACTAGATTCTTGCTGCGGAAGGCTCGTTAAATTGTCGGTCCCGGTTATTTCATCGTTTGACCTTTCTAACACCTTTTGTCGGTTGTAAAACTCTTGACACCAAGGTTGGCTGCTAACCTTTCCGAAGCGAACATAGCTTTGTATCCTTGATGAGTGGACTATAAGATGATCTTCCTCAACTCGTAGCACAATTATTGGTGCCGAATACTACTTGTAGTACTTATTATTCTGTGGCCGAATTAAGAACGGACGGACTGAAGCCCCTTGCCTACGTCAATGCTGACGTATTTTAGAAGGGCGGGAGGGATTTTGGCGGGGAGCGATTTAAATAAAATTGGTTGAACTAGCGTCGGGTTATTTATCAGTAAGTTCAAATAGGTAACTAACCAATAAAAATCGTATTATGCAAAGTCGCGGGGCATGTATTTATAGATAAAAAAAAATACTACAAACGAAATTATTGCCACTGCCACTTCTATCGAAAACCCTACCATAAAAACCAAAAAAGATCGAATATTAGAAAGTCTTAGCCTGTAATGTCCTACTGGGCATAGGCCTCTCATTATTATTCAGTATTTCACTGAAGATGTCAGTACAGTGAGGAGGATTAGGCGAAATCACCACACTTGTAAAAAAACAAATGAAAATCTTACCTTGGGGCGTTACCTTAATCTTACCGGGGCGAGATAAAACCGCACTTATCTTCTCTCCGCTTCAGTGGAATCCATTCCTAAAGACACAATATTAATACTTACATTAACTTGTAGCAATTCAATGAATCATTAAATATGATTTTCCATGTTATAATTCCCAAAGTGACGTCAAAGCATGCGTCAGTGTGGCGCATGGCGTTAATAAGTATTGTAATTCATAAACACTTATAATGTAGTCGTTTCTTACTAGCAATGCGCTGTGGTTTTGCCTGCATTATTAGTGGCAGAAGTTTTTGACAACTTTTTGAATGGGTGATAAGATGGAGATGTCTTCATCGGACTTTCCGACATGAGTGAAGGTTTTTTAAGGTAGTGAAAAACTAACGTGAAACTTTTATGAGTATGAGGACTACCTGTTTTGAAATCGGTAAATTGTTTTTTTTTTCGGCCGTAACCCTTACAATTTGAATTCAATTTTAGAATTGGATTTCTAAAAAAGGATTAATGGTACACCGAAGAGCTTACTACTTCCACTTCTCTATGGTACCACAGCGCAGCTAGTAAACTCGCTCAATCTAATTACCACGCCTATTAACCAAACGTCTCTCAAACTAATGGTATAGTAACATCTAACTGCCGTGTACAGACTAAGCAATTTTCCCGTCCCACAGATCTCCGTAACGGATACTCGTAATTATGCGAAGAAGACGTTATCTTTCTTATAATTATTGTGTGCGTTTGCGCATCAATTGCGTCGAGTGGACCGACCTGTTGGTTAGGCAAATAACTAGTTAACTTGATGGACCGCAGAGTAATTAATAGCTAGAATAGCTGCTACATGTTATAGATACTTTAATAGTTACTACACTAGACATACCTAGATTCATTATTAGTTACTGCGTGATACATAGATTAGTTAATAGTAGATTAGTTATTGCGATGGATAGATTCATTAATAGGTTTTAGGTTCCTACTAACTAGATTATTTAGTAGTTCCTGTGACACAGATTTAATGATAGTTACTACAACTGTCAATGAAGATTTGATATTGTTTAGTAATTACAGGTTTTTAGTAATAGTTACAGATGCATCTAGGTAGGAGATAAAAAAACCTATTCGTGTGTAAGTAAATAATAAATTAAAAAGCCCGTTTGTGACGTTGCTTTTTAATCGACGGTTATTTTACCGACGGAGTTCATAATTTCAGTAAAGGTAGGACTCTAAAAATCTAGATGAAATCGACTTTTTAACTAACAGCACGACGAAGAAAATAATGTACCTATTGTTCGACATCTAAAGTTAACAAACGTAATTATTTACTTAGCACTCAATAACATACTTAAACATGAACTATAATAAACCAGTCCAGCTATTCCTCAGAAAACAAGCAAAAGTATACACACAAAACAAAAAAGCAGCAACACTAAACCAACTTCCCATAATAGGAAAGCAATTAAAAAACACATTCTCATATCTCAAAACAAAGTTAAAACACTTGAAATTCCAAAAAATGCTACAATGAAGAATAATAATAAAACGATGCTCAGTCGACTAGTGAGGTAGTTAGTTCGATCGGGTTGGTCGCGCGATTCACTCGTGTGGGCACAACGTTCGTCTTTTTACCTGCGCGTACGCATAGAGAATACACCACCTGACGCTCCCAGCACCTGCTATTATTACCCAAACAGTGTACAAAGTCACAAAACCAGTGTTTTACCAGTGAAATAGTGATTTTTGTGTTGTGATGTGCTTACAGTGATGCATTTCAAACAGATTTTCAAGAGGTATTGTCTTTATGTCGGTTAATTTTGAATTGTTTGCTTTTTATACAGGATGTCTGCCTGTCTGGGTAACGAGCGGAACCTCGAGATGGGTCTTTTCATCGTTTTTACGAGTTAATATCAAATTAAACGATTTTAACTTCATGTTTTTACCTATAGTGTTAATTAGCTGGTATTGTTATAAACTTTTGATTGAATTTAAGTCTTGATCAACTAAATATTATTAAATACTAGCAGCGCCACGCGGTTTTACCCGTGTTGTGCCCGTTCCCGTGGGAAATTCAGTAATTTTTATACATATAAACCTTCCTCTTGAAGCTATCTACTAAAAAAACCGCATCAAAATCCGTTGCCTAGTTGTAAAGACCTAAACATACCTACATAGAGACAGACAGACAGACAGAAAGCGGAAAGCGACTTTGTTTTATACTATGTACCTAGTGATAGTATTATACTCCGATTACTGTATCTGTAATCAGACAATTGACAGATAACATAATACATTTTTTTATTTTAAATTGTGATTGAAATTGCAATTGGCAGGTGCCATATCCGTGATATTACAGCAACTTTGGTATAACTACCATTAATTAATAATAAAACCTCAATTTAACTCTTCTACCTGTAGTTAGGTCGTCACTTAGTTTATAATGTAACCTAAACGACCTATTGTACTTAGTAGTACCTGCCGACAGTCAGTTAAAACATGCAGGTAGATAATATGTTATCATAACAAATATTCGTGGCTTTACGATTCATTACACGACCGTATAAATAACCGGTTTTACCTCAAAACTGACTACTGACTAATGAAATTAAAACGACATTTAGCCAACTCCAAAAAAGAATGGAGAATTTGAAATTATTTCTTACTTCTGATAAGTTACTTCAGTAAGTAAAGTGAAAGTAAGAGTAAGTACACCTATCTATCTAACTTCGGCTTACCTGACTGTGCCAGAAAATGTGAGGTATCTTCTTCTTCTTCATCGAGTGGATGGTCAACCTGACCAATCCTGGTGTCAGAGTTATTGAGCCGCCAAAGGCCTCTGACATGGCTCATGAGAGTTATGATTTCGCATTATTATTAACCCCGACGCAAAAAGTGGGATGTTATATGTTTGATGTCGAGAACTAAGGCTATAAAGCGTACTGCGACTTTACCCGTATTGGTGCTGTTCCTGTGGGAATTTTGGGATGAAAAGTAGCCTATAACCTTCCTTTTGAATGTACGTAACATATGCAATAACAATATTCCAAATCTGATTGGCAGTTTCAGAAATATTTGCTTTGAACGAACACACGTTCCAGCTTTATATCAGTAAAGATGGTATCTCAGTAGTAATGTATATTTCATGTACAGTCAGCCAAAAATGTGGTCTACCACCCTACGGTTGAGATTCATTTGAACGTCATGTAACAACAAGGTCAATTTTCATTTAATAATAGAGGTCCAACTAAGTCACCCAATGATGTCAAATGTCAGGCATCTCAGATAACAGACAAAACGTCATAACATAATTGTGCATAGAAAAGTCAACCTTAGCGATCGTTACATCTCGCAGAAACTTTTGTCAAAAGTGGTAGACCACTTTCTTGGCCGACTGTACTAATATCATCATAATTATACCTGTACCGAGCAGACTGTTTGCGCAGTTGTTAGAGTAACCGTGTTATATTTCATTACTACACACGATATAATATTTACTCAGGTCATTATGAACGTGCAATATAATCTAACCACGGAATACTAACCTTATTACTTAAAAATAGAAGGAGCTCGTGAGCACCTGAATGAGACCCCTATATATATAACTAGCAGCGCCCCGCGGTTTTACCCGTGTTGTACCCGTTCCCGTGGGAATTTCGGGATGAAAAATAGCCTATAACCTTACCGTTGAATGTGGCTATCTATCACAAAAATAATTATTGAAATCGGACTGATTATTTTATGAGATTACCCCGAACATACAAACAAACAAACTTACAAATTTTACCTCTTTATAATATTATATAGTATAGATTTAAATACCCCTATCACATCTTCATATGAATTGTACAGATAATCCACATCACATGATATCTAATTGCATGTATTTATCTGTTTCATGGTGTAGGTCACTAACTAAAGGAGTGTTTACATTTATGAAACAAATGCAAAACCAATCTATAAAGCAATCCAGTAATCTCGTACGTCAGTACAGTAGGTCAAATGCTTCCTTAGTAGAGATTTAATGATGGATTTTGACTGTAATGTATGCAAAATGATGTCAAGTAATTAAGCATCTATGCGTAATGGTGTTAATGACAACTTTCTTCCTAGTACATTTTTATTGAAATTAAACCGAGATTATAACTGCAATAGCACCATGATATAGAGAACGAAGCATGGTTAAAAGTTTCTAATAAATTTAACTTAAAAGTTATGTAAATATAATCCTAACTAATACTATAAATGCGAAAGTAAATCTGTCTGTCTGTCTGTCCGTCTGTTAAGCTTTCACGCCAAAACTACTGAACTGATTTGAATGAAATTTGGTACACAGTTAGTCCAAAGCCTGAGAAAGGTCGTAGACTACTTTTTATCGCGAAATTCCTGCGAGAACGGGTACAACGCGGGTGAAACCGCGGGGCGCTGCTAGTTTCTAATAAGTTACAAATGTCCTCTAATTCAAAATTAACGGTAAAAAGAGATTATGAGTCCACCCCACCCACACAAGTGAACCGCATTAAGTAAACAATCTGTCTTCACGGTGTATACTTAAATTTACTTAAGTAGGTTTTAACTTAACCACTTTAAACTTTTTCAAACTTTCCCAGGGCACGCATTAGTGGCGTGTACAGACTGCGCCCTGGGCGACGTTCCCAGAGTATACCCACCTTAATTAGTGGACTACGACTAGACTGCGAGTTGATGTAGTTAAGTAAGGGGGATTATAGACTATACTTAAGCTTTCTATATATTCTCCTATCCACTGTGTTAGTTATATCAATGCTTTCTAGAAGAAAGAATTATGAAACGCCAAAATATCCAATTAGGAGGTGTTAATTTCTTAAATTTTTGACAAACATTGTGGGAACAGTGATGTTTGAGTATTTGGGTACCTATATCTTTATGCTTTAATTAGCACGTATTTGTAAGCTAATTCGGTATACTCAATTAGCTTTCTTATGTATGAGTTTTCATTGTAGGGAAAAGGCTTTCCATGTCTTATCAGTACAGGTAGACGAATTAGGTACACACACGATTGCATAATGTTTGTTAATGGCCTTCAATCCATAGTTACTTAATTATAAGTTTTAGTGATGAGTCACACACAATATCGATATAATTACAGTAATATTCCGTGAAGGAAGTTCTATGCACAGTATAAAAAAATAAATTTAATTCAGCAATGAATTTTAAAAAGGGTTTATGGCTATAAAACTGAGTGACTGATCGTCTGTAGGCGCCTTTAACAATTACTACGATATTAATCTATGCTACGGCACGCTTTTTATCATTCCTGCGGCTTTGAGCATGCCTCAAGATGAATTTCTTGTTAAAAATGAAGCTTTTAAACTTAAAGCTTTTAAAACTAGTTTCAAGTTATTTCTCCTAGAGATATTTTAAATCATACCACCGATGTTGTCAATAATAATTCGTTGTAAGTTGTTAACAAGGATCTGACGTGTTGGTAAAAGTATAGGTTATTTTAACTTTGAAGGAAAATCCCTGTAGTTGTATTTAAAAATGATTATAGTTGAAAACACTATAGTTATTTAGTTTAAATAAAGTTATTTAGTAACCTCCCACGGTTACTGGCTAATACGTTTACGTATACTTCTATAGTTGTTTATCATTTCTTTCTTTTTTACTGAATTAATATTTGATGAATATTCTCAATATGTTCCGGGGTATATTACATCCTCGTAAGATATGTTATTTCATGATCTATTCTCTTCACCCTGGTAAGATTTTCATTGTCTTACTAACTATAGTAAAAAGTATATTACACTGCAATTACTTCGAAAAACCTATTCCAAAAATAAACCGTAACAGAACAACATTCCGAACTGCACTTAAAACTCAAACTTACTTCCAACTAAGGAATTCCTAAAACGTTATCTCAAATATCTTACGAACGCTGTAATCGGCTTAGAGGTAGATAAAGGTTCTTTTGTACAAAAAATACAGGATTTTTTAACAATATGAAGGTACTTATAGTTTACTAACAAAGTATGGGATACGGACCATATGGGTGATGAGAAATTTGGAAACACTTGACACTGAATTATAGTTTTTGCTTATTAGTGGTGTCTAAGGTTTTGCTAAGTGGTGTTAACTAGACGAATTCTTTGGTTTGAGATGACCACGGAAGAGCGAAGCACTTAATGCTTCTCTATTTCGTGGAGATAACTGAGATACGATGTGCCTTGTTCGATTTTTAAGGCATGTATTGATTGGGCGAGTTCATTAGCTGTGAGTTGGCAATTTAAAAAGACATGTTTGACGTTGCTGGCGGGATAAATAGCATGATAGTCCTATTAGGGCGCAGTCAGACTAGCTCAACCGCCTCATACAACTTGACAGCTTCGAATAAGATTTTTAAATGTAGTTTTCAGGACATGCTGCATAGATGCTGCCTTATTGCGCTCTCAAACTTAGGAACTCGCTGTTGGTAAACTCGCCCTGTATTCACTACAAATATATATTTATATCAAGTAAGGAAATGAGTATTAACCGTCATTGTCTCAATCCCTACGACACTTTGAGAAACACCCATTTTCATAACTTCACGTACACCTTAAAAACGCAAAGAAAACTACATTTTATTGACTAAATAATAAAGTCTTATTTTCAAAGGACACGACTGTGTGTTAGGACGTTTGTGTCGACGTACAAACGTACAATTGTGTTGTTTAATATTCAGAAGAGGTAGTTGTTTCTCGCGTCGGGTAATATGCGAATGAGATACAGATTAGATGTGAACGATTGGAAGTTTCATTTATCGGATTATTTTCAATGAAAAACGTAATATTTTAGGCGCAAAATGTAAGATCAGCTCATTCAAGAGGTGCCGGTGATTGTTTTGGTTGTCCGGGCGTCCTGGCTTTTTCATCATATTTTATTTTACCACTTGTAATTAAAAACAGTAGTGACTAACTACTTTCTACTAAGCATTCCCTTCAGATACAGAATGAATTTTGAAATGACGGATTAACAAAAAAGTACGAATAGAGAACCTCTTCCTATGTTTTTTGAAGTCGGTTAAAAACTGTTTTTAAGTCGGAAACGATCGACTCTTTGAACATTGTGACCTTACATCATCAAGGCATTACCATTGTACTATAAAACTACGTTCAGAATAAAATGTAGCTTCAATAGTCAAGATAATGGGTGGCTTTTAAAATCGGTCAGTATGGGCAAGTCTGAATCCACAAGAGATACGAAGATTAGACTTAGGAAACTGATTTCCTTTTGTCTCTCATGTTACATGGTTCTGTCTATCTATACCTACTAATATTATAAAGAGGTAATTTTTTTAAGTGTGTTTGTTTCCTTATCTCGGGAATTACCAGCCCGATTTGAAAAAATCTTTTTCTAATAGATAGTAACATTCAATGGGAAGGTTATAGGCTATTTTTCATCCCGAAATTTCTATGGAAACGGGACAACCCGAGTATAACCGCGGGAAGGAACTAGTCGCTAATAAAATTAATATGCGCTGTATAATGTTACCTACTCATTAAAAAGTAAAAGTAAAGTGGAATATTCTGTCTTTTTTGTAATAGACAGAGGTCATGCAATTTGCTGTTTGGGACAATGCCTGTCTGGCCATGGTTAGATGGCACATGCTTACGGAGCTATATCACAAAATATAAGGTGTTCTAAATTTTATGGCTATTCATTCATCATTCACTTCCAGTAGGTTAGTAGCCAACCTTGATATTGGAGTTTTTAGACCGCCTAAAGGGCTCCAGCATAGTCTGACGATTGAAAGTGACTATATCAACCCCTCAGAAGGCCGAATCCACTCATTAACTATCAGCTAGGAAAACGCCTATGGTAGTCTAATCAAAAACATATGAGTTAACTAAGTACAAAAAGATCATTTTTTGTTTGTCAAAGAATGAAGACTTAAGAAGTTATATGACCTGCCTATGAATATGGTAATAACTATAATCCCTAAAAGTCCGTAACAAATAATAAAAAGCTTCCAAGATAACTCAATCTTTTACCAGGTTTCATAGAAAGTAGTAACCATAACTGTACTTTACATCAACTGTGGCCGTAATACAAACTATTATTTAATCTTTAACCGTGTTCATAGTAACTGTCAGTCATTCTGTGACCTGTTCATAGTAACTATTGGTTAGTCTACATCTAAGATGGCTTCCATCCTCGTTATTTCTTAATGCCTTCGTGGCTTCGTGATGAAGTATCCTTGAAGGTCGATCGTCTTCCGTGGACATTACAAATATGACGAATTCTTTTGGAATTATGCGGTTAACCTGTTTGAGGGCGACTAAGTTTTTAATACTAGTACAAAAAGTCTACTTTTAATTTAACTTACTTAAATACAGGTTTTTGAAAAAAATATAATGATGATTTCGTTTTGTACTTGAGGACTTAAATTGTACAAGAGGAAAAGAGATAGAACTTTAATCTTCATCTGAATTTATTGAATTTGTCTTTAAGGAGTTATTTTTAGTTTACATACCTATTTTAATACACTATTGATAAATAGATTTTGTAATATACAATTTGGCATCTTTGTATGAGAGTATAATTTTGATTTATATGTATTACTCAATTTTAACCCCCGGCGCTTGTTATAAGTTTGACATGTCTGTATGTGTGTCTGTCTGTATGTGACATCATAGCTCCCAAACGGATGAAGCGATTTCAATTTAGTCGGGGTTTTTTTATTTTATACCGATGATATAATCACCGAGGCTTTGTTCCTGCAGTGGAACATGATACTACTATTCTTTTTCTATTATCCTTACATTAATTTCAATAACTCTTCAAAATCCTACCTCAAATGATGCTTTCGTTGACGTCATCTCGATACCTGAGGCTCAAACTTCGAAGGAATTCACTTTGTTTCTTTTTACAAATATGAATGGACCTTTTGTCCCTTTTCGACCAAAAAGCTCAACTTTACCTGTAAAGCAATTATACACCTTACAGCAAAGGAATAAGGTTTAACCTTATTTTGAAAATTTTAAAGTTATTTAGGTACGCACCGCCAAAATGTGAGAACCGTAGTTTAGTCTCAGGTAAGAACTTTGAAAATGGAAAGTTTTTTAGTTGTTTTTGTTTTAAGGAAGGTATTATTGCAAAATACTTCCTGGTTCCAAAGTCGGGTAGTCAACCCCCCCTAACGTAAAAAGAGGGGATATACGTTTACATTTTCTATGAATTGGGGATAATCAATTGACAATTTTTTTTCAAATCCTGTTTATTTATTTAAGTCGTTATTCCAAAATTAGTTTACCTTTATACATACATACTTATTCTACAAAATAATGTAAGTATCAAGGTAATTCTTCCCCATACATATCACTATCTAAAAGACAATCCAAGCCAACCATCTCTCCACATCGCCCTCCCGATCGTGAGAATGTCTCCGGTTTCTGTTGACATTGGACCCGACACCACCCGACACCGGCCGACACCGCGACACTCGCCCGGTGCGTAGTTACAGTTACTCGAACACTTTCTTATACTTATGTATAGAGTTCATGGAAAGGCCATAATGGAGGAGATTAATTGAGAGTTACTATGAAAATAATCCATTGAAAAAATAATGTCATGTCAGAGTTATATCTATGAAGTTATTTTCTTGAATCGTTGCCAATTTCTAGGCTGCATACATATGATTGGTACACCAGCGTTTACCAGGCGCCGAACGTCACTGACAGGTCCCGATACTCCCGATCCCGAGTCCAATCCAGCGCTTGTTGGCGCCAGTAATCGCTGGTGATGTGTTAGTAGTTTTCTTATAAAATCAAAACATGAACATAGGCTCATTACATCACAGACAGACACACAACGGTTATCAGTTCATCATGTATAGTAACGCCTAAAATTATATTCAAACACTAAACACCTAAACGCTCGCTATTAACGCCTAATTTCTGCCTATATCTCTACTTAATAACAACGCTTATTTCTTAAGTAGGTAGTATAATATTATACATAGTGTATACTATAAAGTTATAATATACGTTCTCAGAATAGTTCCTAAACATTCCGTCTTCGACGTGACTCTCTAACCGCCTCGTAAAACGACAAATAAAAAACTAGTGAACGAAAAGTAAAATCTCACACACGAAATAAATAAAGAAAGTACATAACGTTACATAAATATTTAAATCAACAGCGAGTTGAGTAATTTGTATGAGAGTCAAAAAGCGAAACGTTTTCAAAAATATATCGAGCGGAGTCGAGTTAATAGTAAGAGTGTTCCGCCTAATAATATTTTATTACGTTCATATTATCAACGATATCGTTTTAGGTAATGTTTTTATTAACTAAAAATTACAAGGCATATATTAATTAGACTGAGTGTGTACGAATGTGTATGAGTGGTGTATGAATCGTGAAGAAGTTAAATAACTAACCAGCTGTGTTTATTGTTGAAAATTATGAGTATTAATTATAAAAAAACATTTAACAAAGACTAAGCATTGCTTAATTCCTTAGAAAGGGGAGCCGTGGAAAGGGGAGTATTACCACATTTACATCACTGAACATCTACCTATAATATAAAAATGAATCGCTGAATCTGTTGCTAAGCGCATAACTTCAGAACGACTGCACCAAATTGGATGATTCTTTTTTTAATGTGTCCCTTATTGTCAGGACAAGGTTTTTATATAAGAAAAATAAGGAATAAAAATCCCAAAATTCCCACGGGAAAGGGGGCCCTGCGGGTGAAACCGCGGGGCACAGCTAGTAAGTAATAAATAAATTGAACGGATATAACCAGTTTTTTTTTCGACAACGTTATCAAAACGATTCACAGAACCCTAAAACTAAATAAATTCATCACAGCTCCCAAACAATGCACTATACAGTAGAAAGTAGATTAATTAATTCTACATACACACATACATTCACTTTTCTTATTAGTTCGTGATAAGTGACTGTAATCGATTGATTTATCCGCAGTTAAATGTGGTTAGTATTCAATTAATCATATTTCGTGTATTCTCTCAATAATAGTGGGTACACACGTACGTACTTGCTCGATAAACTTGCTCGATCTCGAGCAAGTACGAACGTGTGTACCACAGAACACATAAACAGAGGTTAGAAAGGCGATGTGGGCGGGGCAGGCGCGCCAAGGATATGAGCGAACGCTCATATTTGTACGACAACGCGATAAGCTATAAAATGTGCATCAGTGTGCGTGCATGCGCATGATTGGTTCCGTTTGAAATCGCGTGATGGCGCGGCGCTAAGATAGGCTAGATTTGAAATTGCAAATATGTGCGTAAGCTTCATATTTATTACGCACAGATGCACTGGCGGTGAAAGGTGGGGCGGATTCGGCGACACCGGTTTTCATACGAACGGCGCATGATCGCCATTCTAACCTCTGTTTATGTGTTCTGTGGTGTGTACCATGCAAGTCTCAAGACAAATGCTCGAAGCCAACCAAAATGTTCGATTCGAACAAGATTGAAACGATAGTTTCAACGCACATTAAACATGTTCTTCGAGCAAGCTTTTACGTGTAGACGCAGGATCGAGCATGTTTGTAGATAGTCATGCTCGGATGAAACATGCTCGTCGCGCATGTACGTACGTGTGTACCCACTCTTATATTTATAGTTAGTTGTTTTAAGTAGGTAGGTATTTTATATGCATTCTAATGTTTGATGTTGATTTATGAAGCGTTATTAATAGTAATATCAAAGAAATATGTGTTTTTTTATTGCCATTTTTTAAGTTTTAATCGACAATTACATACTACTATCGTCCCATACATTGACAAAGTTATAACATACCAAGTTTGAAAATATTCACTGAGGTATATACAATTATTTATTTGGAGTTAAACAAAAATAATCCAATAAATAATAAACATTCGGCGAAAATTCTTTCATTACAAACCTCCAGGGGCTTTCCTTAGTAGGAAATCATCGAGTAAAATATTTTTTTGCAAAGTCGGGAGATGATTTTTTTAAATTTTTATTTTTATTTTACTACAAACGAAATTATTGCTACTACTATCTACTACTAACGATTATCTATCATAAAAACCAAAAAAAGATCCAGTTTTAAAAAGTCGGGTGCCAACTTCACATAGCCATAATTTTGACATTTATGTTTTCACTAGCCGCGCCCCGTGGTGTTACCCGGGTTGTATCGGTGCCCGCGGAAATTACGGGACAAAATGTATCCCATGTGTTATTCTGATGTATAACTTATATTACTGGAAAGTTTCATCCAAATTCGTCCAGTAGTTTTTACGTGAAAGAGCAACAAAAACAAACACCCATACATCCATACATACATCCATCCTCACAAACTTTCGCATTTATAATATAAGTAGGATTATTTTTATACTGAGTTTTATTTGTCATTAAATAGCTTAGCTTTGCTTCGTGAAGTACTTGGCTCGCATTTCAGTAGACTAACGAAAACTATCCCACTAAGACCCATTCTTGCCGAGTTGACTTTTCTTCTCAATGTGTCTATGCTGCACTCTACACTATAATTTACTATTATTGTTACATTCCTCAATCTAAAAACAGACAGACAGTGTCAAGTAACATACTAACGTACTAAGTTATTGTAAACAAGAGCTTAATATCAACTTTAATTGCGCTGTGTTTTGATAACATGGCCGTTACAACAGATATTATGATTTAATGATACTTGTACTTGACACTTTAAGATGGGTAGGTGAAATAATGTGCTTTCTGGGACACCCAAGTAAGTAGGAACTATAATGAAATCTATGGCTGTTATTTACTGCTTGGTATATTACATAGAATCACCTAATATTTGGTTAGTAGTTTTCTCGACGTGTAGCTGAACACTAAAAACGCGTAAACTGAAAGAAATCTAACATAATACGTTATATTTTTTACATTGAAACGAACGATTTTTTAAATCTAATACTATCTAGGGACTTTTAATCAATAAAAATATAATATACAAAAAACTTACACATACTTACTTAAAATTGTTAATAAATCAAAATACGAGACATCAAGACCAAGTAATCATTTTCAAAAATGCCGTCGCCGTCATTGTGGCACTACTGTGTACAAAACGTTGCTCATTATTTTGTGCACGGCCATCGCTCATTTATAAATGCAGCTCAATACACATAGATTCTCATACAACCCACACATAAAAACGTACCTGAAATGGCCCTCCGATATTTACCTGAAACTGGGCGAGAAGACAGTCAGTTAAATATTTCAGAAGGCAAGTTAAAGGTCAAAGTTTATTTCAAATTACGATTTTGTTTGCTCACAAGTACTTACTTTCGTTTTTTCTTCCTGACCCCGATTCTTTGATTTCAATGAGTGGGATCGCTTTTTACAGCTTTTTTCAGTCAATTAAGAAGTTATTTTTAAGATTTTGGTGAAGCTAATAGGGTTTCTTTTGAAACATCGACGCATATACAGGGCTTCTTTTAAATTGATGTGTATTCAATGTATATAAATGATGGGTGATATACTATCAGCGTTATTTCACCCAAGTTGTACCTGTTCCTGAAGAAAATTCGGGAAGCAGGTAGCCTCCACTCGAATGCTAATTACCTCGTATTAGATATCTTAGAATTCTTTAAATCCGATTGGTAGTTAGTTCCAGAGATTAGCGCGTTCAAAGAAACAAACTTTTTCTGCGTATTTTCTTTCTTTATTTGTGCTCCTAAAAAACTAGACCATTATGTTAAGTAACTTGGTACCATTGCATAATAAGTATTGTTTGGTATCGGAACTAAATATAGACACCTGATCGTGACTGCCGAATTACCGAAATTGACACAGTAATTTACACGTTTTTTAGTGAAAACATGACAATAATGTTGTCACTAAGACGAAAACAATTTCTTAAACAAGTTATTGTTTGCACAATGTTTGTTTAAAATTTAAATTTTGTGAGGAAACGGACAAGCGATAGTTTTCATAATATACTTACAATAATGTTACGTTAGGATGCGCTTGCGCATGCAACGTGACGTCACGGTTAGATGACGCAGCGTGGGGCTCGATCAATTTCCGGCCATTATTCACGAATTAAAGTTAAAATATTATTATAAGTAAATATTATTGTATTTTTTTGTCAATGTTGTTTTCAATTTTAATGCGTTATAATGTAATTCGACTAAACAGAAGTCCTTGCGAGAGGTTAAACGTTGTTGACAAAGAGTTTATAACGGAGTTAATACCTGACAGACAAAAGTCTGTTAGACAACTTGTCTCTTGTGTACGCTCCTTCATATGTTTTTATAGACAAGAAGCAGTCTAAAGTTAGTCAGACTGAGGTCTTAACACGATCTTAAACTGTTACATTTATTTCAAACTCAAATATTAACAGTTTTGGCTCAAGAGGCTATTCTAAATGTACCATCAAGATAGACCCATTAGTCTTTGGCCTCCATAATGGATGAACCGACATACATACAATGAAACAACATGAACAGAATAGTATATATAATAGAAAATACATTACCGGTTCATCACCAAGTATCATCCAAGTAAATTAGCTGCAAAAACCACAAAAAACGCTTCCTTCCACCGTCTGGAGCTACCTGCATCGCTGATCGAACCTGTGACACAATACATTGAAGTACATTCCCACCGCTACAGTTATACACAATGCATGGCACCGGCACAAAAGGCCACACCTCCACGCGTGGGAACCGATGAGCAATGATTGGCAATGCTGAGAAGTAGGTTATGTGGGTTTGATGATGATCGGCTTTTTATGATTGACGCAAAAATGTAGATGTCTGTGGTTTTTTATCCTCCAACGAAAGAACAATGGTGTTCCAAGTCTGGCGTGACATCGCAGCTCCTAAACGGACCTATTATGAAGCGTTTTTTGTCTAGTTCTTAGCCATTTACTGAAACACGCTACGTTTGACCCAGGAATTAAACTTGAATTGGCAGACGAATGAAAGTTCTACCAGACTGTGAAGTTCATAAATTAACAGAAAGGTCACTACCGTTGGGCTCAGTTTTTCCAGCCCGTAGTCAGAATCGTCAAATGCTTCCTTATTAGAGATTTAATGACTGATTTTGACTTATAATGTAAGAAAAATAACGTCAAATAATTAAGGTTGATATAAAGAATGTCTCCGAGTTGTAGCTTACATAGACAAAGACAATTGAAATCTACAACACTCCCCCCTTGTCAAAGCTACCTATGATGTTCTGTATTTCTTTCTTCAAACCCTTCATATTACCAATTCACACTCTTCTTTTCTCTGCATTACGTGTGTGTGTTAGTATTATCATAACACTCGTAACTTTCGACTTTCGCCGCGACGGCACAGAGACATTGTCCATTGTTAGAGGAACACCAAACACGTTTGTAGTATCAGATTATAAATTAGGACCGTGGCAGACTATCGGCCAGACAGTTTTGAGACTGTTTTTTTTGGGATAAGTCGACAGGTCTGACTTTTTAGTGAGTCTGACAGTTGTCGGTGCAATTATGGTGCAATAAGTGTACCAGATGTAAATCTCTTTCGCCCTTACTCGGTGACGTCAAATGCATCCTTAATAGATATTTAAAGAGTGATTTTGAAATGTAATATATGAAAAATTAAGTCAATTAGTTTAGTGTTGATGTAATGGAGGTCTCTAAGGGAAGCAGTTGGTAAACCTGGTATACCATCCAGCAAAGAATCTTATATGCGCTCTTTCATAGATTTTTATAAACCAGACAGTTAAATAGTATAAAACCTATCCGGCCAAAGTCTGCAAGCTCTTACGCATATGTATGATGGATGGCAGCTGTAACAGATTGGTTAAGAGCCTCTGTATTGTACTAGGTGTGGTAGCTGGTAGCTTAGGATTGAGTCCAAGTGATCTCGACAGATTGCATCATCATACTGATAGTATAGGTGCAGACTTATATCTTTCGCAAGGTGTTTGTGTAGCAATGCGATATACAGTCTGTAGTATTAAACTAAATGAAGAATAAGTAATTAATAACTAAATTAAGACTTGAGTGTCATGCTAAAGTTCAACCATTAAAAACGTTACATCAAAGTTAAAAAAAATATTTTCGTTATAACGCAGCAAACTACACACGTGTCCACAAATCAACCCGAGTCAGTAAACCACAGACTAAAGCACCACATTACTCTATACCCTATTGTATTGTAAGTGTCACGTTGACATCTTCGCTGATAATAACAGTTTAAAATAATAACGCGCGGCAAGATGCATGAAATTGAACCGTCCCGTTACATAACTGACTAGGAGTTAAACGCACTCGCAGCGGTTAGATCGACGTGTTACAGTTTTAACTGCTTGTATGTGATTTGATTTTTAACAGAAAAAGGAAATAGTGTCTTCTTAATTTAGGGTTTTCTCAGCAAACTCAAAAAATGAGAGGGATCACAGTGTAGCAAAGGGTGTGCAGTATTATATAGGTCATCGGGACTTAGAAAATGTTTCTTATGAAACTTAATTTGTGTGTTTTTTATGCTTGTTATCTCATAGCTTGTAAAAAAGGGTACCTATTATGCGAATGCACGAATAGTCCCATTGAAACAATTCAACACTTGAAGTTAATTAAAGTAAAAAATAACCTTCAATCACTGACATGAATACAATCGCAATCCAAGACAATAGTTGAGAAGATGCAACCATAAAGTTCAATTATTATATTCCACCTATATTAGTGAACTACATTTTATTTTATAGGCTGAAGTAATATAAAAATGCATTAGGGTAATTACACCTATAACTGGCACATTGAACGTCGTGTCGTGACTAGTATTTCGCGCGTCGATGGACAATTACCTATTATTTAATTGCATCTATTTACATTGTATTTAGGTCGAGTCAATATTGCAGTACTGACCCGAATATACTTAACTACATAGTAACATATAACAGTAAAGTTTTTATAGCAGTGTTTGTGGTCGACTAGGAGCAATGAGTTTTGTTTTATTTAGTACTAGCAGCGCCCCGCGGTTTTACCCGCGTTGTGCCCGTTCCCGTGGGAATTTCGGGATAAAATGTAGCCTATAGCCTTCCTCGATAAATAGACTATCTAACAGTGAAAGAATTATTCAAATAGGTTCAGTAGTTTCTGAGATTAGCGCGTTTAAACAAACAAACAAACAAAACAAACTCTTCAGCTTTATAATATTAGTATAGATTTTATGTCTGTAGTTAAGGAATCGATTTTTGTTTTCTTTCTTATCAGAAAGGATGTTTTTCGATTGATACCATCGTTTTCAATCGACTATGATTGTAAACGTAAAGTTTTTTTTGTTGCAATTTTTTATGAATTGTTATCAACTTTTAACAAAAAAGTGCGTTTTTTACTTGTACTTAATAGAATATATTTTCAGATTTGTATATAATAAAAATGACTAAGTATGTACTAATCTGTATACAAACATAAAATCGCAAACTACAAGGTGAACTAACAAGTTAATCAGATTATCTGCCGCTACACAATGGTTACAAAATCAATAGCACAAAACGAAGTAAATCACATTAGTACCCACGTCATGGATAATGGTTTTATCAGTATTCGTTATCTCCTCAACAATTAGTCAGTTGTTACATACCTTTCGTATTAAGCACAACGTTACATGGTATTTCCAAACAACGCCCATTTTTTCAACTAAATAAATGAGATAAAAGTAATTTTCGTTTGTGGCCTCCGAATGGCACATTACCCTAATTCGAAATACGAATTAAAATTTTTAGTGTTGTTTGTGGATAAAGTTTTTTTTAAAATAACCGGTGAAACGGGCAGTGATGAATTTTTAATTCAGCCTTATTTTGTGTTTTTTAAGGTTTTATAAAGTGGTGTTGAATGTTTAAAAAGGTTTTATTCTGTGATATATTCGCGTCGTCGGCCCCGGCTGCGAAGGATGAAAGGTAATATGGCGGTTGTCCGTTTTGGCGGCTTCTGTTAATCATTGATATCCAATTATTTTGTTAGTTCACTGAAGGAAATAGTTACTGAAAACCCTTTTCTATTCAACCTGTAAACTAAATCAGAATAGCATTACCCGTATACGAAACAAAACTATAGTAGCTTCTATTTTCCAAAAACATTTTTTGAATTTTTGATACGTAATATTAAGGCGTAGATCACATTGTGTGAAAAATTATATAATTACGTCATATAATTATCATTCATTTCAAGGCTGTAATGTTATGAAGGTTCATCTGGGTTAGATACAATGGTAGAAGGGACATTGTTTATTTTGACGCACTAGGTATATAAATATAAGTGTAATAGTGAAACGCCCAGTGCATGTGTACCTACATACTATGATATTTTAGTATCAACTACTTACTGATGACCTAGGTTAAGATTTACCCAAAGAAGCCCTACATTTTCATAAATCGGAATTTTAGGCATAGAAAATAAAGATGTATGTATGTTTGTGTTTGTATGTTTATTTGTTACTCTTTAAGGAAAAAACGACTCGACGGATTTGGATGAAACTTTACATTTTATCCCGAAATTCCCGCGGGAACGGGTAAAATACGGGTAACACCGCGGGGCGCGGCTAGTAGATAATAAACATTGTAGTTCTCTGAGAAATAGCTATAATCTTTCAAATAGCGCATACTAATTATCCGCTATTTAAAAGATATGGTAAAGTTAAAAAATATACCTATGTACTCACAAAATGTACTTAATGTTAACTTAAAAGACATTCCATAAGGAAGCCTTAAACATTTGAGATTAACCGCTGTTACTCTCTAAAAGACTCAAACAAGGAAATATGCACCTTATTTTTCCGGTTAACAAAGCCTATTTTAACACTATCAGCTGTTATTTAAGACAGAGATAGCCTGTACAGTGGTCTCTATCACAGGCACGCGCGGATACGCGTCACAGTCACTGTTTAGTTTCCGGTATAACCTGCATCGCCCGTCCCGGCCTATTTACATAAAAACCTGTTCCTAAGTTTGTTTGCTACATTTTTGTCAGAGATATCAGACAATAGTGAAAATAACCCTGTATGTGGCGGTGAAATCGTACACTACTACCAAATTGATTTAATTTTATAATATTTTATTATTATTGGTATTTTAGTGTTTGTTAAGTTTTTAATAATTACTAGCTGTGCCCCGCGGTTTCACCCGCAGCGCCCCCGTTCCCGTGGGAATATTGAGATTTTTATTCCTAACAATAAGGAACACATTATAAAAAAATAATCATCCAATTGGTGCAGTCGTTCTGATCTGAAGTTATGCGCTTAGCAACACATTTTGCGATTCATTTTTATATTATAGATTATATTAACACCTAGCGCATAAGAGGGATGTTTTTTGAACGCGCTAATCGCCTGTTTGGGAAAAATATTTATAACTAACGATAGACATATTGAAGAAGAAGCTTATAGACTACTATTTCATTCTTAAATTCTCACGGGAACAGGTACAACGCTGGCAAAATCGCGGGACACTGCAAATATAAAGATTTCCTAGCCTTCTAGGACAAAAAGGCAAAGCTTTCCCCACAACTATCACATTTCCATCAAATCTCCAACTCTCTTTATAGCCCTCATTGGCTGACTTCCAAGGGTTTCTCCGACATTACTATAAACACATTACTAGACTGTTGTGATCATCGGTTATTATACAGATGTATTAAATGTCTCTATTTAGTGTATTAGATTCTTGTTATTGTGAGTGATAGCGTCGTTACACGATACTCACTTCGGTAGATAGTTTTTATGCGTTTTATAGGTTGTTTCTGAACGTTTTGAGTGTATATGTTGCAGTTAAAGTGATTAATGCAGCGGTTATGTAAAATGACTGGTCATTTGTAAATGGTATTAGTTAGTACAATGCGATTAAAATAAGAATAGGACCGGCCTAGCGCCATGTTGGTATAGTGTGCAAAAAAAGCAATGTTAAAAAATATTGGCTTGTTTTATATTGTAACTAGCAATGCCCCGCGGTTTTACCCGCGCTGTACCCGATCCCGTAGGAATTTCGGGATGAAAAATAGCCTATAACCTTCCCGTTGAATGTGGCTTTCTATTACAAAAAGAATTATTCAAATCGGTTCAGTAGTTTCTGAGATTAGCGCGTTTAAACAAACAAACAAACAAACAAACAAACAAACAAACAAAACAAACTCTTCAGCTTTATAATATTAGTATAGATAGCACGTACTTTTTTTGCACACTATACCAAGTTCCCGTTGTGACGTCACAACATGGCGCTAGGCCGGTCCTATTCTTATTTTAATCGCATTGTAGTTCCGTAATGCAGTTTAAAGCTTATCTCGGGTCGAAAATACTGTGAATTAGCTTGTTCATATTGCCGTAGTACTAGTTATTATTCTGTGATATTGCTAACAAAACAACTAAAGAAAGTTCGAGTAGGTTTGTGGCCAACCCCGGTGACGGAGTTTTTATAAAGTAGGTAGTTGGCTGTCTAATCCTCACCTTCAATGAGATGGGAGGCCTTTGCCCAGCGGTGCGACATTACAGGCTTATACGTGGGCCGCTTTCGGCAAGCGAAGTTATCAGTCGGCGGACAGTCTAATGTGAAGATGACGCGACGTTCGGTAACCGAAGTACCTAGATTGAAATTAGTTCGGCGACTGCATACGCGAACACAGTTATAATACCTACATAGTGGCATAATATAATAGAACTATGTTTCGTATGTCAGTACGTATCTGTTCAATGTGAATAAGTCACGGTCTATACTCATTGTTCTATTCAGTATGGCTGTGTTCAGGGTCAGCGACCTTCAAATATTAGGAATACTTAGTTTGACACTGATGAGGAATTTGTCAAATAACCCTGTAGCTCAGCGACATTGAGACAAAGTTTAAAAAAACGGAGATAAATAAAAGTTAACAAGTGCAATGTGTCACTCACTCACAGGGTATGTCCCACTGCTGTTCAAAGGTCGATCTCACCGATGAGATCTCACAGAACCTAACAGTATAGTAAGGAGGATAAGGTGTATTCACCAGGCTTACCTACCTGTGATCTGAAACCCAAGCCATGTTAAACAAAATATAAATCAAGTTTCTATTACAAAAGTTGATTGTGTTAAAACTGTTACATCGGCCTTCTACACCACACTATCTTTAAAACAATCCCAATCCAATGTATTGCGAGATTTCTTTCGCCCAGTAACGCTTGCCTCCCTTATTATTCGCGTCACGATCAGCCCCGGAGGTTTAATAATAAATACTTTAATAATAGCATCGCTACAGGGTGTTAGCGAATGGGTGAGTCGTGTAAAAATATACGAACGTGGTTGGTACTTGTTGAAAAACTGTTTTAATAAAACGCACGTATAAAAACAGAGTTTTTGGGTTAATATGGTTGTTGAGGGATGCAATGGTGGTAAGCTATCTAGTCTGGAGTCGTGCTGGTTGGGCCGGGGTGGAGATCTCGTTCGTGGAAGCACTTTCCTAGAAAATATTGCATGATGAATGATTTTTAATACGTGCTCTATTTGGCATTTATAAAATAGGATTGGATAATAATACAACTTGTTTATAATTTTAACGCACGTACTTTTATGCTAGTACAGTAATTTCAATTTTCTACTAACTATTCGATTCCAAAAATTAGCAATAGCAATAGTTAGAGCGGATGTTTTTATTCCCAGGACTGGTAGTGATTTGTCTCGACTCCTGTAGCAATAGTTCTAGTGAATGTGGGCGATATTTTCTTTTCGGTCTCTTGAAGGCGATATTAGGCTAATTCTGACTTTGTACAACGTCATCTTTGTCACAATTTGGGTTTGCATAGAGTAATAATATTTATCTACGTAGCTAGACTATGACTAGGTTGTCTAATTTTTGCATTGAATGTGCGAGCATATACAGGACACGTCAGGGTACCGTTGTCACAAATATGGTGTATGTTGAAAGGCGGTTTAGTCTCGAGTTGGTCACGTTGTCCGAGCAAGACGGCGGCGAATGTATATACTCGTAGTTACGGCGTAGCGCCCTCTCAGTAGAGGGCGCTAGTCAGTACTAAAACTTAATTATGAAAATCACACTACATTTTCTACTACCCGCTTCACATAGGTACAGGGTGTAACAAAGAGCTGTGACGTCACACGCCGGACATGTCAACTGTCAAGTGATATCAATAGTGTGGAGATATCCATTATGCGAGGGTGCGGGATCCAAGGGGTAGTTGTCAAGTTACGATTTAGTTCGCGATGTTAAGATAAGGAAGCGTTTCCGATTGAGCTGTTTTCGTTAGTTTTGGTGGTTGGTTCGGTAGTTATAATGATGGAGTTTGGAATTGTTTAGGGTCCTCAATTGTTTTCGTGTCTGAACTCCGAAATTCAACAAAAATGGGAACGATTTTCATGAAGGTCTCGATTAGGACTTTTTCGAAAGTGGTAGCAGTATGATCCTTCACTACACTGTATAAAACAAAGTCGCTTTCCGCTGTCTGTCTGTCTGTCCCTATGTATGCTTAGATCTTTAAAACTACGCAACGGATTTTGATGCAGTTTTTTAAATAGATAGAGTGATCCAAGAGGAAGGTTTATAAGTATAAAATTCCCGTAATTCCCACGGGAACGGGTAAAACCGCGGGACGCTGCTAGTTCAGATATAAAAGACGATATCTACTAGGTATATAAAAATAAGTCGGGTTTTCCTCCCTGACGCTATAACTCCAGAACGCACGAACCGATTTCCACGGTTTTGCATTCGTTGGAAAGGTCTCCGCCTCCGTGAGGTTTATAGCAAAGAAAATTCAGGAAAATCTCAAAATTCCCACGGGAACGGGGGCGCTGCGGGTGAAACCGCGGGGCACAGCTAGTTTTCTTATAAAAACTGTAATACAACTAATTCCTACACAATCACATATTTTAATAATCGCACAATAACTAGCCTAGCCTTTATTCTGCATATACAAGGTTTGAAATAGGTCGTTCATAGACAATAGACCTTTTGCAACTCTAGGCATAGACACAGACATTCCCCGTCCGGTTCTGTTCTCTTTGACGTTTTACCTGTTTTAAATATCACCGTGTAATATGCGAATGAGTTTTATTATACAACTAGCAGCGCCCCGCGGTATTACCCGCGTTGTGCCTGTACCCGTGGGAATTTCGGGATGAAAGAAGCCAAAACCCTCCCCTTTCATATGGCTATCCTTTACAAAAATAATTAATCGAATTGGATTGGTAGTTTCGGAGATTAGCGCGTTCAAACAAACAAAAAAATTATCAAAATCATCAGCTTTATTATATTAGTTACTAGCAGCGCCCCGCGGTTTTACCCGCGTTGTGTCCATTCTTGTGAGAATTTCGGGATGAAAAATAGCCTATGTTACTTGTGGATAATGTAGCTTTCGAATGGTGAAAGAATTTTTAAAAACGGTCCAGCAGTTTTTGAGTCTATGCATTACAACCAAACAAACAAAGTTTTCCTCTTTATAATATTAGTGTAGAAAAAAGTACCTACCACGGAAGGGTCTTCTCTATTTCGTGGTACCTACCTACCTACCAATAATCTACAGAATTGCCCGTAAAATAAATTCACATGTACAACTTCAATTACCGATAAAACCGCGATGGCCACATACATTGTCCCGACGTCAATAACAGACACACAACACAACGGATGTTATATTATTATGTTGACCGATCGCGCTTGACGTGTGCATCGATGTATTGGTTTGCGGTCGAAATGATTATGGGACACCTACTCTTTTTTTGAGTCAAGGTAATAAGGAGCGAAAAATACGCGCGTCTCTTCCTATATCTAAGCTATAATTTCCCGTATAAATATAGGTGAAGGGTAAAACTCGGAACTACACAAAAAAACTTCATAATAACCCAAAGACTTACCAAAAATAAAGCAAGTCGTATCTTTTATCGGGTAATTTTCCCCCAAGTTAACCCTGTGTCGTGTGTTTTATGTTGCCCCGGGCTGTACCCGTCGCAGAGGGTAATAAAACTAAGCGGCGGATTAGTCGAAATAATCATTCGCTTTGTTTGACAATATTCTCGTGTCTGAGAAATGTAGGATCCCGGGATTCCAGGGTATCGGACGGAATCCCGCGGGATATTCAATAGTGTCTAGATAGATCCCGGGATGGATTGAATTTGAATTCGATGTTTGAATAAATGAAAAGTTTTCGCTGGCTGTCGGGATATAACCTTGGATTCTAAAAGTAACTTTATAGACTCTATACAAGTAAGTGTAACAGTCAATCTTATTTACTTACCTACTTAACCCCATAAAATTTTACTTGCAAATACTGTACTTAATAACAAATGCCACCTCGAAGCAGGAAAACAATCAATGCCTCATAAAAACTGAGCGTCCTAATCTAATTCTCTTAACCCTTCCACAACTGACTTAATAAAAATAACCAATTTTTAAATCCCGTCTTATCCGCTCGGGCCATCGCTACGTAATAACCGGCATTGGGTACTAGAAGGGTTAACTAAAACAATTCCACGCCTATAATACCCCGGATCGAGTCTCGGGTTATCTACGTAATATCGAAGCCAGATGCTGCGTATTGTCTGCCTTTTAGACGATCTGCTGACGCGGCAATGAGTCTGTTTTAATTTAATAGAACGTCCTTTTAAATTTTTATTGGGATTGGGTGAGTTGGGACTGGGTGGGCGTTGGAGGGTTATGAAGTAGCTAGTTGTTACAACATGTTTATGATGTATACAAGTTATAATCCTACTAATATTATAAATTCGAAAGTTTGTTAGGATGGATGTATGTATGGATGTATGTTTGTTGCTCTTTCACGTAACAACTACTGGACGGATTTGGATGAAACTTTACAGTAATATAGGTTATACATCAGAATAACACATGGGATACATTTTATCCCGAAATTCCCGCGAGAACGGGTACAACGTGGGTGAAACCGTGGGGCGCGGCTAGTATTATATCATGAGTAGAACTTTGCTAAACTTACATTACCTTTTCATACGCAGAAGGCAACCGTGGTGATTCCGACCGATTACGCCTACTTCATTCTCATATCCTCAGTGAGACGAGGGGTCTTTGTTAAGCCCTAGAGCACTTGATGCTGCTTTTTAGGTATTTTCATTTATATCCATATAAGTTGACAAATTGTGAATCAGATGATCACAAAGCAAGATGAAATACCAATTCAAGAGAAGTCATATGAAAATGTAAGCTATAAAAAATCATGAGAAACGACCATCATACCGTTACACCAAGTCAATAATAATATGTCTTTATAACCTGCTAGGTTACTCACATAATATGATCGTCACGGTCCGTCTGTCTGTCCGTCCGAGGGGATGCACTTCCTCCAATGAATTATTTATATCAACATTTCTTATACTTAACGAAACATTGTTTCTTGTATCTAGGAATCTATTGTTCAACCTGAGATTTTTCTTGTTAGAACAAAAACGTAATTTGAATCAGCATTTTGAGTTAGTAATTGTGTTGTGTAATTTGATTTAATAACTGCTAATTATAACAAGGAAATGTTCTAATGTGAGTTCCTACGCGACCGAATCGTATATTTTGAACTCGATTGTAACGATACTCAACTAATTACCTTGGCACTTAGTTCAATCGGACTCTGTACAATTTGTAGGTAGAACGGGCGTACCTGTATATGTATAAAGGGGGTGTTTAAGGACTCCAGATCCTACCCGTCGTACCTACTGGCAAGGACATACTCGATTTTATTTAACCTTGGAACCTTACCTACCGTTGGATACCGTAGGAGGGAATTAGTCTCGCTCTTAAAGGAACGCTAACAAATAAGTACTTAAGTAAAAATGGATACGGTAGTATCGAACACTGGGACAGGCATTTCCGTTTTACTAGTTTTACCTAATCTTAAATGTCCGTAACCTTAAACATGCCTGGATCATACCCTTTACCTTGTGTTGATTAATAGATGTTAAACTTCAATATAGCTAAGCTTAGCTAATCAGGCTGTATCGAACATGGGGACCGGCAGTTATATTTTTTCAGTGTTACTTAAGGCTGTCTTTCCATTGAAGCGGAGCGGAGCTGTGCGGAGCTTAAACGACCAAACAAAACGCATTACGAAAATATTTTTACAAAACCAATGCCACGTTGGAAAATTTATATTGTCTATTGTCATTTTAGCTGTGTTTGATAGAGCTCCGCACAGCACCGCCTCACTCAAATGAAAACGCACGCACCCTAACTCTATGTTTCCTCAATCAACCCAACAACCCTGGCCATGTGTTAATAAGCGGCGTGTCTCGTTCCAGGCCTCGGCGGCGGTCCGGGTCCAGCATCGTGGTGCTCGGCGCCGAGGACGAGAAGGTGCCCCCCACGGATGACGACAAAGACATGCTTACTATGCTCTCGCTCACCGACACAGGTAACCAACTATTTCAATATATTTATTTGTATCTATACTATGTGTAAAGTAAGTAAATATGAGCCTGCAATGTCCCTCATCTGGGCAAAGGCTCTCGTCTCACTGAAGATATCAGTACAGTGAAGACGATTAGGCATAATCAAAAAATCATACTATGCGTATCAGTTGAATATTTTTATTCAGTTCTGGCCCCAAAAGGAATAGGTTTAGGTTACAAATACCGTAATATTTGACTAAAAAGTACCACTTTCTATCTTGCATGTATCTAGAATGTACCTTATTATACCTAAGAATACAATATACCGACCGTTTTAGCCTGAAGCGATCAAATCGTACGACCTCAACACAATGGCGGCTACACGGAAATCCATTCTTAACAACATAGACAAGTAGAATTAACTACGTTATTCAATTAGCCGTTAATTAGTGGTCGTCTATTGTATCTATGGTTCACTCGTACATAGGTAGAGGTGAAGGTAGCGTGCTCTATAACGTTTGCAAAAGTGTGTAGATTATGTTTATATTTGTTTTTTCTTATATATTTATCCATACTTCTATACTAATATTATAAAGAGGTAAAATTTGTAAGTTTGTATATTCGAGCTAATCTCGGGAATTACCAGTCCGATTTGAATAATTCTTTTTGTAACGGATAGACACATTCAACGGGAAGGTTATAGGCTATTTTTCATCCCGAAATTCCCACGGGACAACGCGGGTAAAACCGCGGGGCGCTCGCTGCTAGTAACTATATATCTTGCTAGCCCGCTGGTGGAGTCATAATGATATCTTTTGGCATATAATGTTACGTCACTTTATTTGACTTTCAGTTTAATTGTCGATTGAATTTACTTACGTACGTCCGTACTGCTGTACTCAGAGTCGCCAAATGCTTTCTTAGTAGAGATTTAACGAGTGATTTTGACATGTAATGTATGAAGTCTTAAGTCAATTAGTTAAGTGTCAATTTAATTGATGTTTCGGAGTGCGGCAGTTAATGTAGTTTTAGTAGGGATATTGATATTTCGGGAAGTACCAAAATACTCTTATTTGATTAGATTGCATTGTAGGGTTAAAAATCAATTTCGAACAAATAGTTTACTGTCATAATTAAAGATTATTCCAACTCCATTATGAATACGCAAATAAAAGTAATAACCGTATATACGGTTATCCGAGTGTCCGGTAATTGGTTGATAACCGAATAACCGTCGCCGGTGAGTTACGACCGGGTAACCGGTTGGGAGTCGTTCGTTAATAAATATTATATTCGGTGCCGGTGATAATAAAGGTTTATTATTTTTGGTTCTCTATAGAAAGTGATTTTGCGATTTGTGCAATTTAGTTAGGAGATTTTTTGCAAGTAGAATATAGTAGAATTATACATAGGTACTTATATTAAGTTTTGGCACCTTAACTCACTTGTGTTAATGAAATGTGTGTTGTTCTGGGCTAGAGCTAAAGATCCGCGAAAAATTTAAGTTTCCATTTTTCTAAATACACTTTCAGCGAGTTGACAAGCTGTGAGTCGGCCAGTTTAATAGAAAACAAGCGACACATGACTTTCAAACTTATCTCAAAAGTTAATCCTCTTACTAAAGTAATAAAGATTAGCCAGTAATGTTCCACTGTTGGGCAAAGGCTTCAATGAAATATTGCCAACGACTAAACTAACGAGTCCCGTCTCTCATTCCAGGTCCCCACCGAGAGATGGCGGTGGACGTGCCCGACAGTTTCATCGCGCGCAACAAGACGCCCCCCCGCTACCCGCCCCCGCGGCCCCCGCAGGTACGCCTCCGCGTCTCCAGGAGCGAAGACCCTCTCCTCTCATCCGGTGGCTCAGAAACTAGCTTCGGGAGCAAACACAGCATCCTGCAGCCAGACACCTCCGGCCCGAGCTCCGACGGCAGCGGCAGCTTCAAAAATAACGAGCTTCTTTCCAGCTTTAAGAACGAACTCCTCTCTCTGCCACAAAGCGACGGCTCCGCCTACAGCAATAAGAGCAAAGACTCGTCAACAGCTAAATGCGGCGACTCAGACCGCTCAGAGTCAGTCACCTCCTTGGACCATAAGATACAACTGCTAATCTCTAACGGAGAAGATTCTCTGATCGATTGCAGAGAAGGCGTCACTTACTCTGCTAGGAGCGATTCTGTGCTAATCAGAGAAGCTGTCTACGCTTCCTACAAGCTTCCTCCAGGGTTTGACACGACACCTGTGCTCCTCGGAAGGGAGGTAGCAGTTGACGTCCCGGATTCCTTCGTCCAGATAGTGAAGACGACGCCTAAGTACCCAGGGACTTTGGACAGAATGAGCGTTGCGTTCCAGGTAAAGCACGCTTTTTCAGTGGCATGGGGCTTGGTGGTGTTGGTGTGGTGGGGACGTTTGGGTCATTTTTAACGTGGTTTGAGGGTTAACTGGTGTACGATTTAGAGTTTACGATAGGTTTTACCATATGTTAAAGTATGGCAACGGCAAACTTGAGTAAACTTAATCTTATATTTATCTTATTAGCAGAACTGAACAGAACTGACTAAGTTTACTGTATCTCTAAAGGTATTATTTCGTGGTGGACCGCAGACATTAATTTACATGGTACATTCGTCACATTGAACATGTCTGTGGACCGAATGCTGTTGCTGTGAATGCGATATTCATCTACTGAATAGTACCAATACTTAAGGGAGGGTACTATTTTGACTTTTTCTGATAGGTACCGAAGGCATTCATTAAAGTTGATATTAACCAAATATCATCTATAATGAATACTTTTAAATGCCTTAATAACACCATTTTATAAAATTTTGCCGAAGACCTATCGTAAACAGATTTGCTCAGTCATCAAACGGGTAATTAAAACATCTCATTATTTTTATCATTTAAATACTTTGGAGATTTAAAAATATTGAGATTTTTTACGGTCTATTAGTTATCATTACTTGGACCAATCATTACATTATTACACTTTAGTTTTTACCAAATAATGGCAATTTATCATTAAACTAAATTTGTTTTTTACAATGTAATGATAACAGATAGCTCTTAAAACAACTAAATCATTGAGATTAGAGATAGTTACTCACACCTCATTTCATACGAGTATCACTGACACATGGGTTTGGTTGGTTATATTATATCTTGGGTAATATTTCTTTGGTTGTATATAGAATATTTGTGAAATATATTTATACTTACGCCATTTCAATCAATATTCCTTTTATTTTACTTGAAAATATTCTTTACAAGTAAAAATAATATTTATACTGTCCTTTAAAGTTAGATATCTGGTCAAATAAAAAACATACTAGCTGGAAGAAATAAAAATACTGAAGCCTTGCAAAATGATTATAAAATACCTTACACTCCTTACAGGATACTAAATCTATATATTTTGAATCCTATGTCTATTAAATTATTGATAAAAGATATTGATTCAAAGTAATTAATTATCAAAGTACTCAAAGTTACAGATAAGACATCAACCACGGTTTGTAGGTAGTTCACATTCACTTTGTCATTAGAACTGCAATCATTAAGTTGTACAATAATCATCACTCAATCATTATTTAATGATATCATTATCATTACCATCATCATTATCATATCACGCTTGTTGCACAACAACGCTCTTCTGTCTACAGTTACTGGAGAAAAATAAAACAGAGAAATTACTATTTTAATTTTTTATCATGTGTTCTAAAATATAGTCTAAATTACGCCATGTTATACCGCCATCAAAATCGCGCCATAAAGTGTATTATAATATAATGATATGAAAATCCATAATTTACCATTTACTTGGTTTTAACCAAAGTACATGTTTGTAATGCATTCATTCAAGATTCCCTCAGTTAGGCGTTAGGCTACAAATCCTTCGTGGCTTCAGTTATCCTATAATCGAACTCAAAACCTTTAAACGCTGTCCAGATATGGGTGCCATGGTGCAGGCGAGCGACAACGACTTTTGCGATAAATATTACTTATCCGAAAATAAGTAGTAGTGCTAATAATCTATACTAAAATTATTCATCGCCAGTCGTAGTCGCCGTTGCTGCACCGTAGCGTGGCACCCGCCAAAACAAATTTCCCCTTTGCGAAAATTTTCTTCCTTATTTTCATCAGTAAAATGGGTCAGTCCACATAATTCAAAACTCGATTAAGTAAAAAGCTATGCAAATAAAGCAATATAGATAAAACTAATCTATTCGTGTTTTGTTTACCGTTTCAGTGGCGGAAACATTCGGGCAGTTGATAAAGTAAAGTAATGATATTATCATAATAATGATCGAATAATGATAGTATTGCCATACCATTATCATTTTCGGTAAACAACAATGAATTATAATCGGTATTTGTAACGAGGACATCAAACAATAACAATTGGAAATTGATATTATTGAGAGTTACAATGCCTTATTATTACACACACGGGGTGCTGTAGACTGTAGGCAACGCCTACGACTAGGGATGTTTTATCCGCATTTATTCCGTCACTGCTTACCGTTTAAACCTTCCCTGGATTACGACAAACATTTCAAAACCAGAATCAACTAAATCGGTCCAGCCGTTCTCGAGTTTTAGCGAGACTAACGAACCACGATTGATTTATAATATCCGAGTATATAGATTGTAAAGTAATCTCAACCCTTTGATAGCTGGTCCAGTCATATTGGTCTCATTTGGCGCAGTTACCTTTTTGGTCCCATTTTGTGACTTACTCTTTCTTGTCTATGAACTGTTTTTCTTCTAATAATTTTTTTTTCAGGGTTAATAATCTTTTGTTGTCATTGTGTTTCTGAATACTCTATCTTTTATGTATTTTATTTTTTATGTACTCGTGATATTAATTAATGTTATATTAATATGTAACTTGTATGTTATCTATGTATAACTTTTATACATAAGTGCATATAATTTTATTGAATTATGTTAAAAGTAAGGGTCTAGACAGACGGACTGCAATTCAACTGCAATCCGACTGCCAAATGGCAGTTCAGATGCAGTTTGAATGCAGTTGGCTCGACTGCAATCAAACTGCACGTCGACGGGCAGTTGGCGTGCAGTTGGATTGCAGTCTGAGTGCAGTTACAACGACTAACTGCACTCAGACTGCAATCCAACTGCACGCCAACTGCCCGTCGACGTGCAGTTTGATTGCAGTCGAGCCAACTGCATTCAAACTGCATCTGAACTGCCATTTGGCAGTCGGATTGCAGTTGAATTGCAGTCCGTCTGTCTAGACCCTAAATAATATACTGTATTGTGGGTGCTATAGATAATTTCGCTTGCTTAACAATTTTTTATTATATTTAGAAAAGTTATTTTAAGATTGTACATTGAATTTTAATAAGAGAAGTTACAGTTTTGAATGAACCATTTAGTTTTGGTAAATACTTAAGAATATACTAAATAAAATAATTTGTTAAGTAAGCTGAAAAATTGAATGAAGTTCAAATGGGAAATTAATAAAAGCATGTTATATGACTGTAGCATGATCAGTTTACTAAACGGGAATGATATTAATCAGCCTGATAAAACGTGGTATAAAGTTATCTTTAGAATTAACTGAAGCTGTGTTTTCACTTGGAGTTCTGATCAGTTCTGAGCGAGCAATCTGTTGTGCTGGTGCGGGCCGGGTCGCGTGACGTTGTATTTCATGTATTAGTTTAAGGGTCAACACTGGGTTAAGCGTGCGCCCTTCGCATGCGCCTGCCGCGTGCGCACGCGTCGTTTCTTTTTGAATGACACCGCACGCGATGGGCGCACTCGACGGTTCATTTTTGTACGAAGCCACACGCGGCGTGCGCACACGACGTGCGCATGCCGCGAGCACCCGCGACGATTCATGTTTGTATGGAACCGCGGCGTGCGCACGCTTAACGCAGTGTCGGCCCTGAAAGGCGTCACACTAGCCCACAGCGGGCCCGCAACGTGCCGCACTAAGTGTATTTTGTGCTTAAGTGAAACAGTGATGATCAGCTGGAAACAACTGTTCATTGCCCTATTGATTGAAAGGACATGTTCTCTAAATTGAGCGGATATCGGCAGAACAACGAACTATAGCTTAAATCAAAATGTTTGTACAGATGTTCAGATTATTAAATGCAAACGCGGCTTAAGTTAATATCGTCATATAGAAACCAAACTGAGTACGTTTACGAATAAACTTTACTTTTCTTTTACCTTTATATATGACTTTTACAGTAATGGCGGTCCCAAGAGACCTGTCATTCCTGTGCCTCAACGTCAGACAAAAATGTAAAATAAAAATGAAGTGTATCCGTAAATGTTACATATTTAATTCAATGTGTACAGTCGGCCATTGAAAAATAACGTTGAGTATACTTTTAGAACCTTTCTATATTCAAACTTTTATAATACCTTCTAGCATGTGGACGAGAATTTAAAAGTTTTTTAATGTGACAAAGTACTTAAGTTAACACTGTAGGTTGAACTGTTTTAAAAAATACAAGATTAACTTTATATCATATTAGTATGGCTGTATGAATTTGTGGTGTATTTTATTTTGTTATGTAAGTGCAAAATAATAAGAAATTGCTTTTGATATGTACTCAGAAATATAGTATTTAATAAGGAATGACTTAAATTACAAAAGTTAAAATAAGCTTTGATATTTCTTTGGACATAAAGTAAAATATATTTTTTTCTACAAATCTGTTACAGACTAGTGTCAATATACTATTATGTATGTAGATCAGCCACCAAAGCATCAAAACTTATTTTAAATTTTGTTTGATTCTTGTATCTTCTGGGATTATTAACTATTAATTAATGATTTTATTAATATCAGGGGTACCAATAATTCTACTCTATTTTGTGTTAATGTTAAGTTGATTTAATTGACATTTTGTATGTTTACAAGCTGCCATAGTTTTGCATATATATAAAGAAAATCTCGTGCCTAACGTAATCAATCGATGGACGCATATTTGTTGTATTTTTTATGTAAAAACTACTGAACGGATTTGGATGAGAATAGACACAGATTTATTATAATTAAACTGAGGAAACTTTTTATCCAGAAATTCTTTGAGTATGGGTTCATAGTGGGTAAAGCCTGCTAATGTTACATACAATTAAAATAACCATTTATAAAAGAGGTCCAGTGCTGTTAAAAAACTACTGAAGGCAACAGAACTTTGCCTAGCAATTTCTCGAACCTTCATAACCGATAAACACCCTAAAATATATAAAAAAAATACTGTAAAGCTAAATATAATAGTAGTTTATGCAACTGTCATATAAGGAAGGGTATTAAAACACGAGTGTGAGTTTATGAAACGAGCGCAGCGAGTTTCATAATAGTAACGAGTGTTTTAATACCCGTGTTATATGCAGTTGCATACACTACTTTATCTTCACTAATGCAATTAATCAAACAACAAGAGTAAAAGCTGACAATAGTTTTTCACGCGTACGTGTATAGTCACAGTGAACTTGCCGCCATTAAAATCTAACCAATGAGAGCGCAGCTGCGCGTAGGGCCAATCAGGAGCGAGCGAGATCTTACCAAAGAGTTTTGTGTATGTAGTTTCGACGAAGTTTTCACGTATAACCCAACTGTTTTCAAAAGCCAGCCTAATATCAAAATTTGATACAACTTGTATGAGGATTTTGACATAAGGCTCGCCAGGTTAATTGGTCGCGTTTTATTGATGTTATAATGAGATTTTACGATATCGATATCGATGTTTTAGGATATTATACCATCATGTGAAATTGCTTAAATTGATTGTTTTGTTGTCTGCGCTATAACAGTAGTAATTATAAGTCAAGTATTGGAAACATAAGTAGAATGTTACAACATTAGTGTAGATAAAGATCTTTTCAGAATATAGTCCAGAGAGTCATTGACTTGTTCTATGCGGTCAAATCTGACATTCAGTCTATCTTAGTAATTTGAGACAAGAGTGTAATAGATGTCTGCGCTCTAAATAGTGTGAAGATTATCTGGACTAAAGTCTGACAGGCTCTAAGGGTGCAATTCCATAGAAGCGACGCGGAGCGGTACGGACCCCGATTCACCAATCACAGCGTATTGGGATTGTCAAACAACGCATTGGCACTGTCAAAATCTCAAAGAATTGTGATTGGGCGATGGAACTCCGCACAGTTCCGCTCCGCATAAACACTATACAGTATGTACCCTATACACTTATAACTAAAAGAAAACCCCCTACTCCAACTAACCTTACTACCCCGTCCAGGTCAACGGCACCACCAAGGCCGCCCCCGCGGTGCCGCCCCGCGAGACGCCCCGGGACGCGCCCCCGCGCCCGCCCGCCCATGACGTCACCAAAGACCAGATGGACTCTATCAAGAAGTATCAAGTAAGTGCTTGTGAAATCAAATTAATATGAACGTTTAATTCGTCGGGTTGAAAACGCTTTTTTGTACCACGATCTTTAAGGGTTGCCTTGTCACCATAGCTATAATTATTAAGCTATAGCTTATTTAGAGCTGTGCTCAACGTGTTGCGTTTGATATGATTGAAAGGTAGCATATCAACCCAACCCAGGGTTGACCAACCTTCTCGAAGTTACTTAGTACTTATATCAACGTAGCGCATTTTAAAACCTCACGGTACCACGGTACTACGGATGACACACCAGATCGAAGCGGGTACCAAATGTGGTAAAGTAAACGTAGCTCAGCATAACTCTGGTGGAAGGCACTCTTAAAGTTAAATTATAAAACAACAAGTTTCTGCCAGGTTAAATTATAAAACAACGACTCATTGATGCACTAGTGTTGGTTACAGGAACCGTGGTCACGGAAAACTGTCTTCTTTTCCACGGTTCCTTTTTCTGTGATCACGGTTCCTGTAAAGGAGCCGAAACGTCGTATAAAAATGTAAAATAAAAGCGAAGTGTATCCGTAAACGTAGTTTCAATTCAAAATGGGTAGTGTTCGCTTAAACTTAAGAAACCAGTTTGTATTTACATGTTAGTTTTGACACTAATTTGATCCGCATTTGTTTTGGTTATATTATAATTCTATTGCGATTTTAAGGTGAGGTATCTATCTTCACCTGGGGCCTGCCTCCTGGTTAGTTCCTAGTTAACCTTCTTCACTTCTCCTTCTCGCTGTACTGATATCTTCAGTGAGATGAGAGGCATTTTCCCAGCAGTGGGACATTACAGGCTAATACTTTTATTTTTACTATTTCTACACACAGTAAACAATTTACGTACCTACTGTATTGTGAATTGAACTATACTTACGGATACACTTCACTTCGCACTTTGAATTTGTACATACTAGCAGCGCCCCGCGGTTTTACCCGCGTTGTGCCCGTTCCCGTGGGAATTTCGGGAATTTTTTACATAAAAACCTTCCTCTTGAATCACTCTACCTATTAATTTTAAAGATTTAAGCATACAGACAAACAAACAGACAAAAATAGCGACTTTGTTTTATACTATGTAGTGATGTACATATTCTAGTGTTTGTTAGCAGAAATAAAAATAGGTATGAAGACATGCGTTTACAGGGCTTCTAGTGTTAACAAGATCAAAACCTACAGTGGTGACGATACGGGGTAAATAACGTTATTCATCTACCTTGATCTAACTAAAACTATAGTTGAATTACTGCTTTGCATTAAAATTCCCATTTCTCGATGAGGTTTTCGACAGATATTTGTAGACAATTTAACAGCTTTATCTAAGGTTTTTTCAGTTATGACCAATATCAATATAAGTACAGTGGAAAAATGACTAAGAAACTGAAAACCATGACATATTCGTACCTTTTTATATATTTTTTTAAACATTGAACATTTGATAATTTTAAAATGTTATTCATTGGATGATACTATATTGATATCTTGAGTGAGATGACAGAACTTTTCTCAGCTGTGCATAAGCTATTTTATTAATATAATGTGACAAAGTACTACAAATCTCAACATTTGCAATGATTAACTGTATTTTATCAGGAATAATTTTACTATAATCACAAATTAAACCACAAAATAACTAACCATTTAAAAAGGTTCCGGCGAATTGAGTGCTTCCTCTTTTTAGGAAGTCGGTAACAAAGAGAAATAAATGTTTCAATCTGTATAGTAGTTTCATCATCGTATAGAAAGGTCTTCTAAAAATATCCGGGAAATATGTCCACCGGTGCAGTTTTAATTAACCCAACCGTTCTGATTGAAATGTGAGGACCGCTAGAAGAAGCTCTCACATAGCTCTGTTACTGATACAAATGTCGCCATTGTTAATAATATCTGACATTTGTTGTTAAAGCTTGGGAGGGAAAAAGAAAATTGAGTGAGAATAATACTTATCTTTATAATACTAGCCGCGCCCCGCGGTGTCACCGAGTTGCACCCCTTCCCGCGGGAATTTCGGGATAAAATGTATCTCACGTGTTATTCTGATCTATACTAATATTATAAAGCTGAAGAGTTTGTTTTGTTTGTTTGTTTGTTTGTTTAAACGCGCTAATCTCAGAAACTACTGAACCGATTTGAATAATTCTTTCACTGTTAGATAGTCTATTTATCGAGGAAGGCTATAGGCTACATTTTATCCCGAAATTCCCACGGGAACGGGCACAACGCGGGTAAAACCGCGGGGCGCTGCTAGTGTATAATATAATTCAACTTACTACTCGAAATTTCCTAGTTAAAACATGTATAAAAAACCGATGAAAGGACTACTTTTTTTACGTTACCTCGCTGTCCCACTGCTGGGCAAACGTCTATTAGTCATATAAAAATACAAAAAGTTACGTGCAAAATATATTTAAATATCTCTCGTTATAAACAACATAATTATTATCCAAAAAAGCAATTTGTTATTTTATACTCAAAGTCTTTGATCTTTGCTTTCTACAGCAGTTAACTTAGAATTAAAAATCATTAATTCATAATTCAATTTCCTTTTCCACGATAGGCTAGTTTTTATAAAGTTGAATCTAAGAAAATAAAGTTTATTTATAAGCAAGTAGAACACGAAATACAACCGATAACTAACGAGTAACGTGTTCTACCAAATAACTGGTTACTCGCTTTTGAAATATTTTTTGACCGCCGATCTAGGAACTTGTTGTGGTTTTGATGCGGTATCTTGTACCTCTACGTTAAAATATACCTGAACTGCCAAACTGCGTAAATGTAACCGAATCTGCTAAATGACAACTTCTGAATTAAATTACTTATACATATTTTACATGCTTATACTAACTTTTAACGTTTTTATGTCTTACAAAGTCTACCATATTGAAGATGCTCTTTTTTACTCACCCGTTTTACAAAATACATTTAAAAGAAAAGTTATACTTTATGAACCTGTTCTTAATAAAACTTCATGAATTACTTTTCAACTTCTGAATGAAATATCTAGATAGTGAGCGAAATAGTTGTGACAGTATGTCAGATTAACAGCCGTGTCCGACCCAATGCCACAATGTTTATGTTTCCAATGGCAACATTCATAGCCATTAACAAAACATCATTATATTCCACTGTTTATAGTTAGCCAGATGAATTTCATTTAAAATATTTTGTTAAGGAATTCTGTTTATAATACACTCTAGAATATGCCTGCCAATCAGAAACTTTGAAAACATGTATGACATTTATACTAACTATTTATATAAGTTCATTGTTTGTTGTTTATTTTAAAATAATAAACAACGATATTCCCTACGGAATACAAACTTAATACCCCTCATACCTATTCATCTTTTTTCGTCGAATTATATAGCATACGTATTGCACAGCCCCAAAATTATTTATTGTACACATACCACATTAAATACAACATTATAAAAAACAATAAACAGAAAACAAATAAATTACATGACTTTGTGTAAATATACCGCGTTCATTGAGCGCACTCGGTCTTGTTTCGTATTCCATGTTTGTCCGTAGTAGGACTATCCGGTTGTGTAGCGAGAGTGGCAGTATGCCGCGAACCTCCGTAGAGAAAAGGCGCGCTTTCGAATTTAAAAAACAATTGTCATTCGTTTTTGACAGTGGCGAGTGTTTTCTTTTTAAATTGTGATTAAAATGTTACCAACGGCTTTGATTGTATAAAGCAATGGATGTGCAGTTTTAATGTATGGTTAGCTTTGTACGGTTTTGTTCAATGTTTTTAATGAAATGTTGTGTTTGGTGGCTTCGGAATTGTGTGGAATGATTTGTAAAGGACTTGTTTGTTTATAAAGGTTTATTTAGATTGGTTTTAGGGTTTTATTAAAATGTTTGGTTTTGGTAAGGAACTTGTGAAATTCGAAAACAAACATCATAATTTATATTTATTACATTTTGAACAACTTGATAAAAAACCTGAAAAATAACATAATATTAGCTATAAATTAACCACATCACTCAATTCGTCGGGCCATTCATTATTTAGTTAGTTTAATAAAGCTATTGTTTAAAAATTAGTCATCAATGTACTTACCAATTATTTGTTATTGGTAAATAGGTGTGTAATTATAATTGAATACCTACCAATAACATTAAGTATTATCTAAGTACTATTAGAGACGTTTAGCGGTCGATCACTTTAAGATGAAAATCGCTTGCACTTCAGTTTAGGTCATCTAAGAATATTGGTATGACCATGCTTCAAACTTCAAGCGATTTTCGTCTATAACTTAGCCATCGACTTCTTCGAGGCTTTGCGTACATTTATAATATTGATCCATGTACATTAATAAATGTACAAGTCTCATGTTTTCCTCGGTAATGTACGAAGGTTAGTTAAGTATGTACCTACTGTGAAACATTTATCTTACGGACTCTTACGAGGCCTACATACTGTGACACGCTTTGAATAAATACATTATTTTTGTACTTTGACATTTTGTCGAGGCCAATACACTTACATCATTAGATAGATCGGTTGGTTATTTTATTTTAACGTAGGTTATCTTTGCTATTAACTACTTAAGTACTTGATCCATGATTTCACGTGGCTTATTCAATTTATTCGCGTCGCAACGTAAAGTAGTAATAATTTATGGCGCAGTTTTTCTAGGTATTCGAATTAATATTTATATTTTAAAAACGTCTGCATTTAAATTATCAAGGAAACAGAATAATATAAGCGTCGTATTTAATAAAATAGGAGTTAACAAATTAAAATTATTATAAAAAATGTGTACTGAGCCCATTTATTTAATTAATAACTATTTACCGCATCCATATCACATTAATCTTTCTAGCTCAACGATTTACCACTAATAATTTAATGTCAAAGTGACAACTGACAGGATGTTCTAATTACAAATTTTCGGAAACTTTTTTTTAAATTGTTTTCCGGTTAGGCAAAGATTTGTTCGCATTCAGCCAAGAAGAGAGACATTCCTTAACTTTTGCCGGAAAGGCTTTTAGGAAAATATGGCAATAAATAATGTAAATAGAATTTTGTCTTCAAAGAGAGAGTCAGAACTGTACCAGTGTTAATTTATGAGCATTATAACGAACGGTATTATTTTAAATTTTCCTTATTCTATGGTAGTTATAATGTCCATTTATTTAATGATTTTGTTTGCGATGTGGGAACTGTAGGATGAAATGAACTAAAAATATCTCATTACCACAATTGGTAGAGCAGGCAGTTTAAGAGTGAAATACTTAAAAAAGACGGACTTTTCAATCCTAACTTACTAATATTATAAATGTGTTTTGAAGATGTAAATGTTAGTTACCCTTAATAAACGTTGTAATCGTTCCGCAAATAGCACCCCCGGTCGCGCGGGGTTTATTTAAAATATTTCAAATATGTCCGCCCTCGTTCGAGGGTAAACAACCCTCGTCTGCAGCCAAATAGAATTCAATTCCTATCTATTTTGGCAACGGTGTGTTATTTAACTGTTTTGTTACGTTATCAATATGTGGAAAAATGTGTCTACGCAATGGTGGGAAACGATCTATGTACAAACGTCCAAAATAAGGATTTTTGAACTAAGTTGAATAATGATTGAGTTATAAGAGTTTGATAATAAGTACCTGACTTCTGATCTATTCTGGTGAATAAACAACCATCATGTGTATAATATGAAAGAGAACATAAAACAATTTGTAGTAGGTAGTAAAAAGCAAAAGAGGCGTTCGCCTAAAATGACAAGTGAAAACTTGTCATTTTAGTCACTGAAGTTACAGACTACCGTGAGGAGAATTAAGTACAGTCGCGAACTCTCGCTTAACCTATAGCAATAGAAATACGTTTAATCCTTCAATCTGTGTTCACGCCCTTCATTCAAATCCCACCGCTCCGTGTTGCCCGTCATAAAACAGATTTAAAGCGGTTTGTATGAATTTTTAAATGAGATTAGTTGAAGCACCAAGGATTTGTCGGCAAATTACGTCGTTAAAATTAGATGGAGCAGTCATTAACATGGTTAATTTAATAGGCAAAGGTATTTTCATAAACTAAATTGTTTGTGCAACATAATACGTGTGTTTATATGTCATGTTAAAAATAAAAGGTGTTCTTCAATGTAGGTATATAAATGTTTAAAACATGCCAACCATACAAAATATTTTTTACGAAAATTCTTTAGTAAACAAAATGGGTTGACAATTTAAGCCTTCTGTCTATGGAAATATACATATAAAAACTAGATAGACGGTGAATTGAAACTACGTTTACGGATACACTTCGCTTTTATTTTACATTTTTATCTGACGTTTCGGCCCTTTTACAGGAACCGTGGTCACAGAAAACACCAACCAGTAGTTGAGAAACCAGTTGGTAGCTAGATGGTGTTTTAAATAAGTGCTACAATAGGTTAACGATAATGGTATCTTCCCGTGTTTAAAATGTCAATATTCTCACAGCTAACTCTCAGTTTAACATCTAATTAGTTATTCATAACAGCGGAACATTATGCATTCACAATATTAGCATTATCGAAGAAAGTTCTCGAAAACTATATCAGCTCTGTGAAGTCTGTGACGTAATCCACAGACTAATGAATAACTTTTTAAATGAAGAAGTGATTTCGTTATTTTCTTCTTTTTGTCTTCAAAGAAATACGATTCTTAATTTGAATATTTTAATAATTATTTAATGCGTTACGATACCGAATGTGAGAGTATTTTTAGAAAGTTTTTACTTTTAATTAAAAAGAAGAAAATATTTTTTAAAACTTTAAACATATTTACGTAATGGATATTTAGAGTTATCTAGTACGGACATTTTACCCCTTTTATGTAGTAAAATATTTAATAGCTTTTGTACTAAAAGCAATATTATGTTTATCAAAGTATAACATGAGTAAACCCGCGGTTCGCTAGTATAACTAGTATAAAATAGTTGTGTAAACACAATTATTGAATCCGTTCATCCGATGAGACATATCTGGGGTGGAAGTAACTCGAATATACTGCTTCTGCTAGCATACCTAGACTGTAATGTAGGATACCTACGTCTAGGTACCTATTTGGAGAAAGCACTGGATAAGTAGTTACAACTTATTTCTTCATAAGAGAATACATGTATTGACACTTGTTGTCAAAGATAATCTAGACAAACGGTAAGAATACCTGTTATGACATATGTCAAAAAAGTAACGTAAAGTGAGCAAAGGCCTCTCATCTCACTGAAGATATCAATACAGATTGACATACCAATCCAATTTAAGTCAAACCATTAAAAAACAATTAAATTACTGACAATTGACAGCTGTCAATTTTGACTTTTGCTCTTGTCATTGACAGTGGACGTTGTATTACTTAAGTATCTTAATAACATATCGCCTCGTATAATGAAATTTCAAATAGAAGCAAACTTCGTTAGCCGTACGAGTAAACAAACAAGACATGGTATTAATAGAACGGCGCATAAAGGACGAGTAATTGCAATGTTTGAGCGAACAAAATAAAAGGGCCGGCGTTAGGTTTTAACTGGCACCTTTTAATTAGAGCTCGTCATGAGCCGCCTCTATGAGGACTGATGAAATCTTCGCATTGAGTGCGGTAACATTCAACTAGATTATGTACGCCCTTATTACTTTCTACATACATACATATACTAGCAGCGCCCCCTCGTTTTACCCGCATTGTGCCCGTTCCCGTGAGATTTCCGGGAATTTCTATACATATAAACTTTTCTCTTGAATCACTCTATCTATTAAAAAAACCGCGTCAAAATCCGTGCAGTAGTATTTGAGATTATTGCGGACAGACAGACAGATGCGGCCGGGGATATTGTTTTATAATATGTAGTGATTTGTAACAAACCGGCGAGTTTAACATAATGGTACGTGAATTTGTGGTGTAGGTATTATCTATATTATTTATTATTATTAATACAACTCGTTTACCTCGATCGGTTAACCGTATTGTTTCCATTAGTAAATTGAATTCAGTTTAACCGAAATGTTTAACCGGTCGAAACATGGGTCGCAACCGAATTCGATCTAAATGTAAACTAGCAATCAGAAATATCTCACTCGCATGTCCACTTTCACTCTATGATACTTGCAAGCTTTTTAACTCGCTCAATTAAGCAATACTTAACTAACGAGGCTTCGTGGCCACAATATAAGTTAACCCTTTAATTGGCGGGGTCGCGGTGTGAAGTGAATGTGTGTTATGTAACCGCCTGATGTCCTCGTTTCAGAGACACACTCGCAGCGGCAGCTGTGGGTTAAAATGCACGATTAATAGAGATTGTAGATTTTTAAGATAAAACAAAGTCTGTACAGTGATTGGTAAAGTAGTACCTACCTAGTTAAATATATGAGGATTTGGTCGTATTGTCATCCTTTTACAACTCAATACATCGCATTTTTTCTCAATGATTTTGAATATATATTGTTTTAAAACATAATTTCAGATTGATCAGAAAAAATGCCATCATCTCTATAATTATTCTACGCTATTATATCAAACGGAACGGAACTGTCACTTTCCTTACAATTAACCCTTCTGATTGCTATAGATTATTACATAAATTTTTTTGTAATATGTAATACGCTGTCTCCTGCACTCTAGTCCATGGTTGTAACATTCTAGACTTTTAATGGTGACAGATTTTCGGTGCAGTGTTTTACAACATGACATTTTAATGTCTTAGTACTTAAAACAAAATGTGCTCGATTATAAGTATAGTTACGAACTTTGATATGAAACACATCTATGGTACACATATATCGTATAGCTGAAAAAATTACAACTGAAAACACTATGAATTTTGACTGAGGTCGAATGAGGTTCTCAATTTGACCGAATTAATGTTTTTATTTTTTAATAGAGTACTTATCATATTTTTTTGCCATAGGAAAGACTTTTATGCATTGTGTTATAGCAACATTTCAAGAAAATGGGTCCCAAAATAAAGTTCGTGACTGTACGTTCCTTCCAAGCCATTAGCAGGAATCTGAGTCAAAATACTTTATAGTGTGTCCACAGCTTTTGGTAGCAACTGTTATTCGTAGCATTGTATTAAATGTCATACGTCTATAACAAAGAGTTTATAACACTTATGTTATTCGAAAAATATAACAATTTCCTATTGTATTCGTATATGCATTTAAAGGAAACGGCATTAAAGTCCACATATATCAGGCGAAAGCTGTTTAAAACAGTTTTAGTGCTGAAATGCGAGAAAATAGCGAGAACAAAAGATAGGTAGCAAACGTGAAGCGTACGTAATCTCCTAATACACACACGGTCTTGGAAGTCACCAGTAGGTACTGTCAGGGTGCAAAATGGAAACACATTTTAAGGGTACTTCTTTAAGTCTTAGCAGTGAGAAAGTAATATTACTCATGGGTTGCATAAACAGTTATCAAGAGTGTATAGTATCCACCGTATAATTTTGTTGTATACTTTAAAACGTAGTATAAATATTTGGCTATAAATTATGCTAAAGATGTCGGTTTTATTGGACTCGAAATTTAAGAAATACGTCTAAATATTCAATGTTTATAATATCTATGTATTTTTATAGCCAAAGCAACATGTTCTCAAATGCATAAATGTCACCATTTTATATAACAAAAACCGGTTTATTTTCGCTCAAATGCTTCACAAATCCTAAGATATCCTTATCTGAAATTGCTAGTCTGACTTAGTATGCAGTTACTACTACCAAAACTAGTGTTCGACCAGTTTCTAACGCTACTTTAGAAAAGCGACGGCTCACGATCCATTATGTTTCTCGAAAAGTCTACTCACTGACGTACGTGCGCAGTAGTTCGTGGTGTTCGTGTTTTCGTGTTCCGCGGTACGCCTCTGCCAACTTCGCTTAGTGTACAACAATATGAACGCGAGTTCAACTGAAGAACGTCCTCATAAATGCCAAGTGAATAGTTAACTTTGAAACTGGGACGACTTGTGCATTTCTGTTCGTATATAAGCACGTATAAATACCATTAATATGTAGTGTAACTAGAATAACTACTATTATAAAATTGTTGTTTTTCCCACTTGCTGCGGTCACTATTCCAGGTACACTATGTAGGTTATCTAAACTAGGTTCTGCTACAGTTCTCGTAATTGACTAACTACGTGGTTTATCGTAATAAATGGGAATTTTCCATTATTATGCTTATGAAAACATGCCCATTAATAGAAAAGTAATTGGGTTGTTCCTTTGTTCCTTAGCTTAATTGGTACAATGACAAGGGCGACCAAAATAACGTTTACCAGATTGGCTAAGTTTTAAGTTCGTTATTTTCCCCCGAAGGCTCCCTGAGGGTGCGACTCGGCGATACAATTGCGGTAATAACGCTAGCGATCGCGCCGCCATCTTTTCTGCATACAAACTGTTGTATCTACGACGCTATGACGTCATCGCGCAGACTAACCTAACCTAACCCCATTATTCGGACACTAGCCCCTACTTTATTTATATAAAGTGAAATCTTTTCGGGTCACTCGTGTATTTTATAGAACCCAGTTCAAATTGCACAGTTTATTGAGGATGTAACGGTTATTTTAGAGGGTTTACGTGGTTTGGCGAAAAAATACGGGGATTATAAACGTGAATCCGGCGTAGGTTACATACAGGGGCTGGAGGCGGTGCTGACGGACAGTCCTTGGCTACGCAGCAGATAAGCGTGCTATCTTTCATATCTTGTAAACTAAGGCATTTTTGAGAAATTCGGCATGTTCATATCTGCTACAACATCGTGTCCACTACCAAAAACATTGATACTTTTGACATAATAACATGTACCCTAAGCTACAATACGCCTATTCGCCATAAACCATATTAAGCAAACCCTCTAATCAGGTTTGCCGTTTAATCGTGAAACCCTGAGAGTGGCTTTCGCCTTTACAATATTAGCATGGATTATTATTAGCAGCGGAGCGTGCGGGACGTAAATTGAATACACTTACGAGAATGTGGCTCGTACGCGGACCGTCGTAAATGTTTGGGCTCCCGGAATGACGTACGGTACGCTTTCGGCGGTTTATAGCGAATACAAACTGGTTACCAGCCTACCTGTGTTTGCGTATTTTGTTATCACTTGTACTTTCCGCTGTGAAAGTGTTGGTTTGAGTGTTTTTCTCGGTTTTGTTGGGTAACATAAAGTGGATGGGAAATTCAGTGCGTGGAGGTGCTAGGAAATACGTTTTGATACTTATGCAATTTAAGGTTGGTTGAAAATTGAACTTTTTAAAGGAATTGAAGTTTTTAAAGGTCTGTTTATCTAAGTTAGATATATTTAGGCCTATAGATACAAGAGAAACCTCTCTAGGCTTCGTTTTTACAGATACATAATAAAACATTATTGTTTTCTATCTCGTAATTCCGGACCATAACCACTGGTATAACATCTCCATGACATAACTACTAAAACTGCATAAAAATAAATCACTGCCCCAATTTTCATTAAAAAAAACAACAAATTTTTGAAAAAAGAATACATTGTACACAATGGTCACAGTTTTATAAATAGAATACCAACTTTACGCCGCAAAACTCTACCATTCATTGTCAATGGCCACCCATTGCATTCATAGACAGGAAGTAGGAAGTACGTGACACTATTGTTGCCATAGCTACCAACCTGCACACTTGTTCGCTATCGCGCTCTCTTTTCATTCACCTTTTGTGTATTGAAGAGAGAAAAGGATAGAGATAACGACTGTCAATGGTTTGATATGTTGCTTTGTTTTGGTCTGCATTATCGATTTAGTTTTATTATAAAATTAAAACATGGTAAATCAAACTTGGAGTTTCAGCTTAGATAATATTCGAAATATCAACAGATGGTAGTTTCTAGATCCAAAACAGTAAAAAATAACACTATTGAAACCGATATAATGTTATCTATAATTTGTGATTTTAGTCTAGCTAGATAATAGTTCAAATTGGATACGCCTCTTACATACAAGAGGTAGCAAGTTATGCCCCTAACATATTAGAATTAGTTTCACAATACATAACGTAGCGAACAAACGAAAATTGTACGATAAGTACCAACATAAAGAAAAAATACAGGACAAAATAAAGGTCCTTAATGAATGTTCTCGCAAACAAGTGATGTCGTTATCAGGTTGTAATTCGTAGTTAATTTCTTATCTGGCGACTCCCTGAGGTCAGCGATTCCATCTGGGGTGGACTTCATTGTACTTCTCCCTGGAGAGGTTAATTAGCAGTACAGAGATACCGAATGTTGTGTGGAAAACATTCCGCTTTTAATGGGTTTCGCCGACTTGTAAAGAGTGTAGTTGAGTTTGGGTTCGTGGATTGTAGAGTAATGTTAGGGTGTGATGAACATCTGTTACGTTATGAAGATTTTGTAAACAGAGTAAAAAGTTTAAAATGAAATTATGAAAAATGCTCCTTAAATAACATATGTATCTACTAGAAAAAAGGGAAAATAATAGGCCTGTACTGTAATATCCCATTGCAGGGCAAAGGCCTTTGTAATAAACAATGAGGATAGTGAAAAAAACAAGAGAAGACTTAGGTACATTATTTTTATCGAACAAAACCAATACCACGATGTAACAAAGATAAAGTAATCAATTGAATAGATAAAACACGAAAATATATATGAGAAAAACTTAAATCATCGCGGCTCCGAGATGGGCTCTCTATAATGCTTCCCTCTGCCGTATTTATGGAGGAAATAAACTATTTCTCGTACTCCAGGGACGTACGACCGCCTAAAGTACCGAAAACCGACGAAGATAACAAATTTGTGTAATAAACTGAAGAAATATAGCGAATTCCTCCGATTGCCGTTTGATTTGGACTAACTTTAATGGTATTGGTAAAAGTTTCAGATAGATTTTTAGGAGTTTTTTTCTTCTAGAAAATGTCTATCAAGTCGTTTCTTTAATATCGTACAGGCCTATTCATTCTTTATTTAACGACGGATATATGAGGTAACAAATATTAAACACGAATCGAGAACCATCAAAGATTTTTGACGACGATTTTTGACGTTGACAAAACGAAAATAACCTGTCTTTAATATAAAATATGAAAAGTAAAAACTGTAAGGTTACCAAATTTAAAAATGGAACCTTCTACCAGCCAGTTACGGATCAACTAAAAAGGCAAGTATTTAATAAAAACTTGTCGTGTACATTGTATGTCAAGGCGCCGATCGAGGCTGAGGCGAACGCGCGCGCATCTGCGAACATTCCTCGGTTGACAGATGTCACTGTCACCTGGTGTATAGGTATGGTGCGTGGTTTAAGAATTCCTTGCGTGTACTATGGTTGGGTAGGATATAGGATACACTTATGGACCTTATAATATCATCTAGGGTTTTTTATATCGATGGTATGATTTCTAAGTTGGTTGAACTTGAAAGTTTATAATAATGTTTAGCTATATGAAATGCTTACGTTTTGTAAAGCCATTTGGAAAAATACCAGAATAGGTCCGATGTGACTGATGCCGCGAGTATATAAGCTAGTATAAAGATAAATTACGGAAATTCTTTACAAAGTAAAAACGGAAAAATCCATCCAATCCCAAAGGGACACCGGTTTACCAGTTTGTTCCAACGGTAGAGAAAATACGTAAATAACGTACGGTTTGTATTATGCATAGTTAGGACTGAAGTAGGCAGTCTAAAAAGACCTTTCTTCAGCATACGTACTTGAATAATTTATTCACCGCCCAAAACAGAAAGGTTGAAAGGTCACAGTGCAATCACCCCGTGGTCCTATTTTATGATTGTCATAGAGATGACTACAGGTGAATAAACGATCATAGGTTTGTAAAAAGAAGATGTATGTACATTCTAAAACAATTTAAAGGTGAGTGTTTTGGTTTTGTTCTTTTTTTGTAAGTGGCAATTTATTTCCGTTTAAAACCCAAATTCGAAAAAGGAACAGATTTTGTATTTGACAGTTTGCTGTTGCAAATGACTGTCCTATTTTTGCAGTCATAAAACAAAATGGCACAGCAACGCCCCCTCGCAAATACATCGATAGTAAACCACACTCCACAATATCTGGCGTGACGAGAGATAGCCAGCTCTGATAACGTCAGTACCAAAACACTTTTCCGATAAATTACACGACTTACATCGCTTTGCCATCGGCAGAAAATATTAAAAAAACAAAAGTGATTAAAAACTCATTAGGCGGCAATTTTAATGACATTTACGATTCAGTGTTGCTATCAGTGAAAAATGAAAATTGAAAAATGGCGAAGGTTGTGCAAACGTTGAATGCGTATTTGTTGGACACGACAAAGTGTTGTACGTCCGTGGACCGGTTGAAACATTTCTGTTTATGTCGAAGATACGCAGGAGATGAGGTGTGTACCGAACAAACAAATAAATAACCACTGCCCGATCAAAGTTATTATTTATTGCTTCGAAATTGTTTTTAGCATAGCATTGTTTACGTCGGAACTTTTTAGATATTTCCAACGTTTCATTGGCGAAATGTTTTGGAACAAACGCCACTGTTGTTTTCGCTGTTTTATTTTAAACATTTGACAGTTATTCTGGGACATGCATGTTGCCATTTCCAATTAACTTTTCAAACGCGGCTCGAGATCACCAACTCACAGCAGGCAAGCGTGGTGAATGATTAAACATAGACCTCTTTGTACAATTGTTTCTAACTTTTTGCTCTAGAAAATAAAAAACTATAATGTAAACTATAATAAGGTTAAGGTTGTATCGCAACGTTTGTCAATTGTCAATGTCTTTCATAAATTCGATTAATTTAATAAATGTCTCTGATAATCAATATTAAATCTTATCTAGAGTATAATTACATTCTTTATGATAAAGAGACATGGAGATACCTACTTAGTTATCCTATAAAGTAATCAAATAAGTATTGCAACATTAAATAACTCTCCACTATAAAACCCTTACTACTTCCATCCCGAAATTCCTACAGGAATGGGCACGACGCTAGTAAATCCGGGACGCTACAGATAAATCTTAAACTCATATTATCTCATGTAAGGTAAATATCAAATATTGGGACGTTTGATTTTTATAATAGCATCTTGCAAAGAATGAGAGCGCAGGTGGTTTGGGTCACCGTTATCTTTTATCTCGCGATATTTATCTCGATAACTTATCTACCGATGATAACGTCTCTCTGAACGTCACTCGATATAATACACACACTTAACTCAGTTTCCAATATAGATTATTTAGCGCCCGTGGCGTAGTTTGCCTAAGCGATATGTTAACTCGCAGCGATTGTTAAGCAACGTGTAGCATATTCTCTACCTGGATGGGTGGCTGATAGTGGCATTTCAATTCGCTACCGTGATTCTGATGTTACGTTAAACTGTCGGTTCCAGTTGTTTTAATAATTAGACCATATCAAAACAGAGTGAAATAAAAATAAAATCAATTTCCTTAATGAAAGAAAGATGAAAGAAAAATGTGGAAGAAATAAAAATATAATGTCTTACACAAACATCCTATCCCAAGAAATCGTGTATAATTGCACCCCACGGCAAAGATTTACCCCTGCGCGGGCTGACTAATATAATTTAATTTACGTAACCTTGTTTGAAAATAAATTATTTCATTTTCATTCCATATGTCTAGGCTTTACCTTTATCCCGTAAGGATAATTACATGGAAAAATATATATTTAATTTAATCTATAGTTACTTAGCTGTTATCTTCAGTGAGACGAGAGCCCTTTGCCCAGTTGTGGGACAAAACAGGCGAATACTTTACTTTTGTACTGTATAAATACACCATTCAATACAGATACCCAAACAATGACACTAATTAATAAAATATTTCTCTCATACAATGTATCAGTGTCGCCATAACAAGAACAAAAGATTTTCCAATTGTTAAAAAAATGTCATTGTGTGTGTATGTGTGTCATTGCTTTCAATCGGTCATTGGTATCTTAGGATTGTGTCTTTTTACTTGTGACAAATTGTACTGTGTGCGTCAGATTGAATTATGTTAGTTTATCTATGACTAGCAGCGTCCCGCGGTTTTACCCACGTTGTGGACGTTCCCGTGGGAATGTCGTGATTTTTTATACTTCTAAACCTTCCTCTTAAATCCTTTTATCTAATAAAAAAACCGCAACTAAGTCAAAATCTAAGCATACATAGAGACAAACAGACGGGAAACGACTTTGTTTTATACTATGTAGTGAGAAGATTTTCAAGACAGTCGTGTCTCATTCAAGAATACCTTCTCTATGCATGCATTTCTTTGGGTTACATTTAACCCCGACATCCCTCGGGAATTATTACAACGATGGTATAACATAGTTCTAGGTGGTAAACAGTTATCCTCGGTATAATTATACTCTCTATAAAATAAGAAACAACTTAATGTATAAACTGTATATTTTTTTGGAGATACCTAAGTGTCAAAATTATAAAAGGATTATGATTTAAGGATAGTTATACACTGGATAAATTTTTATAAGTAAGACTAAAACTATTTTCACAAACCCGTGCTGGCAATGGTGCAACTCAAACCTGAATGAAGTTTAAATTTTGAAAAAGCTCCAAAGCTAATCTCAGGAATTGAAAATATGAGAGCGTTACCTTTGAGCTCTGTTTGAAAGCATTCTTCAGATTATTGTGCTCCCGTTGCCGATACGAAATAACAAACATTACTTCCCTTGTTTTTTATTTATTTTTAATTGGATCTTTCGATAACACCCTTTTGAGTTGTCTTACATTATTTGAATATCTACGTATCAGATATATTAAAAAGAGAACAGATGTTTCTATTATACACACACATCAAGCATTTAATGCCCTGTCTTTTTTGGGGAAATAATACAAAACCTCTTTCGTGTTTCATTTGTTTTTGGATTAAGGTCTGTTTTCAAAAAAGATACCGCGTCATTGCTCTTTCATATACCAAATGTAAAACCAATGAAAAGAGGACTTTAATTAATGAACCTAATTCTTTACTCGTAAAAATAAATTAATCACTGAAAGTATTTCCAAAATTATTAGGGTTCGTACAATAATAAAACCTTTGGCTGACAATTGCTTAGAAAATTGGAATTTGGATTAATGGTAGGATCATACCATATTTTTAGAAAATGAATCTGGTATATATCATGGCTTTTTATCAATTTTGATTGTAGTTTTAAATTTATGTTGAACACAGGCAATATAATTGTTTAAAAGCGAAAAGTTTTAATGTGTATTTTCATGACAACTACCACCTATTTTGGAATCGGTTATGACCATTATTGAAAAATAAGGTATTCTTTATAACAAAATATATATACTACTAAATGGTTTCTTAGGTTAACACTAATCGAACTGATCGAAGATTCCTTAATGATCACTACATTTTGGCGAACAAACATTTAAACTTTTTAAATTCTTATGGTTTTTGAAGATAAAAAAAGATGTTATCCTGACACAGTGGCCGGCGGATATTAATTATCCTCAGTTTTAATGAGTGTCCTCAAAGACGCAACGCGACGGAAATTGGAGCAAGATTTATAAAAACGGTTACAGATACTGTGTAGGAAACTTTGTTACTGAACGCTATTAATTTTATAAGACAGAGGTTGAAAAATATACTTGAGGTTATAAACAAATTATAATATTAAGATCAAAGGATACATTCTCTGTTCCCCAGGTTTTTAGATTTCCTTCATTTTTACCAAAAAGAGGAATTTGATCTATCTTCTTTTGATGTATGACATCAAACTACGATTACGAAACCACAGAGCTTCGTAGCTCCTTTACTCAATGGGTTATAATTATTTAGTTTATTGTTTGAAAGGTACAAGGTTTTTCGACTATCTTGTGACGATTCCGTGCTTCGGAGGGCACGTTAAGCCGTCGGTCCCGGTTAATGTCTACAGATAGTAGTCGTAACATGAGCCATGTCAGAGGCCTTTGGCGGCTCAATAACTCTGACACCAGGATTGGTCAGGTTGACCATCCACTCGATGAAGAAGAAGATGTCTTAAGAAAAAACCTACAGCTACATACAGTGTTTAAAATTTTAAAAAGAAATCTATGTTATACCCACTTCGCGTCTTAATTGTCAAAAAACCTCAAACATTTAAGATGCCACAACAATCTCAATATTTAACCGATCTCCTCCGAAGTGTATTCAACTGTTCGTTTCATAACGCGACCTTGGCTCTGGTACTCGCTGATATCGGCGAATCACTTTTACCATTCGCTCCACCACCAGCATTGATTACGTTGGGTTATTGAATATAGACGTAATAACACTTTGATTATATGTAGTAAATGAACTGATAAGGAATTTTAGTTGACGTGGCGAATGGAGTCATCTCTGGTTAAATGGGGAATGGTACTAATAATCGACTTGCTTTGATAATTTGCGTTTTCATCAATTTACGCCGAGCTTATAATATTAAAAACTAGCAGCGCCCCGCGGTTTTACCCGCGTTGTGCCCATTCCCGTGGAAATTTTTATACTTATAAACCTTCCTCTTGAATCACTCTATGTATAAAAAACTGCATCAAAATCCGTTGCGAAGTTTTAAAGATCTAAGCATACATAGGGACAGACAGACAGCGGAAAGCGACTATGTTTTATACTATGTAGTGATAATATGTTGTACGTTTAATTATGACTCGTAGCTCCCTGCGGTTTTACCCACGTTGTGCTTGTTCCAGCGCGAATTAAGGGATGAAAAAATAGCCTAACCTTCCCGTTGAATGTGGCTGTTCAATACAAATCCCGTTCAAACAAATAAGAAAACAAAGTCTGCCTTATTAAATTATAGTAGAATAGCTGTGCCCCGCGGTTTTACCCACAGCGCACCCGTTCCCGTAGGAAATACGGGATAAATAGTATCCTATATCCCTCTCCTGGTTCTTAACTACCTCCCCACCAGTTTCAACCAAATCGGTTCAGCCGTTCTCGAGTTATAAATAGTGTAACTAACACGACTTTCTTTTATATATATATACCTAGATTAGTTAGTGGATAACAAACGTAACGTAGCAGCTTAATTATAGGTTTGGTGGAAAGAATGATATAATAGCAATAGCATAACTCTGATTGTAAACCATTCTTAGAATAGGGCCAACTAGACTACGTACTTATAGAAAATATTTGCTTTTAATAAATACGAGACATAACAACCTCATAATACTGTGACATAACTTATTATGTAACCAACACGGGTTTAAAATATAAACCGGTTATATTACCAACATCTCAAGTAGAAATAAAGTCACTGCTAATAATATACTTCAAATACGACTTTAAACTAGATTTTGGTTTGAACTTTAAAGTACTTTATGTAATCTATACCTAGTGTATCATGTACCTGTGTATAGTAATATTATAAAGAGGCAAAGTTTCAAACTTTGTTCGTAAGGGCTAATCTCAGGAACTACCGGTCCGATTGAATAATGCCTTATGTAATGGATAACCACATTAAATGGGAAGGTTTATAGGCTATTTTTATCCCGAATTTCCCACGGGAACGGGTATAACGAGGGTAAAACCGAGGGCTAGCTAGTAGATTTTATAAGATAATGGAGGCTTGCTATCCCAATAACCGATTTCGTAATATCCTAAAAAAGTATTCGAGTAAAAGTTAAAAATACTTATTAATACAAAACTCTTGGTTTTCGCGAATTAAAAATATACTACAGAGAATTAACCTCGGGAAGAGTTAAAAATAAACTCAAAGAAGTGTACATTACGTAAACGTACAACTTTTATTTACTAACAGAACCTTTTTTTATCCATATTTGAGTTATATTTTTAACCTACCCTTCGCACTGATTCTCAAAATAACTGATTAAAACTGATACATTTGGTCATTCCATAAACTTAATTAACAGGAAACTGTAATTTACTGAAATTACTGTCGATTGTATTCATTTTCGGGAAATTCATTCGACGGTTATCGTTATTAATGAACTATCAATTCTGTGGTACAATATTTTTTTTTTCTACATTTTAGTAACATCATTATTGTGGCACATAGTTTAAAAAAATAGAGATTTCAAACTTAAATTAAATTATGAACTTTAGATTAACGCACATAACTGGAAAGCCCTTTCGTTAAATGGTAGGTTAACGTTACAAAGGCAGGTTGGGTTAGCCCTTATTTAGAATGAGGTTACCTAGATGATGCCATACTTGTCTATGTATAGCATCATTAAGTAACGCTAGGTATAATAATAAGTAATCAAAATAAGTCAAAACAAATATAACACGTTTTCTCGTGCTAAAAACTGTACGAATAATAGCTAACCTACCAAAATATCAGTACAGTTAGGTATAAAACTCGACTACGACTTGTTATCTTCATCTGAACGGTAGGTCTTGTTCAAATGGCGGTGAGATGTCTGATAAGGAGAGAAAATAAAATAAAGGAATTTCGCCCAAAATACACACTTTACGGGTACCATTCGGACTTCTTTGAGATAAACTGTTTGGGTCCTTTTATCTCTTATGTGGAGTATTTGTAGAAACTACGTTGTTTTATTGCTATTTAAGTAAAACTTATGCCCGTACTAAGAGACGCCAAATGCTTCCTTAGGAGTGATTTAATGAATGATTTTGACATTTAATGTTTGAAAAATTTGGTCAATTAGTAAAATGACGTTTTAATGGACGTCTCTAGTACGGCAGTTATTTGTTTTATACTTTATTTGTGTTTATTATTTTACTTCGATTATATTTCTTGTCTTGTGTTTCACGATAGATTTTATCGTCATGTTACACTTATTTTATGTTTAAATTAGGTAGTTTAGATTTGAATTTTATACACCAATCTATGAATGTCATAAAACCTTTACGAAAACCAAACACAGCATTTCATTTCCGTTACTCAATTTCCATAACAATGGATTCGACCACATGACTATCTATTACACAGATTACGCCATACATACTGCAAACAATTTTTCATACAACAAAGCGGTAAGCATTCGAAATACGAATAGTAACCAAAGCTCTGTTCAAAAATAGTGTTTATCTATATGAAAATAAGTGTGAAAGTGTAATGGGGCTCGGGGACCGTTAGATCGTGATCTAAAGAGGATGGTTTCGTCATCGCCGCGTGCGCAGGCTCGCTCGCAACTTGACATCGACGAGAGAATCAAAGCTTATTCAGTAAGTATACTTAGATAGTAACAAACAAGTAAGGTTGTAACATCAGGGGCACATGCCCCTGATGGGCAAAATCCTCTCAGCTCATTGAACATATCATTGATTTAGCGGAATTGTCCCTTTGGAAAAAATCACTTGACCACCCGCTGGCCATATTGTCCCTTGTGGACAGGCAAGTAATATTGTAGCTCATCACAATATTGTTTGAAAGAGATGCCGTATATTGAAAGCATGCGATTGGCCACAATGACTTTCTCGCTCTACACGGATCGCCTATGGCCTTACTTTTTGGGCCAAATTATGCAATTTGTTTTTTATGATTGATTGTAAAGATGAATAATGGTTGTGGGAAATAAAAGTACATTATTTCGTGTTCGTTTTACAATAGCCTAGGTGTGGTGTTCTCACGTAATCGTTTGGTATATTCTAAATTGGATATTGAAGAAATAAATCAAAATTAAACCACATATTTAGATTGTTTCTGCTATTGAACTATAATTTAATTTCCGTACTAGTTTAATTTTCTGAACCTATTTTAACGTTTAACAACTTCCACTCTCCCGCAAGTCGGTTAATCGCAAACAAAATAACGCGACGGTATTACAAAATAGTTGGAGTTCAAGCAAATCGAATGCATAGTGACGTTGGCATCGATTCGATACGATAACGACGTGAAATTATGTGTGTTCGTTATCGACGTACAATCGCGTTACGTGTGTGCATAGCTTTGGCATGCGCTGGAGGTAGCGTTGCGAAATATAAAGTTTATTAAAAAATATACAATATATACGCCTTGGTCTAGTTGTATGGGCACTCGCCTGCCGAGACTGAGGTCCCGGGTTCAATTTCCAGGTTGAGCGAAAACATCTTTCCCACTTTTCAAATATGGCTCAGGTTCGAGATCACCAGATCGGCCAAAACTGATCAAATATATTAGACTTTGACTTTGACTTCTGTCTATGAACGGATGCATCCTTAAGGATATGTCCACGGTCATTTAGAAATAGAGGGGATATATGTGATACACTTTTGCAACAGATCGCAACAGACAAATATATATACAAATGAATTGCTCTGAGTTATTCTCTATGTACGCAAGTTAAAATTTTAAAAAAACCCTGCGCAATATCTGCTGGACTGTTTTTTGCCAAACTTAGCTAAAAACCACCGCAAGGACAGTGGTTTGCAAATGTACAACCGCATCGAAAGCGGTACATCCGTCAATGAGTTACGGTGTGTGCCACAGACAAGCACACACACACATAGAGACATCGACATTAAACTTGACATAACATACTCATTTTGCGTCAGTGGCTAAAACAAATAAGTAGTTTTTGACAATTAGCTCATTAACGAAACATATGACTGCGCTATTCACTACTAACCCGCGTTGTACCCGTTCTCGCTGGAATTTCGGGTTAAAACGTAACCCATGTGTTATTCTGATGTATAACCTATATTACTGTAAAGTTTCATCCACATCCGTCTAGTAGTTTTTTCGTGAAAGAGTAACAAACATACATACATCCATTACATCCATCCTCATAAACTTTCGCATTTATAATATTAGTAGGAAGCAGCTACATAACAGAACTGCATCAAAAATGTATGCACTACGCAGTAATAACAGAATAATTGTCACTAAAAGTCGGTCTACAAAGCTTTTATTAAAAGCTCTCGCCATTCCTCTCGAGTGGGCATGCCGTGCATGCTATTTACGGGCATGCATTATGTGTCACCGCTGCTACACCCCGTCCCAGTTTTGATAGCCTAGGCTTATCGATCAATCACAAGTTGAGTAGGTTAGCCACTTAGGTAGCCTACGTTTCAGACGTAGGTAGGTATAGAAATGACTAATTAAGAACGTTTGAGTCATGCAGGGGTAGTGAGTGGATAATTTATTTATTTTTTAACCTATTTAAACAAGGAGTAGGATTTTATTTGGATGTTAATTTTGATGAAGATGGCATAACTCTACTGTCTCATCTCACCGAAGATATAAGTACAGTGAGCATGATTAGGTAATTATTCCAGCTCCAACCATAGCCAAACAAAATGCACGAAAACCATCCCTTAATAAATTAGCAGTACGTAAGATAAAACCAAAGCACGGTACTTAAACGTGGTTTATGCGATGAACCACCCCGTAAACTTGATAGGGGCGACCACATATTAAGTACGCCTCAAGTAAGCCGCAAATACGCCCCGAATACGCCGCGCTGATGGATGGCCGGAAGTTTATGTCCTGCTGAAGAAGGTCACTGAATGATGGATCAATTCGTTGGACATAAAATGTTTTCACATAAGTACATGTAAACGTAAAAACATGGTAAAAACGGTTTAGGATTGTCATGTTTCACGGTATATATGTATACAGTGAAGGTTGGGGGTTTAGGCTTTAAGTTAATCATTATACTATTTTAATGGTTAGTTAGCTCGGGTTTGAGATGAATAACCCACTGTAGGTAAGCGTGGTGATCATTTTCTTCTTTACTGTACTTATTCTTCAGTAAGATGGGTCGCAATTTGTCCCATTACAGGCTAATAACAATGATTAATTAGAACCCATTGAAATGGAACCTGTTTCTGTTGGATAATTCGGACAAAAATATTACTTGAATGTTATTCCGAATATTCATTATGTCAAATTCCATTAAAAACTGTTCTGCATTTATTCCCTAGTGTTGGCTTAAAAGAGACATACATACAATTTGTACATTCAGTTCTACTTAATTTAGTGTTCATAAATTAAAAACAAATAAAATAAAAACTTGATGAAACGAGATTTATCCTTAATTACTATTCAAAATTATCAAAAAATGTAAAGTTTTATCGCCAAATAACCATATTTCTCCCCTAAAACGCATGAGTGGGTTATCGCGACTTGTTTACATTAGGGAAGGGGGATTGCCTAGCAACCGGTGACGTCATGACACTTATAGGGACTCTTTTCGAAACAAAATGTTTAGGTTTTTACTATACAATTATTTACATGGGTTCTTTACCTCGAAGCAAACGAAAGATGTTTTTTAGAACATTTGCGTCTGTGACATCCTAGCTACAGCTATATAGATCGTTATTATGTATTTTGTTAAATTATCGGTCCCGGTTGTTTCAATCATCAGACTTTGTTGAATGCCTTTAAACAGTCTAAAAACTTCGACACCAAGATTGACCACTGACCTATCTATACTAATATTATAAAGCTGAAGAGTTTGTTTTGTTTGTTTGTTTGTTTGTTTGTTTGTTTAAACGCGCTAATCTCGGAAACTACTGAACCGATTTGAATAATTCTTTTTGTAATAGATAGCCACATTCAACGGGAAGGTTATAGGCTATTTTTCATCCCGAAATTCCTACGGGAACGGGTACAACGCGGGTAAAACCGCGGGGCGCTGCTAGTTTTATATAATACCCGGACAAATTGACAAACGGTTAATTAGACCCGAAGTAAGCTCTAAGCTTGTGTTATGGAATCTAACTCACTGATACGACTATATATATGTACATACACAAATTTTATTAAAATGAATGAATGAATTTCTAATAACTTATTTAAATTATTAAAACAATAATACACTAAACGAAATGTCTTCATTCGCGAACTATTCTAACAAACTGTGTCTAACGAGTCGGACATTAACTCTCAAGTTCCATTTCCATCGAAACTTCTGCTTTGGACAACTTTAGAATTAGCTTAAAATATTTTGTGGTGAACAGGGACGCACTGAGGAGCGTGTTTGAATAACTAGTTAATTTTATTAATTAAGCATAGCATAGTTTTAAAATTAGAACTTAATTTATTTCTCCTTTTCGCTGAAGGCCCAGTTTTAGTATGCGATCCATAAAAGCGGAGCCGAGCGGTGCCGAATTCAATTGACCAATCACAACGCAAATGTTTTCGTAACGTTCTGTGATTGGTCAACAACATTGTTTTACTATTTTGTTCGCAAGAACTTTTGAATTTACGATGTTTTCCAAAAACGGACTTCTCGATGATTGATTTACTGCATTTTAAAATGATTTCGCAAACGTACGGTACATCAATATACAATGGAATCATAAGGCCGCGTCTTTTAGGTCAAGCGGGTTCGCAAGTAGAGTTCTTTAACGATGAATTGGCCAATTGACGCCTAATTATACGAATTGTTAAATTAACTAAAATCATAAGTATCTGAAATATTAATAAATAATATAAACGAGAATGATTTCGAGCATAAGTTACGATGTCACAAAATATATCTTGTATCATAACTTGTGTTATATCTTATATCATCGGCCGGAGCTTTGAAATGAAAACATTCCAAGTCCGGCCCTGTCCCCACAGGCCAACAATTCAAAGCAGACATGACAGGGAGGGACTCTGCAATTTTCCTTATTACTCGACTCGTTTCTTGGCAGAGGACGAACTATGAATTTTATTAGTCTTGGAAAATACTCTCTTCATAAAATAACTGCACAGAGAAAGAAATGACGTACAATAACTTACTATAGTTTAAGGAAAATTGATTATAAGGAAGGATTTTCTCATTTATAATGCATTAAAGCAATGTTTTACGAAGAATCGTTGATTAATTGAAGGTGAACCAATATAAACCTATACCAGGAATATAATCTACTTCCTATAGAAATGGTATTGTATTCATAAATGTGAGTGAGACGTGGTCCGGTTGTAGATTTGTTGGCCATGCTTATTCACAAAGAATTGCCAAGGATATGTTCTGATGTCGGAGAGCAATTTTTCTAAGAAAATAATAAGGATCGTAAAGCAGTTTGATAAACGATAAACTTTAATATAGATTACTAGCAGCGCCCCGGGGTTTTACCTGCGTTGTGCCCGTTCCCGTGGGAATATCGGGAATTTTTATACATAAAAACCTTCCTCTTGAATCACTCTACCTATTACAAAAAACCGCATCAAAATCCGTTGCGTAATTTTAAAGATTTAAGCATACAGACAAACAGACAAAAATAGCGACTATGTAGTGATTTTATGTGGCAAATAATTAGGAAATAAGGGTCACGGATTGGCTAAGAGCTACTAACTACCTCACTCTAAGACTTCCATTAAATAGACACTTAACTAATTGACGTAATACTTGATACATTACATGTCAGAATCTCTTATAATCTCTATCAAGAACATATACTACGGAAGCATATTTGACGTCTTTGGGCGTAAAACATTATGTATCTTCTGTAAATAATACACGTACATTGTATATCATATACGAAATTCATAAGAATCCGTCTATCACACCGTTAATCTCGTGTCAAGAATATCGCCCGATATAAAACATGGCAGCGGAACACATAATCCACTTATATGTAACGTGGTTAGATGCCTTGAGACTCGTGCGGTGTAACCGAGGGCTTAAAGAAGGAAATGTAAATTATTTTATGTGAGACTAGCTGTGATCTGCGGGTTAGCGCGTTGAGAATATTATTTATCAAGACTTTGGGATATAAAATAGTATAACTGTTTAATATTGGAATACAAATTATCATATTTAAACTGCCCCTATGCAAGTAGTGAAGTGGTTTGTTTTTAGTTTGACAGGGTAGTGTGTCTGTCTATATCATTGTAGTTCCCAAACAAATGGACAGATTATGATGCGGTTTTTTTGTTTGAAAGCTGTCGTAATCAATATGGTTCATAGATACTATCAATTGTGTCAAAGACTACTCGGATTTAACATTTTAAATTCCATCTATTGGTGTTGATTGATAAAATTTGTACACTACTAATACTTTGCGGCAGCCCAAAAGTTTGCAGAGACCAAAAGTCTGCGGCAGTAATTGCGCTTTCGGTGGCACAGGTTTTTCATTGTAGAAGGACATGGAAAAAGATAAGGCAATAATAAGCTTAAACATATGCCCATCATCCCAAACCCTCCATTCAATATTAATAAGAATGAATCAAACGTGCCTATCATGTTTAGACAGTTCATCTTTATCCTTATATTAGTCTTTATTTATTTAATACTTAATTGGATGAATTACCTGTTATATTCTTTGTTACAAACCTATTTAGGTATGCTTCTGTTATATTAGGATGGCATAATAACCATACCGCTTACCACATCTTAATTCTATAGATAGTTAATACCCTTTTAGTATTCCTGTTATTCCCGCTCATAGGTTTAGGATTATAAAATCTTAAAAGTTCATCTTGAATTCATTTATGTTTGTTACGTTTCCCTAATTAATCTCTACGAAGTATTTTTTGCGAAGACATTACATTAGCTCACATTGTCTTAATCATAAGCAAATAATATAATCTATATATCTACACTAATATTATAAAGAGGAAAACTTTGTTTGTTTGGTTGTAATGAATAGGCCCAAAAACTACTGGATCGTTTTTAAAAATTTTTTCACCATTCGAAAGCTACATTATCCACGAGTAACATAGGCTATTTTTCATCCCGAAATTCCTACAGGAATGGACACAACGCGGGTAAAACCGCGGGGCGCTGCTGGTAATCTATATATCCATTACAAAAATAATTATTCAAATCGGATTGTAAGTTTCTGAGGTTAGTCCGGTAGTTTGAACGCACTTATCACAAAACAAAAACTCAAACTAAGCTAAACTAAACTAGCAGCACCCCGCGGTTTTACTCGCGTTGTGTCTCTGTTACCGCGTGAATTTCGGAATGAAAAATAGCCTATAATAAATTTTGCCACTAACCAAAATAATTATTCAAAACGGAGTGGTAGTTTCTGAGATTAGTGCTTTCAAACAAACAAATTTTACAGCTTTATTATATTCATATAGATTAGTATAGATAGTGGACGTGTATGACGTCAGTATGTCATGTTGTAAATGTAAAGCATTGTATTGAATCGTTTACTAAAAGTGTCAACAAAGCACCTTCAATTTGACGGGATGATGTCACCGGTAAATACGTTTAAAATTATTCTGACCTTCTATGGGCAGTGCGTATTATTTTAACTGGGTACTAAAAGTCCTTGATACGATCATGGGTACGATACACCTTCACCTCTGTTGAACTTTTTGCGTTATTTCGGGTTAAATACTCGATATATTATAGTATATTTTCGTTATATCCACGCCTACAAATTGTTACAATACAAAAGAAAAACGTAGTTTACTCCACTTATAAATATATTTGCTAAAATTCCATTCATCTACTTCTTAATATCCAATAAATAGTATAGTTATAATCTATTTCTTTTGGATTGGCACAAAATGTGGTTAAATGTCGTCAATTTTCCAGCTGAAGATGATTGCTTCTGAAGAGGAAAAAGGTTAAGGGATAGGGTAATAATTAAATAAAATTACTAAAACTTTTTCCTCTTCAGGAGCAATCGTCTTCGGCTGGAAAATTGACGGCATTGGTCCAAATTTTGTGCCAATCCAAAAGAAATAGAGTATAGATACATATTGGTTGGTATGATACTAGCAGTATTTTATACCAAAGTACTTTGTCAACCCCGTACGTAACGTAACCCGGGGTTAAGCTCAACTACCGCCTTTGATAAACTTTCCTTTTACCTCTCAAATTACATGGGACACGAGCATTACACACAAACACTTGAAATAACTATGCCAACAAAACAGTAACTTCAAATTGAAGTAACACCACATCAAATTTAAGTTATTTTCACTGAAACAACACTTAAAATTGAAGTTTTGAGTTGAACCGCCGAAGACAGTTGACAACTATTCTGTTTACGTGCATAGTTTGAAGGAGTTAAATTAAGTTTTGCTCTTGAAATAGTTGGGATGGCCTTTTATTTTAATATGTTTTGAATTCATGTAGGAAAGAAAAACCAAATTATGTGGTTTTAGCACACTTGTTTCTTAAGTAAAATGGGTTTGTTTCTTACATTTTTATCGTATATAAGTACATATTACATTTGTAAAATATGGAGAGACAGAAAGGGAGAGCGGGATGGAGATAGAGAGTAAGAGAGAGAGAGAAAGAGAGATAAATAAAAGAGAGATTAACGAATTTATGAATACTGACGTCAACCTTTCTTCCAGGAACAATTACGGCAACGCAAAGAGGCGGAAGACCGCATAGCAGCCCAGAATGAGTTCCTCCGCACCTCGCTCCGAGGTTCACACAAGCTGCAGGCGCTGGAGTCCACGCCGCCCGCCTCCGGGACCGCCTTCATCAACGATGCCTATGAAGACGATATCAGTGATGACTCGGCACAGCTCTACGCGCTTGTTGGTGAGTTTGTTTTGTCTATTTATACTAAATGTTGTGTTCTTCTTCAAAAAATTAGACAGTCACCGTAGTTTTGAAATGATCTATGCCTATTAAATTATGTCTTTAGATTAACACATTACCTTAAACAAAGCGTATGTTATTTAAAAATAGAATCACTTATATTCTAACTAGTATCACACTACAATTACACTCGATAATCGATTCAACCAGTGATTCATCACAATCGAATTGAAAACTCACTGATTGAATAATCCAAATGAAACAGAATCTCGTGACAGATGTTAATCGAACTAACCAGGTGAGCCGGTGCATTGTGACATTATTTCCACCTCACGGCGCGATAGTCCCACTCGTACACATCACTACTATGTATACAGCTGTGGGCGATTCAGTTGGCAAATAAGCAAACAAGCCTCGTATTATGCCACTATTGGTGGCAGAGTTTCTAGGCTTAAAGACCTAAGACATCTGATCATAGCGATGCTGCTTATGATCCTCGTCATATAGTCAAATATGACTTAAAAAGTAAGATGATTCCGTGCTTCGGAGGACACGTTAAGCCGTCGGTCCCTGTTAATTTCTACGGATAGTAGTCGTTACATGAGCCACGTCAGAGCCCTTTGGCGGCTCAATAACTCTGGCACCGGGATTGCTCAGGTTGACAATCCACTCGATGAAGAAGACTTAGGCAATGATACTCAAGAAACCATGCATGGCTGAAGCTTAGTCAAATCTGCCCATCCATTCATTCATTCATTTATTTCGAGTACTGACGATTGAAACAACCGGGGTGGACTCATTCATTAATTTCGTATAGGATAGTGGTATCCGCCCCTAACTAAATAGTCGGTTACTGTACCAACATACGACACTATCTACTATAGATATTTATAGTGGACGCGTGGTAAGTACTATATGGCTATGTTTGGCATTTAATAGAAACTGGACCGAGTAGCGGTAACGCAGCTGTCGTTCTGTCCTAGCCTGGCTTGGAGTTTCCTTATTTGGATCAAGTGTCTCGCGCTCATCTCGTTATAGTAATGTTTACGTTTTTATTTTCGAAACTGGTTGTGCCTCACTGTTGTCATCGCGTTGGACTTGTAGCGGCAATTTATGTTAAGAATTACGAGATATTACTAAAAATATTTAATATCTACAAGTAAATAATGTATTCTAGTTTACACGCTTCATCTTTGATATTTGACAAACATTACTCCAGCGGGCCTAAGATAGACATCAAAGACAATCTCTACTATCTTTTATCTCTTTTCTTCATATACAATTGCATCGAGACAAAAGAAAAACGAAGACAAAACATATGCCTTGACTTGTATGTCAGCCCTGCAGATAGTATGACTTTATATGAACCAATGTTTGAAAATAAAACTTTAAAAAAGTAATAACTCAATTTCCCATCACAGATTACCAAGAAGTATGTGCAGCTCTCACGCGGATTCAAAAGGCCCTGGGCGCGAGCGGGGAGTCCGCCCTGGCGGGGCGCGTGGCGTCCGCCGCCGGGGCCCTGCTCTGCCCCGCGCTCCGGACCGCGCTGGCGACCCGCGCGGCCGTGCTGACGGCGGTCAGGCACAAACGAGCTGGCCTCTCGCCCCCGCACACGCATAGAGCGAGCGATCGATTGAAAGACGTAAGTGTTACATGAAGCAAAGTAGTGCACGGTGTTTAAGAGTATTTCTGATGTATCAACTATATGTATAGTTAGTCTATGAAAATTTAACATTTTCATAGACTAATCATAGACAATGTGTAGAGTAACTTCGAAATGTTTGAGATAAATCATTCTTTATTAATTGAAACACTTACTTTAATTTCCCGACGTATGTTTTCCTCCAGTATACAGACTCAAGGCATCTAATCTATGTATGTGACTCCTCCAGTGTATAGACGTGGTGGGGTCGGGCGCGGCGGCGGGCGGCGCGGCGGCGGCGGAGCTGCTGGCGCTGCTGGGCGGGCTGGAGCTCGAGAGCCTGCTGCAGGCGCACGACCAGGCCGCCGCGCTGCTCGACCCCGACTGCTTCGCGCGCTCCCTCAGGCATAAGGTGCGCCACTTCTACATTTTACTAGTTGAAATATGTAAAATAAAAGCGAAATGTAAACGTAGTTTCAATTCAAAATCTACAGTCTTCATTTAGAGTACGTCAACGAGTCGGTGGTCTAGCGGTATGTGCACTCGCCTGCCAAGACTGAGGTCCCGGGTTCGATTCCCGGGCCGAGCTAAAACATGTTTCCTACTTTTCAAACATGGCTCGGGTTTGAGATCACCAAGCATTTGGAGATATCATACATAATATATTTACTCAGGATTTATCCATTTTGTTTTTTTCTTGTAAGGGTTTTGGGATTTTGACAAAGTTCTACTATACTTTAATCAAATTATCTACTCTTGGGATTGTCTCTGTCACTCACATTTCCTTTTCTGTTTCCAGTCGAGCAACAACCTAAATCACAAGGAAGCTGAGAAACCTAGTTCGCCGGACGACGACACTATACCTATCAGGATTATTGAAATCGAAAAGACTAATGAACCACTTGGTAAGAACTCCGAAGAACATTACATGATGCATGACAAAATGGATGCTTTGTAAATTATGTATTCGCAACTCAGTTACTCTTCAGTTTTCTACCCATTCTTTTTGGAATTTTGGGATGAAACTACCCCATGGTTGAGTTCGGATCTTCAACTGTCTCTGTACAAAATTTTATCAAAATGAGTTAAGGGGGGGCCCATAAAAGCTTAACAAACAGGTAGACTGGCATTAATTCTTCTAGTGAGGATATTAAATAAAATGCAAATAATAATGATTTGGAATTAATTGGTGATGTTTTTGTTGGTAAAGGTGCTACAGTGAGGAATGAAGGAGAAGCAGTCATTATTGGGAGGATAGTGAGGGGCGGAGCCGCGGAGAAGTCGGGGCTGCTGCACGAGGGGGATGAGGTGGGTTCTATCTACTTAGATGAGAACTTGAGATGGAAGAATGATTGGTTTGAAGAAGAAGTTTTAAATGTTTTTGTCGAACTGGACGCCTACAAGTGGGACTGGCAATTGGTGGCCTAAAATCGATAAGAGTCGGGAATGGGTGAAGGCCTTTGCCCAACAGTGGGACAATACAGGCGATTTGAGATCACCAATCCGCATCTACTGTTTTCTTCCGTGAGATCAGAGACTTTTGCTTAACAGTGGGATAGGCATTTTTGTATAATTCATCGGGAAGTACGTTCGAGTAAGTTAGTGGCTTTCAGGGTTGTGTTTCAGTGTTATAATAGTAGATTTTGTTCTTTGGAATGAAAGAGAGAGAGAAAGAGTGTATGGATAGTCTGTATCGGTAGTGATGAACTTTGAAACCCGGGCCGGCAGCTGCTGGAGGTGAACGGCGTGGCGATGCGCGGCAAGTCGGTGCACGAGGTGTGCGGCGTGCTGGGCGCGCTGGCGGGCACGCTGCGCGTGGTGGTGGCGCGGCGCGCGCGCGGCCCGCCGCCCGCGCCCGCGCGCCTGCTGCACGTGCGCGCGCACTTCGACTACGACCCCGAGGACGACGTCTACATCCCGTGCCGCGAGCTCGGCATCAGCTTCCAGAAGGGCGACGTGCTGCACGTCATCTCGCGCGACGACCCCAACTGGTGGCAGGCCTTCCGCGAGGGCGAGGAGGACCAGAGCCTCGCCGGCCTCGTGCCCAGCCAGGCCTTCCAGCACCAGTCAGTATACTGCCCACTCCACATCACGACTCAATATTATACACTCACTATTTTCAAATCATCTCACACCATTAAACTTGATTATATTATAATTTCCTGTAATATAGTCGATTTTGGACTGTAAAAATCACTCTTTTAAATAATGAACAATAAAAAAAACCTCAAGAATACTTCGTAACATCGTGGGCACCTCCTCAGACGCGAGTCCATGAAGCTGACGCTGGCGGGCGAGGCGGCGCTGCGCGACAAGCCGCGCAAGGGCGGCACGCTGCTGTGCGCGCGCAAGGCGCCGCGCAAGCGCAGCAAGGGCAAGCGCGCGCTCAGCGAGGCCGGGTACCCGCTCTACGCCGCCGCCGGCGCCGACGGTGAGCCGCGTTCCAACTCTCACATAGGAACGGCGCTCTTCACATGTCGCCATACATTTATATTTTGACCTGGCATGGCCTGCCAAAATATTCATTCACTATGCATTGTCACGGGCCGAGACGTAAAGCTGGCGTGTTCCGCAGAGCACGAGGCGGAGGAGATCCTGACGTACGAGGAGGTGGCGCTGTACTACCCGCGCGCGTCGCACAAGCGGCCCATCGTGCTGATCGGGCCGCCCAACATCGGCCGCCACGAGCTGCGCCAGCGGCTCATGGAGGACGGCTCGCGCTTCGCCGCCGCCGTGCCGCGTGAGTTACCATAACATTATACTTGATTCCGTTCCTATGTCCTATCCTCTTCCTTTACCTATATCGTCCCACTGCTGGGCTACTTCTCCCCCAACCCCATCCGTCCCTACCAGTCCTCCACTCTTTCCCACCCCTCGCTGTGATAGGAGACGCGATGGTCCCTCCAGCGTTATCTCGGCTGCCCAAGAAAACGCTCTTCCTCCAATTTTTGGGTTAGAGTTAAATTCAAACCATTATGACTGATCTTTCAACCAAAGACTCTTCAAAAAAAACATCTTTAAAACACTTTTAAGTAAATGATGTACTTCAAAGACTTCCGTTTTAAACGCACTAAATATCACTTTATGAAAGGTCCGACAGTGTTATATCAACGCAATTCCTTTACAGACACATCAAGGCCTAGGAAAGACCACGAGGTCCCCGGCCAAGACTATCACTTCATATCACGCACTCAGTTCGAGTCCGACATCCTGAACCGGAAGTTCGTCGAGCACGGCGAGTACGAGAAGGCTTACTATGGTGAGACATTTGGCCGATCTGTCGGTTTTAAATGTAACTTTGATTTCTATTAGGTATAGGAGAAAAAAATTATGAAAAAATTATGTAGCATAATATTTTATGACATAAATTATGCTCTCGTCATTCTAGCAACCACTTCTAAATAAAACAAAGTATTTCCATGTTCCATCTACTTTCTTAATAACAGAGGAAATACGATCCAGAGCTACTTGCTAAATGTAACATCTATAATATAAAAATGAATCGCTGAATCTGTTGCTAAGCTCATAACTTCAAAACGACTGCACCAAATTGGATGATTCTTTTTTTAAGGTGTTCCTTATTGTCAGGACAAGGTTTTTATATAAGAAAAATAAGGAATAAGAATCTCAAAATTCCCACGGGAACGGGGGCGCTGCGGGTGAAACCGCGGGGCACAGCTAGTAGAGAATAATGAGTATTAACTAAATTCGAATGCCTTCCATTGTGATCTCCCGCAGGCACGTCTCTGGAGGCGATCCGGTCGGTGGTGAACGCGGGTAAGATCTGCGTGCTGAACCTGCACCCGCAGTCGCTGAAGATCCTGCGCTCGTCCGACCTCAAGCCCTACACCGTGTTCGTGGCGCCGCCCAGCCTCGAGAAGCTGCGCCAGAAGAAGATACGGAACGCAGAGCCTTTCAAGGTACCGAGCGATTACTCGTAGCGTTGTTTGACTAAGTGATGTTAGTTCTAAGCAGTGGAATTCCTATCTGAGCGGTACCGTGCTTCGGAAGGCACGTATAGTTGTCGGTGTAGAAGACCCGGTTATTCCAATCGTCAGACCATGTCGGAAGCCTTTAGGCGGTCTAATAACTCCGTCATCAGGGTTGACCACTGACCTACTCGAACTCGCTTCCTCAATAATGACCCTTTTAATTTCTTGTCATATCGACGACATTTGTTTATTTCTTCGCTGAAGTGGGAAGGTGGCTTGTTGGTCTTTCTATTAATACATAAATTTCTATTACAGGAAGAAGAATTGAAAGAGATAATCGCGACCGCGCGAGATATGGAACTGAGATGGGGCCACTTGTTCGACATGATTATTATAAATAACGATACCCAACGTGCCTACCAACAGTTACTGAACGAGATCAACAGCCTGGAGCGCGAGCCGCAGTGGGTGCCCGCGCACTGGCTCAAGCACACCTAGCGGGGCGACCCGCGCGGGCGACCCGCGGCCGACACGCGCGGCCCGCCCGCACGCCCGCCGCCCGCATGCGGCCCGCCCGCACGCCGTACCGACTCCCGCCTCTTCAGACTCGTGCTCGTCTTCGATATAATAGCGCAAATGGTTTTACATTTGCTTTTCTATTTTCTAAACGCATGCGACATTAAAAATAAATTCAACAAAATGATGAATAGAAATGGGCGTACTGGCGATAGAAATAGATTTCAAATTAGCGAAACAGGTATCGACTCGACCGCGGCGACAGAACGAAGTGCAGAGTATAGACATGTGTTCCCGAATTGTTTAGTTAATGAATGTGATTATGTAAACAAAACAGATAGTAATGATAGATATTTTGCGTAAATTGTAAGCGTTACTTGATATCAAAATGTGACGACTGATCGTTTTGATGTGGGTAAGGCGTTTCGATTCGAGGACATCACTTTAGTTTAAGAGTTATTGTTGATTTCATTGTATTTAGGTATATTCAAGTGCGGTGCAAATAACTTATGAAATGTTTAAACGTTAAATATTGAAGAGAGAATATTTAGAAATACTTTATTAATTCGATGGGGTGTTTATCTTTTATTCACATTAGATTTTATTGTAAGGGTTCATTATTCCAATCCCGATGTACCAATTAAATAATAAACTACCCTCAAGCCGATATGGGAAACGGCCAATAGAAATGCGTTATTTGGATGATGGAATAACGATTCCGTATTGGTTCGTTTTAAAATCTATTATAATATTGATTTTTTTAATAAGAATCACTGTTAAAAAATAATTATGTTCAACTAAATGGGCATTTTAAGGTTATCGTTCATTCAACCCGACCTGAACCGCCTCAAGTGACGTCATCGTATCTCCTTCAATTTGTGGAGTATCTTTATCTCTCTCTATCCCATTTGTACCCGTAGCCCACGCGTGGGAGCGTTACGTGAGCGATGACCTTAGTCAAGAGTTCTATACTATATCGAAAATCGAAGTACGAAACTAATAATATATAGAGATTTATTCAGTGTTAATGTAAAATCGACCTTATTTTAATGAAAGTAAAAGCAATATCTGATCAAAGCAGCTACTACAATTAAATACAAACTAATTCTGCCAAATATAAAGACTGTTCGCTGTATGACTCGTAGTACTCGGTGTCCGTACTGTCCGTTGTATCGCATGTCCTAGGTGTTTCGGTAGGCTACTGTTTAGGGCGCTTCCCCTTCAATATCGTCATTTCTCAAATTATAAAGTGTATTTAATAAAAATAATTATTTAAAAAAATAAAATTCTAAAATAGATTTTAATAAATATTGAAATTTTACATTTAAATCTAAATACAACACAAACAATAATGCGAAGGAATTTATAGTTTGCAAATTAAACATAGATAGTAAAATAAATTACTATGGAAAATTAAAACAATAAAATATTTCTCTATTACCTTTGTACGGTAGTTTTAAAAGTAAGAGATTCTTTGGTAAATTTCTCCCGTAGTAATCTTGTGAATTTCTCTCGACGAGTGATAGGGTTTTAATAATATCTAGTTCCAAATAAACCATATTAATAAACACTGCTTGTCGGTAGTGTGTAGAAAAGCAATATTTTATAAAAAATGTATAATTGGATTTAACTTTGTACAACGACATATCCGTTTTTATAGTATACCTATTTCAAGTAATATTCGATCGATCGCGTTTTCATTTCGGCGTATTTTATCGGTTTTGGTGTATACCTAATAGATACAATATTAAATATAGGAAAAGGTCCCAAAACAATGTTTTACCGCGTAGAACAGTATCTTCCATTTTTTCTTACTGTTAGCTCTAACTTGGCTGGACTAATGAACCGTTCGGATTTTGAATATTTGAACGGTGTAGATGCAGGTCTTTTAAGATCTTTGTCTATTAGTGTTGCCAAATTAAAGGCACCAAGGTAGAAGGAGATAGATCCTAAAATAAAATGCAATACAAAATGAAATAAATATTCTAAAAAAATGTCCTAACTAATAAAGTACTTATATTAAACAGTTTCAATACATAACTGTACACTTATGTATGTAGATAGATTTGAGCATTCCAAATGATTTAGTGCCAAATAAATAAATTGTCACTTTTTATTAGTGACATTGACGTTTTTATAATCACAATTTATTATTATTTTGTATGAGATGAGATGTATATTTAGATATCATTTACCGTTCCATTTTAGGGCTCATGTTATGAAAATTTATATGAATTACATGTAATTTACCTGTTTTGATAAATGCCTTGCGTCAATCTTGAATAAAGGAAGGTTATCAAATATATTGTGTTCAATGTTTGCCCAAAACTTTCTATGTAATGTAATGTATTTGGCCAAAAATTAGGCTGGATTATATCATGGTTTCGCCGAATATTGAACTTAAATATTTGGACACTTTCCAATAATAAATACTAAAAAGGCATTTTATCACCCTTAGGTACCCAATACCTTGTACAGATATAAATTTTCCTAAGCAAGTCAGTGTACAGATTTCGAGGTATTAATTATTGTGTTATAGTCATTAAATTTTTAAATTTTGATCAAGAAATTATTCCATTAGTTATGTAAGTTCAATAAATATATCAGTTGTAGTGTGTGGAGGTGCTAAAATATTATTGTTTTTTGAATATTCTGTGTGGTTTTTGAAATTATTGTTGTATTGATAAGAGCACGAACATTGATCGAATTTGAATATAAACAACTGCCCTTAATGTAAACCTCGTCTTGTAAACACGGCATTCTTCGTGCACTTATCATTGAATTTATAAGAGTACGTCTACTTGAGTTACTTCACAGTATTGATATTATTGTCTAATTTATAAATAGTCCTGTATATAATTTATTAACAACTGAATAAATAATAGAATATTATAAATAACATGTTATTAGAACAATTTCATGTAAATAATAGAGTACCTATTAAATTTAATATCAGATAAATAAAGTGTTGGTTTTATTTAGTTCTAGGTATTAAGTAAGTATTATCCATTCTACTGCATCTTTAGTTCAACCACCAAATTCTAGGTAAATTAAATTAATACTTTTTGTAATCTATACTTCTATACTAATATTATAAAGCTGAAGAGTTTGTTTTGTTTGTTTGTTTGTTTGTTTGTTTGTTTGTTTAAACGCGCTAATCTCAGAAACTACTCAACCGATTTGAATAATTCTTTTTGTAATGGATAACTACATTCAACGGGAAGGTTATAGGCTATTTTTTATCCCGAAATTCCCACGGGAACGGGCACAGCGCGGGTAAAACCGCGGGGCGCCGCTAGTGCTATAATATAAAGATCCGAAGACTGGATTAATCACGGGATTAATCATAGTGTTTGATTTTTTAATCGATATTCAATTTTGACACGGTTATTGAATCAAGCTTGAGTAGCTGAGATAAACCTTTAGGGCCATATTAAGAACAGTTGAGTTATCAAATGGTTTGTCACTTTCTGACAAGAGCAATTTTCCGAAGAGCAAAAGAGACAAAACACAGTGTAACAGTATTCTAGTTTAGTTACATCGCGTTTATTAATAAGGCGGTTATTGTACACTAGCAGCGCCCCGCGGTTTTACCCGCGTTGTGCCCGTTCCCGTGGGAATTTCGGGATAAAATGTAGCCTATAGCCTTCCTCGATAAATAGACTATCTAACAGTGAAAGAATTATTCAAATCGGTTCAGTAGTTTCTGAGATTAGCGCGTTTAAACAAACAAACAAACAAACAAACAAACAAACAAACAAACAAACAAACAAACAAACAAACAAAACAAACTCTTCAGCTTTATAATATTAGTATACATAATACGTGGGGCATACTGAAAGTTTCTGGAACTGGCCACTTACGATAAAAAAAATAAAAAAGTTATTATGGAATTTAAAAAAAGAACTCTCTGGGAGCATATCGCTTTTTAAAACGCGAGACTGTCATTTGTTTTTTTCATTCTGGCGCCCTTGGAGAAATTGCGTGTCGCTACTACAATGAATTTAACTCGGGAAAATTTTCGCTCAATGATATTTTACGATTTTCGCTGTGGCTTAAGTCAACAAGAGAGTTGCCAGAGACTTCAATTGGCGTTTGGTGATGAAGCCCCATGTCGTAGCTCTGTGTATTCGTGGTTCAGAGAATTTAGACGAGGACGTGTTCATCTCCATGACGATGTACGTGAAGGTCGGCCGATGACTGCGGTTACCGAATCTAATATTGATACCGTACGACAACTAATTGAAACTGACAAAAAAATTACTTGTCAGCAAATTCGTACTATATTAGGCATTGGAATGAGCCAAGTGCAAACTATTTTGCATTTTCATCTGAAGGTTCGGAAGCTTTGCACTCGATGGATACCGCATGATTTATCGGAAGACCAGAAATTACTGCGTGTAGAGTGCTTCACACAATGGTTCGAAAGAATGCAAAAATGTGTAAATGGCAAGGGTATATACTTCGAAAAACAATAAATGTATCATAAACATAATATCTGGTCTCATTTATCTAAATCCAGAAACTTTCAGTATGACCTAAGTATCATAACATATTTATTACTTCTTTAATCCAGTCAATTGTAGTTTTTACAAAAAATATGAATGCAATCAGAACCTTCACCCAAAGAAAGTCGACTTCAGTGCATGTTTCTATTGCATACGAACGTATGTAGACTATGCAGTTGACGTTCTGTAACAACGCTGATAAAAATCGCGCGTCGCTGCGTTTGTGCTGAATTGCTACATTCACAGACCACGAATCTACAATCAAAAGGTTATATGCTTTAATTATTTTTATTTTGCATTCCGTAATTCCCATAGCATAATCCGGATTAAAACGTGGACGAGACGAATGTCTCTTCCTTAATATTTCTGACTTGCTGTTAAGTCTTAAGCCAAAAAACATGATAAGTACGTCTGTGGCATTATTGTACCCTGCTGCTAATCTATGAATCTGTCACTGTCAATTTTTATTTATGACATGACAGCTGACTTACCTGACGTTTCACTTTCAGAGTTTTGTTTGGCTGGCTCACTCAGCTTTCTTCCTTATTAAAATTAAATTCGGCCACAACTAATCAACAATTAAGGAATTTAATAGGAAACCCTCAATAATGCCGTCGATGAAAGTCGAGGGTGATAGCGATGGGGACGGTGATTTGTCTGGAGGAGATACTGAAAGGTCGGGGGGATCTTCCCGCGGTCCTGATAGGGATTCCAGTGCGGAGGAAGCTGATGAACCTGATTCCGATGACTCCTCGGAGATGGACGAGAGTGAGTGCGAGAGGAGAAGGAACGAATGCCTGGATAACCTAGGTGAGTCGCTTAGAAAGTGTCATCAAACTTTGAGGTTATGTTTACAAAACATAGGACTTAAGTTTTTGTTTTTGTTGCGATAAACTTTTGTAGACGCTTATCAATTAATGTAAGGTACGTTTTTATTGGTGTATAGTACTATACCAAGATATGTTTAAAAAAATAAGTCATAAATTTTTGCTGTGTAAGTAGTTTACTGACAAATGAAAGTAAGTAGGTCAAAAATTTTACCTATCTTTTGGTAATACTTTTTCATAATTATATTCCTTTAAATAAAGCCAATTTTTAAATACATTACTTAAAAAAAACACCACCCAATCAAGTGAATTTAAGACATAGTAATTAAAACAAGCTAATTGGCCTCGGTAGATCAATACTCAAAATCCATAGATAGACCATTAATAGACAATATAGTAAAATGTCATCTTTCTCCTTCCAGCTAACCTTGAGCGTCAGTTCACCCAGCTCCGAGAACAGCTGTACTTGGAGCGAGTGAAGCAAGTAGACCACCAGCTCGATGAAGTGAGGGGTGGGAGGTCGCAGGAGTACCTCGGGCCTCTGAGGAGACTGCAGGAAGATATGAGGATTAGGTGGGTATCTACTATACTAAAGAATAACATTTTAATGTCCCACTGCTGGGCAAAGGCTTCTCATCTCACTGAAGATATCAGTACAGTGAAGAGGCTTAGGCATAATCATCTCGCTTGCCAAATTTCGGGTTAGGGTTCTCAAACCCGAGCCATGTTTGAAAAGAAGGCTACATGTTTTTACTCATAACATTCTAGTTAAGATTAAATAATCCTAACTAATATTATAAATGCGAAAGTAACTCTGTCTGTCTGTCTGTCTGTTACGCTTTCACGCTAAAACAATTGAACCGATTTGAATGAAATTTGGTACGCAGTTAGTCCAGAGCCTGAGAAAGGACATAGGCTACTTTTTATTGCGAAATTCCTGCGGGAAAGGGTACAACGCGGGTGAAACCGCGGGGCGCTGCTAGTTATTAATAAATTCACAAATAATGTTCTAGTCCCTTACTTCTGTGCTATGAAACCTGTATTACAGAAGCTAGTGTACTTGGCACTTTACAATTTGTAAATGGCAAATCTTATCTTATCGAATAAAGACAATCACTATATTTTCTACTAGCGGCGCCCCGCGGTTTTACCCGCGTTGTGCCCGTTCCCGTGGGAATTCCAGGATGAAAAATAGCCTATAACCTTCCCGTTGAATGTGGCTATACATTACAAAAAGAATTTTTCAAATCGGACCAGTAGTTCCTGAGATTAGCGCGTTTAAACAAACAAACAAACAAACAAACAAAACAAACTCTTCAGCTTTATAATATTAGTATAGATAGGATTATTCTTTTGGGAAAAGTGTAAAGTGAAGGGTAATAATGAAATAGTTAACTTGATTAGGTTAGTGGCCACCCTATTGTCTGAGTTTTTAAGAATGAAATGAAATCAGTAAACATTTCCCTCCCCAGAAAACCCAGATGTATTTTTGCTTCACCAGTTGGTCGTAATAGTTAATTACATTTTAGAATTCAAATCTTGTTTAGAAATGTTTATAGAAAACCATCAGTTCACTGTCCCTTTGGTTTAAATCGCGCCGTACCTATTCCCGCGGGAATTTCGAGATAAAAGTCTTACTTCTTACTTCTTAGAATACATAAGAAGTACTTTCATTCTGAAAGTCCCAAAATTAGGTTGCAAAGACTAAAAAAAAGTATTAGCCTATAATATCCTACTGCTCGGTAAAGGCCTCTCAGCTTACTGAAGATATCAGTACTGTGCGGAGAAAGCAAAGACTAGGATGTTGAAAAGAAATTTTATATTATACTAGCAGCGCCCCGCGGTTTCACCCGCGTTGTGCCCATTCCTGTGGGAATTTCGGGGTGAAAAATAGCCTATGTCACTCAGGGATAGTGTAGCTTTCGAATGGTGAAAGAATTTTTTAATTCGGTGCAGTAGTTTCAGAGCCTATTCGAGACAAACAAACAAACAAAAAATCAAACCTTTCCTCTTTATAATATTAGTATAGATTAGTATAGATTAATAAAGAACCATAAAATGATACCTATATTTTGTTTTGTTGTAGAATCGAAGTGGCTGGAGTGTTGAAGCAGATGAGGATAGAGAATATAAAACATAAGTACGAGGCGGAGGAGCAGGCGGCGCACCAGCACTTCAAGGTAAGGAACACCTTCAACAGTGTTACAAATAGATGAGACCGACATGTGAAGGAAAAGTGTCTCGCATGTCGTATTGAGATGGGAAGGAGCTTGCACTGAACTGAAACAGATGGAGACATGTAGCCTAGCTCTTAAATTTACGATTTATAATGAAACATGTTCTTGATTAGATGGACATTGGCCAAATTGCAAATAAATATGTTAATTTGGACTCGTAAAATTCAAATAATCGCTCAGTGCTTATGTTTACTTAGCTCATCATTACATTCATAATTCGCATACGAGAAAATGATGAATTACTTAGCTATGTTTGTTATTGCCTGAAGTTAGTAAGAGATACCTGTAGTACTTTCACTAGACTTGTTTATCTCCTGATAAACAAGTCTAGAGATAGTAATTGTTTTTGGTATTCTTGGTTGCAAAGGTGTCGAAAAGACCATACTCCTTCATTTGAAGATGGACGATTTCTGGATTGCAGCCTTTTAACTGTAAAATATTTTCTATTAATAATATGTTATGCTCATGATGCTTTGATCTATCAATCAAGTAGTTAAGAAATATTTAGTATTACATTTGGTATCCAGAGTATTACTGAATTATTGAGAACTTAATTTACTTTTTAAAACTCTCTATAAATTCAATTTGTTTTAACTATTCATATTTCTGTTGTTTATAGGCTTGTATGTAGAGGTAGTGTTATCTATACTAATATTATAAAGCTGAAGAGTTTGTTTTGTTTGTTTGTTTGTTTGTTTGTTTGTTTGTTTGTTTAAACGCGCTAATCTCAGAAACTACTGAACTGATTTGAATAATTCTTTCACTGTTAGATAGTCTATTTATCGAGGAAGGCTATAGGCTACATTTTATCCCGAAATTCCCACGGGAACGGGCACAACGCGGGTAAAACCGCGGGGCGCTGCTAGTATGTTATATAAGCGATGTATAGGATAAGAATTTGCAGGTGCTAGATAACTAAAAATGTTCCAGTTTATAAGGTAAGTTTATTTTATAAGATTTTTTCAACAATAGTTTTTAAAACTATATATTTTCATCTTGAATTCAAAATATATTTTCTTCTAACATTTCAAAGTGATTCATTAAACTGCCAAGAGATGGCGTTGTTACTAATCTACCACTCAAACACTGTTGCTGCATGTCGCCTCAAATTTTCGATAGATGGCGCTACTAGTTTTAATAAAGGGAAGAATTTCTTTATCCCAATTTGAGTTTTGGGCTCAGAGCCCGTATAATTTTGTGACCCTTCTTTTCTTAATAATTATTACATGTACGTTATTTATAAATTCTATTTAATTAGTGCATTTGAGCTTCAATTCGATTTTTTTGTTTTGTTAAATTAATATGCGTAATAATTTTATTTAAATCGATAGGTATGTAGGTAGGTATATGTATTTATTTTAAACAAATACTTCAGCGATGAATGTTTAATTAATGTTATTCTTTCATATGAATTGATTAAGTAATCCTCTTCATAAAATGTAAATGCTGATGACGTCACCAACTCATGAATACGGAGATGCGTAGTACTTAAAAGCTTAACGATTTATTTACCTTCTTTTCATATAGTAAATTAGAAGCATCGTACCCGAAATGTACCGGCATTGTACCCGTTCCCGTAGGAATTACGGGATGAAAGGTAGACTGTGATCTTCCTCTTGAATGTGGTTATTACTACCTAATATAAAACAAAGTCTCCGGCCGCGTCTGTCTGTCTGTTCGCGATAAACTCAAATACTACTGCACGGAATTTGACACGATATTTTTAAATAGATAGAGTGATTCAAGGGGAAGGTTTATATATGTATAAACATTTTCGAAATTCCCACGGGAACGGGCACAACGCGGGTAAATCCGCGGGGCGTTGCTAGTCTTATACAAAAAACAATTTTTAAATCCGACTACTAAAGATTAGGGCGTTAAAACAAACAGAAACCGTCAGCTTTCTTAATATACTATATCTAGAATTGCGGAACTCATTGCGGAAATTTCGGGATGAAAAATAACCTATAACCTTCCCATTGAATGTATCTATGTATTACAAAAAGAATTATTCAAATTGGATTAGTAATTTCCGAAATTAGCCCGTCTAAACACATAAAAAAATCGAACTCTTCAGCTTTATCATATCGACCCGACCCTCGCTTGTTTCACTTCAAATGATTACTTCCGTAAAATTGAAATTTCACAATTACGCGTTGTATTTACTACTCAAATACAAGACATTGTACTCGGGAAGCTTTGTTAGATATTGTTAAAAACGACGATAAAACCTTTTTTTGTGTGGTTTATTAGGAAGGGTGAATAAACAGAAACTTATATTGTACGGAACGTTTGTGTTGTGTTCTAAATTATAATTCCTTTGCATGGAAAAGCCCTCTACTCTATACTTTGTAAGTTTTCATGATATTTGGGCTACTTAATATACGTAAACGTCTTTTATGGTCAAAGCATGGGTATACACCCTACTAATGTTATAAATGCGATGTATGTATGTATGTTTGTTACTGATTTGGATGAAACTTGCCAGAATTATAAGTAAGTAAGTAAGTATAAGCTTGTAATGACCTACAGCTGGGCAAAGGCCTCTCATCTCACTGAAGAAATCAGTACAGTGAGGAGGATTAGACGTAATCACCACAGGCATATAGGTAATACTTAATTGGAATAACACATATAGTACTTTTTATCCCCAAATTCCCACGGGAACGGGCACAATGCGGGTGAAATCGTGGCTAGCTATATGCCGCGACAAAATAGTGTATCTGTTTTTTTAATATATAGGCTTTTTCCGGAACAACTCGTTATAAATGAATATCCAATTATGGGATCGCAATCAGCCAATAATTTTGTACTCAACACGCAATCAAATTAATTTGCTTTTCACATCGTATAACGTATACTTTCTTTTTTGTTCTAAGGATAATATAGGTAGGTGGCGGAAAAAGGTTTCAGTCAAGTTTTAGTCGAAAGCACTGTCTTTGTGCCAATGAGAAACCTTTTTCAGACACCTACCTATATTATCCTTGACTAAAAACTTCATATTCAGATTCTCACAACAATTTCATTTAATGATTCATCATTATATGACTCAATTTACTTATTTACCACCTTAAACGTGAACCCATGTTCAAAATTCATGTATCTACACGACCATCTTTGTTCCAATGTAACCAAAGACGTAAAGACAAATGAATTTTGAACATTTTCACTAGAACAAGTTCAAACCACTCAGTCGGCACAGCACTCGTAGTGTCGTAATTCGTAATACATTTGGACAGATAGGCGGACATACAGACAGAGTAACACAATAGTTTTTAGAAAGTCTGTAACATTCCACTTTTGACTAAGACTTCCACCCACACTGATGATCTCAAGATGTACATATTGGTCACTAGCCGCACTCCGGTGTTACCCGCGTTGTACCCGTTCCCGCGGGAATTTCGGGATAAAATGTATCCCATGTGTTATTCTGATGTATAACCTATATTACTGTAAAGTTCCATCCAAATCCGTTCTGTAGTTTTTTCATAAAAGAGCTACAAACATACATGCATAAATCAGCAAATCTTTACGCCATAAAGTCAAATGAAATCAGTTTACATAGGTCCTACACTCTTAAGAGACTTCAAATGAGGACTAAAGTGGTCAACTTTTTTTCCGCCGGCCGAAGACGATGCCTTTTGAAGAGGAAAAAGGTTTAATAACTTAATTCCGTTCTGACCCGATCACTGAACCCTTTTCTTCAATAGAAGGAGTTGTCTTTGGTGGAATGAAAAATCGTGAGTCTGAATGTTAACACTCATAAAAACAAATATAATATAGTTTGCCATAAACAAAAAAAAACGTCAATCTTATAACAAACTGAAATTGGTATTTAAACATGTGTTATGATATTGTTAAATAAGTTAGGCAATGTATAAAAGTTTTCCATATAACACTTTTCCACTTTTCCTTCATAAACAGTCATACGAAAGTTTCCTAGTCGTATAATTACGTTGAGTATTACACACTTATGTTACTTGCCAATACGATGAGTATCGTTAAACAAATCAGTTATTTATGAGTCACCCCTTCTGGAAATCTGGACGCAGCGTGAGTCACAGTTTCGCGAATTGAAATCTATATTGCGTTGACATGTTTTATATTAAGTTTCCTCCTACGATTTCCTTTGGGTTTTCTCGGAATTAATGTATTACATTTTCCGATATGAAACGCAATATATGAAATACCAGCCGCGCCCCGCGGTTTTACCTGCGTTGTATTCGTTCCCGTCGGAATTTCAGGATAAAATGTATCCCATGTGTTATTCTGATGTACAACCTATATTACTGTAAAGTTTCATCCAAATCCGTTCAATAGTTTTTGCGTAAAAGAGTAACAAACATACATTCCTCACAAACTTTCGCATTTATAATATGAAATATGTCCGATATGAAATAGTGTGTTATTGTTGTGAAACAAGAACTTTGGTCTTCATTTATCATTATTTCATAAATATGAAATCATTCAATTGATATTCTCAGATGGATGGGATTTGTCCGACAGTCATACATTATTACTACTTTTGATTTCATCTATCTGACTGCCACCGTGTTTCAGGCACGTTCAGCCGTCGGTTCCCGTAATTTAATTGGTTCGCTTGTAATTTTTGAGGTTATTATATGCTTCCTTAGTACAATAAGTAAATAAAATAAATGATTTGCATAACATGTCATTGACATTTTAGCCTCGTACTTTTTTACTTAAACATTTAAAAACTGCGAATAATTCAACAATCATGCATGATAAAGCTATATCTCAGACATTTATCAACTAACAGGTTCTTATTAATATCAATCTTTAATATCAGTCTTAAGGCCACCTCTATGTTACTTCCTACCTAGTAAATTACGCTACAAAAATGCACCATTTCCCATACAAATGTAAGGTATTTTCATCCCGATTCCCGTATCCCATTGGTCCCCCATAAAAGACATCAACGCTACGTAGGAGCGACCCCACGCGGTGTGATGTGACGTCATAGATTCATGTCATCAAGGACACAGGATAGAAACATATACTAATCTACATGACTAACTAATACTACTAATCTACTGTGAGACTTTAATGCATAAATATGGTTTAGTTTAAGATGTCATCGGAAAATTTGGCTGAATAATAGTTGTGTGAGGAATTAAAACCTGATGTTTCTAGGAGTCGGTTTATTTGAACATTCTCTTGCACTTTTGAGAATGGAATATAACAAGTAATTTTGCGAATACTCATAGAAAAATTATTTACTAGTTTTCCCCGTTTCACTCGCTTTGTACCCGTCTGCGGGTTGATTACAGAATGTAAAGTAGCCTCGTAGCTTACCCTTGAACGCAAAAACAATTTCTGAGATCCAAATGGAAAAATAATTGAAGAAAAAGAACACATATAATAAATTCAAATGATTACTTGTTGTAACTCGGTACAGATATAAGCCTGTGATAGCTTAAACCTGAACCCTACATTTGCTAAAAATATTTTTGTAAAATATTGCAAAACTATTCACGCAATTGTTCAATACGAATAGATTATCTTACATATAACGTTATACTTCGAAGGGATAAATTCAAAGGAAAGTGCCGCAATGGAAGATCTTGTAACTGTTTTTATAAGCCAGATTAGGAAAACATATGCATTTCATATAGAAATATAGATCAGATTGCTTTGGACAGATATAAATTACACCGGCTACGTTGGCTAATTTGAATCCTACAATACTTGTAAACATAATATAATGTCAGTATAAAAGAAAAAGCCTTTGCCTGTAGTGCGCCACTGCTGGGCAAATACTCTACACTTACTAAGAGGATTGCACATAATCACCACTCTCGCCTCCTGCGGTAGGTATGTTAAAGCCGAGCCGTGTTTTTTTTTACCGTGAAAAGAATTTCAATATTTTATATTATTAAATGACTCTGTGATACACATAACGTAAAGGTATGTAGACGTTTCACCGGAATTAAAAACACTCTGATTTTAATACCTTATTTTTATCTAAGTGCTAAGTTTTGGAGGGCACGTCGAGGTCTGTCGTCCTTATGTCAAATGCTTTTAGGGAACCTAAAAGTTTCGACGGCAGGGTTTGACTTTGAAAGGTTTGAAATAACCCTTTTTCAAAAATATATCATCATCCTACAGATTTTATTTATTAAAAGCATAAGCGTGTGTTTTTTTTATTAGCGTGTAATGTCGGACTCTATGACTGAACTTGCAGCGCCGTGTGGTTTTACCCTTGTATACTTTCCGTGTGAAAAGATAGTTAGAATATAAATAGAAAATAATCTAACCTAACCCTTCTCATGATTGTGGTTATTCAATCTGATACAAAGATAACTAGAAAATATTGGGATTTACCCTTTAACAGAACATAAATTAATTAAATAAATTAGAACATAAATTCATAAAATCAAACTAATAAACACTACCCGCGCTGTACCTGCTCTAGTGAGAATATCGGGATGAAAGTAGCCTAATATTTCTCTTGAATAGTGCTATTTTCGAATCCTATTATCAGTTCCTGATATAAGCGCTGTTAAACTAACTACATAAACTGTTCAGCTTTATTATATTACTATACTAGCTGCACCCCGCGGTTTTACGCTCGTTGTGCCCGTTCCCGTCGGAATTTTAAAACCGCTCGTTTGGGCAAACTTATAAACCATCTTTTAAATGGTCCGAAAGCCTACACATTTGGCTTGGATAGGTGAGCACGTTCTTGAGTTATAAAATTACAACGAAAAGTGGCATTGATTTTTATAAATAGAGATTATATTTAGTTACTTGTACATAGATATTGCAAATAACATATTTATACAAGCTTTCGATCAAACACCACTACGTGGTTTCAGAACACAGTAAAGCATTCATCGTTCACCGTTTTCTTCTATTCTACTAATATTATAAATGCGAAAGTTTGTGACGATGTATGTATGCATGCTTGTTACTCTTTCACGGAAAAACTACTGAACTGATTTGAAACTTTACAGTAATATAGGTTATACATCAGAATATCACATGGGATAAATTTTATCCCGAAATTCCCGCGGGAACGGGTACAACGCGGGTAACAACGCGGGGCGCGGCTAGTATTATATGTTATTGATTTCCGGGGCGGTCGCCCGCCGGGGTTTCAGCCGCGCGCTCTAGCAATCCACCCCGGTTACTACGGCACCATGTGACGTAGTTATATGGAAGAGAAGCAGCGCATTCGTTTCGACCCGCGTTGTGCACGTTCCCTTGGGTATTTTCAGATGAAAAAGAGCCTATTACCTTCCCGTTGAATGTGGCTATCAATTACAAAAAAAAATATTCAAATCGGATTGGTAGTTTCTGAGATTTGCGCAAAAACTCTTCAGTTTTATTATATTAGTATAGATTGGGTTTTAGCTGACTTCGAAATTTGTAGGTTATTTAAGTAAAAATACTTTTTTTACTAAGATGTCATTAAAGTTAAATATATTAGATTAAGGCTATATTGAAGCGTTCCAATTCACGTACAATCAATCGATTTCAAAACCTAGATTTTTGATTCGTGTTCTTCTGTACTATCTCTTACCTCTCTTGCCTTTTACTAAGGAATTTTTAAACATGTTAACCTTAAAAAATGCTAGGTTACCCATATGATATGAAACGGTACGTTACTGAAATCATCCCATATCTAAACGATTTCAAAAATATACTTTTAATAAAATACGTCGTAGGTAATAGGAAATTGTTTTTCAATTACTTATTTATGTTATACCTTGAAATATTATAGATTGTCTAGTAAAATACGAGCTTCAAAGCACCGGAAATTAATAATGTCTGTTCTCTGACTTGGTTTCTCGGATCGATAGAAACTCTTAATCTTTCACGAGTTACCTACAGATATGTAACGTCCAATTCAATAAAGAATATTAAAAACCTTTGCTTAATATATGTTTGATTCGGTTTAACAAAAAGGAATTTTAACAACATGTGCTTGTTTCTTGTGGATGGCTAAGATAATCCTAAAAAAAGTATTAGCCTGTAATGTCCCACTGCTGGCCAAGGCCTCTCATGTTACTGAAGATATCAGTACAGTGAGGAGGATTAGGCATATTCACCACGCTTGTCAAATGCGCGTTGGTGATCTCAAACCCGAGCCATGTTTGAAAAGTAGGAAACAAGTTTTCGCTCGACCCGTAATCCTATCTAATGGTAATTATTTTCTTCTTAGCTATTTTATATAAAATAATGATTGCATATCTGCATAGTATCAGTTGGTCAGATTTCCTAATACACAGACCATAATTTGGGTACTAATGCTTCGTGTGTTTGAAACCTTAACGCGTCACGCCCATCTAGTAAAACATTATTATGAAAAAACAAATGAAACCACATCAAATGAACTTCAAAAACAACAAGTTACCACATACTGATAAGCTGACACATGTAAGGAACAATGTGGCCAGTGTCATCGACATGTCCGCCATTTTGTATACACCGTGACGTCACATCCTGTGCGCGGGCGCATTGTGATGCGCGGATCACTCCACTCGTTACAATATGATTGTGGATGGATGTTTTATATTAATTTTGTGTTATGTACGTTAGATTTAATTAATTAGTATATCTTACAAGCGACGCAGACTAGGTTCGCTTGAGTTTATTAAGATAACGTAAGGTTCCCTTAGAAATTATGGTATACTAATTTAAAAGTAGTCAGAAACCTTTCTTTTAAATCACTCTATGGGTAAATACGGCATGAAAATCCTTTCAGAAGTTATTGCCCATCAGTGGAACCGTACAGGCTTATACTTTACTTATATATTTCAGCTGTAAAGTTTCTTCAGCTTAGAGATTGCAGATTAATTTTAAAAGTTTTGTTGATAAAATGTATACTTAGTTATTGACGAATAACATTAATTGAAATATTTTCAACTCATCAAACTTCAGTGTTTAGACACATAACTGAATAAACATTGATATATTAATTTATTAAAATTGGTTTAATACTTACTGTTCCCATATTTAAACCCGTGAAGGATTTAGGATAATTTATACGTACCGTAACTACTGTGCGTTAGTTTTCAGCGCATTTTCAGCTTTATAATTTACTCCATTTCAATTTAGGAGGGTTTAACTATTCAACCCTTTAGACAAACAAGCATAACAAACGGACTATAGTTCAATCCACGGTTACGCAATTTGAACTACTATGTTCGCACTTCGCTACGGATTCGTTTCGATTTTATTTTCGGTTCGTAGATAGAATTAATATGTCTGTCTATCTGTTGATTAGAGTTGTGCTATGCTACATGTGATAATCGGTGCAAATATCAACAAACGTAGCGTTCTGGATTCTTAAGTTCAAGCGAACACTACCCATTTTGAATTGAACATACGTTTACGGATACACATCGATTTTATTTTACATTTTTATCTGACGTTTCGGTTCCTTTACAGGAACCGTGGTCACAGAAGACCAACAGAAGACTTTTGAGTTTAAATTTAAAACGTAGCGTAGCGACGCAGCTCTAGTGAAAAGGAACCTAAGACATACATATATTCCTGAAACTTATCGTATATTGAAACTCAGTAGCGAATGGTTATAGATAAGGAATCATTGAAAAATCTATATCGGTAACAGATCTTGAGTTAAAAAAGATCACCGACATATAATATTAATAACCTAGTTGCTCCCCGCAGTTTTACCCGCGCTGTACATATTACCGTGGGTATTTCGGGAAGGTAACCTTCCTTTGACCTGCCTAAATGAGGTTATAATCTATACTAATATTATAAAGCTGAAGAGTTTGTTTTGTTTGTTTGTTTGTTTGTTTGTTTGTTTAAACGCGCTAATCTCAGAAACTACTGAACCGATTTGAAAAAATCTTTTTGTAATGGATAGCCACATTCAACGGGAAGGTTATAGGCAACTTTTCATTCCGAAATTCCCACGGGAACGGGAACAACGCGGGTAATACCGCGGGGCGCTGCTAGTATCTAAATACAGCTGAAGAATTTGATTTGTTGTATGTTTGAACGCGCTTATCTCAGAAACCACCCGTCATAATTGAATCGTTCTTTTTGCAATGGATAACCACATTCAAGGGCCAGGTTTAAGACTATTTTGTATCCCGAAATTCCCAAGGGAACGAACACAATGCGAGTAAAACCGTGGGGCGTTGCTAGTATTAACATATACAAAGAAAATCAACTTTGACTTTAGTTTCAGGGGTCATCGCGTGTAAGCAATCGAAAAACGAAGTCTTCAGCTTTATTATATGAGTTAGATATGTTATAAACGTTATGTATCTCATAACGGTGGTGTGCTCGCGGTATCGCTGCGCAGGCGCACGGTTCATTTATAGAATTGTCCCAGTTGTTTTGGTGTGAGGCCAACGTCGTTTAGGTGCGGGTGCGAATAAATCGAATCACTCAAACGATACGACCATTCATGGTTATTGGATCGAACTATCTTTATCTCTATGTTTCGGTTATTTGAGGCGGATTTTAAGAGGAGAGGGCTTTTGCAAAATTTTATTCATTTACTAGCAGCGCCCCGGAATTTTTTAACATATAAACCTTCCTCTTAAATCACTCTATCTATGTAAAAAAACCGCATCAAAATCCGTTGCGTAGTTTTAAAGATCTAAGCATACAAAGGGACAGACTGACAGCGGAAAGCGACTTGTTTTATACTACATTTGTAGTGGCGACCATTTATGGTTCGTGAATCAAAAGATAGGAGATATCTAATTGATTTTTAAATCTTAGAACGAATTGAAAAGAAAATAAGCTTTTGGGGAATTGTTAAAGATTTAGGAAAGACAGGGGTAATGTTATGCCCAAAAATTTTCCTATAGTACCTACCCCAATAATATAGGGTAAAATAAAAATACCTGCAATGTACAACCCTATAGTGTAGTTACGAAGTTTAATCCAATAGATTGAACTACGTTGAAAACGTTCAATAAAATGAAGTGGATCTGACACACTTCATTTTTATTGTACGTTCAACTGACGTATTAGCCTTGAATACTAACCGTGGACATGAAAGACTGATGGCTATCTATATGGTTTTCCAATACAAATAGAATTTTAACAATTTATGAGTTCTATATTATTCAATAAGTCTAAACTAGCTGCGCCCCGTGGTTTTACCTGCCTTTACGTTGCCCGTTCCCGTGGGAATTTAAGAACTGTTGGACCGATTTTGTGCAAACTTCACATAAACCATCTACTTAATAGTCCGAACAAAGCCTAAGGTTAAAGCCTTGAGTTATAAAATTACAACGAAAAGTGGCATTGATTTTTATATATATAAGATACGGCTGATTTACTAACTTCATGACCTTCAAGAAATCCAATTTTCTGATGTGAGTCGGTAGAAATGAAACGGTTATACTTGATTCAATGGCGAGTACTAAACTTAATATCTACACGGTTAAAGTTACTTGTTAAACTAAAATCGGACCTGTTAAGTGCTATATTGAAAAGAAACAGAAGCTGTTCGTCCCAAATTGTATTCTATTTTGCACAATATTTTATTCAATATCTATTTGAAACGAACGTCATTTGTTTTTTAAATACATTTAGGCGCTATATAATTTTAAGACTTCTGAAATCCGCCCTAAGCAACAGTTTTTAGATCCGTAGTTAAGCTAACAAATTGTTGCAAATTAAAGTATACAGGAAATATTAGTTGTTATTTTCATCCATTAATAAGCTTAACTATAGATCTGAAAACCGGGGCCTTAAAGAGGATTAGGCGCTATCTACCCTTCTAAGAACCACCCCTTGAAAATCATGTTTAATGTTGCAGAGTAAGGTTATTGGTTGTAGCTTAAGGTACGAGTCCATAACCGACCGCAGACTGTAAGCTACAGACTGTGGCTTCTTCTTCTTCCTCGAGTGGATGGTCAACCTGACCAATCCTGGTGTCAGAGTTATTGAGCCGCCAAAGGCCTCTGACATGGCTCCTGTAGACTGTAGCTGACACTACAGCTTTCGATGAAGCTTGGATGGTCCCATGTTTAACTGACTTAATAAATGTGGTAGTTCTTATATAAGTTGGTTTTTCAAAAAAGTTGATGAAGAAATAATGCCTTTTGTTCGCATACATATGTAACAGTTAATTACGAACCTTTGTTCTGTTTATTGACTTAACTAGCGAGCGTTATCGCTGTGGTTCAGAAATATAATTGGTAAAATGAAATAAATTAATTCTTAATTATGATATTAATCAAATGTGTCGTAATTTATTAATTGCCTGTTGTTCCCCGCTATCGTACCCGTAATGTACCCGTTCCCGTTTGAATAGGTCCAGTTAGGTAAATTTTTATCCCGAATTCTGGGTAAAAATTGATATATGTACAAGCTTGTACAAGCTTTCGCCATAGTACAAGTTTTGCAAATTTTGTATTTTTTTATAAAACTAGGAAGTAATTCAGGCGTTTGAAAGATTGAGATTTTGATAAAATTATTATGTTTAGCATTGAACAATTGAACATTATAATATGGAGGTTTTCAAGATAACGTTTCAAACTCATAATTATTTGTAAGTGAGTTCCTAAAAACTTATATTCATTTTATGTTATGAAACTTATGAATAGCTTATGATTGTTATGAATACATTATTTTTTTAAACAATCAAAAACTTAATTAATAAGTCCGATTTTCCAACCAAAGACAAATTATTTCTGTTCAAATTTTATGTTTTTAATTCATTCTTATCCCATAACTAAACATATAACCATGTATAAAAAATCATCTTTAAAAAACATATTCGTTTATACCTACTTCATCTCTTTCTAGAAGAAGAAAAACATCTAGTTTGATCGTACATTATCTTCTATATTTACCAAACCATCTTCATTTTACACTCACACCTTCATAACTCCACCACACACACCAAACAAGTACATAACCTCTATACATAAACGGTTTAATATCCGTCTATTGGTCCGTATATCTGAAATGTGACGTAGCAGGTCATCGACCGGTCCGTTGAACTTACATTATATTAGGGCACTGCCAACCGAATGAACCAAGGGGTCACAATATGAGTGGCTCTAATTGTAAGGGTTCACTGACTTAAAATTGTTATTTTTAATTGTTTTTCGTGTTGATGTTAGATTTATATTATGGTGGTGAGGTGGTTTCTACTTTGTGAGTGGACTTTCTGTTATGTATGTAGTGTTGCTCTTTTGTTGGTATTTTGTTAGGTTAGGTGAACTGGTGAAGTTAATAAGCTGTTTGCAAACGAGTGTAATAAAAAGAGTTAGTAATAGAGTGTTTTCACACGCCACAACCAAACCACGCGGGCTCTTGCACATTTTATAGTGAAAATGAATAGTAAAATTTACCTCCTACTAATACATATTATAAATGCGAAAGTTTGTGAGTGTGTATGTATGTATGTATGTATGTATGTTACTCTTTCACACAAAAACTACTGAAAAGATTCGAATGAAACTTTACAGTAATATAGGTTATACATCAGAATAACACATGGGATGCATTTCATCCCGAAAATCCCGTGGGAACGGGTATAACGCAGGTAACACCACGGGGCCCGGCTAGTACTATATATTGCCGTCATTTTCGACCACGTGAGTGATACATCGCAGCCACAACAAATCCACAATGCAACCACCAACGGCATTAAGAACCTCTGTGCCTACAATAGGCCTGCCTGCCTGCATCGACAGCTTGTGGGTATATCACAACGCTATTACATAATGTTGCAGTGGCTATTAAGAAGTGACCACATTATTTCGCTGCGATGTGGTGAGGTTGTGGTACGAACTCGCAGTTTGCAGAAAGGAAAGTAATTTATCAATTTCTTTCAAACAATTGTCACACCTACTCTCTTCCGATTGTACCGGTCATTACATTTATTACAACAATGTGAACACGTCAAAGAAAAAGAAATAAATATTTACAGGACAAACTCACACACGGTTAATTACACCCAAACTAAGCTCCGAGCTTGTTTGATGAATCTAACTGTTACTATTACATATTAAATAGAACCAATTTGCATAGAAGAAATTAATTAGCTCACAGAAATACAAGCTCATTCATAGTGTGCAACATGAATGCGCAGAGGTATTAAAATCCATTTAGAATCTAGGCTTATGCTAATGTTCATTAAAACATTGTAAGCAGGTTTTATATAGTAATTAAATGTTTACCTAATCATGATTTGAAACAATAATTCTATTCTAACAATGGCACTTAGTGAAAGCGTATTTAATTGATTTGGCTTTTGTCAAAATGAGGACTGGTTTCGATTACGACTATAAGTAAATAATATACTATCAGATGGTATAAAACTTTACGTAATACGTTCAGAATCACAAAGTACTAGTAGTATTGATACTATTATTCGCTTAGAAGAAGAAGACTGTAATCTCCTACTGCAGGGTAAAAGCCTCACATCATATAGAAGGTATTATACACAGTGAAGTTAACCACAGTTACCACGCTCCACTGCTGGTGGGTGATCTCAAACCCGACCCAAACATGGGTCGGGTTTAACATAATCTTTTCTCAATATTGTAAGCGGCCGAGCATATTTTTTTAATCATAGCTTATCGCACTCCTTAGACCAACGACTTAACTCATACAGATAAATTAAAAATCTGTCGTCGCGTTTCAGAGCTGGAAAATGTACTAAAAGTAGCCATTTAAAAAATACCGACCGAATTGAGAACCTCTCCCTTTGGTATTTGAAGTCGATTAAAAAGGCCCGAATACATATGTTTGAAGCATATAGCTTGTGGCAGTAGCTCGTAGTGTATTGAATATGTACACATATAATCTATGTGTTTATGTTAAAATCAAGATCAGATTTGAGTTTTAATAAGTAAAATTTGTATGTGATTGTATTTTTTTTTGTGCTGTAATAAAATAAAAATACACGTGCTTTTGACGACGTAGCGGACATAGCAACGTAGCATAGGTGGAAAGACAACCTTACGGTGAAGGAAAACATAGACGAAAACCGCAATACATATAGTTAGCTTCCCAGTTATAGATAGCCTTGTCTGTTTGTGGGAGAAATAAGTATGTATACATACATGGAGAGGCTAATACAGTACAAGGATATAATAGAAATCATTTTATAGGAGGAGGAAAGGGAATATGAAGTACTAGAAGCGCCCCGCGGTTTTACCAGCGTTGTGCCCGTTCCCGTGGGTTTTTTTTTTACATATAAACCTTTCTCTAGAATTACTCTATCTATTAAAAACCGTATCAAAATCGGTTGCGTTGTGTTAAAGATCTAAGCATACATAGGGACAGACAGCGGAAAGCGACTGTTTTATGCTGTGTAGCGATAGAATAAATGAAATATAATATGAGGGGTAAATATAATTACTGACATGAAGAATTTGATTTACGGAGTTAGTATGCTTCATGTGTTATATTATAATTACTTTTCGTTCTTTGGTACTTCAGTTTCCTACATACAGGATCATTGGTTTTAGCAACCATGTCAGTAGTCGTCTAGTCTATTGAAACCAGGATAAGAGGTCCATGGATAGATATTTCATCAGATATATAATATGAATATAATGAGGTCACGATACTTTTGAGATTATTGGCATATCACTACATAGTATAAAACAAAGTCGCTATTTTTGTCTGTTTGTTTGTCTGTATGCTTAAATCTTTAAAATTACGCAACGGATTTTGATGCAGTTTTTTGTAATAGGTAGAGTGATTCAAGAGGAAGGTTTTTATGTAAAAAAGTTCCCGAAATTCCGACGGGAACGGGCACAACGCGGGTAAAACCGCGGGGCGCTGCTAGTTGGAATATATATTGAGAATTTTAACTTTCTGATAGGTACTAAGAATTCATCCTTTTTAATTCAGAGCAACAAACTCATTTTCATAGATGTATTGATGTTTACTTTACTTCTATAATTGGGACTTTATAGTTCAAAAACTCGTATAAGTGAGTGAGACACTAAGGTATAAAGTTACGGCACTTACATACAGTTTTTATTATCTCCTTTAATTACTTGATTTATAAGTCCGTCCTCTAAAAACAAAACAATAAGACAAAAAATACAACTGTAATTTAAACCTACCTTTTTGGGAAACTGAGCTAAAGAAAAGGGTATGTTAACTGAATACTCAATCGCCGCTCAAATTGTGTAGAACTTATCATAAAGATAGTATTTTATGAAATTAATCAGCGTTTTAATTAAACAGCTTATTTGGATAGTCGACCAATAGAAGCATTTCTTTTTGAGCGCTACCGTGCTTCGGAGGGCAAGTTAAACAGTCGGCCTCGGTTGTATCAATCGTTATCCATTGTCGGAGGCCTTTAGGCGGTCTAAAAACTCCGACACCAGGATTGGCCACTAACCTACCCGACAAGAAGAAGAATTAAACATCGTTTGAGACTTCGGGGATGTAAGTAAGTACTATGAAAAAATCTAGGCTCTTTGTGATATTATGTCATCATCTGTAACGCCATAAAAACTTTTAATACCTTTTATAATTAATACTACTAATAAAATGTATGTAATGTTGTGTAAGCGGTATTGTTTCAACAGACTATGCGCAGGCGCAGTTTGTCGCAGGATGGTGACGTCACAGTGACCATTGTTCATTATTTAAAGATATTACTTTATTAATGATGTGATATGTTGTTAAGTATCGTCGTTATACCAGCGTTGCGACGGTTAAGTTTAATATTATGAAGTCTCTTACCGAATGTGGCTATCGTGTATACTCTATTTTTTACGAGTCTTAAAATGTTGACGAATGTCGTCTATTTTCCAGCCGAAGACGATTACTCCTGAAGAGGAAAGAGGTTTAGTGATTTTATTTCATTCTTTCCCTATCTCTTAACCTTTTTCCTCTTCAGAAGTAGTCATCGGCTGGAACATTTGACACCAGTGTAAATAAATAGTACATAACCGGACAAATTCTAATATAGTTACAGTTACATCAACACTTACCTACATATAACAAACTAAATCAAGTTTTATATTAGACACACTCTCTAGGTGGTCATAACATGGATATATTTTAGGGAAGTATCTCGCCTGTTGTTCAAGGTACACTAAATCACTACATCACTACATAGTATAAAACAAAGTCGCTATTTTTGTCTGTTTGTTTGTCTGTTTGTCTGTATGCTTAAATCTTTAAAATTACGCAACAGATTTTGATGCGGTTTTTTGTAATATGTAGAGTGATTCAAGGGGAAGGTTTTTATGTAAAAAAATTCCCGAAATTCCCACGGGAACGGGCACAACGCGGGTAAAACCGCGGGGCGCTGCTAGTATTTTTATAAACAACGAGCTCTTTCTTGGACTTCCATCTTCCGCTTTTTGTTTCCGTGGAAACTTCGGCATGACGGTCAAATCTATATCTAACTTGCCCTGCGGTTTCACTCGCATTTATTCCTCCACTGCTTACCGTTTAAACCTTCCCTGGACTATGTAAAACACTTCAAAACCACAATTAGCAAAATCGACCCAGCCGTTCTCGCGTTTTAGCGATACAAACGAACCACGATAATTTTTTTTATATTATGTATTTATAGAAAATAGAAGATTCTTTATCTAGTCTTAAATGTATGGCGTTAAGGCGTGAAAGCCTGACAGACAGACTGATAGAGTTTGTGCTTTTAGCTGCTTAGTTATATTAGTATTGGTACGTAAATATAATTTTACTCTGAAAAATAAGATTCAATAAATCTAGTTAGCATTTCTATTAAATGTTCATGTATCTATTCATTAAAGTTGTCTTTCATCGTAACATAAAGCTTCGGCTGTTGAAGGCTTCTGGGAAAGAGAACTTATATTGAGCTAGTTTCCATTGAATTCTGGAGATAGTATAACATGGGCGGGGGTATGTATATAAAGGGGTGCTTTCAGATCCCTCAGCACCTACAAAAGCATGTACTTGACGACTTATAATATATTCTCATGAGCTTTTTGAATTCAGGGATGTGAAAGTAGTCTTAAATATGTTTCTTAAATATGGTAATCCGGACCAGTTTTTACCAATTTTTACCAGTTCGATTATAAACCAACGGCGTATACAAATTTTCCGGTGATATATATTGAGTATAGAGATTTTATAGGGCAAGTTTATTAAAAAAGTGTTTAGATTTAAAGTAGTTTGCTTACAAAAGTTATTCACGCGTATCAAAAAAAAGGAAACCACATCTATATAGATTTATTTTGTAGGTCTAGCCTACAGGCAATACAGTAGGTACGTATAGAGAATTCGGCACAATAGAGGCAGCACTTTGTGCGGAACACAAAGGGCCGCCACTCACACACCCATCCCTGCGAGGCTGCATGAACGAATGGCTGACTGAACCAACTTTGATTATAATGAAACTTTTAATGAATTCGCACACGAATACATACTTTATTTACTCAGATTTAAATTATGTGTAATGGGAATTATGGGAAAGTTAAGCTTTTGTTGTGGCGTTTGTAACTTAATGTATGATTTGGTTGTAACTTTTTCATATTTGGGACATATGAAAAAGTTTCTCTCATTTAGTAGGTAATGTTCGATTTGCAGTACTTACAAAAGAGTGATACTAGGCTCATCCACTTATTAGCTACTAACAGCACCCCGCGGTTTTACCCCTTTTGTACCCGTTACCTTGGGAATTTCGGGATGAAAAGTAGCCGATGTTTGTTTAGATGTTTTATGTCTAAAGGATTCGACAACACAGTTGGCCACTAACTAACTTGATTATTAGTTTTAAGATCTCATCGAAAACCTCTAGTCTGTCTAAAAACTGCGACTACAGATTTGGCCATTTAAATAACATTAATACCATGTCGAAGGCCTTAACGCGGTCTTTTAGACATTACCAAGGTTGACGAAGGCGATCTTAAAGACCACGCCATTGAAAAATTACTTACCGAAGAATTATTTGTATATTTTACTTACTTTACGTAATAGAGTTACTTGTAAGACTCATTGTCATTCGCCAAAGCCTTGAAGACGTGAATCCTTACAAATTGTCTACTGCTATTTGTGTACACGCTATTTATGTAGCGGCGAACAAGACGTTGTGTTTCGTTCGGGGATAAAAGATTGTAAGTGTTTCTCACATTTTTGGAAATAGTTTGGTTGAAATAAGAGCAATACGTTTGTAAGAGCTTTAAGAATATCGTCTGTCCTCTGTGGTGGCAGATTTTTTAATTCTATACTCATATTATAAAGAGGTAATATTTCTAAGTTTGTTTGTTTGTTCTAGCTAATCTCGGGAATTACCGGGCCGATTTGGATAATTCTTTATGTAGTAAATAGCCACATTCAACGGGAAGGTTATAAGCTTTTTCTCATTTCTAAATTCACTCGGGAGCTGACATCTTCTTAGTCTTCATTTAAACGTATAAAAAGCCTTTATTAAAAAACAATAATGTCTGTCATGTCCCATTGTAAGGTAAATGGCTTTCTGTCTCACTGATGATATCAGTAAAGAAGGATATAGCGTAATCACCGCGATTGCAGATATTAATGGTTGGTACCTTTTCATAATATCAGAATTTAGAATATATTTCGCAAATTATTTAATTAACGTTTTAAAATAATCAACTATATTAAAATTATAATATTATATACATGTTAATAAGAACGAAAACACTCTAAACACATTGAATAATACGGTAATCAAATGCAATTCCCTCCCCTCACCAAACTACGCATACAAAACTCATAATACATCATTTGCTACCAACGTAGTCGGTTAAATATCAGTGAAACGCTCCGCTCGAACACCGCATTCAATAAATATAAGACCGTTTCTCCTTCATATGCCCTTTCAATCCAGGCAGCCGGTTTAAAGACAAAGATTTTCTCAATCTACCACAAAAACACGAACATATACCTTCATTCTAACATTCTAGACGCTGTTTTAGGGTGAAAATTTGCCCCGTTTTGATGAAACTGTAATTTTAAGACAATTTAATGAACCGTCCAACCAGTCTACATATTTTATTGTTATAAAAATAAACTGTCTTCAACAGTGCGATCGCATCGCTTATAACCTTGGACCGTTTACCAAGTTATGCGCTAGATGGCGTTAGTGGTCGCGAAAAGTTTACTACAAATTATTATATGTGAACGATTTCGATCGATTTATTCACTTTTTTAATGTTTTTATATACGTTTTTACATAATTTTATGAAATTGAATAACTTTTTCGATTTGAAAATGGTATTTTTGTAATAATTCCTTATGTAATATTATGTTGTATTACGATTGTATGTGTTGCCTTTAGTATCTTATCTCTGTTATTATGATAAATTACTATTTATTCAATAACCGAATGCGCAATTGATTCAAATTGCATATTTACCATTTTTACTTTATTATGTAAAGTATATAATAATGAATTATTATACTTAGCGTGGTAACGTCTCATGTCATTGTTTTCAGACGTTTTGTGTCATTGAACGAAGGTTTATTTGCTTGGATTGAAATCAAAATAAATGATTGTTCTTTACTTTATAAGTACTTGAAAAATCTGTTGAAAAATTCAATTTATTTCATATATGAAACTGTATTTTAGTTAGGTATATTATAGCCTTAGTGACAATGTAGGTTATGTAAATACTTCACTACATAGTATAACATAAAACATATTATTGTGCATTTTGAAATTGAATATAAATTATATTTTAAATACTCAAGTACGTAAGCATATTTGCATATACATATTGTACTGTACTGTAAGCGTACCTATGTTTAGTTAGTCAGTGCGGTGAAATAACCTATCAATTATCTTAACAATGTATCAAATATAGTAACTTTACAAATGCATCAATGTCATCAGTATAAATCAATTAAGATAACAAAAGCAAAGGTCGGAAAAATCTCTCCAGCGACCTCGATCAATAAACTACATCACTCCGCACAAAGACAAATAACATAAGTACAAGAAACTCTTGTGTTACAATAATAAATCAAGAAAGTTGAACCGTAAAACTTGATCAAATATAGAGGATATCAAATAAAAGTGGTGTGAGCAAAACGATGACAAAATGGCGGATCGCATTAGTCGCGTAGCGTTTCAGAAAGCGTTAGTCTACGGCGCGCCCCGTCCCGCTCTCTCGTAGCGGCTACGAGAGCGCGCGAGCGAGACAGGTTGTTTACCCCGACGGGCCTCGTGTGACGCGCTATACCCCACGCACACATCGACGCCTGCGCGAGCGCAACGAGGTTGTTCTCGCGAATTTCGCTTTTGTTTCATTCTGTCTCGCTTTTTTTTTGTATTGACCTCTCGATTCAGCCGTTTTATATTTTGATGAACTGAAACGTTAAATGGTAATGATTAATGATCTGTGTCAGAACGTGTTTTGGTTAAAATATTATTGATTCATTCGAATAAGTTACGTATAATGCTGAATTGAATAAGTTTAACTAATTTATTCTGATTTGTGTGTTCGTTGAACATTAATAAATCATCGTTTAAAGTCTATCCGTACAATAATTTAACTACTTGATTATTATTAAAGATGTTTCTACCCAATAAGTATTCTAATTGAAGTAGCCTAGAATTATAAATTGCTATTAATATACTAATAGCAATTTGTTACGAATATGGGAATTTATTTATGTACTTTATTTATTAGTTGACGTTTTCTATCAACAAACATCACACGAATGGCTTTTACCTTGTTTTAATATCGATTATTAAAGTAATTTACAAAAGATGATACCAGCTGTGAGGTCGAATTTGGTAACAAAACGAAACCGTTAAGTGTGCCTGAAAAAACACAGTATACTTAATTTAATTTTAGTTTAACAACGTCGGATAAATTTGACATTCTTATTGTCATAGACTCTAGGTCGAAAACGGACATTTTATCCCCAAATTTCTGAAACGGGTACATAGCGGGTTAAAGTGTGGGTTCTAAAACAAGAATTAAGGTGCCTTTTAAGGTGCTATTACCAGAGATATGTTATTATGCTATATTGGCATATTAAAAAAAATATTATAAAGAGGTAAAATTTGTAAGTTTGTTTGTTTGTTTGTTTGTATGTTTGAGGTTATCTCAGGAATTATGAGTCCGATTTAGATAATTGTTTTTGTAATAGATAGCCACATTCAACAGGAAGGTTATAGGCTATTTTCATCCCGAAATTCCCACGGGAACGGGTACAACGCGGGTCAAACTGCGGGGCGCTGCTAGTATAATATACGTTTGGCATCCACCAACCATATCGAGGTAATATAGCAACATAGCGTAGCTTAAATCTTATGTAATAATAATTAATAATATTAAAGTTAATAGAACAACAAGTTTACATTAAAATCGATGTAATAATGTTAAGACACTTAAAGCTATTTACATTGGATAGTAACTACAACTCCCTAACTAAGCATAGCTTGTATCTTGGGAGTCTGAGGACAATTGCAATTCAATGTTATTTAAGTGCTAAATATGTTCATCAAAATGTAGATACATCCCAAAACCGTTTCATTTTGAAATATTTTCAAGTAATTCCAAAAATAACTTATTCCGTCGATAAAATAATGATAAACGAAAACGTTTTACCAAAAATCCTGACATGAATTTTTTACCAAGAATTTTACATTTTGAAGGCTGTTAAGGAACTTTAAAGAAGGTCCAAAATTAGCAAAAATATTCAGTCGTCTTTCGTACCGAAACCCTAATTGAATGACTAGGCTGAAGTCTGAACGGTATTCATTACATTCAGCTCACGTAGGTTTAGTTTTCTACAAGTCATCACTTTAATACACGCTGAAAAGGACTCTAATGATATGTTATTAAGAAAGATTATTCGATGTCATGTATTACATGATTGATCATCAGGTAAACATAATGGATGAATACTTATCTACTACGTTAAAATGGAAGTATATTTTTCATTTCAGTTCCTGTGAAATATTGAATCTAATTCATTCATTCATTAGTAGGTTAATGATCAATCCTGGTGTCAGATTTTTTGGAACGTCCAAAAGGCATATAACATGGTCCAACGAGTGAAACTACCAGTACCGACTGCTTAACGCACCCTCTGAAGCACGGTAGCGCTCGGGTAGAAATGTCACTTTCGGCCATCCATCCAAGTATACATACCCATCCGAGCTGCACGATGCTTAACACTCGCAATGAACTAACATCGCTTAGTCAAACTACGTCACGAGCGCTTTTGCTACATTGTGCTAGTATAAAACAAGTCCTTGTCCGTCTAAATGTCAAGGTATCTCAACAAGCACTGAACGGTTTTTCATGGTTTGGTTTCCGCCAACAAAGTAATTCTAGAGAAAGGCTACTATTTATGCCAGAATTATTACCTTGTACAATGTTTATAAGCCGAAGCGAAGCAAGGGCGGGTGGCGAGTTTCCAATAGGCTTGTTTCCCAAATAACTGCATGTTCTTCCTAGATTTTATCCAGCTATGGTATGGCAGCTGTTGTACCCGTTCCTATAGTGCCGGTTTTAAAATAGCCTATGCCAAACCGCTGTAAACAAAAATATGTTTAAAATCTGACTAGTACACTTTGAGACACCAAATGGTATTGGTAGGGCTAGGCAGTTAAATAATCGTCACAAAGATTTTTAATTATTTCGATTTGCTTATCTTCGACGCAAAAACGAGAGTATTAAATGTTTCATTTGTATCTGTATATATTACGTCTCGTGCAGCTTCAAAACAAGTGAATCGATATTTGGAGGGTGACACTCGTTTATTTTCAGTTGGGAACTCACCCGCGGTTCACTCTACAACATTTTTTTTGAAAACGTAGCAATTATGATATTATTCTGTAATGTATCAATGTATCTACATATACGAAATATTTTCAAATCACACTGGAAGTTGCCGAGATTAACTGTTCGAGTAAGTTAGTGCCCAACCCTGCTGTCGTAGTTTTAAGACCGCCTCAAATCCTTCGACATGTTGAGACAATTATTACAACCGGGACCGACATTTTAACGTCCCTTCAAAGAATGGTAGGGATCAAACTAGCACGATCAAACAGACCAACAGAAATATGTATTAACTTGTTAGCTTTATATTAGAATAGTCTTGTAGATATTTTTAAATAGTTTCCTTAGATCTAAATCGTCTAGTGTAAAATCTAAATAGACTACATTTAAATCTAGACATATTCGTAGTCAAAGATTTCCCTCATTTCCCTCTCCTACGTCACACTTAGCCCCTAACAACCACATCATTGCGAAGCAAAATGTATTTTTACCGCTAATGTTTTGTAAACAAAGTGTGTTTGTTTATTAAATACGTTCCGGTACAATGTACGACCACACTTGTTTCTTTATGTATTTACAAAAATATGTAACAGTATATCGGCCGTGGTGGTATTTGGAGCGGTGTTTATTTTGAAGGAAAGGGCGGTATTACCATGTCTATCCTATCCATACTAATATTCTAAAGCTGTTTTGTTTTTTTTTGTATAAACGAGCTAATCGCAAAAAAATATAATCCGATTTCAATAATTCTTTTTGTAATGGATAGCCACATTCAACGGGAACGTTATAGGCTATTTTTCATCCCGAAATTCCCTCGGAAACAGGTGTAAAACCGGGGTGCTGTTAGTTATAGTATCAAGGCTCTTATTGATTATTGATACTATGATAAAAATCAATCGTTTGAAGTCAATTAGATAAGAAAAAAATAACTAAACATCAGAACAAAACATTCCCAGTGTTTTTATGTCAGTAATTTTTAAACCTAGCTTAGTATTTCAATGGCTAGGTGTGCACAGACAGGAACTGTGCCAAACTATACTAATACGAGTGTAACTAATACAATTTTTCTCTCAAACTATATACGAGTACTCTATTTTAGAGGCATTGAATCAACTGGGTTGAAAAATATGAAAAATAAAACCAAATAAAGATTACACATCCCAGTAAAGTTTATGTTAACCTTGCTTATCATTTATATATCCTTATTTAAGTAAAGTTTATTTCCTTATTTATTAGTCACTAGCAGCGCCCCGCGGTATTACCCGCGTTGTGCCCGTTCCCGTGGGAATTTCGGGATAAAATGTATTCCAAGTGTTATTCTGATGTATATCTGAAATTACTGTAAAGTTTCATCCAAATCCGTCTTGAACTTTCTTCGTGAATGAGTAACAAACATACATACATTACTCCTTCCTCGATAAATAGACTATCTAACAGTGAAAGAATTATTCAAATCGGTTCAGTAGTTTCTGAGATTAGCGCGTTTAAACAAACAAACAAACAAACAAACAAACAAAACAAACTCTTCAGCTTTATAATATTAGTATAGACTAGCGATAAAAATAAGCCACTATAGGTTGAGTAATTTCGAGGAGGTCAAATATTGGTCGGAGTTTTTAGACCGCGCAAAGACCTCTGACATAGTCTAACGATTGAAACATCGGTGACACATACGTGCCCTCCGAAGCACGGTAGCGCCCACAGAAATGCTACTATTGCCCACTCATATACATAAGTAGGGTCCGAATATACGTTGCTTAACAATCGCAATGCGTTAACATAGCTTAGTGAAACTATGCCACGAGTGACAATAAATGCTATGTACACGGTTTTCTAACATAGTGAAAGCGACTCTCTACCCCACCACCATACGCAGATGGACAGACAGCAAAACCAATGATATAATGATTTACTTGCTAACTAACTAAACTAGAATTAACTAACTAAAGTTTGTGGAAAGGTTTTGTTTGTTTGTAGGTTTTGAAATTGGATGTACCTCTACGGATACACTTCGCTTTTATTTTAAATTAATGTCTAACGTTTCGGCTTCTGTACAGGAACCGTGGTGTCCCGCGTTTTCACGGGAAAACGGGTGCTCTGCGGGCACTCGTTTTCGTGGGAATTTCAGGATTTTTATTACGTTTTATTCTAATCCCGACCATGATAAATAAAATAAAATAATAATAATTAATCGGTCCAGCCGTTCTAGAGTTATAAATGGTGTAACCCACACCATTTTCTTTTAAATATATAGATATTCTTTTCTGATTTGTAGATAGTGAATCTCATAGATATAGTTATATCTACTATTTTATTATTACATTATCTTTTATGGAAATCAAGCATAACGAGCCTTTTTTAATTTAAATTTTAAATTCTCTTATTAAAACTTCACCGATAAACATGATTACGTTTATTATGTTTTGCTGTTCAAAACATGTATCTCGGGTGAAAATACGTGGAAACCGATTTTTACCTTGGAGATGATACCCTACGAGACAGCTCGATCGATCGGGTTTCCCCGAAAAGCCCTACGTTTTTTCATCAAGTGTAAGCGAGTCTCCTTTCACACAAGTACGAATCGCTAACGCTAATATACATGTTATTATTAAAACTAACGTCTTGCCCTCGCTTCGCTTCCCTATTTTTATTTAACCTGTTATCTCCCACAGCTAGCCAAAGGTCTTCCCTTATTCCCTAGTATCTGTCTCTCGCCAATACTTCCCATTTTTCGTCAAAGTTGTCCAGCTAGTTTGGTTCTTTTCGTTTCAAACAAAATCCAAATTTGCGATAAACTCAAATACTACTTCATGGATTTTGAAGCGGTTTTTATTAGATAGAGTGATTCAAGAGGAAGGTTTATATGTATATAAAAATTCCGAAATTCCCACGGGAACGGGCACAACGCGGGCAAAATCACGGGTCGCTGCTAGTTGATGTTAAGAAGTAAACATTCTAAATATTCTATACATATAAAATGTATTAGCCTGTAATGTCCCACTGATGGGCAAAGGCCTCTCATCTCATCTACAGTGAAGAGGAGAACAAAGAGAAAAAACATTATTGAAGGTTGTGAATTACAGTCTTATGAGCTTTCAAACCAAACTTGTATAATTATACTAGCAGCGCCCCGCGGTTTTATCCGCGTTGTGCCCGTTCCCGTGGGAATATCGGGAATTTTTATACATAAAAACCTTCCTCTTGAATCACTCTACCTATTACAAAAAAACGCATCAAAATCCGTTGCGTAATTTTAAAGATTTAAGCATACAGACAAACAAACAGACAAAAATAGCGACTTTGTTTTATACTATGTAGTGATTCGCAGTCATATTCATTTTGAACGTAACCTGACGTTTCGGTTTCTTTTATATCAGGGCTTTTAGCGATGTTTATGATTATTTGTATAGATATACAAGAAAACAATTTGTAAGTTTGTATGTTCGTGCTTATCTCGGGCAATACCGATCCGATTAGAATAATTCTTTTTGTATGGTATAGCTACATTCTGGAGGAAGGTTATTGCCTTTTTTATCTTGAAATACCTATGGAAAAGGGCACAATTCGGGTAAAACCGTGAGACGCGGCTAGTCTATGATAATGCGACGTTGTGATTCTATGTTTGATTTTTATTTTATCAAACGTAGCAACGTTATGTAGCCTTGCCCTGGTGGAAAGGAATAGTTTTGTATAATCCTTATTACGTTTTGATTGATCAATAATCATAACTGTTAAATCTCTGAATAGATTCTCTTATCAGAATCAACAATCTTTACACGCTTAGGGCTTCTTTTGGATCCAACTAACCATCTGTAAATCAGACTTGTAAATATTTATTTATTATTTTAGAGATTTCTTCTATCTAGATAGAGTTTCAAGTAGACTAGAGAGTGTTTAAGAATATGTATTTAAAAAAAACCATATACAAATTTAGAAAAACATTTATTCAAAAAGGACTTACCATGAATAGTTTGGAATTAAAACAAACATTGATTACAAGTACACTTAAAATCTATACGTTTTGTGCCATTTAAAGTCAAACAACATAAAAATCGATTCTTCACATAGGTTCAAAATACTTCAATGACACGTTATTAGATACTAGCAGTGCCCCGCGGTTTTACCCGCGCTGTACCCGATCCCGTAGGAATTTCGGGATGAAAAATAGCCTATAACCTTCCCGTTAAATGTGGCTTTCTATTACAAAAAGAATTATTCAAATCGGTTCAGTAGTTTCTGAGATTAGCGCGTTTAAACAAACAAACAAACAAACAAACAAACAAACAAAACAAACTCTTCAGCTTTATAATATTAGTATAGATTATAGAAATAATGAAGAACCTGAAAGCATGCTAGACATTTTCATGGGCTAACTACAAATGATCTCTATAAACTACGAAGTGAATACCATAAATGCAAATATCAAGTCTTTAGAAAATTATATTATTTTCTTTATTCCTGAAGAACGAAACTCAATCATATACATCCTCATCAGAAGAATCACTTTTCGTCTCAACTTTACAAATATTGCCAACATTTGATGAGGAATCATCAAATTGGTCACCCTCTTCCAAAGTACACACAGGCGATGGCATTCTATAATTTTGTGCATCGGTAGTTTCCTGAGCACCAGTAGCTGCTGAACTACTTTCTTCATAAACAAGCGTATGTATTTTAAACATAAGTTGGTCCTTCCTGCCTTCAGGTAAATTACGAAGTTTTTCAGCTATAAATTTGCCAAACAAGTCACATTCATCATCTTGAGTCACGATTAGTGATGACTCTCCTTCTCTTGGTCTCTTTGCTGGTTGTAAATCGTCTTCCATTTTCCTTTTCAAAGAGACTGATTCTTGGGTTTCGGATTTGATGTTTTGGTGTGTTTGTGAGTAAGTGAGTGAGGGTCGGGGAAGTGGTTTGGTTTTCGGGAAATCCGGATCATCATCGTCGTCGTCCAGAAAATCGTCCTGTAAAGAAAAGAGTATTGTTAGAATATTTTGTTTATCAAGATGTGCTAAGAGAATAAGAATTACTTTTGGTAGTTCTTTTCGGAAATCTTCTCCTGTTCCCTTTAATCACATCTTATTTTTGACTGTAGGAGATCTTTAAGCAATCTAAAACTGACACCATGGTCGGCCTGTTACCGGTGGTATGTTCAAAAGAGCTCCATCGGGACTAAATCTGAATAAGTATTTGACCTCAAACAACCTATATCGACTGGTTTCTTGGATTTAAGCGAATACTACACTTTGAATTGAAACTTAAAGCGAAGTGTATCCGTTAACGTAGTTTTCATACAAAACCACTATCTTTTTCTTACTTAAAATCTTGACTCGAAAAGAAAGAGAGAAAGAATAACAATGTATCCATCTCTTTGTTTTGCATGGAGTGATCAAAATATCCCTTAGAAAAGTTAAGATCAAACTTAGCCCTTGTCCACATGGAAAGTTCATTCAAAATGTCAGTGATATTAGTTTTGAGATGGGCTGGAAGTTTCCAAGATTTTCCCTTACATTCAGTCTCAGAAACTTTCGAACTTTACCACTTTATAATATGTAAAGGAGATACAAGAGAGGGTCTTGAGACTTTAGAGTTTGAGATAGTTAAAATGTTTTGGTTGAAAAATCTACCATATTAATTAACATTTTGGGATTTTAAAGAATTCATGTAAATGTTGTATTCATCGCGGAAAGTAGTTATCAGTAAAAAATGTTTATCGAGTTTTAAGATTTTGCGAGGAAATGTTTTTGAGGTTTAAGTCCTGGCTTTATTTACGTTAACTATGTGTTTATATCGCGGGAGTTAAATAGTGTGAGAGGTTTCTCGCCGGAAATCCTTAGGTACACAACTGCATTTGTTCTGAGATTTGCTATAGGTAATTGACTTTTGCAACGACAGTCTTGAATATTGCCAATTCCATCAAATAGTGACAATGTGAACAGAAACAATTTCAAAATAGAATAAAACTTTATCAAACTCGGAACACAAAAATATAGATATTAGATACATCATACAATTCATACAAATTAATCAAAATCATACACCTAAAAGGCACTGAAGAAAATCGACACATAACAATTTCCTTCCAAACGCCACGGTCTGTGCCGTGCGACGTTGCCATTTTCACAGGAATGCGACCGCCTGTTGCCGCCTCGGCCGTGTGCGCGCGCGATAAGCCAGGGCGGACATGTTGGGTATTTCAATGTTTATAAAGTTATACGAAAGTAGTGATGCTTTAGTTATCCGTTTCCGTTTTGTGTATCCGTTTTCTTTTGGGACTTTTGGGATAATGTATACCATTTTGAGTGTATTTAGCAATGCTTAAATATTTTATACGTTTTGTATTAAGTCATCCTGAAATTCCCATGGGATATCCATGGGAATTTCAGGATGTTTAGTAAACTATGTGGTTATACAATACATATTTTGTAGTTGGTTAGATTGTCGTACACTGTTATTAAAACGCGAAAGTTTGTAAGAATGGATGGATGGATGTTTATTAGATAGGTACTCTTTCACGCAAAAACTAGCGAACGCATTTTAGTTAAACTCTTAATAACAATAACACATTGGCTACTTTTTATCCTATAATTCCCTGGGGAACTAACCGGGAACAGCTAGTCTCTATTTCAGTTTTACATGAAGTTGGTCACTAGCACGACTCACTAATTGAATTCACCGTTGGTTTGTATTTATCGCATGTTTATTTCCCGTAGGAATTTCGGGATAACAACTTCTTCGGTGGTGTAAAGGAAAATGGACTGTATTGTATATTAACCTAAATCATTATTATGTGGGGGTTATCGTTTTCACGTGAACTGGTCTTAAAGATCCTATAGATCCTCAAATGTATACTAATAAATTAATAAGCAGAAGAGTTTAATTGTTGTTTGTATGAACGCGCTATTCTCAGAAACTACCAAATCGATTTGACTAATTCGTTTTGTAATAGATAGCTATATTCAACGGGGAATTATAGGCTGTTTTTCATCCCGATATTCCCACAGGAACGGGCACAACGCGGGTAAAACCGCGAGGTGGTTCTAGTTACTTATATTATAATCTTACGAGTAACATTATAAACCAACGGCGGTAACAAAATTCCGTTGACACATACATAAGTTACATTTATAGCGTAGTTGACACTTTTTCTAATTAATCCTACATTATAATGCAAATTACGAACTAGTCCAAGTCGAGTCGGCGACAATCGATGTTCAATTATTTTTAAATTAACTGCTAATTGAGGTTAATCAAGGTTTTAGTTACCGTTTACTAAACTTGACCAAATATTATTTATTTTAGTAAACACATCGAGATATGATGCCTTTTCCCAGCAGTGGGATAGTACAGGGTTAATACTTTGTTTAGTGAGATAGATCCTGCGTTTGGATAGGTTATTTTTGATCTGGAATTTCCCATGGGAACGGGCACACCGCAGATAAAACCGCGGGGCGCTGCTAGTAACTTTTTTATACAACAAAATATGCCTGTATAAGTACTGTTTATTATTTTGCTTCTAAGCTTGTAATATAAAGTAAATAAGCAAAGTATAAAGTAATATATTCTTGAAAGCTTTCAGTTCGAGAGAGCTTTTTATTGGACAAAGTCATAACAAGTCAAGAGCTTTGAATCGAAGACTTCAATATAATAAGGCATTTATAGGAGACTAGCCGCGCCCCTCGGTGTTACCCGCGTTGTGTCCGTTACCATGAGAATTTCGGGATGAAAAATAGCCTATAACCTTCCCGTTGAATGTTGCTATCTATTACAAATATAATTACTCAAATCGGACTGCTAATTCCAGAGATTAGCTCGAACATACAAACTTAAAAATGTTACCGGTTTATAATATTAGTGTAGATGTTGGTATATAATGATTTCTTTGCTTCAGCACATATCACGTGTTTTTATTTAGGAATATACAATCAATACTAATATAAATAAAACTTTTTTCTATGTATATTTGTGCGGGAATTTTTGGAAATAGTAGTAGAATTTGACAAAAAAGTGTTTGTATGTGAAAACTACGAGTATATTCAAAAGTAAGGATATTCTAATGACGAGAACTAAATATAAATAGCTGTTAGGTTGGAGTATTTTAATTCCTTATTCAAAGCTTTCGTGTTCTAAATAAACAAGCTCGAACCACACTTGACCGAACTGGATTCGGGTCGGCGAATCAAGACATCAGTATTTTGATTCTGCGGTAAATCTTGTCTGGGAAAGTTAGCTTCGGTCAAACGTACCTGTAATATCCGCTAACTAACGTGTCTAGATAGCTAGTATCTCTTCTCAAAAGACTTATAATGTTACTAATATGGCATAACTGATTCTTCAATCATACAATTCGATCTTCAAATCGACTTTTATAAAATATTTGTTGTAACGTGTGTACGAGTATATTGGTCCAGATGTAATATATATTTTATTTTATATTTTCAGAGGTTAGCTTAGGAACACATGTTTATTAACTTGGAAAACCGATTTTAATGAAGTTTCCCCTTGAAGTGTATATATCCCGATAGTAAAAATGGTATCTAAGTAGATTCGGTGACGTCACTTGTTGGCGTCGCTACTAGACTAAGATAATGGGTGTCCAAGGCTCTTGTTGCGCAAACACTCCGATGTGACGACCGCTTCTGTCCGATTTGAACGCGAATCTTACGTCAGTTTGCGAATTCACTGTCGTAAGTTCGATGTTACGTCAGTGTTAGAAAGAATTGTCGAGGTTCTGTCTTCTTATATAATAAAGCTGAAGAGTTTGCATTTTGTTTGAACGCTTATTTAAGTAACTAACAATGCGATTTGAATAATTATTTTTGTAATGGGAAAGGTTATAGGCTATTTTTTATCACGAAATTAATACGGGAACGGGCATTACGCAGGTAAAACCGCGGGGCGCTGCTAGTTTTCTAAACATTTGTATCAAATACTTACAAACGTTTCATTCATCTCCGACGTAGAAGGTACAGTCGCCACTGTCTCCACTTTCGGAGCGATGTTTTCAACTCGCACAAACTGGACTTGTATCGGGTTCACAGCTGCGAATTTGAGGTCTACAATGCTGGCGAACTGTTGGAAATGCTGTGGGTGCATCGACCTGAGGTGCCCCTTCAGCGGCGAGGTGCTCCGCCCCTTGCGAGAGTACAGCTTCTCGCATATCTTGCATTTGGCCTGGTTCTGGTCGACCGGGATGAAGTACATCCATATCGGACTCGTTCGGGGCTTCATATGATATTCTGGTGATGAAGAAAAGTAATAAATACTAACGTCCTAACAAATAAAATGTTTTATTTGAAGTTAATTGTAGGGTCGTTTTAAACAGTTGATTGAGCCGGTACAAATTAATAATAAATCATGATAGCTAATCTTAGATTGCAGCTCAAATTGATTGTGTGTTCTTTGTAAATCTGTTTTTGCAGACGCCAAGATTTGACATTTATTTACGTAATAAAATATCAAGTAATCTGCAATCTTAGATTGTCAAGATCGCTTATTGGGATCGGCCGTAAGACAGCTGTGTCACGATAGAAATCTCTAAGATGCGTTAATGCCCCTTCTCTAATTAATAGTTATCAACGTTAATCTACTCTACTAAGTATAATCAATATAATCATGGTAGGTAATTAAGTATTAAAACGAAAACGAATTTAAAAAGCATGTGATATATAAACAAAAATATTATGTCAGTAGACAAAATGACAATTGGTTTCGACGTTTCAAATGACGTAATGCGCCACGTGTGAAATTAATAACCGAGAACGAATGAACACAGAATGAATGTACAAGTACTACTTTGGCGCGCGTTTCGCGAACGAACGAATGAATGAAAAATACTTACCACGCTCGCTGCGTATCACGAACAATTGAATGAATGGTCAAATACACGTTAGCGGTTACGATCGAAACGAGCGTGCGTCCGACCTTCGCAATAACTCCGCGCGGAATGCGGAGCTTGCGGAGGTGGGAGGTGAAGGCGGCCATGACGGGTGCACGGTTCAATGGAGTTAGGGTGCGGAGGGTACGCGGTGTATTAATGCTTTATAAAATTGTGTGAGTTTTGATGCAGAAGTGTTTGATAATATTCTCAATCTATAGGTACTATACTAATAAAGCTGAAGAGTTTGTTATGTTTGATTGAACGAAATTTTATTTGTTTGAAATTTCAGAAACTACATATCCGATTTGAGTAATTCTTTTTGCAGTGGATAGCCACATTCAACGGGAAGATTATAAGGCTATTTCACATCCCGAAATTCCCACGGGATTGGGCACAACGGGTATGAAATATTGTTGAATTTGATTGAACACATAATACACATGATAGTGTGGTGATTACGCTTAATCTGACTGTACTGATATTCTTGTTGTAGTTGTATTTGCCCAGTTGTGGGAATTAAGCTATTTCATAGATTTATTTGAACAGTTTGGGGATACTCGATAGATCTAGCAGAACCATCAATATAATTATGCAGATATAACATTGTAACTTGTAACATTATTATATTATTACTAGCTGCGCCCCGCGATTTCACCCGCGTTGTACCCGTTCCCGCGGGAATTTCGGGATGAAAAATAAATGTTGTTCGATTCTCAGACCTACCCGATATGCACACAATATTTCATGAGAATCGGTCGAGCCGATTCAGAGGAGTTCAACCACGCACCCCGTGACACGAGAATTTTATATATTAGAAGATTATCTTTTTTATGGACCCATAGCCTCCCACTGACACTCGAACCAACTAAATCTGTAGTTCTCTTTATATTCTACCTTACCGATTTCCCCCATTAGTCCCAAAGGACTACCAATTTAAGTACCTCCAAGCGTGAACACTCGTCATTCAGTATACTTAGAGATACTTAGTGCCGCACTCAGCCACGACCCTTAAATCGTATTTTTTATTTTATTGGGGACATAAAACGGTTACATATTACAATCTTACAGGTATTGTTAAACAGTGTAGCGTATAATTTATATCTCCAATTTCAATATTATTTTATTTAAATCGCTGCGCCATGTTTGGAATACAGCTCAAATTAAGTTTTAAAATTGCTTCTTATCATGATATCATGCTCTTATCAATTTTATCGCACAATAACAACCTCTCAACTGAATTTCAATGTGATTATTTGAATCTTATCAGCTGTTTGAAATCGGTTTTGAAAATTGTCTAATTTCAAAATATGTATAACGATTTATTGAAGTATGACTTGTGTAGGCAAATAAGTGAATTGAAAACTATGTTCACAGACTCACTTTTAAATTAAATTTTTATCTGACGTTTCCGCTCCTTTACTGGAACCGTGGTCACAGAAGACTGCTATAAAATAGTCGAAACGTAAGATAATTTTTTTATTTCGTAACCGTAGTTTCAATTCCAAAATTAGTATAAAATCGTTCTTTTAAATAAAAATGGATTACTATTCGTTAGTCTCGTTTCAACTCGAAAACGGCTGCTTCTTTTTAATTTTTTTATTGGGCCTATTTTGGTATGGACGTCCTTTTGTCCAGGGAAAATAATAAGTGCCATAGTAACGAATTCAAAGCGAGTGGTGCAGCTGTGCGCAGCCAGTGTAAAATATAGAAAGACACAACATTTTCAGTCCCCTTATGACTGAATACCAATTAAATAATAGACAATGATGATTTTATTATTAACTAGCAGCTCCCCGCGGTTATGCCTGCGTTGTGCCTGCTCCCGTGGATATTAGGGGATGAAAAATATTGATGAAATGTGACTATCCATTCCAAAACTAATTATTCAAATCGTACTGGTTTCTTAAGTTTAGGTGAACACTACTCATTTTGAATTGAAACTGCGTTTACAGATCTCTTCTGTGAGCACGGTTCTTGTAAAGGGGCTGAAACGTCAGATAAAATTTTTAAATAGAAGCGAAGTGTGTCCGTAAACGTAGTTTCTATTGAAATCGTATTGGTATTTTTCTAAGATTAGCGCGTTCAAACAAACAAACAAAAAAACAATCTCTTTAGCTTCATATACTGTAGGGGCTTCAATCGAGAAGAGTGGCGGGTATGGGAGGGATTTGCCCAACAATGGGACGATACGGGCTAACAGCAACATTAAACTTAAGATCATTTGTAGTTCTTTTCATTTCTCTTCAAGGAAAGCCTTCTCTGCTGTAAATTATTAATCCTAACTAATATTATAAATGCGAAAGTAACTCTGTCTGTCTGTTACGCTTTCACGCCAAAGCTACTGAATTGATTTGAATGAAATTTGGTACACAGTTAGTCCAGACCCTGAGAAAGGACATAGGCTACTTTTTATCGCGAAATTCCTGCGGGAACAGGTACAACGCGGATGGAACCGCGGGGCGATGCTAGCTAACTAATAATCGATAACATTGAATGGTTTATATTGTCAAGGTCTTCAGTCTAATGAGCTACGAAGTTTCCTAAGTTGCCTTACCTACTCCAACTATTGGTCAAGCTTATATAATTCATACAAATTTTTCCGAACAAACGGCGTCAATGTTTTAAACATATTTAGGTATTTTGAATTGAAACTACGTTCACGGATACATTTCTTTTTTATTCTACACTAGCAGCGCCCCCAGTTTTACCCGCGTCGTGCCCGTTCCCGTGGGAATTTCGGGAATTTTTTTTACATAAAAACCTTCCTCTTGAATCACTCTACCTATTACAAAAAACCGCATCAAAATCCGTTGCGTAATTTTAAAGATTTAAGCATACAGACAAACAGAAGACAAACAGACGCGACTTTGTTTTATACTATGTAGTGATTTTTATCTGAGTATTGTTCGCTTAACACTTAAGAAACCAGTCTTCTTCTTCTTATCGAGTGGATGGTCAACTTGACCAATCCTGGTGTCAGAGTTATAGAGCCGCCAAAGGCCTCTGACATGGCTCATGTAACGACTACTATCCGTAGAAAGTAACCGGGACCGACGGCTTAACTTGCCCTCCGAAGCACGGAATCATCTTACTTTTCGGGCAATCAGGTGATTCAGCCTGCAATGCCCTAACCAAACTGAGAAATTGACAGCCTCCGTGGTCTAGTGGTTTGAGCGCTCGGCTCACGATCCGGAGGTTCCGGGTTCGATTCCCGGTGGGGATATCTCACAAAAATCACTTTGTGAGACTGTCCTCAGTTTGGTTAGGGCATTGCAGGCTGAATCACCTGATTGCCCGAAAAGTAAGATGATTCCGTGCTTCGGAGGGCACGTTAAGCCGTCGGTCCCGGTTACTTTCTACGGATAGTAGTCGTTACATGAGCCATGTCAGAGGCGTTTGGCGGCTCAATAACTCTGACACCAGGATTGGTCAGGTTGACCATCCACTCGATAAGAAGAAGAAGACCAAACTGAGGACAGTCTCACAAAGTGATTTTTGTGAGATATCCCCACCAGAAACCAGTTACAGTGTAATTACATAATTACTTTATACAATTAGCTCCGACTTTGAAGTTGAGTAAATGAACGTAAAGCTCAATTGTTATGACAAATATTTGATTACCATCACATTTTATTTCGCTTCTTGTCGAATAACAAATTATTTTCTTTGAAATACCTAAATTGTACTTAATAAGCTTGTTGACTTGTTTACGTTTGTTCGAAGGCCGTTCTTTTCTTAGAAAATCTGTGGTAAATATTTTTTATTTATGTATAACTAGCAGCGCCCCGTGGTTTCACCCGCGTTGTGCCCGTTCCCGTGGGAATTTCGGGAATTTTATACTTATATATCATCGTCTTGGATCCCTCTATCTGTTTAAAAAATCCGCGTCAAAATCCATTGCGTAGTTTTTGAAGATCAAAGCATACATAGGGACAGACAGACAGACAGCGGAAAGCGACTTTGTTTTATACTATGTAGTGAGGTTATTCATGCCATAGTTACATAAAAACTAATCGTGTATCAAAATATCACAATGTTTATTATAGTCGTGAAAACATTAGGCTCTTGATGCGTACACTTTTCCCGTGTGAATTTAGGGATGAGAAATAACCAATAACCTTCCCCTTGAATGTGGTTATCTATACTAATATTATAAAGCTGAAGAGTTTGTTTTGTTTGTTTGTTTGTTTGTTTGTTTGTTTGTTTGTTTGTTTGTTTGTTTGTTTGTTTGTTTGTTTGTTTGTTTGTTTGTTTGTTTGTTTAAACGCGCTAATCTCAGAAACTACTGAACCGATTTGAATAATTCTTTCACTGTTAGATAGTCTATTTATCGAGGAAGGCTATAGGCTACATTTTATCCCGAAATTCCCACGGGAACGGGCACAACGCGGGTAAAACCGCGGGGCGCTGCTAGTCCGTTATAAAAATAATTATTCAAATCGTATTGATAGTTACTGAAATTAGATCATTCAAACAAACAATAAAACAACTTCTTCATTATACTAGTATTGTTGTACATGTATAGTAGAAAAACTTTCCACCAACAAGCGCTAGTTATATTTAAGGGCCTATGAGTTCCTAAAACGGGCTACTTTAAACAATTTTTTAGCCAAAAGTCTTAACGTTACAAGAACAATTTTTGTTTGTTTTTAATCTTGATCATATGTTTAATGAGACTACTGTTTCCGAAACACGTTGACTATTAATTTCCTCGATAGAAAATAATCACAAAGTTGGGTCTTTTATACCTTACTTTGTGAATTTTAAACACTTAGTTTGTTAAACAATTTCAAACGCATATTTCTAAAATTAATTTGAGTGATGTAAAATAAACTATGACGCAGGACTGTTGGAGTAAAATTTTTGTTTCAATATTATATTTGTAATTAAAATAAATTTCCAACGAAAGGTGGTAGATTCTTGCGAATGAGTCGCCATTACAATTTCCGCGCCGTAGTGTTTCTCGCTCTTTTGTACCCAGAGTGACAGTATGCGCTGAGGCGCCGTGCTAGTCGGACGTGTGTCGCTTTTTTCATTCCAGTGCTACGAAACTTCATAGTGTTTTCTCATTGAGATCTTATTGTTTTTTTCTATATTTTAAGCTATTGCATAGCTTCTATCGCGGGCCTTGAGCGCGGGGACCGAATCCAGAAATTCCGTAACGAAAAAACCTCGCGCAAAAAACCTAAGGCTCCCCACTAACGCCATCTAATGATAGAAAAAAAAACCTATCGCTCCCCACTAACGCCATCTAGTGATAGAAAAAATAACTATGCAATAGCTTTACCGCGGCAGTCCCCGAGTGCCACACGTCTTTTTTTTCTATATTTTATTAAGGCGGCCCCTAAACGATCAATTATATTGAAAATTGTGCAATATAATTGATCGTCTTGGGCTAATATTGAAGACTGCGCAATGATTGAACGAAAGTTTGAGCGAGTTTAATTTTTATTGCATCATATTTTTTATTGCTTCGTGTAGGGTCAGTATTGCGCAATATTTGATATGTTGCTCGGGATCAAACTATTCTTCGACTGAACAAGAAAACATTGCACGATTTTCTTATTGTGCAATATAATTGACCGTTTGGATCCAAACGCAATTCAATCTTATTGCACAATTAAATATATTGTACAATGTTATTGTAGGTCTAGGGGCCGCCTAAAATGTGATTATTGTGACATTATAATAAAAATAAACTTTTTTCAGAATAGGTTATTATAAAACACTAGCTTTTGCCCGCGGCTTCGCTCGCATGGAATTTAGTCTGCCACATTAAGTTTGGTGATATGTATATGGTTTAAAACATTTTTTTATTAAACCGAAGCAAAAAGAGGCGCCTTTTGCTTTCAAATGACATGGGTCATGTTACTGTTGAGCAACACGGTTATGGTCCATAACATAGCCCAACTCTATTCTTCGGTAGCCATAACACCGAGTTGGCCGTCGATTTCGATATGACCGTCAAAGAGTGACTTGTAAATAAGTCATGCCACTGTTGTGCATTGGGCCAGGGTCCATAGTATCCCAAGTTCCTTTAATTTACTATTCTATTTTAGTTACTACTTGCTCGCCCGCACGTACACGTCACTTGTGGCCGTCACTTGTGGCAATATAAAAATATCTTAAAGAAGTAAACATAGTAGGTAGAACCACCATTAGCAACAAACTATCATTTGGTCAACGACATTATGTGTCTAATATTCTTCACACTTCCGCCTCCACAACGTAGCGCACTCCTACCTCCGCATCGTAGCTACCTCCGCGTCGTAACACACTCCCACCTGCGTATTGTAGCACTCTCTTGGTTCCGCATAATATACCCATATGTCACAAAAGCGGCCCGCCTTACTTTATTTGGCTACTTTGTGGCCCTTGCCTGTCAAAAGGTTGCCGACCACTGACTTAATGCGAAAGACAAACGAGTACATCATCTTTGTGTAACTCCAATAGTTTAGGCAGCGCACGCCAAGATAGCTCTTAGAGTGCAGATTTTTTTCCATCCATACATCCATCCTCACAAACATTCGCATTTATAATATTAGTAGGAAGTAGGAAGTAGGATTAGTAGGTTAGTAGGATAAAATTTTATAAGACGGTTTATTTCCAAAAGTAGTCAATAGATAAAGTGGTAAATTAATTAAACGAAAAATACCTATAATAGGTGTTTCGATTTTGATAATTTATTTTATACAGCATATTTTTTAAGATTTTTTCTAAAATATTAAGGTACTTTACACAACCTCAAATGAAAAAGAGTTTTGATAAACTAATGTGAGAAAATAAAAGCGGCCAAGTGCGAGTCGGACTCGCCCATGAAGGGTTCCGTAGCAGCGAGTAACATAATAAAGAAGTTCTTGAAATAAATGTTTTTTTATTTACATTTGAGTTATTGAATGAATAATCAGTATTTTTTTGCGGTTTACGATTTATGTCGTAAAAAAAAAACTACTAACTAGACCTCGTTCAAACCAATTTTCGGTGTTAGATTACATTGTTATGTACATCATATATTTTTTTTAGTTTTATCATTCTCTTATTTTAGAAGTTACAGGGAGGGGGACACACATTTTACCACTTTGGAAGAGTCTCTCGCGCAAACTATTCAGTTTAGAAAAAAATGATATTAGAAACCTCAATACCATTTTTGAAGACCTACCCATAGATACCCCACACGTATGGGTTTGATGAAAGAAAAAATATTTTTTTCATTTCTATGTATGGGAGACCCCCCTAAAATTTTATTTTTTTTCTATTTTAGTGTGAAAATATTAATGCGGTTCACAGAATACATCTACACACTAAGTTTCAACAACATAGCTCTTATAGTTTCGGAGAAAAAAGGCTGTGACATACGGACAGACAGACGGACAGACGGACGGACAGACAGACAGACAGACAGACAGACATGACGAATCTATAAGGGTTCCGTTTTTGCCATTTGGCTACGGAACCCTAAAAATGAATCGTAATGTTCGGATTTGAACCCGCGGCCTTCGAGATAAGCAAAATGATTCTTCCTGTACTTAGGTTTCATTCACTAATTGCAATGTTATGCTATCGTAACGACACGTCACATGTTGAAATTAACGACTAAAATATAAGACATACGTATATCGGAACTACTCGGCGATGCTTCGTGCTCATACGGAGGCCGTCGCATGGCGACCATGTCACATGTGTCAAACCAGTACGGTGGTGATTTTTCTCCGACTTACTTTACAAATACTTATTTATTACGACCAAAATTACACAAATTCATTATAAATTGTAGCTTATATAACCTGTTCAGTAGTTTTTGCGTGAAAGAGCAACAAACATACATACATCCATACATCCATCCATACATACATCCATCCTCACAAACTTTCGCATTTATAATATTAGTAGGATAGGATATGTACGTAATTTAGATAAATACAAAATGCGATAAAATGTTGATTGTTAGAATCTATTTTATCAATGTGATGACTATTCTACCCAATTCAATATCTACTACTGATTTTTATTATGTGAATTAGATAATTAAGCGCTTCGCAATCTTCTGTTACAAAACGACCGCACGCGGGCCCCGTATCTCATAGAGTGACGTCAGCGCCGCGCCGCCGCGACGGCCGCTGCGCGTACTATTCCTCCCCGGCTTCACCGCCTGCTTCACCCCCTCAAATGTCGAAATGGCTGGGGTATCCAAGCCTTAAGGAAAAAATGTTACAATGAAAGGTCAAGATATGATATAAGGATCTGGATCCCACAATAGTTCCGAACAACAGGGCATTGAAGATAACTTCAGTTCAGCTTCAGTGGAAATGAAAACAGTCATGACGTATACGGTAAATAAAATAAATGTCACCTTATAATGCTATAGATAACCACAATACGAAATACTAGCAGTGCACCGCGGTTTTGTTGCCAATTTTTATTCAGATGGGTGGCCGATAGTGGCATTTCTTTCTGAGCGAGCACGAAAATTGTCGGTCCCGGTGGTTTTGCTTCGATAAGCACGTAAAATTGTCGGTCCTATCGATATCCTTGTTTCTATTGATAGAGCATGTCGAAAGTCTTCAGGCGGTCTAAAAACTCCGACACTAGAGTTGGCCACTGATCAAAATAAACTTTTTTACTTAGTATTTCATTATCTCTCCCATCCGTCTAATGTTTCGCATTCATAATATTAGTAGGACATATGACGTCAGTCACTAGGTTATGACGTATCGACCACACCACGTTCGCAATCATATTATTAGAGCAGGATAACCGTACTCTATCCGAATATCGGTAATATATTACCTTTTAATAGCGGTTGGTGTAATCATTTTCATGATGATACGAATAAAAGGGCTCTCACCAATGTATATTACACTAGCATCGCCCCGCGGTTTTACCCGCATTGTGCCCGTTCCCATAGGAATAGCGGGATGAAAAATAGCCTATAAACTTCCAGCTGAATGTGGCTATCTATTACAAAAATAATTATTTGTTTGTAATTTATAATTGTGAAGTGTTTATAATTTAGTAGATTTTGAAAAAGTTGGGATGTGTGATAAAATTGGGGTTGAAATTTAATATGAAATTTCTTTAGCTTGGCAGTAAAACATTTGTAAAATAAGGGTAAGGGTTTCTGTAATAGATAGCTACATTCACCGTAAGTGTTAAAGACAAATTTTCATTCAGAAACTCCTACAGGAACGAGCTCAACGCGGGCAAAGCCACGTGGCGCTGCTAGTAGTAGTATATAATGGAAGGTAACTATTCATAGCCGTAATCCAGCAACTATTTTAAGAGGTGGTTAATATAGTTTCGATGTCGGAGGCCTTCAGGCGGTCTAAAAACTTTGACACCATGGTTACTCGAACCTACTCGAGCTTGCTTACTAAGTATAGATTTCAAGGGTCGCTCACTTCGCAAGCAAGCAGGTGGTGCGAATCTCTTATTTATTCTAAGAAGGGTGGTTTTTTCACACACAACCAGTATTCATTTAAGACGTTTTTTTAACTATTTTTTTTATACGTAAAGTTACTTATAGGGAACTCTTGAATACATTTTTGACATTATATCGTACACTTACTACCGCACTTAAGAGACGTTTATTAAATCGACACTTAACTAATGGACGTCGTGAAGTCAAACGAGCGTAATTTTTGTGAGTTGTGAGTCGCGTATCTTCGGTCACTCATTTCACGTTCAACTAATTTTTACAACTCATTTTGAGTCATCGCCGTGTGGCACCAACTGCCTTTTTGTATGAAACCGAATGCAGCAGAATTTCTGCTACCGAAATTCTGCGACTCATGACTCACAAAATTAAGTTCACCTCACGCCTCACCCAGAGTAACATCAAAATCACTCATTACATCTTCTATGGAAACATTTCGCCCCTGAGTACGGGCAGTTTAAAATTCCGATACTATAGTTGGCCACTTACCACTAACCTAGGTACTCCAACTTACTTTTTGTCACGTTACGATTCCTTGACACAAATCGTGATCACAAACACATGTTATAGAATATCTTCAAGTAGTAGCGACCCGCGGTTTTACCCGCGTTGTGCCCGTTCCCATGGGAATATGGGCATGAAAAATAGCCTATAAACTTCCCGTTGAATGTGGCTATCTATTGCAAAAAAGAATTATTCAAATCGGACTTGTAGTTTCTGAGATTAGCGCGTTCAAACAAGCAAACATAAAAAAGCAAACTCTACAGCTTTATTATTTTAGTATAGATTTAGTATGCTCAGTGTAATCTAAGAACAATCACGGTTTCAGTTATAAACTTGATATTAACTAGTTTTCTATGACATCTAGTAAAAAGGCACTTTGCTATTTTTAACTGACCGGTCACATTTACAGAAGTTTAACTATTTTCGACTCTATTATTTAACATGAACTAAAACTAATGAAGTTAATTTGCTGAAATCCACTGGATACAGTTTAGTTTACTTTAGTATGTATATTTAAGTATATAATAAAATGAATGTGATCTACTTGGTTGTATGTACTTAAAATTATTTGATTACTCAACTAATAGGTATTGAGTTAGTTTTCATTCCAATATAAAAGCGAAATTAAAGTATTAACATCACTTAACTAATTTAAGCTTAGTAGAATAAAAAACACTCCCCATTATATTAATCTTTCCAACAAAAATAACTAAATTAATCCGGTGAGTTACTAATGCCTCAGGTAGACAAAAATTCATTTCATAGTGGTAACATCCTTATGGCATAGGTAGTAACACATTTGTGTCAATCAAGTTTCTGATCTATAATCTACCAAAACCAATAAGTAAAGAGATTACATAATATTGAATCACTCTTGAAGACGGTCATATGTTACTGTTTATCCCGAAATTCCCACAGTAACAGGTACACTGCGAACGCAACCAGAAATATCTAATATTATTAATATGGATAAAGTCATACATACAATTTACATTACAGACATACTCATAGGTACAATTTCCATACAAATAAAACGAGCTAAGCAACTCAAAATGAGTTTCATTCAACACCAACAAGTTATTTCACAACCTTGCGTCTTATTTGAAACACGAGTGACGCGATATGCACCACACAATACGAGTATAAAGCTAATCGCCCTTTTAACAACTCCGTCCCAAAAGTAGCTTTACTATAAAACATGCGTTTTTATACAATAATCAATGCTAAAAATTATGTAATTGTATTGGAATTTGTACAAGCATTCTGTAGATATATGAATCAAAAGTTAAATTGACAAATTTTGATACAATATTATGAGTAATATCAGTTGAATTGTATAGCGTGAAGTGAGTATCGTAAAGCGACTTTGCGGACGGTCGTTTATCTACGTTATGTATGTCTGTACGGGGAATGACGAGCGAGCCAAGTTAATAATAATAAACGAGAGAAAAAACCGCTCTCGGCAAGCGAGGGGCTGTGTCTTCGGTGTAGATATAATGACGCGGACGAAACGCCGAATGTAATGCTTCATACGACGTATTAACTTCATTTTAACGCTCAAAAACATTTAAAAAAACTATTTTTATACATTTTCTTACATTATAATATGTGTGTAATTAAAATAAGAACACAAATTCAGGTTTTAAAAACGGAATTTGTTGTAAATGTCAGTATTAAAACGTGGTACAGAGATCGCGTCGGTTGGAAGCGGCGCGGCGGTCGGGCGCGCTCGGCCGTTTCCGTGGGCGCTCGGCTAACGGCTCTTTTCCCCGAGATGCGCATGCGACGACTTTCGCTACAAAAATAAACGCTCCTTGGCATCGCACCAACACGAGCCTTCGGTTTTTAATATGCAAGTATTTTTATGGGCGGACAGTCATTTAGTTACTTCTCAGTTTTATACTGAACTAACTCTTCTTCGTTATTTCTTCTTATGAAATTTATGAGATTTCTTCATTTGTTTTAGCCCATTGGAACAAGAAGTATTTATACTCAGGGAATGTTTATGAATAATGCTCATACCAAATAATGAGATAATATTGCAAAAGTTTGAAAGAGTTAAATTGCTCTTTCACATTGATTCATGCAAACATTCATGCATTTTTTTCTTTCAACTGAAATTAAATACATATATCAATATTTTGTTCAAATTCTTGGGCTACTTACTTACTACAGAAAACTATCACAAAAAGAAAGAGTTATCACTTATACGGTTTAGATTGATATTCCATGGTGATATAGCCAAAAGCTTTCCCCTTGAATCACTCTGTCTATTACTTACCCAAGTAAGAACATACAGACAGGCGCGATGGGGGACTTTGTTTCACTATTACAGTTATGATGGGTGTATATTGTTCATATATTTATCACTATGCACCCACGTTGTACCCGTTCCTGCGGGGACTAAAGGATTAAATATATCCCATGTGTTACTTTGATGTTATAACCTATATTACTGTTAAGTTTGAGCCAAATCCGAATCATAAACACATACCTATTACATTATCACAAACTTTCGAATTTATAATTTTACTTGCTGACCCGGCAAACGTTGTTTTGTCATATAAAAATTAAGAAGTGGACCACCCTAATCAATATAAATTGAGATGTAAGTTATCCTATTTTCAAGTTGGATCAAATTGCACACGGTGTCCAAATCAAATGTATAATCGGTTCATTAGTTTAGGAGACCATCGTGGGCAAACAACGTGACATGTAACGTTTATATATATAAAGATTAATAGGATACGGGAGGATATTGAATAGTATTTCTTTTGTACACTTCGCTTTTTATTTGACGCTTCGGCCCCTTTTCAGTGACTATCGTCACAGAAAACTGAAATGTTATGCGTCTGACGTAGTTTCAATTCGAAATGTGTGTTCGCGTACACCTAAGAAACTATTACATTGGAAACTAATCCTGCATCTAGGTTTTATCAACATCGAAAAAGCGAAATCGGTTCGGCCGTTTTCGGGTTTCGGAGAGACTTATAACTACATTTTATACGTATGAAGAAAACTTCTTATTCTTTCGTGTTGGCGTCAAAAATATGTGAAAACTAAATGTGAAAATAAAGAAATGTCGTAATATTAATTAATACATACGAGTATACCTTATAGCCTTATTAATAAACGCGGTGTAATTAAAACACTGATATAATGAATGTGCTCTGTCTCATTTGCTCTTCGGAAAATTGCGTATGTCAGAAAGTGACAAACAATTTCATAGCTAAAATGTTCTTAATACTCTTATTGTATTAAGACGTTACATTATTAGTTTTAATCATATAACCTCTAATAATATACCTTCATCTTTTGCACAGCTCACAGTACAAAAGGAATTCTTGATGAATCAACCTTAATATAGCTACATAAAGACATGTCTGTTTGTATGTCACTGCTGATACATCTCCCCACTAACATATAAGGAAGGGAATCGTGTGTCTGTCTCAAACATGGTATTGTTTGGATTTGGACGCATTATTTTATGATAGGTAGTGCAACAAGATATTATAGATCTTGTTTAATTGCTGAATAGATTTTGGTTAACGAATCGAAACGAATAGTCTACCAACAAAGATTCTCGATTTTATTTGTAATGTTTGTAATATTAAACACTAGCCGCGGTGTTACCCGCGGGAATTTCGAGATAAAATGTATCCCACGTGTTATCCTGATGTATACCCTATATTACTGTAAAGTTTCATCCAAATCCGTCCAGTACTTTTTTCGTAAAAGAGTAACAAACATACATACATCCATCCTCACAAACTTTCGCATTTATAAGGGACTAATCCATAATTGAACATGAAACGTTTCTTGTAACATAAAACCTTATAACATAACTTAAGGGTGGGGTCTTACTACCAGAGCTACGCTATACCTCTATACTAAGCTTGATATGTATGACTAGCAGCGCCCCGCGGTTTTACCCGCGTTGTGCCCGTTCCCGTGGGAATTTCGGGATAAAATGTAGCCTATAGCCTTCCTCGATAAATAGACTATCTAACAGTGAAAGAATTATTCAAATCGGTTCAGTAGTTTCTGAGATTAGCGCGTTTAAACAAACAAACAAACAAACAAACAAACAAAACAAACTCTTCAGCTTTATAATATTAGTATAGATCAGTGAATACTACATACCACTGATTGAGATGATTGGTGTCAGTGTCCACCATGCAACTATATGTGAAGACATAGTTGTTGGCGACGTCTGGGTGTCAATTATATCCTACTACCTATCCTATCCTACTATGTAATATTATAAATGCGAAATTTTGTGAGGATGGATGTTTGTTGCTCTTTCACGCAAAAACTACTGAACGGATTTGGATGAAACTTTACAGTAATATAGGTTATACATTAGAATAACATAGGGGATACATTTTATCCCGAAATTCCTGCGGGAACGGGTACAACGCGGGTAACACCGCGGGGCGCAGCTAGTATTTTTATAAAGTATTTGTGTATGTATATGTAGTAGTATCAGTGAGTTAGATTCTATAACACAAGCTTAGAGCTTAGTTTGGGTCTAATTCACCGTGCGCGAATATGTCCGAGAATATTTATTTATGTAACTTATCAGTTTAACATAGCTTAGCTCTGCACTTCAGCACGTGACAGGTCTTCCTTTCTTTTACTCTGTAATGGTTTCTTAGGTGATAATTTTCAGTAGTAAATGAAGCGGGTTGACGCGATAAGTCATGTCAGGGATAACCATAAGTGGTGTGATCCGCTCGAAACTAAGGGTACATATTCTCTCTCTCACTTTGCTCGTTCTTAAGGGAACGTGGGGTAATTAAATCAATGAGAAAAAGTGGTGAAGAGAGCACGAAAAATTTCATTGGGTCGAAGTGCCTCTACTAGAAGTCTAGCCTGGGGATAAAAATAGCCTTACTCCCCAATTCAATCATTATAGAATTCGGGAGATAGGCTTTTCATCCCGGTATTTTAAAAGAAGGTACACAAAAAGAAGTAGTACTAATTCAGCCCAAACGCCTCAGTGGTATGTGCACTCGCCTGCCAAGACTGAGGTTAATTTTCGAACATAGCTCGGGTTTGAGATCACCAACCCGCATTTGGCAAGCGTGGTGATTATGCCAGATGTCTATTCCTCCTCACTGTACTGATATCTTCGGTGAGATGAGAGGCCTTTGCCCAACAGTGGGACATTACAGGCCAATTCTTTTTATACTACAGCCCAAAGTATCCAACGCGACAAACCCACGGCGATCCATTTATATAAACCGAACGATACACAAACGAATATGTACATAATATCATTAAAATTCCATCATCGTTCGCGCAAGACCGATTTCGTTTTATGAAAACATACCACGTTGAGTTGTGCATGTGTGCTGTGCCGTACATTGCATAGAGTTGTGTGCGAGCGTTATCTTAATCGTATCGGGATCGTAAAATACTAAATAGTCCAGTTTTTTATTGAAACAAATCAGTTTTGTTACACTGGCAGAGCGGTTAGTACCGGCTTGTACCCGTTTGAAACAATATACGACCTATTAGACACAGGACGAAATAGATCTTCTTGAAATTTTAAGATAAATGGACCCTACTATGTTGCAAGCTCTATACTAGTAGGAAGACAAGCCTGTTGGCACAGTGGCATGAGAGAGTGCTTACTGTGCCGGGAATTGCGGGTCGATTCCCGCCGGAGCCACAATATGTACAGACATAGTTGAAAACTATGGGCGTCTCCTAGGTTTTATCTATATCAATGACTGTAATTAAACAAAATAAGTTAGGTTAGGTTTTACTCTTTCATTGTCAACTTTATTGTGTTTCTATGTATTGAAATATAATGGATTCATGGGTATTTGAAATATTCAGTACGATGTTCTACCGTGCTTTTTTGACCGAGATTTTGTCAAGGAAGGAATAACTTTTATCATCGCTTGGGTTTGTGATCACCACTGTTCCAATCCAACTGATATCTTTACTGAGACGAGAGGAGTTTACCACGCCTGAGTGATGACGTCTAACTTTCCTAATTGTACCTACTGATATCTTCTCTAAGATGAGGGGCATTTACCCTGCAGAAGGACATTACACCTTTTAATACATATATTTTTTCAAGTAGAATTACAAAATTAGTCTAGGCTAAGCAAATCAAATAAATAAATTTAACGCTTAACTTAAAATGCCGCTAAAAACTTGGCAATTTCGTTCATATTATACAGAAAAAATGTTCCCAATTTCATTCACATATTCCTAAAAAATAAGTCTTCATCTTAATAAGTCACAGCTTTTTTTAGTACATATTTCGATTCTCCATACAACATGCATTAAGACAAAGACAGGCTATTATCTATCTCTGTCGCACTTCCTAAGGTATATGTAATTATGTTCAGTAGTTATTAGTTTCTCTGCACGAACATACTATAAAAGCTTACTCTATATTTAACAAAGCTTACGAGCTTAGGGTGCATTTCCACCATATGCGCATAGCATGGTTCTGGTTGATTTTATTGTTAACTAGCGGTGTACCCACGTTGTACCCGTTCCCGCGGGAATTTGGGGATAAAAATAGCCTAAATTACTTCTTGTTACATCTATTATCTGCCAGTGAAAGTCCCGTCAAAATTGGTCCAGCCATGTCAAAGATTAGCCGGAACAAACAGACAGACAATTTAAAAAAAATGGTTTTGGTATATGTATCGTGTGTATATGCACTTAGTAAAATGCGGTTATTTTAATATTACAAACAGACACTTCAATTTTATTTATTTGTATAGATTTTAGGATAAAAATAGCCTATAACATTCCTCGTGAATGTAGCTATACAATATGATCAGAATAATTCGAATCGGATTTTTATTACCGGAGATTAGAAGTAAGATACAAACTCACTCCTTTTCTAAGTTATTTGACCATGTCGGAGGCCCTGAGGTGGTCGGAGAACTCCGACACCTGAGGTGGCCACTAAACTACTCGGACTTAGTCACTAACTTCCATATTTTACTTGTTTGACTTTCAACTCATACCATAAACTGGAACACATCAAAGTTACTCAGTTACACTCATGGGAAGTCGCAGCGCGGAGTATCGCTTGTTTACAGTTAGCATCGCTATTTTATACGGTGTACCGTTGCAACGCACAGCTCTGTGCACACAGTCGCTTTGATAAGCTAATACTAGTTCTGAAGCTGTTGTACAATTTGTATATTACTTTTCCTAGCACCGTGGTGGAGTGAAAACATGTTTCCTACTTTTAAACATGGCTCGAGTTTGAGACCAGCAACCCGCATTTGGCAAGCGTGGTGATGCCTATTCCTCCTCACTGTACTGATCTTCAGAGAAATAAAAGGCCCAGCAGTGGCAGCAGCACCGCAGTATAC